>JAODKN010000001.1:4080037-4090906 GCA_026774425.1 Petrocephalus zakoni | reverse complement strand
ATACATTCAATTTTTCCATTTTTCATAATCCAGTACTTGGTTGCTTAATAAATTTTACCTTAAACCACCTCCCCCCCCCCCCCCACCCATGATAACTTGCTCTCAGAACAAGTAAATATGCATGAAATTCTAAAGGACAAGGTCCGAAGAACAAGAACACACACGCTGGCATTAGATGATGGGAGATATTTTTAGAAGGTTCAGCATTTGAAGAACAAATGTTTTTATGGTGAGTATGGGCAGAATGATATTCGACATAGCAGAAGAAAATGAAGGAACTTCTCTAGGGACCAGGGAGGACACCTTGGGGGTCCCTCACAAAAGACCTGCAAGGCCTTCCAAAACAACAGACAGCTAAATATTTAGTATTTCCGTCCATTGTTTCAATGACATTGATCCCAGTTGATATTGTTTTTCTAAGAGCACTGAAGGGGCTTATGCAAGGAGCGTCAAACACCCTAGAAGTATACTACAGGGGAACACAAGCACCAAAATACTATTTTCCTTAAGTATCTCAATCGAGTTTGAACACATTAGTACACTTGGTAACACGCGGCTGCATCAGAACCAACAAACCCTATTTAACACAACAATTCAATGCAATTTTATTTGTATAACGCATTTTCACAACATTACATCGTCTCTACATTATCTCAACCCAAAGCCCCGTGTGAGCAAGCCAGAGGCGACAGGGGCGAGGAGAAACTCCCTAGAAGGGAGAAACCTTGGGAGGAACCAGACCCAAAGGGGGAGCCCATCCTCCTGGGGCCGGCAGAGGAAACCCTAACCCTAACCAGACCCAAAGGGGGAGCCCATCCTCCAGGGGCCGGCAGAGGAGGTCAGATGAAATGAAAAAAATAAATAAAGTATAAGCATTTAAATGTACTATTAACTGCCCAGGAAAACAAGTCAATGGTTAAGCTGTGAAACTCAAGGTGGAGAGTGACATGGCAAACCTTTGACACAAAGCAAACGTAGCACACTGGGGGAGCACACGGTAAATCAATTCTAATGCAAACAGCCAAATGGCTTACACAACTTACTGAGTGATCAGTAATGTCTGCACGTCATGGTGGATAAGACTGTCTACTAACAGAATAAATAAATATTATCTCTTAGTCAACACAATTTGCACCAGACTAATTTAAAGTTCTGACTAGTTTACGCCAAACCCATAAGTGTGATAACTATGATGGATCAAATTTACATGCTATCACCACGTAAAAGTCCAATGAGTAGATTTATTATTTGCATTTTAAACATACTAAAAAAGTACTTGGAGGACAAGGACACAGAAGTCATTAAAGTTCATAACTTTTGAAAGTGCTTGAGGCTGGTCAGTGGACATGTGTTGTAAACAGACATTACATGCAGGTAAAGAGAAAGAGTAAAACAGCAGCTGTGGGACCGAGTTTTAGAACCGGGCCGGCCATAAGGGCTCAGACCACCACCACTTTAGACAGACATGGATGCTCAGTCAGTCTGTCATTCAACCACTGAAGTGTGTACTGCACGTTCGTGACGTGACCCAAGCCTCTGCCAGCAACCTCAAGGGGTAACAGTAACCCATGTGGACTTGTGCCAACTACCCCTGGGCCACATAGGACGGACTGGAGCAACTCCAAGAGGTCAGACACCCACAGGACATTTTGGAAACTAGCAAGCAACATTACTGACTGACTTGATTGGTCACATCCAATAAAAATGATTTATTTGTCATTTATACCCACTTGGCTTGTGCAGGGTCATGGGGATGCAGAGCCTATCCTAAAAGTTATGGGTGAAAGGCAGGGAATAACCCAAGACAGGGTACCAACCCATCGCAGGGCACACTCACCATTTACACACACTGACAAATCTGGCAGCTTCAAGTCACCTGAGCATGTTTTTGGACTGTGGGGGAAACTGGAGTACCCAGAGGAAACCCCACAACAACACAGGGAGAATATACCAATTATACACGCGGAACCTTGGTCCCAGCGGTGTGAGACAACAGTGCTAACCCCTGTGCCACCACCCTGCCCTTCAAAATAATTCACTATTGTTATGAATTAAAAAAGATATAGAAACTTTCACAGGCTCATGCTTTTAGCTTTTTATACAGTGTGATATTCACAGGAAAAACACAGGTCAGCACATTTCAACAGAGGTTACCGTCCTGCAGTGGGACGAGCAAAGATCATACATCATCCACCGTACAATACCATCTTCCAGCTACCTTACCGACCTGCCGACACCAACGATAATTTCCACTGATATCAAAACAGAAATGTGACTTAGGACAGAGAAACACATTTATAACACACCATGTAACATATAACACAACAATGACAAAGAAGGCCATCGAGAAAAGAACAAAGGACATTATGTGAGCACTCACAAGACAAAACTGTGTATTAATTATGACACTGTACAGGACTTCTCCATGGCAGGTAGCTGTCTGTGCAAAGCCCCGCCGGCATCCAGCATACTGGAGTAATTAGCAAAGTCAGAAACTTTCTGGAAAAGTAAGCGAACACACGAAATAAGCTCCAGATAACAGCTCAGCCAAGCTGACATGAAAATGGGCTGAAATACAACGTCATCCTTCCCTCTTTTCCGTTTCAACACCTACACCAAAAACTACTAAGTGATCTATAATAACCTCTAAAAACCTTTGTCGTTTCAATAGATTTATCACAATTTCCAGTGCCAAGCAAACAGCCGCAGAGCCTCTGAGCTGTTCATTACTGCAAATAGCTACAGCGCTCCACAGCATGGCCTAATTAATGAGCTCAGGGTGCTATGAACATCACTAACTATTTCTATTCAGACCTCACTGGAACGCATTAAACAGGGCTACGCAGCACATTCACTAGGGAAGCCAAAATTCACCCCAGGGGCTACCACTTCCGCTCAGGCAAGGATTAATTCTGCTCAGAATACCTCAGTGAAGACCAGAGTGAACCTACATGCAAAAGCCCCCTGGTCCTCTCCTCAGCGCTGTCCGAGCCTCTAGCCTGATCCATGCCTCCCACACACTGACACCCCAGACAATTTTCTTGTCATTAAGTAATACAGGCCAAAAACTAAAATAAAAAATTACCAAATCTTCCTGAAGTTCTTCTGCAAAGATCGAGTGAGGTACTTACCATGAAGTATACCTGATGCTCAGTAACAAGAAACCCAATTTCAATACAAAACAGAATCAGAAATGAACACACTACTGTATAGCCAGATGATGGCTGTAGTGTTTTAAGGAGGAAGTCCAGTGTCCACCCAAATCCTAAAATAATTCTGCTCAACCGACTATAAAACAAGCTATTAATCACTCCATAACAAAGTTCAGACAACAAAAAAGACAAACAATTAAGGAAGCTGGTGGATGCTTCAGGTGTGCTCCAGCTGGTAGTTCAAAATAAACAATAAAATAGTTCAAAAGGTACACCAAGTTTGTTATTATGAGTTAATTTGGATTGAAAGGCACAGTGACAAGCACTGCATTCAAATATAGGAAACTGTATTGTTTAGCTGGTCTGTTACACAGTTACATCTCAGCCCACATTTTATTTACAGTGGAAGGCGCCATAAAGAAGATAATGTTGTCTCTGAGCGACACATCATTTCATTTATTTTAGAGGATCTCTAAGTGTAAGTTATTAGTCACATTTCGGACGGGTGGATGCGCGAAGGTTTACTGTGAGAGCCACACAGGGCCCCGCGGCACAGCCGGCCCCTTTGCACCAACTTGCCACGGAGTCAGTAACAAAGTGTCTCCGCAGAGAAATGAAGCTCGCATGTCGGCGACATACACGCCGAGTGCGACGCCGGCGCTCCCGCTTCGGAGGGCGATCAGCGCCCCACGCAGGTACTTCCAAGCCCGCGATACGTGGACTTATTTGGGCGCTAACTAGACCGGACACGCTCCGCAACAACCACCTTAAGACCCACCGCCTACTGTCAGTAATGACACGCAGCGGCTCGGAGCCACACTAATAATAATAATAATATGGACAAAAATATCAATCATTTCGGGACTGCTCCGTGGACACAGGCGTTTCTACCTTTAAGAGAGTTTCCCAATGCGATGCCGCCATATAGCGAGAAATCGAAGCGGTCTGAACGGCTGTCAGTGCGCGAAAGGAGGCGATAAGAAGGGTCCCCTAGACGCGTCCTTTTACAGCCGCCCCTGCGCTGCGCTGCCGCTGTCAAAAGCCCGGCCTGGGCGCAGCCCCGAGAGCCGGAAGTGACGACATGAGTGACAGTTGGGAGACAAGAAGACACACCCCCTGACACACCTATTCCGCCAGCCAATAGGAATAGCGCAATTCGCAGGCCGGCGCAATGTGTAGTATTTGAAAAGGAGGTAAGGGAATAATAGTGCCTGGGTTGATCATGTTAACACTGCATACACTTTTCGTGATGCTGTTGTGGGCTATTTCCGTTAACTAGAGTAGGGTCCGCAAAACAAAACGCTATTGTGTATTTATTGTTCCTAAGATTAAAGGCGGCTTGTTGAAAATGACTGTGGGCAGCAGAAAAATCTTCTTAAAAGATGAGAACAAACAAGCATCTGAACAGTGCCTTTGATTTGAGGTCATAAGCCCGATGTTCCCTCGTTGTTCTCTTGTTTGCCAGTTTCCATTCTCCTTCGGTGACCCCCTGCAAGGCTTACACCCATGCCAAGGCGCTTTGATGTCGATTTTAAGCCTGGAAGCAGGCCGTGGCCACCCCATGCAGAGCAGTAACCTCATGGCAGAGGGATCCGCACCTCGTGACACGCCTTTACTCGCCAGCTCATTGCATACTCTGGGCTCCAGTGTCACAGGCACAGTACATTTGTTCAGGCTATAGCTAATGTGTATTTCACCTGGAAGGTCTGCAGACTATTCACTCAGTGATAAGCATGTCTTTTTATTCAATGGTGAACAAAATGCACATAAAATAGCTTTTACAAACCATTACAGTCCAACCAGAGGGAAAGTGAAATATGTCACAGCAACGCCACTTTGACCTCAAATCAATTTTCCTCTTATAAAGAATAAGACCAGGGTGGTACAGTGGTACAGTAGTCAGCACTGTTGTCTCACACCTCTGGGACCTGGGTTCAGGGTTCCATGGGTGTGGAGTTTGTATGCTCTTATGTCATCGTGGGATTTCCTCTGGATACCCTGTTGTACCCCGACAGTCTAAAAACTCGCTGAAGTTAATGGGAGTAACCAAATTGCCCATATGTGTGTATGAGTGTACAGGAGAAATTTAGCTTCCAAAAAGATCAGGACAATAGTCGAGCGTTGTTTGTAATTAGCCTTGCTGTTTATAAAAATGATTCATCTTTTATAGATCTCTGATTCATAACTTATTTTGGCACTGTTCTGATCGTCAGGACCGTGGGATGGTCTGAGTGGAAAAAACACCTGGATATGTGTGATTTCGTATCAGTCCTGTAATCATAAAAATATACTAGGAATCTCTCATTAAGCTGATGTTACGAATGACATGTTTGAATTTATTTACTCTACTTTTAATTCTAAAAAGATGTGTTTACCTAAAATCAATGTCTGACCAGAGTTTTAAAATCACATCAACATTTTTCTAAAAGGATTATAGTTTTCTTAGGCGGTCCAAAGCGTTCTCGTGCACTAGGCCTACATCAGTGTGAAAGGCAGGGAATTGCGCAACAAGAAAATCTTAACGTGACGACGAAAATGACGTTACGGAAAAGGGCAATCTAGCGCCATCTGCCGACGCAAACCACACTTTTTACATGTTGGTAACGACGGGGAACGTGGGATAAATGTACTAATACTTTATACCGAAAGGAATGCAGTGTGGCCAGTTTTTTAGTACGATGGACAAATAAAGTGAAACTGACTTACAACGTTTCATTGACCTATATCTTTTATAAAAACCACACACACGCACACATATACGTAGTGTATTTATCTTACGTTAATATTAAGGAAAATCTCCTACATAAACATCTACCATTTTGTAATACCCAGCACGCCTTTTGCTGTTGTGCACCGATGGACCGTACACATTTTGTAATGAAATTGAAAAATGAGAGTTTAATTTTTAAAATATATATCTTAAACATATACATCTTATTTCATCAGAACACACGTTAAAACTTCTTGATGAAATTAGTTTATAAAGTTTAGCAGGTGGACAATGAAAAGCTGTTTAAATGAATGTCATTCTCTAAAGGTTGAGTACGTGCGTTTGTTCTGTTCAAAGTCTAAATTGGTTGATACCAAGAAGAGCGCCGTATCATGAATAAACAGTAGATGGCGCACCAAGTATGAATTAGAATGCTGTGTTTTCCACTGAAAGAGGCACAGCTTGGGGACGTGGGGGGAGAGGGTCCCCGCTTTGTGAGACGGACGGGTCAGCTGAAGATTTCACGCTTTCAAAAAACAAGCGATGCTTAAAAAAATAAAATAGAATTAAAACGACTTGGTCCCCATCTGAAACCAAGATGAGTGCTGTTTATGCATGTTTAATATCGGTGGCCGTCGTGTTTGTCACTGCAGGGAGATACACAAGATGGGACAGATGAATCCCTTACATGCAGTAGATGAAAGAAGGATGCTAAATGCGACTGAGCGGAGTAGCAGTTTCAGTCTGGGGCCAAACGTCACCGCAGTCCGCAAACATCCTCGTGCTTAATTCACGAGCCTTGAAATGGTTGTGGGTGGGCGCCCCTAGTGATGCCTTTAACCAAGTTAAACTTCTATTCGTCCAGCCGGGGATTTAGCACATTCGTCTAAAAACGAACATGCGGAGGATCGTTATCCCTCCTGATACTTGAAACCGCAGTAAGTTTGTGACAAGCTCAGATCGTTAAGCTCAAGTGGACCTGCTGTCCGGTGCCACATCTGTCTTCTCGACTCAGGGAGCCGTGTGGCTTGGGGATATTTCATTTTGACAATCCGAACCCAGAAGCTCTGATCCCATTTCCCCCATCTCCCTTTTTCCTCGATCTCCAAGCCCTTCCGATACGGCTGGATAACGCGACTCCCGGCCGCCGCCTGCATCCCATTCCTGGGGAGAGCTTAACGATCGCGCAAAGCTTTATTTACGCCGGTGCAGCCCGGGTCTTCGCGACGATATATGAGCAGGTACGATGGCTCACAGACCTGCAACCACGGCCCTTGCCCTTTATGAGCAGTAACAATAAGCAGCATTTTCTGGGCCGTTCTCCGCAGTCCCTTTCGAGGTTTCAGCTTATTCGTGGAAACTGTCAATCACGACGCAAATATTCTCTTTCGGGTCTGTTCTTGGGAACCATTTATAGACAAATATAATACGGTATGTGGAGTTAGATCTGTCCCTGGCTAATTGGGGGAAACCCTCGACCTTCCACCTTGCATAGCATCAAAGTCTCCCAATTGCATAGCGTGATGGGTGCGCTCCAGAATATACAGAGCTATAAAAAGTAAATACACCACAGGCCACCAGTTTTTAATTTACTCTTTATTGACCCGTCACCCTTTCAGAATTTACATAGGTGTCCATATAGCATTTCCATACTCAGTTCCCTAACCGTATGCTATTTAATTAGTTTAATTTCTCTTTATTTTGCCATCGCTGTCATTACCGATCTAACGGAGCATGCTTGCCGTCTCAAGCTGCATCGCTGTCCTTCAGGGAAGGCAGTAGGTTGTATAGTTATCTTCTGATGGGGGCAAAATCACTACCCTGAAACCACACAACCTACTACCTCACCCTGTGCGAACATCAGGAAGAGAGACGGGCAGAGTTTCCGGCAAAGGGCTCCGAGGGGACAAAGGCGACTTCCACAACAAGCTGTCTCATCCGTGATCGTGGCAGACACGCCATGGAAACAGCATGCGATACACATATAGTGGACGAGTTCTCCTGATTGTGATCTTCAAATGACGACATCACAGCCACTCCAGGAAAGACAGTAAGTTGTATAGTTATCTGACAGGAAGGGTAAAACCCTAAAACTATACAACCTACTACCTCACCCCAAAGGACAGTTTTTTTTTCCTCCAGAAACGCGCCCCTCCGCCTCCTCTGGTCCGGCATGCCTAGGAAAAAGATGCTAGCAGAAGATAGGGGGTTTGGGAACACGATCACCTCAAAGGGGTCAGAGTGGCCATCTCCAGCTCAGTCACCAGGGGGCAGCAAACACACGCGAGAGACTTGACCCAGGGCTTTTACACCGAGACTAAAACTGCAAGGAAGGGAACATTGCGTTTTAAAGTTAGAAAATGGAAAGTGTGCATGCAAGTTTAACACGATATTTCTGCCGCTCACCGTATGGCTGCAGAGCAGGTGTACATCACAGCATCACCTTTGCATCCTGGCTGCAGCCTAGCACCAGATGCACGGATGTGGGGAAGCATCTCTTCTTCCGGAAGGCAGAAGGAATGGGATTGGTTCCTCAGCGCTCACAGCCTGTGTGAAGAATATAAAGAACTGTCTCTCATTTCCCAGTCGGGTACCATTTTGGAATGGACTGCATTGGATTGGGGGGGGGGATCAGGTCTTTTAAGATTTTTTTTTCACCGTTCCTCTGTTCCAGCACCCATCCTGCATTTACACGCTGCTGTCAATGGCTTTAGTCTGCTTGCTCACTTGCGGGCAACATTGTCATGGATTTTCTGTACTTTCTGGAAACCTCCACCTGTGACAAGAAACGAACAAAAAAAAAGTATAAGACTGAGATTTATAAACCCATCTAAAGATGAGGCTAGAATTTGTAAAAGCAGTTATGAAAATGAGCGTTATTACAAAGAAAATTGATCCCTGTCTCTTAATTCAAAATATTCCAGGCTTGTCCAGTGCTCTGTGGCTCCCCCTAATGGTCAAACAAGAATTCTGCCCCAAGCCTGACATCTCATCAAGGTCCACAGCCCCCAAACATCAACAATATGAACTGCTATTTCATGGTCCGACCCTGTAAGCCAGGGCAAAGGGGGCTGGGGGGAGGGAGGCTGATCATTATCCAAGCTGGGCTAGTCCGCTGCACCAATGAATCAGCCGGTCCAAACCAGACTCACCCATTTCACTGGGACGTGCTGTTAACACAAACCCAGAGACACATAAATAATCTTCTGTTTACTATGATGTTTCCAATAAAGTCTGGATCCATTAAGTGTGACTAGGAACTATCAAAGGAATCGGAAAATCTTAATTATGTATCATCTTCCCCAAGACACGGAACACTTCAGCCTTCCATTCGCTTAATGCCGCACATCACGCATCCGCAGTGCCATGTCTGGATCAAAGTGCTCGAAGTAAATACCTATTCAGAGGCTCATTCATTTTTTCATATATATTCATTGGAGCTCAGTGCAGGGAGTAAAATGACACTGAATGAATTGAATGAGTTCATCACGCAAGCAGACACACACGCAGAACCGCATCCACACACCAGCGTGTGGTCCTCTCTTTGGGAGCCTCAACTGTGCAGTTCTGGCTGCGGTCAGCATCAAGAGTAGTTACTTTTGAGGGGCAAATCTGGTCTAGAAAGATGATGGGAGCTTGTCGGTTGCTGCTATAGACACAGGACTGATCGTGTCACAGGTCTGTCTGTACAATGAAGAACACAGTGGCAGTTCCTGGTCTCTGCAGCATGAACATGGCATTGACTTGCATGGATAACAACATTGACAGAACTCCTGGTCTCTGCAGCACGGACATGGTACTGACTTGCATGGATAACAGTACTGACAGAGTTCCTGGTCTCTGTAGAACAGATACAGTACTGACTTGCATGGATTACGGTAATGACAGAGTTCCTGGCCTCTGCAGAACAGATATGGTACACGAGTATCTGATAGGAGTATCTGGATGCTCTGGTCAACAGGCAACCAATCAGCCTGAATCATCCCTGCAAGAGGGGAGCTGAGAGCACCGGCCTTCACTCTGCCTGGAGACGGATGTGATTAGTCCCAGTCTGTGGTATCTGGGAGCCAGCATGCTGCCCCCCACGGGCCAGTAGACCCCACTTCTAACTCCACCTCTACACTATATTTAGCGGCCTGTCACCAACAGCACTTGCTGCCACACTGTACCAGGGTGGAGGGACACTGAGTGCAAGCACAGGAATAATCCAGACAGGGCTTTAAAAGAGGACCCCCCCACCCCACTGGACAGAGCTGCCATAAATCCCTATTAATAATCGGGTGGGGAGAGAGGGGTTGTCAGTGAAGGAAGTGGCTCGATCTAACATGCGAAGCCTGTCCTGGACCACAGGGCCGTGGGGAGCGAAGATCAAAGTTGCCACCATCTGCATGTCCTCAGTGCGACCTTTTGGGACGCCTTGGGCTTCAGAGCCGTCTATGCCAGACACTCTCAGTGGCACTGTGGCACGCACACCCACACACAGACACGCACAGACACAGGTACGCACACACAGACACAGACACAAAGTCACTGATACAGGCGAACACAAAAAGACAGACACAGGCACACAGACACTGACACAGGCGCACACACAAACACAGGCACAGGCGCACACACAAACACACAGACACTGACACAGGCGAACACACAAAGACAGACACACTGACACAGGCTCACACACAAACACAGGCACACAGACAATGACACAGGCTCACATACAAACACAGGCACACAGACACTGACACAGGCACACACACAAACACAGACACGCAGACAGACACTGACACAGGCACACACACAAACACAGACATGCAGACAGACACTGACACAGGCACACATACTCAGGCACACAGTCACACACACACGCATAGACTCTGACACAGGCACACAGACACACATAGACTCTGACACAGGCACACAGACACACATAGACTCTGACACAGGCACACAGACACACATGCATCACTGACTCCATGCTAAGTGGATCCAGATCCCAAACCCTTAGGT
>JAODKN010000001.1:4063019-4079937 GCA_026774425.1 Petrocephalus zakoni | reverse complement strand
AGACACTGACACAGGCACACACACAAACACAGACACGCAGACAGACACTGACACAGGCACACACACAAACACAGACACGCAGACAGACACTGACACAGGCACACATACTCAGGCACACAGTCACACACACACGCATCGACTCTGACACAGGCACACAGACACACATGCATCACTGACTCCATGCTAAGTGGATCCAGATCCCAAACCCTTAGGTGCTTAGCCCAACGTCCTCAACCTCAGTTAGAGATCTTGCATTATCTTGGCCAGGGGCGCAGGAATTGGGCGGTCAGGGGCACATGTACCCCCCTATATTTAATTTGCCTTAATTCACCCTCCCCCAAATAAACACACCTCTGCAGTAAAATTACTGTGCCACCCTAATATTAGACTCTCTCCTGCCCTCGATCACGGCAGACATGCTGAAACTTAGCCGTTTGAGAGATGGACCCACATGTAGAACAGACCCCTAAAATCACAGATAACTTTGCCTAACAGATGTGTACGGCTTCACAAGACAGAATCTGTTTCCTGTTATCCGTTTCCTGCTATTTCTGATTTACACCACGAGGGCCAAGCTGGCGACGGCACCAGAAAGATCCTTCATGCTGCCCCAAAAACCATCATAACTGCTCATAAAAAGCACATGATGAGTGGGAATGACAGAGCTGTGGACAAATCGGGGAGAGGAGGCGGGGCAGCGACTGCAGGGTCCCCAGGACCGAGTAGTGGCTCCATCTCCAAAGTGTCACTGTCCTCCCCCCCTGGGACAGCAGTAGGGCACGCCTGGTAGGAGGCGCCACAGAAACCCTCCAGGTGGAAGGCCGCCCTGCCTTCTGGTGGTGCTGGTGGGGGGGGGTGCCTTATGATCTGCCTGCTGCCTTTAAAATAGGCACCCCCCCAATGACAGGAGGAAATACAATACCTTCACACATTCTCTGCTTACCACTTTCCACCTATAAATACCCCCCCCCCCTCAATCTTGTACCAAGACTTAGGGGCTGCTCTTTCAGCATCTGCCTTATTTCCCATCGACTTCTGACTCCCCCAGATTTAAAATGAATCCTTCTTAATTGCCCTCTTACCCCTGCGAAAGCCCAGAATAGGCCAGGCCAATAGCATCTCCTCCCATCCTGCGTTGTGAGCCCTTGGTCTGGAGATAATGCCACCCCCCCGCTCCTCTCCATTCCATCGCGCCCCTAAAATGCCCCCACGTGGACTGTGAGAGGCACCAATAATGCGGGCAGGCCACTTGAAACCTCTCCCCCCACAGGTAAAGCCACAAGCAGAGGGTAAAAAGGAAAAAGCCCACCCGGCAGGCCCAGGGGACAGAACCCACCACCCTCTGGGTCCAAACGGGCAAAGAACACAGATCCACCCCCCTTTCTGGGTATCCGGAGGCACAGAGCACAGTTCCGGCTACCCTCTGACTCGCAGCAGGGACAGAGCACAGGCCCACTATGGCCTGGATCCCAGCAGCGATAAAGCACAGTTTCATTCCCCCCTCAAATCCCAGCAGGCCACAGAGCAGTTTCGAGACATGTGACAGCTTTTTCCCCCCCACCATCTGCTATGTATAACCATAAACAAACAGGCTCCAGAGACAGCGACCGAACGGCACGAAAGAGAAGGTCTCCTGGCGGAGATCACAGGGCTGTTAGGAAGCGCTGTCGGCAGCGTGCGTCACACCTACGCGGGCAGAGAGGCAGGAGAGTCCGGAAAGTTCACAAGAGGAAGCGCTGCAAGAGAGCAGACACCGTCCTACAGGCACGTCCTGCCGGAGTGGGACACCATATGTCATATGTAATCCGAGGTCTGTCGTGTGCCGTGGGGTTCTGCCGCGTCCCTGACAGTGCCACACTGGAGGCCCCTTCTGTGGGGCCGCCCTAGTGGCAGGAGGCCGGAATGGGATGGGTGGGCGAGGTATAGGAGAGGGAAGGGCTCAACACGTAGACCAACCGTAGAGTTAGTCCATTGACAGAAGCTGCTAGGAGAAGATACGATGGAGGTCCACGAGGCTACTGCCCTGAAGAAAACCACGATGAAGAGTAGACGTCCAGCCAAGGTAAGGCTTGGAGCAGAGGCCCCCAGAGGACCCGGGCACCACTCCAAAGTGCAGCAAGCTGCCTGCTGGTACGCATTCAACTGGCAACCATTAAGCGTTTAAATGAGGCAGCCTGTAGTCCCATTAGGGCCAATGGTCTAGTAGTGGAGCTCCTTCAGGCTCCAGGACCCCATGTGGTATGAGAAAAACCAGCAACCAAACTCCCGAAAAAGCTGCCCCACTTCAATCAGGTCTCTGTATCCTCTACATCTCCATGCTAATAATAAACAATACTAGTATCTCACAGCGTGGCCCAGTCTATGCCTAACCACCATGTCAGTCATCTCATGGCTGTGATGGATGTGTAGCATTAGTGATGTGGAGGTCACTGATGACCTGCTCTGCATGAAATAAAGGCCATTTCTGGTGACACGATGCATTCTGTTGGGCTTTTTTGGTACGATCTGAATAAGAACTCTCAACTCACAAATATTTAATTAATTTAAATTCAAATCATATCGTGTGCGTTATTTACGTTTTCAGATTTTTTTTCCTTTGTTCTGAGAATTAATTTGCACTTTCTGCCACATCCGAACAGTTGGATTATTCCGATGGTGGATTTCCAGAAGTCCACATTTTACCGACATTTTACGGCCTGGCAGAACAGCGGCTGGAGCCTGCTGGGGTGTTGGTTCAGCGCCTGTCTACAACTGACCCAGTTGTCCCCTCAGACTTTGTCTTGACAAACCCTTACATACTTATTTCTCAGCGCTATTAGGCTATCACACATGTAGGGGGCAGCCAAAGGTTTCTTCCTCTCCTCCTTTGTCTTTTCCCCCTGGGACTTTTAATGCTGCACAACTTTTATCCCCACATTGCGATTGATAAACGTCTCCTAAACACCGCAGGTACCTACACTAATTGGCTGATGTTGAATACATGTCATTCGTCATATTTTGGCTGATTTTTCCCAGTTGAGGTTAGCTATATGCTACGTTTTGTTTTAACCGTTTTACCAATAATTCCTTGCACACAATGAGAGAATGGCAGTGACTCCTCTATGCAAAATAATGGAGAGTGCTGCTCTTCCCCTAAGTTGGGATTTCTATGTGAATTCTCACCATGACGTCCTCTTCTTAAGGTACAGGAGATCACAGTAACTGTAGATAGACTATACCCTTATCGCTCAGTCGTACAGACATGACCAATCCAGAACGTCAAGCGTCCAGCAGAGATGGTCCCCACAGATCTCCACCTGTAGGTTCTGGGGGACTCAATGTTCTGGAAAAACATTGTTTTTCTTTTTCTTCTACCCTACAGCACTCTGTGTGGTCCAGTTACAATCGATGCAGACGAAACGGGCAGGAAGCTGTGTGGCTGCTGGGAGCTGTGGTCGCCCAGCAGGTGGGGCCCTTCCCCGGGGACCATGTGCATGCTGCTGAATTTGGTGACAATGGTTCCATTATGGAGCACGGGGTGCCAGCCACAATGTTATGGTGTCTTATTTCCCATTATCTTCACTTGACCTTTAAGGTGATGCGTTTCTTCTCCTTTTATCCGTGTTTCTTTTCCATTCATACGGTCAGTACAGCCAGGCTCCAGTAACTCAGAACTCAACAAGTAAAATAAGCTATGTACTGTGTTTCCAGCTACAAGCTGTACCATAAACCAACCCCCCCACCCCCCCTTCCCACCACACTAACCCACCAGTGTTCAGTCAAACACTGGCGAGTTTATGTGCTGGCCAATGAATCACATCTAAACACAGTGAATGATTATGTGCAATGCTACGTAACTATGGAAGGGTACTCCGTTAATCTCAGCCACTTCAAAAAGTCTCTGTGACGCTCAACATTTGTCAAAACATTTCTTAGTGTGACACGTTAATATATCACCCCTATAAAACTGGCCTCGTAATTTCCCAATGCAATGTTCTTCCGGAGCTAAAACGCCCCCGTGTTCAAATCGCATGTAATACACTAATTGATACGTGGCGAATCGTACGAGCCACCAGTTCTGGTGGTCAGCATCTTCAGGAAGATCATTCCCATCTGTGGAACCAGAAGAACTCATCCATAAAGCGATGTTAACGCCGTAAAACTCATGACCTGTGTCTGCATGTTTTCGTTTCACAATTCAGAACAATTCAAGATCATAAACAGCACTAACACCTGGATCAATGCCCTGCTTGACGCCCTATCATTTAAATTAGTCCCCTTTAGTCTTAACATCTGTCTCGTTAATCTGGATACATAAAGGCATCAGAGGAAAATCCGAGATGATAAAATCGGTGATATACTCACCCTGCTTCGGGTTCGTATTTAAGGTGACAATCTCAGAGCTATCAGCCATGTCCATGTTAGCCAACTAGCCCGAGAGCAGAATCCAGTAAGAGAAATGTTACTACGTGGTCCCTCTGAATCCCCAACTACTTTGACCCATATACACTCAATAAAAAAAAAAAAAGAAAAACGTTTAGTGAGAGGACTAGCTCGTTAAACTAAATTCACACACCACAGAGCATCCAGTCATTTTAGGTATTAAGCAGGGAGGATGGGGCGGAGATGGCAGTCACATGACTCCGTATTTCTGGACGTAAGAAGGCTGCGTGTAAGAGTAACATTTCCCAGATGCAGCTTGTGCGCATTTTCATTTCAGAGAAATTACAGTGCTACTGAGGGCAAACCTACAATCCATAATTCCCAAGGCCCCAGCAAACAGCTAGCCTTGCAGTTCTGGTTCCGTATAACTATCATGTCTATCTGTCCATCTGAATGAGCCAGACTGGGGCTCACTTCAATTCAATTCAATTCATTATTATATAGTGCCTTTCACAACTGAGTCGTCCCGAGGTTCTTAATCCTCTTTTCGGTCAGACAATGTCTGTCACTCGAAATCAGGAAAATCGGGCAGTCTTTACACCTTCTGGGAAAGAGAGGAGAGCCTAACACCATGCAGGAGGGACACGGGATGGAACCACAGCTAGCTAAGAAAAGAGAGCGGTTAGCCAGCCCGCTGGCTTATAAGACACCCCTCGTAAATCTGCACCGCAACACATCTGGCTACAGGTTTCGCCGTTTTCGTGCTGAAAACTAAAGCTGAGCATCACTGTCTGGCTGCCACAGTAGTGGAGAGGCGGGAAGATCCTTCATAGCACCCGTGTGCGCTAACGAACGACACGAGGCCTCTGGCTTGATTACACGCACGGGGACGGCCTGGGCTAATGGAGCGCTGAGGTGATATCACACCGCGGGCCTGATCTAAATAAGGTTAGAAAGTGCCGGTCGTCTTCGCCCGCCTGCCGCCCCGAAAAGCAGTCGGAATAAAAATAAGCTGGTACCTCAGAAACACGGCCCCCATCCTGCCGTGTCTCGCTGTGTGACCTTGGAGCTCGGATCCCGGTGCTATCACCGCGCAGCGAGGCGCGTTCTTGCCCCGGACGACAGGAAACGGATTACAGGAATGTGAAGTCATTCCGTCTGGCTGATTTAAACAGGTTTTTTTTTCGTTGGGCCATTTGGGTCCCATACTGACATAAGGGGTGGGGCTTCCGGCAGTCCATGATGCACTGGGATCGTCCCAATGCCAAGCCCCCCACTCAGCCCTCTGTCCCGCCTTGCTGCCGACTTCCTGTCCTGTCTGTCACGCTTGGGCCCACGTGGAGTCCAGGGCAGACGGAGATGTGATAGTGCCAACGGGCCGGATTGGGACAGGGTGACCTCATCGTCACGGCCAACCACGGGACCGTCTCTATAGCGACATCAGCCAGGTGACCCAGGCAGGGGTTCTGATGTGGCCAATCACACCTGGATGTAATATCTGGACATCAAATGCACCCCCATCCAAAGAAAGTCCATTAAACTAGGTATTCATTGATACTGCCAAAGTAATACATTAATAATCTGAGTCCATATAATCACCAATAGACACTCAAAAGGAAAACTCAATATTCGCAGTAGCTGACTAAAATTACTTTAGGCAAACAGACAAACTGAAATTCTTTCAAAATCACATGATTCACATGAAACTGACATAGAGGAATATTCATTTTGTGCACCACCTATCACTATCAGGTGAATCCAAATTCCAGGAGGCAAAAAGCATCATCCAATGTCAGGACTAATATAGGACACTAATATATACAGTTTTCTCTCACTCCTTAAATACTTTCAATTGAGTCACTATCACTGGTCACCAATGGTGAATAAAACTTAAGAAATCTTCAGAAAAATACTAATGCCCAAAATGCCCGCTAGGTATCTTTAACACCAACCATCCATCCATCCTCTGTATGGGGGTTGCGGGGCTCCGGAGCCTACCCAAGAAGCAAGGTGTACAAGTCGGGAATAACCCAGGACTGGGCACCAGCGCTACCTGCATCTGTAACATGAAACTAATAAGATAAAGGGTCCCCCAAACCGGCCCCATGCAAACACACACACACTGACATGGTCTAGCATTGCCGTTTTTACCAGCCTCCGCAGGAGTCGAAAGCGAGTAGGGGACATGATGGTCAGTCACAGAGGAAGAAAGCCACTTCCTGAGATCCTCACCGCCCTGATGCACCACTGAATGCGCCATCGAATGCGCCATCAAACGTGATTGGCCACCGCCGCAGCGATCACGTTCCCCGTGTGGTTTTCTGTGAGCTCCTAGGCACAGTCCAAGAGGAGCTCTGGCAAAATTCACCATAATCTCCAAACTGTGCCACAAATCCGTGGTATGGAAGTATGGGAAATGCAGAGAACATATTCCTCCATCGAGTAAGTGTACAGCCTGCGTGTATGAATATTCAACCACAAATCAAGCATTTTCTGTTAGGACTGACGCTGCAAACGATAAACAATGCAAAGGCCACTTCTGAAAGCTCCAGGTACAAATTTAGACAGATATAAACATCATCTCAAGCCAGAGGCTCATTATGCCGTCAGACTCAAATGCTTGTTAACCCAAATTTATTTCGGTACTTCTGCACTGTTACTATGTTCATTCACATGAATCTAAACCTCAACCACTGTATAAAAACAAATAATCCTGTAAAAAAAGTCTACAGTAAAATTACTGACTCAGCAGTACAGGTGAATATATAAATCTAGCTGAATTTAAAGACCAAGTCAGATTAACTGCTGAGATGTAAAACTACAAAAAATATAATATTTTTAAATTACTTTCAGTCCATTTACGCACACACACACACACACACACACACACACACACACACACACACACACGTATTCCTATCTTAGTGAAGACCGTCCAGTCATTTCTATGGGGAAAAAACCTAATCCCAATCACAACATCTTAACTAATACCCAGCCCCAACCTTAACAACAAGTATCCAAACGAAATGCAAGACTTTTACTCTTAGTTTTTACTTTTTTGATCGCATTTACTTATTTTTATAAAATTAAGTCTGAATTAGTGAGGACCAAAAAAATTACCTCACTAGTCACATTTTTTGAGGATTGGCTATACTTATGACGCTCTTTGATTAGATTAGGCATTTATATTATTATGGGGACTCTCCATTCATTTCTATGGGCATAACCAGAATCTTAACTATGACAACCTTAACCTCTACCAGCACTAACGTTTACCATAAGTAACTTGATCAAATACAAAACCTTTTTCATTTTTAGTTTTTCGATTGCACTCACTGATTTTTTTAGTTGAGCATCCTTTTATGGGGACCGAAAAAAGATGCTCAGTTAATCACTGGCCTGGTTTTGACAGTAAAACACAAGAGTTAAAACTGCCCATATTTCAATAATCAGCAAGTACATAATTACAGCAAACTAAAACCCCTAAAAAAAAAAAAGAAATTAAAGAAAGAAATCTCCCCAAGAAGCGTTTTCCCTAAACACAAATGCCATATCTACAAATACAGCGTTTAAGGGTCACATGATATTTAATTTAACATTTCAAACATTTAATAAAACTATTCACAAAACTATAGCAATCTTCTTTTTTATATAAGCCGAGGTAGAGTAAGGTCGAGTGAGTGTGTTTTAATAAAAAGCATACCCGTGTTAGCATGTTTGCCTTTATATTTACCTAGTTTATAATTACGGCAAGGACTCATTTTTCATCATAGTTTTAAAGCATAACACGTTGCTTTATAAATTAATTATACTGATTACTTTGACTTTTTGTCCATAAATCATTAGGAAAATCTGCTTTTCCATAAATCATCACAAAAATAATCAAAGAAAAACCGACATATTATAATCAGCTTGGAACTGTTTGCTAAGTAGAACCTAATCTAAAAATGTACGACAATAAATTATTTTGCGCAGGTATTTGTGTCCGCCTAAGGAAACGCCACGTGCGAACGCGCGCCTCGCTCCAGTCGTTAGCGCATAAAAACACCAAGTTTCAAATCTATTATCTTTTGAGACTAAGGATGTGCAGACTATATGCGAAATGCCGTAAATGTAACAAAGCGGCCGGGGTAATGGAGCTGGCTTTTATGCGCTGCGCTTTCTCACGGCTGTAATCGCCCGGTGCGCCATCTGCATTCCGCCGCTGCTCTGCGGCGCGCCTCCGCCTGCCAGCCCCGTGAGAGGCGGCTGCTGGCGGCCAGCGCGGCCGCTGCCTACCGCTCCCACCTCGGCTCCACAACGAAACGGGGATAAACAGGAACGAGGAATAAAAAAACCCCAAACTATTATAGTAGGGGCTTTGAATTAAAAATGCGAGTAGTAATATTACTGTTACAGATAGGTGGGGAAATACCGGCTTAGTTATTATTATTCCTTACATTTATTTTGGTAAGGAGCAGACTTAGTGTGGCATTTTCAGGGTGCAGATGGCAGCAGTGGGGGTGTGTGCTGGTGGTTGGGGCATGGCGGGGGTGTGCCATGCAGGCTGGGCCGCTTTGTGGAGCCCATCTCAAAGGGGCACTGAAACAAAAGATAGGCCTGGTGTTGAATTTGTGGGAAAATCCGACTGCATTTATTTATTTTTAAAGCCTGAAGAAAAGGGGGCAAAAAAAAGGAGAACAGTGACGCTGGAGAGCGGCACGGACAGGGCAGCAATCGGCACAGACACGGGCGCGCTGTAACGCACGTCCTTAGATTTCGGGACATTGCTCAATGACAGCGGGGCAGGCAGACATGCTGAGGGTCTATTTTACCGTAGTTTTATTAAACCAGCTCAGAAACACGGTGGCCGGATTAGCTGTCGCGAATTAGCCCTTCGAATTAGAGACTCAGATCATAAAAAATAGGCAAGCTGTCAAAGGCAGGTGATAGTAGGGTTCTGTGTGTGTGTGTGTGTGTGTGTGTGTGTGTGCGCGCGCGTGTGCTCGATTGGCTGTGGGATAATCAACCACACACGCCCCTCACACACGCACCCCCCCATTCCCTCACAGAGGCGTGGGAACAGCCTTGAAGGTTCAACCCTAAGTCATTTGTGGGGATCTAGGCAGCAGATGTGTGTGCGTGTGTGTGTGTGTGTGTGTGTGAGCGTGTGTGCGTGCATGAGCGTGTGTGTGTGTGCGCATGTGTGTGCCTCCAGTCACACTTTTCACTGTTTTGACTGCCGCTTTTGTCTGTCTGCTCGTGCTGTGTTCTTCTGCAGTTGGGCTTTGTTTCATATTGTCCGGCAGGGGCCGAGGGAGGGTCAGTTTTGGGCGTAGGAAGATCAGGGGCGACACCCATGGAGTACCCCCATCTTGGCTGGCAGTCTGGGACACCTGCACCCCCCCGCCTCTAGCCCAGACCCACGACAGGGTAAAGTGTCTCAGGTCAGCCTCTGAGGTGCAGGTGACACGGTAAGATGGTCTGGGCTTCCCGTGCCCTGTGTCCCGCTCTCTGGACCCTCCTGTGGCCCACTGCAGACCGATTTATTACGACGCACAAACTGGTGTGAATGCGTGTATATGTCACAAACGTCTCCACAATGTGATAACCTTTTAATTTGACCTTGTGGGGACATTTTTTTGGTCCCTACAAGAGGAAACTCAGTTTTATAAAATTCTTTGAATGCAATTAAAAAAGCTAAAAATGCCAAAAGTCTTGTATTTGGGTTGGTTACTTATGGTTAAGGTTAGGGCTGGGTTGGGGCTAAGGGTGTCTGATTGGGATTAGGGTTTTTCCCATAGAAATGAATGGACAGTCTTCACTAAGAAATGCAAACACCTGCGAGCGTGTGTGTTTTGTGTCTCAATATCTAGTCTACACCTAAACTTGAAAACAGTGGAGATTGAAATAGACAGATAAGATAGCTCACACATCGACGCAGAACTCAAATCCTGCACTCCTTTTAAAATTAAAAATTACGCGAAGAGTTGCAAAATATTTCTGATTTTGTTACTGAACGTATGTCCTCAATTTAAGAATCATTGGGGAACATAATGAAAAAAAATATGCATAGTCACATAATATCCCTATTATGTGACTATGCGAAATAATAATTCCTCCCTCTTAGGGTGTTATCATCATAAAAGCACATTCAAAATAAGGAGATTTAAAATACTCCTACTAAATGGTTTCAGAAACTTCAAATCTGGTTTAATTTTTAGCACGCAATAATTAAAATATTAAAAAGCGGGGTTAAATTAAAATTCATAACGATAAACGAGTCCACATCTGTGTACAGATAAAATAAATTTGCTAAAATCATTTTTGAAGCATTAAAAAAATTATGAGTATGAAGTGATGCACAGAATTTCTGAGGAATGTGTTGAAAGCACAGTAATGCAAACACATCGGGCAGCAAACAGCACAGGGCAGCACAGGGAAACACAGCCGTCTCACATGTATACATTTTCTTCTCTTTCTTACTGGAAAACTTTTCTCCATTCATCCACTGTAACGATTAAGCAATGATATTAAATATCAGCAAATAATTTCAGAGGGTGAAACATGTCAGAACTTTCTGAGCAAGGGGTTAACTGAAAGGTGGAAAGCATGCCAGATACTTCTGCAAAATGCCCAAAGTAAAAGCCGCCTTTTCACTGCGCAATTTGCAGTCACTGCACTATTCACTGCTCTATTTAAAAATTATATTTACTTTGCAAAATTACACCTTTGAAATTACCTTTGAAGAAGCCAAGAAAATAAAAAATCAGACATTTAAGGAAGTGAAAAATCCTGATTTCGTCTTGTTGGCAAGTCAGTAAATCCACATAATAAATTACTTATTAACAAGCTAAATTTTTTTGTTTTTCTTTTTTTAAAACTATAATTGTATGAATGGTATATGAAAATAATGCATCATAATTTGTTTCATTAGAAACACCCCCGTCTCCGAAACTGCTTGAGTTTAAGGGAGGGGGCGATCCATAGTCGATATTTAACTCAAACAAATAAACTTATAAATCATCAAATAGCAGTTTCTTAAATATTAGAAAAAGAAACAAACACTGAATAATTTCAGCGGTTACAAGAATTACTTCAAAGGAGACACACAGGTCACCCATCCACCACCTTACTCAGCAAAGCAGGACACAGACCAACTCTGCCCTAAACTATTTTTCAACACAAATAACTAATTATACCTAAAAATATTATAGCGAACAACTTTAGTGATCATTAGACAGGCTGGATGCCACATTAAATCACTTTATTTCTAAAGAGCAAATAAACACCTGCAAATATTAGCCACCTCCATCTAAGACCCTTTTCTGAAGTGTTGTGTGTATGTGCTATCTAGGTTTTAGCGTGCAAGGCTACCGATTTCAGGTGTGTGTAAATTTAAGTTAAAGGTGAATACATACAAGAGTACAGACAGATCCTGCACGCGCACACACGCGGCCACGCTGACGGACACGTACACGCGCGCACACACACACTCATGCACAGGCGTGCGGATATCTCACTTACAAAGATTCACGAATCGTCTCCTGGCGCCAGACGTCCACGCGTGCATCTTCCATTTTCCTCTGTTCCACTTTTGTTTGTTGTTCCATAAATTTTTTATTTTTTTTTACTTTTCCAGATCCGAATATCTGTCGAGAATAGAGAGGAGGGCAGCAGTCAGCACGCTGATCAAGCGGGCCAAGCAGATGAAGTGGGCCCCGGGCTGAGGAGGTGCCCCCTCTACCTAGCGGCCCAGGCCTTGGCACCGCCCGCCACAAAGGGAGGGCAAGAGCAACGCGTGTTCAGCTCGTCTGCTGGTTAACAAGTCTTTGAATGAAGAATGTTAGCAAACAGACGAACAGCATGTCTGGTGCATGCTAATGGCTCAGCACTGGCTGAGCCTATGAATTATTCAGCAGTCTGAAAAAGGAACACCCCCCCCCATCCCCTCCACCACCTTCCCAACTCAAATGCCTTTGGTAGCAGAGCGACATGTAAAGAGCGAGCCTTCATCTGATCCGGGGATGTGTTTCTTTAAAGCGAAAAAAAAAAACAGAGAGCCTGAAAATTCAACACGCACGAAAAATCATAAGACAGACGTGTGGGATGGAGCAGACGTCACTCCCGGCACCCGGCGCAACCTTCTTCCTTTAAAAAAAAAAAAAAAAAATTCAATCTGCCTTTTTCCTGTCTTTTGTTTGGAACTGGCACCTGTCCCAGAAAGTGCTCCGGCACGACACAGAGCCCTCGCTCCGGCGGGCAGGGGAGCGGGGAGGCGACGGAGAGCAAGAGACGGGGGGAAGGAGAGAGAGAGAGAGAGAGGGAGAGGTGCGATACTCCCAATAGAGACAGCCGCACTTACGGACGGCGAGTCCCTGTACAGGGCGATGTGCCGGAGAAGAAAGGCCCACGGCGCGTCCAGGGGGCAGGATGACCATCGGGGGGGGGGGGGGGGGTGCGGGAAAAAGGGGTTTGCTGGAAAGAGAAAGAAAGTGTTATTTTAAGTGGGCAAGAAAATGAAAAGGAAAAAAATCACTTATTGGAGAAACTGTGAAGTCCGCTGCAAAAAGAATAAGAAAAAACGATAAACACTCCACAAAATTACTCACAAAATGACGAGCCCTGCACCCAGAAGGGAGAGGGGGAAAACAGCAGGAGAAAAGATGCAAGAAAAAGCTTGTTGCAGGTTTCTCTGCCTGGTGCCAGTGCATGCAGTTGGAGGCAGAGAGTTAAAATCCAGCTCGCAGCAAGGAAAAAAAGAAAAAAAAGCACGTCTCCTTCAGCCCAGGCCGTCGGAGGGAGGCCCTCGCTCTACAAACAGCAGCCTCCCCCCCCCCACGAGCCGCGCGGGTGGAGCGGAGAAGGGGGGAGAGAGCGGGAGCCCGCTCCGTGCGGCGGGGCCCCCCGGCCGATGATGAAAACAGGAGCGCACGAGTGCCGTGCCTCTCCACCACGCGTCCGCTGCCGAGACGAGGAACTGCACTCGCACTTAGAGAGAGAGAGAGAGAGAGAGAGAGAGGGGAGGGAGGAAGGGAGAGAGGGAGGGATATGGGTGGGAAACAGAGACGGGGAGAGAGAGAGAGAGAGAGAGAGAGAGGGAGGGAGAGAGGAGGGGTGCAGGAGGCTGGAGCGACACAAAATCCACTCCTCCTGCAAGCCCCGCGCAGACGCAGTGTGCAGTCGCGCAGACGCAGTGCGCAGACGCGCACTTCACTCTGCGCCTTTGGTTGCCCACCAAAGAACAGAAAAGCGAGGGAGGGAGAGAGGAGTGTGAGCAGGACGCGGGAGATGGGTGCGGTGTGACCAGGAAAGGCCCGCTGATTAATTAGCCGCGTTTCACGCCCCCCCCCGGTCCCGGCAAGCCCATAAGAGAGCGAGAAAGCATAATGATAAAAAAGAGACACTTTGACATGTTGTTTCACTCACATCGAAGAGTCGATTAACTCTTTTGGATGGCGTCAGAAAGGGGGGGCTGGACAGTCCGATTCGGGGGAGGGACAGAGTCTCAGCGGCCCTCTCCATCGCCATAGAGACATGTGAGCGTGCCAGCGGATAGCCGTTAGCTTAGCCAAAGCTGCCCCCCTCCCCCCCGGCCAGTTAAGAGCGCCCTCCGTAACTATTTTGGCAAGAAGTCAAGAGGCGATAAGCGCTTGGGTGAGAGCGTCTCCTCCACGCTGGAAGAGAAACATCTGCCGAGAGGGCGGAGAGGGAGGGAGGGGGGGAGGGAGGGAGAAAAAAATATCGAGAAGGACACATTGGGAAAAAGGTGAGCTAAATAAATACAGATAATGCCTGACAAACGGGGCACCATCCCTCAGGCCCACCTGGGCAGAGTCACAGATGAAGCATCATAAAAAGCTACCTGTACACTGTGTCTAATAAAGCCACCCACCCCCCAGCGAGCCCAACCCCTCACATTCAACCAGCCCGAGCGGCGATGAAGTCCTCGAGACACTTTAGCTAGCTACAAACTCTGTAGTCCACTTCTGCGCCACAGTAAGCCGCCAAAATCGACCTGCTGGACATTTCCTGATAACCTCGTTTTTTTTCCCTTCAATTTCAAACGCCCCCCCCCTCTTCCCGCCACCTTTTCGCCCTGCCACTACCATTCAGCTCTTTCCGTTTGTAGCAGATTACTGTAACGCTATTGTAAAACTACTTCCTTCCTACTTCCAGAGCCAGCATAAGGACAAAAAAAAGGCAGAACACAAAAAAATGGAGAACGCATCTGAAGTTTCTGCTGTATTCTGAAATACGACAGGCGGCTCCTATTCGCTCATGTGGCCGACGCGGAACGAGCGACTGGTGGGAGAGGGGAAGGCTGGCAAGCTGGATTTTTTTTCTTCTGAAGCGACTGAGTTTGTCTAGGAGAGGCTCTAATTAACATTCCCGCAGAAGATCGTACCCTGGCAGCGGGTCCCAGCTCTGGGTGGGGGGGGGATGAGTTGGTGTTGCCGGTGGCCTGGTGAGCACAAGGACCCCACCACACCCCCTGGCGATCTCCTCCCTTGTTGGGCAGACTATCCCGGGGTACTGTCGTGGGCTATCCCCCTCCTCCACAGTGACTTCCAAGCTTCAGTCTTGGGGAGGGACCGGCAAAGGTGCCAAGAGACACGAGAAAAACCGAGTCCAGTCGAGTCCTGAGACAAATGCTGCCTCACGGCACGATCGCGGTGACGCAGCAGCAGTCCGCCACGCAGAGACCCGCAACGTCACATCTCGCCACGGCACCTGGACCAATCGCAGCGCCCGTCGTCGTAGGGGGAAAGGTCGGGCGCAGTTTCCCGGGCCCTCGCGTACGCGGACCTTCGGCCCAATGTGAGGGGCACCTTTTCCTGCGCGACGTCCCGCTCCTGGCACGCCAGAGCTCGGCTAGCCTTTAACCCGCTAACCGGGTTCACGCGAGGACGCGCCTCTGGTCTGGGTCGCCTGCCAGCCTTTACGGCATGAAGGTTTATTGCCTCATTCCGAGCGCCGCTTCCGACGGCTGGCCAGCACTGATCAAACACCCCCTCCCTGCCGTGTTTACCTGTGTCGTTTGTTTTGGAAATCGTTCAGGCCCTTAACGCCCCCCAAATCTCAAACAAAGCGGCCCACCAGACTCTTTGTTTTGTGAATTTGAAATACAGCTCTTTCAGAAATAATGGCTATTCTTTAACAATCGAGGGGTAACATTGATTCACTCTGCTGTTTACTTATAATAATGCCTTCATAAAAAAAATAAAGTCAAGTGTTTTTAACGATAAACATTCTCTATATTTTTCCTCTCATAATTGTCTCGGTGCCTCTTTATATTTCTCTCCATTCAAAAGTGTGATTCAAATACACAAAAAAGCAGCAAATCACAGCATCGAAGGTCAACCAAGATCTTCTTTTTCCTGCAAGGATAACACAGTCTGCGATACTTTTCAAAGCACATGCACTGCATAACAATACAACCAGTATTTGAGAATATGTCAGGAATCCAATCACATGAGAAAATGCTCTTAAAAGATTTTTTTTTGATGGTTTCAATTAATTAAAGAAATGTTGAGAGCACTGATGAATAAATGTTATCGATCAATCAAAAGAGACCATGCAGACCTCAGTAACAGGAGACCATGCAGACCTCAGTAACAGCAACCTCATAACACATTACAGTCCCAGAGGCACAGCAACAAAAATCTTGTCTTATTCTTGCCAAGACACTTCGACACATGATTTTAAATTTTTTTTTTTAAGTTTCATTGACTGTTGTATGTGCCTTTTAAACAATCTGATTTTGAATCTTTCTAAATTTAAAATGGTGAGGGAGATAATCAGCTTCACTGAAATCCACAATTCCACTCATAACTTGAATTTCAGCACATCCTAGTCCATTTGCAAAGCTAGTCCCTGGCTGCAGAGTCACAAAATACAGACCAAACAGTCGGAATATGTCGAACTTCACTTCTAGCTGGTTATTTACATTTTAAGAGGAAATAGTGAGAAATCACAGGGAGTCACACCTCAGCAACATGACGAGCGCAGCAGAACAGCAGAGCACGCCATCTTTACGCTATATTTTTCGACGTTCCGTAAAACATTCGCATATCACCATGACTCCTGCTTATATTTTACAGGGTACTGCCGTTTTTTAAAACAAAATGGCCTTATTAAACGTCGTCCCATTGGTTTTGCGGCTACCTTGTACACAGCAAAACAAAAGTAATGTCACAATCGGAACAGGCCCAAGACTACAATGGCAGGCGGCAGTGTCTGCAGATGGAGGGGCCCTAATGCTACCATCCAGCCTGCCCGAATAAGCCCTGTGCTCCAATTTACCTTTAAGTACATCTATAAATAACGCATATAGCTGCTGTATACAATTTTATATGATTATATATCATTTTCATAAATTAAAAAAAATATGCACACAATAAATTTTATAAATAAATTTAAATAAATGTATATAAAAAGATATGTATTTTTGTTTAGCTAAAAAATTAGATTCTAACCAATATTTTAACTACTGACAACATTTTAAAAGCTGGAAGACTAATCAGTTGACATTTCATGCTGGTCCACGTTCTTAAAATCGGGTAGTGTGGAGGCG
>JAODKN010000001.1:4020535-4044246 GCA_026774425.1 Petrocephalus zakoni | reverse complement strand
TGGTTGTTGGGTGGGCCTTGGGTGTTTGAATTGCTATTTACTAGCATGTTATGTTACCAAAAACCCACCCCAGTGGTGGGGCCCCCCCCCCCCCCCCCCGCCCCCGCATTGGCAAGAACCAGGAAGAGCATCCACAAGTACAGGCTCACATACCCAGGCCAACGCCCTGACAACAGAAGACCGTCGCCAAAAATAACCATTTTCTGTTTCAGGTTATATGGCCCTAAAACACATGAGGACATCAGAATGCTAAAGGCTATTCGCTTTGCAAAAGCCAGGCATGCTTTTTAACATACTGCGCTAGATTCCAGGCCTAAACCTATACACCCATCTCCACAAGGGGTCAGAGAAATTCTAATGGAAGGAGGACGGAGAGGGCCACAGCAAGAAGAGATTTACTGCGGCTGCGGTAAGAACTAAGCGTTCATAGTGAATAAAACACTTTTACCCTGAAATCTGACATGAAATACAGCTTTAGCCTCAGTTACAGTGAAACCAAATAATTAACAAAAATATGCATCTAGTAATTCCTCCTGCTTCCCTCCTTTCCGTAACTGCTTAGCCAAAGTAGGACCGGAGTTAGCCCAGGAATCACTGGGAACGTCACAGGAGACACTGTGACAGGATAGGATAGGGATCACAATTCCCTTAAACTGGACCATGGGAGGAAACCGGAGTAACCAGAGTAAATGTGAGCAAAACACACAAACTCCGCTAGGACTCAAACCTACAATCCTAATGGTGTCCGACCACACTGCAACCCTACGCTCTGCTGCACCATAGCCCCATGACCAGAGGTAATCACTCAGTAAAACTGTTCTGATCCAATCATACATAATTATCATATAACATCTGAGTAGTATTTCATCAAATATAACACATTTCATATGTTACTTAGCACTACCAAGCTAAGTAAGAAACTATTTAAAGCAACAGTGTCCTAAAATAAATCACCGCATTTAGCCGTCAAGCTGCCATACTGCACTGGCAATTACAGTGCATTAGTGCAAGTCAAAGGGCACAGTGTAATTTGTAATTACCTTCAATTAACCTAGTCGCAAAGCTCATCTTCAAAGTAGATTAGTCCCAACCCCCCCTCAAGAAAAAACATATATATACAAATAAAAAACACAAAATAAACTATAAAAGAGGGGACCCCAAGACAGTGGAAGGCAGTTGCTTGCTTGACGGAGCGACCGCACTGACTTCCTGCCATCTCGAACCCCGTGCACTTGTGTTCTCTTAATACAACTCATTACAATATGAAAAGGGCTCTTACAGAATAGGGCTCGACTGCATCGCACTTCGATGGCGAATCGCCCCAGCGCTTCTGGGAGGGGCTCCCGACATCCAGTCAAGGGAGGAAAAAAAAAGGGCCAAATTAACCCTTAAGAAAAGTACAAATGACCCATATTGTTCCCTATGACTAAAACCACTATTGCATGCATGCATTTCAGCCAAATTATTCAATAACACTGCAAGCCAAACAAAACAGGTCTGAAACATGCTAAGTTCATAAACTAACTTGTGACCTTACTCCTTGGCAGAATGATCCCTACTAACACCATTGTTAATATTACCATATAAAATGAAACCGCACCACCCCCTCTGGGCCTCAGAATATACTGTTGAGAAGAACTTATGGTACTGATTTAATTGACAGAGAGAGATTCATGGCATGAGATTAACACCTTGACGGGTGAAAGAAGGCCCATGCATTCAGGTCAAAGAGGGCCCATGCATACAGCCACCACGACAGCTTAACCACCTGCTAGCAAGCTGGCGCCCCCATCAGGTCACTCACACAGTGACATTTGTATTTCTGCTTACATACTGCTCTTGAAGTGCCCCAAAAGTGTAGGGGGGAGTATCTCGCCGATTGATTAAACAGCGCCCCCTGGCAACAGATACTGTCAGTAAATACTCGTTTACCAGCTACCCACCTGCCGAATGTGCTGAATTATAAAGCCCACTGGGGTGGGCGGGGCTAATAGAGGCAAATGGGCCCGCCCTTTCACCTGCTGAGGAGTGGCCTACACTGCCACCTGCCTGGGGGGCTTAAAGTCACAGGCCAGGGGAATACCAGCCACTGTGAAGGTAGCGTGTGGAGAGGGTGGGGGTGACATCTTATATGGGGGGGGGGGTCCCAATGATCCACCCCATTCACCAACATTTCAGTTATTTGTAAAGGCACAGCTATCAAAGAAAAAAATGTTGTAATCATACATGTTGTTAACTGTTAAAAAGATCCAAGTAACTATTAAGTTGCACATCTGAAATTTCACCGAGCCACTAGCCGTAAATATCGCTTAAATATTCCTCCGCTACACAACATCATGACACAATCATAAAAAGTCACACACAGAGGCTCTAAAATTAACTTTGTGACATGCGTGGATGTGACAGCGATCGTCAGCTTCTCGGTTTACACCCCGACACACATTCATTGTTTCCGTAAAGTTCAAATGGACACGGTCGAGAGCCAGTTTCTCACAACTGCGAGCAATAAAGACTTCCTACGTAATGCGCTACGATTCTGAACACAGCCCAAACGGGGCCCGGTTTCGTTCTTTGAACGTCAAACCTCACAGAGAATCTCGGGTACAAAGGACCGCCCTGGACAAAATATCACACGGCTGAGTCCAAGTAGAAATGCAGTAGTACGAATCTAGTCCGCCAAGCAGAAAGAAGATTAAAATTAACGGCACCATTAAGGTTTTAAAGGCTAGCGCCGTTCAATATCGCAATAAACATCGCATTCCTCGCCAGGTCATTATCCTCTTCCCCTTAACCCTCCTCCGTCACTCCCCCGGTTCCGTGGCAACAGGACATTAAAGCCAAAAAAAGCGAGGAAAATGGCCGGGGAGAGCTGCCTTCTGAGAATCTGCGCTGGTCTTTTTTTTGCGCTCAGCCAGTGAAAAATAATCCAGTTTCATTGAATTCTGAAACATGAGAGCAGCAGAGAGCAGCTTGCCTCATTAGCTGGGGCCGCGCGACTCGCTGAACAAAAGGCCCATTCGGAGACGTGGGCCCGACGCCGGCGCCGGCTACGTGAGCTGATTGCTACCACCAGACCCGTCAATCCCACAGGCCGCGCCGCCCGCTGCAGCCCTAAGACCGCGCACCGCGCGGCGCTCACAATGTCAGCGTGATACAAATGCAGATTACGCCAGCAGCCATTTGCCACCTTGTTTGTTTGTTCGTTCAGTTGACTGTTTAGTTTTATTTTTATTTTTTATTTTTTTTTAAAAATCTACGACTCTGGCTCATCTTCCCGGTGGGGCCAGATTTAATCCCAGAAATCCCGGAGGGAAAAACAGAAGCACTAATGTTGACTGGCAGCTGAACGGTAAACCGCACGTCACCCCAAGGTGACTTCAGGCCACGGTGAAGGCGTTTCGCTTTGCATCTGCCCTGGAGCTCTCTTCCGTCCAGCAGAGCCACCACAAGGTTCAGCATTATCGTTTAATTCCCAAACACTTCAAATACCGACCAAATTACGGACCACGGTAAACAATGGTCATTAACCGTTGTATCCCCACACACACTAATTAATACTTCAGCCTGACTTCTTGAATAATAACTACAAACAAATCTGCTTCCAAAATCTCTGAAGTTTGATCAGACTGCATTGGGTACTCCTGTCAGGTGTGAGGGGGGGTGCTCAGTAAACGACAGTGACCTACCTGAGCGCAGTCACAGTGGGGCGCGTTACTGGGGGCAGAGACCCGGGCATTCTGATCACCACTGTTGGGGGAGGGGACATTGCTAAGCCAGCTGGCAGCCCTGAGGCACACACGCACACACACCTTGGACACACAGAACAGGCGTCCGCCACCAATACTCAATTACCACCCATAATCAGAATGTAATCATTGTATATTTATGCTCCTAAATTTTCTGGCACAAAATCTAACTTTAATAAAGGCTGAGAGCCCCATCGACGCCACAAATCTGCAGCGGACATTTCCTAACTTTCGCTTTAACGGGCGCGGAGAACCAAAGGCACCGTGGAGAACCAAAGGCACCGCGGAGAACCAAAGGCACTTTCCAAAATAAAACTGCCAGCTTCTGGTTTCACTCTTTCTTTCTATTTGGGGTCCGGCGAGTCCCAGATGCAGACTCAGAGCAAGAGTGTGAAAAGGTTTCTACGTTTGCCTGCCCCCCACCCCAAAAAAAAACAGAGGTCCCGGGCCCTCTGCTTGCCGGCCGGAGCGGATCTTGAAATGCGCTCGGCACGATTCACTGGGTTTTAACTATTTATGGTGCACACGCGCTCGAGCCACGGAGGCGAAAACCGACACCTGGTGCTGGACGGGCTTCACAGAGAATGCAGGCAGCTCTGGAGACGGCCTGGCAGGGGGCCTCGGCTTGCCGGGGGGCCGAGGCCTGCGGCGGCAGAGGCAGGGACGCGTCTGTCCTTCTGCGCTGTAACTGATCTATCTGCGGTGGGGGGACTTTGTGAGGCATCAGTTGCTGAGGCCTTAAGCTTTTAAAAAAAGATAAAAAATATCCAGCAACTGAGCCAAGAGAGCGAAGGCCTCCATCTCCAGCTGGTGTCACCTACTGTAGGTGGATCGAATACAATATTTAACCCTCAGGTGATGGGATCAATGAAGACAAAGTCTTAAGAACCTTAAAATATGTGATCGTGGGAGAATCCTCCAATGGCCTCGTCACATGACCTCGAGGAGCCCGTCCCCACTGGCTGCGTGATATGTGGCAATCGTACCATTAAACTGTAATAAGACGAAAAAAAAACCAGGCAGAGTGACATCATCTGTGGTCTCTGTGGTTTAACACTCCAATTCTGCAAAGCACCCGGCCCTGGCCCCCACAAAGAGCCGCAAAAGAGAGGTCAAGAACTCCACCACACCACGGCCATTTTCAGCGCAGCCAGCAGAATTAGAACTATAACAAAAAAAGACATGAAAAACAATCTATCTTTCCTCAGATATCTGCCATAAATGTTTTCAGTGGGAACACTGGCATGAAGAAGGGATTTAACAAGATATTTTTGCAAATACTTTAACTGAACGAAATGTGTAACACTGTACAACTATGACTGTTCGCTAAGCACACAGCAAACAGGGCCACTGCAGAAGCAACGTCAGAAAAACACACACACTGCAGAGGCAGCAGTAGAGGGACACTGCAAACAGGTTCACTGCAGAGGCCGCAGTAGAGGGACACTGCAAACAACCTCATTGCAGAAGCAGCAGGAGCAAGAGACAGAAACATGCTCACTGCAGAGGTGGCAGTAGAGGGACACAGCAAACAGGCTTACTGCAGAGGCAGCAGTAAAAGGACACAGCAGTCAGGCTTACTGTAGAGGCAGCAGGAGAGACGCACGATAAACAGGATCACTGCAAAGGTAACAACTAAGGGACAAGGCAAATAGGTTCACTGCAGAGGCAGCAGTAGAGGGACACAGCAAACAGGCTCACTGCAGAGGTGGCAGTAGAGGGACACTGCAAACAACCTGATTGCAGAAGCAGCAGGAGAAAGAGACAGCAAACATGCTCACTGCAGAAGTGGCAGTAGAGGGACACAGCAAACATGCTTACTGCAGAGGCAGCAGGAGAGAGGCACGGCAAACGGACTCACTGCAGAGGCAGCAGTAAAAGGACACAGCAGTCAGGCTTACTGTAGAGACAACGTGAGAGAGGCATGATACACAGGATCACTGCAAAGGTAACAACTAAGGGACAAGACAAATAGGTTCACTGCAGAGGCAGCAGTAGAGGGACACAGCAAACTGGCTCACTGCAGAGGCAGCTTTAGAAAAACACCACAAATAGGCTCACTGCAGAAGTAGGGGGTCACAGCAAACAGGCTCACTGCAGAGGCAGCAGTAGAGGGACAAACTGCATGCTCCTTTGTCTGATCACCAGCCTTCACTGGCATGTTGCCGGAAGACTCCATCTCTCCAGCTCAGCCTCCCAGCCCTCCTCGGATCTCTGGACCAGACCCTGGAAAGAGTGAGGCTGACACAGCACCGGCGGCAGGTTACCAAACCTGTTCTGCTGGGTCTGCCGCTGTAACCATGGCAGCAGACAGGTGGTGTCTGGGTCACAGAGGTGAACGGGAGAGGGTCACAGAGGGCAGGATTCACTGTTCTGTGACCACAACGTGCCATCTGCCTGTCTAAGGCAACCACAGGCGTATTTTTTCATATAAATTACACAATAAATACCAATAAAGATGGATCACAGATCTCAGATCTGTGTATTCCTTGCAAATACAGCTTTAAAATGTATTAAAATGTCATCTCAATGAACAAAAACTATTAATACACCTATTAAAACACCCAACACAACATTTGGTTTCACAGCAACTTTGACTGGAAGATTTCACATCAGTCAAGTGCAAACAATTAATTCAAAGATTTCCACTGTAAAACTGTTTCAGTCTTAATGAGCGGAATCAAAATTCGTTGTGGATTGTAAATCAGACACTTGGGGATGCATACATGGCAAGACAAATTGGATGATAATTATTAATTATAAAAAAAAACCTCTTAATTGCTTTTAATGTTTAATGAAGCGTGGAGTAGGGAAGCCATTTTGTGTGATTTGTTCCTACAAAAGACAAAAGAATAACTAAAGGAAAACGGCAGAAGCAGGCAGGAATTCGGCTGTGGGATCACCAAGGTCAGAGGGCCGGGCGCACAGATAAACTCCACCTCTCACGGCCTGCTCTGCCGGCATGTAGCCCTGTCAATCATTAACAGAATATACTTCTTGGGCTGGAAGCGTGTGCTACAATTACCCAGAATCTGTCACAATGCCGAAAAAAACACCGGATAAGAGGGCGAGGACCTTGGCAGAACAGAACCAGCGGAGGGGAACGGGACACCCAGACAGCATTACCTCGCTGTGCCCCCCCGTCAGCCCACTGAGGGGGACGTCCCAAAATTCAGCTGTGAGGCAGTACCTTCATATCTGCTTTATACAAGCAAGTGACAATCAGACAAAGACAGACATACTAATAGTAAAATGCAGGGTGTTTGTTATGATTTTGCATGATTTTTTTTTATATCTTGAAAAGTCTTCGTCCTGTTACTACAAAATGAGGAAATGCTGGTGAATGGAGGTCTGTATGAATTTGAGAAATTCATACTAACATTGGTGTCACATGACTGTCACCTCAGTAAAGACACCCGCACTGAAAGGTAATTTTACTAGGGGCACCCTGATCCCCAGTACCCCTCAGATCCACTGAGTATTGACCCATTCACCCGATCATTCCTGAGCATTCCCCCGTTCACCTGATCCTTCCTGACCATTCCACCGTTCACCTGATCCTTCCTGACCATTCCCCCGTTCACTTGATCATTCCCCTGTTCATCCGATCATTCCTAAGCATTCCCCAGTTCACCTGATCCTTCCTGAGCATTCCCCCGTTCACCTGATCATTCCCGCGCATTTCCCCGTTCACCTGATCATTCCTGCGCATTTCCCCGTTCACCCAATCCTTCCTGAGCATTCCCCTGTTCATCTGATCATTCCTGAGTATTCCCCCATTCACCCAATCATTCCTCTGTTCATCCGATCTTTCTTGAGCATTCCCCTGTTCACCCATTCATTCCTGAGCATTCCCCCATTCATCCAATCATTCCTGAGCATTCTGCCGTTCACCCAATCATTCCCTCATTCAGCCGATCTTTCCTGACCATTCCCCCATTCATCTGATCATTCCTGACCATTCCCCCATTCACCTGATCCTTCCTGAGCATTCCCCCATTCACCTGATCATTCCCGCGCATTCCCCAGTTCACCTGATCATTCCTGCGCATTTCCCTGTTCACCCTAACCCTTCCTGAGCATTCCCCCGTTCATCTGATCATTCCTGAGCATTCCCCCATTCACCCAATCATTCCTCTGTTCATCCGATCTTTCCTGAGCAATCCCCTGTTCACCTGATCATTCCTGAGAATTCCCCCGTTTATCCGATCACTCCTGAGCATTCGTCCGTTCACCCAATCATTCCCCTGTTCACCCAATCATTCCTGAGCATTCGTCCGTTCATCCAATCATTCCTGAGCATTCCGCCGTTCACCTGATCCTTCTTGAGCATTCCCCCGTTCATCCGATCATTCCTGAGCATTACCCCATTCATCCGATCATTCCTGAACATTCCCCCATTCATCCGATCATTCCTGAACATTCCCCCATTCACCTGATCATTCCTGAACATTCCCCCATTCACCTGATCCTTCCTGAGCATTCCCCCATTCACCTGATCCTTCCTGAGCATTCCCCCATTCACCTGATCCTTCCTCAGCATTCCCCCGTTCACCCGATCCTTCCTGAGCATTCCGCCATTCATCCGAGCATTCCCCCAATCATTCCTGAGCATTCCCCTGTTCATGCGATCCTACCTGACCATTCCCACATTCATCCGATCATTCCTGAGCGTTCCCCCATTCATCTGATCATTCCTGAGCATTCCCCTGTTCACCCAATCATTCCTGAGCATTCCCCCATTCACGTGATCCTTCCTGAGCATTCCCCCGTTCATCCAATCATTCCTGAGCATTCACCCATTCATCCGATCATTCCTGAGCATTCCCCTGTTCAACCGATCATTCTTGAGCATTCCCTCATTCACCCGATCCTTCCTGAGCATTCTCCCATTCATCTGATCATTCCTAAGCATTCCCCCATTCACCCGATCCTTCCTGAGCATTCCCCCGTTCACTCGATTCTTCCTGAGAATTCCCACGTTCATCAAATCATTCCTGAGCGTTCCCCCATTCATCTGATCATTCCTGAGCATTCCCCCATTCATCTGAGCTTTCCCTGGTTCACCTGATCCTCCCTGAGCATTCCCCCATTCATCTGATCATTCCTGAGCATTCCCCCGTTCACCCGATTCTTCCTGAGAATTCCCCCATTCATCTGATCATTCCTGAGCATTCCCCTGTTCACCCGATCATTCCTGAGCATTCCCCCGTTCACTTGATCCTTCCTGAGCATTCCCCCGTTCACCTGAGCATTCCCCCATTCATCCAATCATTCCTGAGCATTCTCCCATTCATCTGATCCTTCCTGAGCATTCCCCCATTCACCCGATCCTTCCTGGGCATTCCCCCGTTCACCCGATCATTCCTGAGCATTCCCCCATTCACCCAATCATTCCTGAGACTTCCCCCATTCACCCGATCATTCCTGAGCATTCCCCCATTTATCTGATCATTCCTGAGCATTCCCCTGTTCACCCGATCATTCCTGAGCATTCCCCCATTCACTTGATCCTTCCTGAGCATTCCCCCGTTCATCCAATCATTCCTGAGCATTCTGCCATTCACCTCATCCTTCCTGAGCATTCCCCCGTTCACCTGAGCATTCCCCCGTTCATCCGATCATTCCTGAGCATTCCCCCATTCATCCGATCATTCCTGAACATTCCCCCGTTCACCTCATACTTCCTGAGCATTCTGACGTTCACCTGATCCTTCCTGAGCATTCCCCCATTCACCTGATCCTTCTTGGGCATTCCCCCGTTCACCCGATCCTTCCTGAGTATTACCCCATTCACCCGATCATTCCTGAGCATTACCCCTTTCACCCGATCATTCCTGAGCATTACCCCTTTCACCCGATCATTCCTGAGCATTCATATGTTCATCCAGGTCTACTGGACAGGTGAAGTCCCAAGAACAGGGGTTCCACAGCAAGACTACTTTGGGCAACCTTCAAATTAAACATCCAAATCCTCAACTACTACACCACCTTCTGCATCATTTAAAACAGGAAGTTTCTGGCGCCACTGAGATATCTGGCATCCACAAACCGAAGGGGCATAGTTTGCTTACATGACCCCCCCCCCAACCCTATTGTCACCTGACTGTCTCTTATCCCTGACGTGGCCACGCCCCCCTGCAATGCGACGAATGCCGAGTTACTGCCTGTCAGGCCAAATAAACTCTTTTCTAGAGGTAAACAAGGATTCCTCCGACCTGCCTGAACATGCGACGTAACGAAGCGCTGCTCCTCCGCTGCAGTGGAACAGGGGCGTACCGCAGACTCGCCAAGCTGGTCAACAGGCTTCGCAGCACGATGTGCAGACAGACGTCACCGAGGGAGCCGCTGCCCACTGCGTTACTGGGCGAAGACTGATAAAAATAACATGATGACATACATATCTATTCTGAAAATCTTAAAATGTTAAAACACAGTTTTCCAACAAACTCCAAGCACATCCTAACCCTTTTTAAATGCGTATCATCAAATAGCCTCAGTGCCTGTGATCAGAAGGTCGCGGGTTAGAATAGATGTCTTAGCCTACTCCTGGGCACCAGATAAATGTGCTCACCCTGTACTTGGACCTCAAGTTTCACTCTTAACTGTATGTGTGTGTGTGTGTGGGGGGTGCATCTCAAAGTAGAGCATGATGAGAAATATTCAAACATAAATAAAGCGTCAATGCATCAGCTAGAATAGGATCCCTGACAGCTGCACTCTGCGTGCTGCTTTGTTATTGGCTATCGGTCCCACTGCAATGCCCACTTGAGCTGAAACTGCCCAGGAGTTCCTTTACCTGGGGGCCTGCAGGACGGTCCCCGGAATGCGGTCCTGTGCAGGTGGCACTTGGCACATGCCGTTATTCACTATTCATTTACACTATTGTTACCCCAAACTGTTGTGTGCCAGCAAGTGACACTTGTTTGATACTTTGTTAAGTGCTTTGGGGCTTATTGTAAAATGTGTTTTATTACACACACACACACACACACACACACACACACACACACACACACAACAAAATAGTTTAATTCAATTGAGTTCTATTTCTGAAACCACCAAAATTCAAATCACATGGGAAAAATGAAACATCTTTTTCTGTCAGTCATCGGTGACTGAATGACATTACAACATGTCACCTGTCAAAGTGTTCAAAGCTAATGTCTGTGGGAAGCAGCGATTCAAACTAAATTATTTAAACTTTGTAGCGAAAGAAAAGATCCCACATTTTATTCTTGAAGATCGCAACTCAGTTTTCTACCATTTGTGACAAATAAGAACAGCTACATCATTTTTTAATACAAATAAACCGACTGTTTTTGGAAATTTGTTAAACATCATTTTTTCAGCAGCAAAAAGAACAAATATCATTTGGCAAAGCTGTACAAAAGATGAAAGATCAGCTTTCTTGTTGAAATATACATCATTAGAACTACAGGTAATGACTATTTCCAGGTCTGGGGTTCCTGATGCAGCATGGCTGTCATTGTGACATCATTGAGCAAGATCTGATTCCATTTGTTCAGAAGCGGGAGGGGGGGTGGCCTCCCCACTTTCCCCTAAGCCAATCAAACGGGGACTCTTGACTGCTCCCACCTCAGAGAGGGAGGCAGGCAATCAGCATGCTTCCATTTTCATCCCCGCTCACAAGGGCGATCAAAGCCCGCCAGTGCCCAATGAAAGGGACGCTCTCTTTATGCTCTAGCTGGGTAGCTGTCCCGGGGGCTGTAACACTTCAGACATGCTCATAAACACTGCGAAATCCCAACCACACGCCCTGCCATCTCTGGAGAAGCTTGCGAGACCTCGTCATCTAAAACTCGGCAAGAAAATAATCCAGCAGCACATGCCGTAGCTGGGGAAAATGGGGGCATTAATTCTGTGGGAGTGGGGGGGGGCGGGAAGAGAGCCGGGCGCCCTGCTATAACTTCCCAATCAGCCCCCCCTCCATACCGCCACAAACATTACAGCACCCCCCCTTGCCAGAGACACGACGATCTGGGGGAGATTTGTTTGCAAAACAACTTAACTGTTGTGGACCTGAGCATACAGCCCCGGGGGGGCCTGGGCACGTGATGAGAATCAAGCTACAGGCCTTGGGAAAACCTGTTTACTTATCAAGCAAACAAGAACACTCACACACACATACAAACACAAGCACACAAGGCCTCGCAACATGGACACCGCGGTAATGTCAGTGACATGCAAACGCCTGAAAGATGCATAAAAATGTCTTTAAAGCTTACCAAAAATCATATGCCTCCGTGAATGCAGAAAAACAACTTGCTTCCCTTTGGAATTTTGAATTGGACAGGAAGGAATTGCAGAAACTCTACGGAGATTTATTTTATTTGCTAACAGGACGTGGTTGACTCAGGAACTGGCTTTACTTGCTGTATCTTTAAAGGACCTGAAGTTTTCTTGGCAGAAAGCGACGAGCTGCGAGTTCAGCCAAAATAGACAATAAAGAACTATGGAGAATCATGCCAAAATGCAGGGGCAATTCAGTCCAGGGGCTCATTTTTCCAAAATGATTCACACTGGAAAGAAAAGCATTTCTCTGTCCTGAAATGAACTGCACACGCTCTTCTGTCAGATCCTGCGAGGCGAAGGGGGGGGGGTGGGGGGCTGGGGGGAAGGACAACAAAAACACCAAGGGGGTGTCGCCGACGAGGACTCGGAGCATCCCCCGCAGGCCCGGGGTGCTGGCACGGCCATGCCGCTCAGCCACTTTGCGCGTAAAGCAGCAGCGAGCAGCCATTTACAGTTAGAGAGCCCTGCTTCTGCAAACTCCCCAAAAAACAATCACGTGACCAGCTTGTTCCATGGCATCTGTGCTCCACAACACTGGCCTGCAGCAGCCAGTCTCTCTCCACCACAGCTGGGGCTGCCTCGCTAATGGCTGGGGGGGTGGATGGGGGGGGGCAGCCATGTCTCTTTTTTTTCCCCTTCTTCTTTCTGTGCCTCAACCCACAGTGCAAAATTTCCAGCAGAGGAGAGTAGGATGCCAGTGGTTTTTTAAAAAAGAGGCCATTGTACAGTGATCCACCCCGCGCTGACACCTGCGATTCAGCAGCGAAGACTGGAGGCTTATTCGGGGGGGGGGGGGGGGATTCGGAAGGTTTCACAGGGCCGTGCCTCTTAAGAACCAAATCGGCCACAGGTTCAAATAAAAATAATCTGCCTTATTCTTAGGATCTGTTTTCTGCTGTACATTGAAATATTAAACGTAAAAAGTATTACTGTCTAACAATGAGGCACGATTTATAATTCTGGCTATCAAAATGGTACTCAGGATCACGTTGCTAAATAATCTTTTTTTTTTAATTAATGCATTGAACTACCATAAAAAAGTCAGGCTTATAAATATAATGTTACCTCATTACCTTGTTCAAACCATAGCTGAAAAAATAAATCAGACATGCACAAACTTCTCCCCGATAACGAGTATTAACGGCGTGTAATACTCATTTTCCCTGAAACGCCCAAAACCAAACCAGCTTACGGATATTACAGTTTGCACTTGGTGCCAACGTGCATCCAGATGTTTCCGGAAGAGCCCGACCCGGAAGCAGGTTGGGTTGAATGGCAGGGTTCGCCCTGTCGCCGGGACCCTGCTGCTACCCAGCTGGAACTGGAGCTCGATAAACAGGCCTCACCTGCTGTCCAGTTTTAGAAACCGGGCCAAGAGTAAGAGACTAACTGATGCATTGTGGGAGATTTCGCTTGTCTCATCTATTTTACGATCAGTTGTTCTAAGGAGGGGTGCGAGGATCAGGTGTAGCTAATGGCTAAACATCACATGTGGCTTTCTGATGCACAGTTCATGTGTGCCATATCAGCTTTCCATGCCTGACCGCCAGGCGTGACGCCACCATGGGTGTGGGGTTTGACAGAGGCTGAGCCCTGCGCCAACACCTTTCAGCTTCAAGGTGGTGGGGGTAGACCTCGGCTGACCTGCAGAGCTTTACCGGCTACCAGACAGGGTAGCTCTCTTACACCCATTTCAGTGACATGGCGATGAACGCTTTTCTGCAGACTCACCAGCTGCCACTGGACAGCGTTTTGAACACATACACGCCACACACTGCCAGCCAGGCGTACCGGATCACCCTGGAGAAAAAACACGGCCCTTGCTTGTTGGCCAGGCCTCCATTCGCAGTGTCCAATCATTAGAAAACGCTTACGAGCAAAGCTGCAGCTCCGAGCTGCAGAAATGCAGTGGCTAACGGAGAATTAACTAATGTTTTTGTTTCAGCTAATACACTCAGATCAATATAATAAGCACAGTGCCAAAGGGAACCTGTAAAATACACGAGTTCACACCTGCTTGCCGATTCATTACTTTAAAAACTCAGTAATAAATAAACAAAACTAATCCTTCAATATTTTTAAATAAATCACTAACATTACATTTTGCCATCTCTGTAGTTGCAGAAGTAGTGCTTTTCAGTTCCACTGTCTTGGCAAAAACAAGGCGGGGCTCCATTCTAGAAAAAAATATCAATAATTCCAACCTCGAGAGTTACCGTGCCCCCACTTCCAACCCAATTAACCTAATTCGGTAAAAACAAAAAAAAAAAGAAAAAAGAAAAATAATTCACATTTTCGTATTTCACCAGTTAAAAATTCACCACCTGACAGTAGGTGATTTATAAGATAAATAAAAAAAAAATAAAAATTAAAGCAAGGAAGCCATAGCGCTCACTGTCAACATAAACATGACAGATCAAGAACAAGATTGCATTTAAATACCAAATGCATAACCGCAAGCGGAGCGTTATGACTAACCAAATATTCAGTTAGAAATGATATCACAACAGTGGCAAATCAACTAAATTGAAGCATGTTTTAGGTGTGTTCACAGTAAATAAGAAAAGTTAAATTTCTCCTACGGCATAAGGTTGGGTGGGGGTCCCTTTAATGAAGGCTATGTCCCCAAAATACAGGCTTGCGGCTTTCTGGATGCAAAGCCTTGCAACAGCGACATACAGCACAATTATTCTCCGATTAGCAGAGTCAAGCAGCAAAGAAGGGCCCAAGGCTGGCGTATAGTAAAAACAACAGGACGAAAAATACCCCCACAGGTACAACGCCTAAAAATTCATTCTGTTCTCCGCTATATTTACAAATCATTTCAATTGTCCTTGAATTATTTGGAAAGCCATTTACCTCATTACACACCTAAATGAGAAAACTCTAATTCTATTCTGCTAAAAATTTAAGTTGATTTAAGTTTATATATAATTATACGTTATATACAAAAAACGTGTACTTGTTCTTTAAAACACTAAATATACCAACTCAAAAATCATCATTACACATGGTATATAAAAATGTCATTAAAATAACTAAATACAAAGATAGTACTGAGGAAAAAATAAAATCTGCATTTAAATGTTGCTATTGCCTGACATGCAGCACTTTCACAACTTTGGAAGTTATCCCAAAAACTTCAAAACTAGGATTATAACTTTGAGCAGCAATTATGATATTTTCATTTAGTTATAATGCAAGCCTGGTGTTTATCTCCTACCACCCCTTCCGACTTCCAATTTTTCCGATTATTTTCCTTGTCTGAATGCAATGCCACGTTTCTCTAACAGACAGAATACGTTTTTGTTACAGCTCACCTATCTGGAAGCGAAGTGATCAGACCAAACCCCATTTTGACGGTGAAGGTCCAGGTGAATTCTGTCTCTCTAGATTTCTGAAACACACAAGAAAGTAAAACATATAAATAAAATGTTTCCTTAATTTATCTTCAATTATCAGTCATAATCAAATAAAATCTATAAATAAACAACATATGTGGATATATATAAACTATACACAAGAGAAATATGATGCAAAAATATATCCTCTTAAAAATATCTTTACACTGAATAAATCCCATTGGTTTAAATTAAAAGCAAATTAAATAGCAAAAAGTTAAATAATTCATATGTTTATGTAAAATGTTTTCTAAAATTCTGAATAAAAATAATACTTAATAATGTGTAGCTTTATGAATGAAACATTATTTTAAGTTTGGAAAACTTAAATAGTTATTATACTTAGTACTAATTTATACACAAGCTATTTCTTAATCAATTTCTTATACAATGCAACTTACGCAGAAACGCGCACTTAGTTTCACAGAAGGCTGGTTTACAGGAATAAGACTTTCGTTAAATTTTTATTTTTGTCAAATGCTCCATAAAGTATTTTAATACATTAAGGTCACGCAACACTATTTTATCTGACATTACCTAGAATAAAATGGTCCATTATTTTGAATGTGGCAGTCATTGTTTGGAGCAGAAGCTAAATCAACTGGGAGAGTTAAATTTTATAAATGTATAATATTAATACTTTAAAAAACAAGCATTAAAATTTGGAGTTTCGGTTGAACAGGGAGCCGACTGATAATTAGCATTATTATGCCATTATTATTTGCTATAACTTCAAACTTTAAAAGTAATTATTATATGAGCATTATGTACAAATACATTAAAATATTAACATGGCAAACCGTCACATCATAAGAGTTTGCTCCAGTTCTGCGCGTTTACAGAATTCAAAGGGAAGCTACATTTATACATTAAGTCAAAACATGTTGCAATCTGTTGAAAAGGAACCCGCAAATATCGGCAAACAAACACATTTTAACACAATGATGGATTATAACACTGTATAAATAAATTTATAACAATAGTATCTGATAGCGTCTGATCCTCCAGTTTGCCGATGATTATAAAGTAAAAACTTACGTTAGAAAGCTGCAGCACAGACATCTCGGTGTATTTTAATAAAGCAGCCTACTTTCTCTTCGGGGGCTTAAACACGAGGAGAGGAGAAAAAACCACCACGGCTCCGAATCCAAAATTTCGGGCTTTTCTCGGCCGAAACTTACATCCTTACATCCTGATCTCTAAACCAGGCAGAAATGTCATTTCTTCACAGCCCCCCGCCCCGGTTCATTCTGTCCGCCAGGAAAGAGCCCGGAACGGCGGGCAGGCTCGGCGGCTCGCACGGTCCGCGGACCGGACCGTCCTCGACGAGCAAACAGAGCTGGCCCCGAAAAGGCCTTTATTATACATTTCTAATTCCCGCACGGAGCTGCCCGGCGGCCGCATCGGCGCTCCCCGCCTTTCGGCTCCACATTACACGGGTTCACCTAAGGTGAAGCGTGATTCACACCGACGCAGACCGACAGGAGGCTCCCCGCACGATCCCAGCTCCCTTCTGAAAAATTAAACACCAGCAAGCCCCTCCATCACCGGGCAACAACTTCACCGCGTTATTACCCCGCTTTTAACAATTTAATCTACACTTTATACCGCGTTCGTACGATACATGTATCCACTCTTAGCTTCAGTTCTGCCTGTTGTATTCGGAAACATTATATCGCTATATTTAATAGACGCAGTTTCGCAAAAGGAAAAAAAAAATCCCAGTTTATGTTCGTACTTTTTCCAGTGCTGTCAATAATCTGAAAAAAGTCACGAAAGAAAATAAAGACGTCGTACAGTGGAGTGCGAATATGGCCATTGCAGACTATGTTTTTTTTTGTATTTTCTTTTTGTGTGTTGACGAGGGGAGCCATTGCATGACCCCCCCCCCCCCTCTTTTTAAAGAAAAACTTCACACCAAAGGTCGATCACCCGAAAGACAGGGGATGCAGAAAAGCCGCTTTACGTTTGATCTGATCGGTACCTGCGGCCGCGGACTGCACGATGCGGGGTTAGCGGTGTCCGTCGGGGCTCCTCCATTCGCTTATTATCGGTACCAGAAGTAAGGTTAATAATGCAAAATGCGGTATTTGCTAATAACCGATGCATGCAAAGCCACTGTGGCCGCACGCACTAAAGGGATGGGTGTGTATTATATATGCGGCAGGTGACGGGGGAGCGCGGCCCCTGCACCTGTCGCTTACCTGCCCGGCCGCTTTGACAGCCCGGCCATCGCGCACCACGTGGCCGCCGCGCCGGGGATCCTTTTCCCGCTGATCAGCTAAATGCCCGCAGCGTCTCGGCTGATTTCACGTCTGGCCCTGCCCTGCATCTCGTGTCGCTTTTTAAAATACTTCTAAGAATCAGTTATTTTCCTGCCAAACAGAAATGCTGTTACGATCAAATGCGTCCTTGTGCCGTATAGTTACTGTATCAAACTATTTTAAAAGCGTCTATAAATTAAAATAAAACGTTTTTTTTGCTCCAATATTAATAAAATCCAACCCAAGATAAAAATATTCCCCATGCTATACGTAACTGTATGTAACTTGATTGCATTTCTTTCTAATTATAAAACATATATACTCATTTAATATTTGGTCATTTGTGAGTGTACTTCTTATCAAACAAACAATGTACAGTGTAGTCTATAGCACATACCGCAGCTTTTTATTAATTATGCTTTCTATAATACATCATCTTTGACGATTGAACAAACCAGGGGGCGATTAGCCCTCTTAGATTGTTTTGCAGAGAAATCGTGTCATTTTCAATTTGAAGCGGTTAAATACTGCGATGTTATTCGTATTGTGTTTTATAGATACGAACTGAATTGACTCATTGACTTAATTGGGTAAGTAATACAATTCTGGTCTTATTCTAATATTTTAGTAGGACATTGTTGGTATTTTATTATGTTATGTTGCACTTTTGACGAAATTTTTCAATTTATACTTCATAAGTCATAGCTTAAATTATTAGCTGCATGGTCAGGGTAAACTGCATAGTGGTTTGATTGAATCAGGCCATTGTGCTGCTAAGTGGGTTTTACACTACGTGATGTATAATTTATTCCTTTTTAACTTATTTAGAGAGATTTCAGTTCTTTCGTGCTGAAGACCATATGTGAGGCCCTGAGGGAGACACTGTTCCCTTAGGAGATTTTTGATGTACTAAATGTGGTCCTCGCTAGCATAAAAATGTCTTCCCTGAATTTATTAAGAGTCAGCCTCAAACGGATTACTACAATAATTTACAGCACCAATTTAAAAAGCAGATAGGCGTACATTTGGATAGACATGGGTCTTCCTCATCCAAAGCAAGCTCATACACGAGGCGTGGTGGCATTGATCACAGACTTACAAATGTGAATATTTTGAACGAGACAGGGAGAGCGAGAGGATTCTCTGGGGTTTTAAAAGGCTGTGTCCCTGATTTAGAAAACCCTTTGTCATTTTTAATACACTGAACATCAGTGTCAGCAATCAAAATTTTTTGACCTGCCATTCAGTAGCGTATCTTTGGAATTCCAGTGGATTGATTACACGTTCAGTTTCTGAATGATATCTAAACTTTAATTTTTAAACTTTACAAAGCACAGTCATCCTGCTCCTTAAATCTTCAGTTAATAGTTGTTCCGGAAATTAAATGGTTTAGTCTTCAGATATGAAAGAGTAGGTGGTCACAAAATTTAATTTAAGAAGAAATAATTAAATGATCCTGAATATATTTCTGACATGTTTTTATGTGTAAAGAGAAGCTTGTTTTTGCCAAAGGTCTTGGGCTAACGATGAGGTTCTGATTCTGGTGCTGTCCCGGCGCTGCCCTTGTGGTCACAGGGTGCAATGACCAGGGTTAGAATAGCAGGCCTTGTCATCGACAGTAGCTAGCCACCTTCTGATAACATAGTACAAATGCATCAGATAAGACAAAATGTTCATAGTATATTAAAGTTAGATAAAGCTATCGATGTGAGCAGGTAGTGTGTTTAAATAATATTACTGTGACGTTACGGTGGAGCATTAGTGGGGAGTATATATCCTCCTTTTCCACAAATAACAAAGGCTAAGGAGATTAATGGGCAGACAGGTCGTGGGTCGGAGCGCTCCCTCTGAGTGATTGTGCCAGCACCAGCAAGGTCAGGACCATGGGTTGGAAACCCTGAAACTATAGGCCAGACCTCTGAGGTTAACCGTGGCTTTGCCATGGAAAAACACAAGGACTTAAACATACCATAGACTATTCTCCGAACTCAAGGTCAGGAATCAACGGTCAGTCTAAAGTTCTGAAAAAATTATAATAAGGTACACCTATACAAATGCTGTATATCCATACAAATGGATGTACTGCCAGTTTTATAGACTAAATCCAAAAAAAGGACAACAAAGGAAAGATATAATGAATACATCAAGAACATAACAAATGTAAACAGAATTATTTAGCTTGAAAAGTGATCTAACCTTCTTAACCTACTTTTTGTGTGGGGGTCAGCAAACCTATTGACATTCCTGACACAAAGTGATCCCGTTGCTGCGGCCATTAGAGGATACAAGACGGGGTTAAAAAGGTCAGCCACGCCGGCCTACTCCCAAGCTGCCTTTGGGGCAAAAGCTCCAGAGAATGCAGAATCTGCAGAGTGCTGATTCCAGCACACTAACCCAAGTCTAGTTTGGAAACATAGCTTCATTGGTTCCTCCCACCCAACAGCACTCCGTGTGGCTGATGTCCTCTCTGGGCCTCCGTAGTCACACCACGCTATCAGGGAACACGAGATAAGAGGATCAGCCCAGCTCCCGTCACGGACATTTCCGCGGCAAAGACGCCTGGACGTCGCAAAGCCGCAGATTGCAGTCGCCTTACAAGCGCGGTCTTACATCTATATCCCGACAACAGACACAATAATTAAGGCCCGTAAACCTGAGGTCATATTTCCCTCGGATTGCATCATGCCGACTCCTGCTCCTCTAAACCTAACCTGCACCAGAGCCGAAATTAATGAGAATATCTACAATTTCGCAGAGGAAGAAAGCACTCTGGGTCCAGGAGGTGAAATAAAAACGTCAAACTCGATTTACACCCTCGTTCTTCCACTCAAGGGGCCGAATTCTCACTGAAAGGGTAAAGAATGAGGAAGGAGAAGTTAGGCAGGGGCTTTTCAAAAAAGAAAAGATATTGGAGGTAATGATTCTGTCGCCGTGACAACCCCTGAGCTTTCACAGACACCGCTTCCCGTGGCCAAGGCGATACCGTCCGGGCGACATCTCAATCCTGGCGAATGATGGGCCTCAAAAAGGGGGAAAAAAAACAAAACAAAACAAAACAACAATCTCCATTAGACCCGGCCGCCGGTGTTAGCTGCTGTGAAAGATTTGGCTTCGCATGTGACCTGTCGCTCTCGCGTCCCGTGTCCGACACAACGGGCCCTTTATTCCTGCTAATCAAGAAGCCAGACAAAACAGCGCACGCACACAAAAAGCTTAACGCGGTCCCGTGCGCGCTGTGAATTTAGAGTCGCTCCCCCCCCCCCTAATTTATTCTGAGGTTATTGAAAGGCCGGCCTGATGGCGGGAAAAGCGGGCCGAGAGGTCTGCGAGTCAGTGTCGCGAGATGCTCAACCCCCCCGTCCCCATTCCAGACAGTGAGGGACCTCCATTTCGCACAAGGCCATGCTAATTTGTAATTAGACAGCCCCCCCCCCCACAGACAGTGGAAACGCCTGTTTAGACAAAGCTGCCATTCTCTAAAAAGGGGGACGCCTCTCTTCTCAGGCCAGAGGGCCTTTCAGAGGGAATTCTGAGGTTTCCAGGAGATGGCAGTAGAAGGGAGGCAGGGCTCAAAAGCCTCAGTGACAGACATTCCCCCCTCCGCCTCCCAAACCCAGCAGCTGGCATCTACTGCAGCGCCCGGGCAACATGCGACGATGGCAACGCGTCGAGCATTGGACAGCCAATCGGCACACGGGACCCGCTCTCAATCTGACCAATCACGATCCATGAGCAAAAAAAAAAAAACCCCTCTTCTGTAAGCAGCTGATATGTAAGAAATATCGGGCTTAATACTCTCCCATTATGTTTCTTGCTCACCTGTGGAAAGTTTGTCGTCATTTCATGGATTTGGGAAAATCCCGCCAACTGAGGAATCTTGTCGGGAGGAGTCCCGCCTGAAGGAGTCTGGCGTGTTGTCCGAGGGGCAGACGGACAGACGAGAGGCGTAACTCTGGATCTGTGACTGGCGGAGGCTTAATAAACACCACAGTGACAATGACACACAAACAAAGCGCCAAGGCCCAGAGCCCAAACAAAATCTCATTGTGTCTGTTTTCCAAATCCCCCCGAAGCCCCTTTCCAGACTCACTCTGCCCGCTCTACGCCCTTCCTTACCCACCCCCTGTCCCTACTTCTTGTCAGTGTCAGTCCTGTGTCAGTAATTAAACAGCAAAGCTTCTCAGTGTCTCCAGCATAGTGGGGGGTGTGTGTGTGTGTGTAATGAAGCCCCATTACTGGGCCGCAGCGGTAGCTGATGAGAGATTATCCCCTGGTATACTTAGCTCGATTCCCAGCCTGGCACCAGCAGCCGGGTCCCTGCCTTTCCCACAGCTAGCATGGCCCGTCTCTCCCAGCACAGATGACGACCTCGCCTGGCTCACTGGCCCGTCCCGGGACCCCGGTTAATCAAGTGTTCGACCCACAAGAAAGGGCTAGTGGCTGATTCTCATTAACCGCCAACCTTCATCAACACAGACACAAGAAAAATATTGTAACATATCCATATCCCACTTTCAAAACAATTACAGTGAATGTTCTCGCAAGTGCCATTCCAGTAACCGACCCTTTGGGTCTACTGGCACAATTCAAAAAGTATGTAAAAAATTCACCAAACTACAGTCACACTAAATAAGTGACATCTTGTGTTGCAGTGTGTTAAAATAACAATACAACAATCATTATTGCTTGTCTGTGTATAAAATGATTAAAGTAAATGTATGAAATGGGTTGTAATTTAGTGCTTTTCAAGTGTAACATTTAACTATACGGAAAATTTGACTATCCGATAGTACCATGGTCCTGACTTTGCCCGATAGGAGGGCTTTTACTGTGCTCCCTCTATAACTTAGGTGCCGAAAATGTCAAATAAATAAAAAAAATGTAAACCTAAACTGTTGTAACCCCAGAGCTTCTATTTAAAAATCTTAATTTTGTCTTAATTAAAAATAAAAACTTTCAATGACTAATGTTGTTTCTTCGAGTTCCTGATGACCAGAGCTCAGTTAATAACAAAACAATATGTGTACTATGCGAAAGTCAACAGGCCTTACAACAGGTCTAGAATGTGTCAGGACATCCCCAGGAACAGGAAGTGACCTCGTCGACCATTACCATGACCTCGGCAGTCTGCCCAGAGCAGTGAGGCAACAGATGTATGAATGCAGGTGGGGTCACAGGTGCCAGAGGGCGTGAGGGAAAGCAGTGGTGGTGTGTGTGTGTGTGTGTGTGTGTGTGTGGGGGGGGGGGGTTGAGACATTTAAAACTGAGCAGGAGGGGTTCTTCAGGGTAAGAGTGTAAGGTGAGTGACATTGCAATATTCAAGCTGGATACTTCACAGGAGCAATAAAATACCTGCAAAGAGATTCAACAGCTATACCCTGTTGAGCTAATAAGCTTCATTGTATTTCAAGCTCCATGTTTCAAGCTGTTCAAATGTTCCTATTGATCCACACACATATCACTATAAGGAGCTAACACTGATTTCTACTGCTAATGGCAAAACATAACACAAGGTCATCTGAAGGTCATCTGCAGGTCATTTCAGGAAAAGTGGCAGTGGTCTGTGGATCTCACTCTTACAGTTACTGCACTGCAAGCTCTCCATCCTGCCTGTTTGTTCTCCCTTCCATAAACAGCAATTTGCCCTGGTAGATGACCGGGCAGGTCCTGAAATTCTTCCCTTTGACTCCACGTCCAACAATTGAAAAGGACAAGCCACGGCAAGTAAATCAAAAACATCTTGTTTGGCTGAGAACAAATCCCACCAAATTGTGAGTTTTCTACAGTAACAGACTTGAGCCATGCTTCGGAACACTCCAAATCTGTCTAGGCTACCAGGAATGTTGCGCTCTCCCTTGACCCGCATTCTAAGCATGTGGCTAAATCCCTAACCCAAAATAGCGATACGTACACTCACCTAAAGGATTATTAGGAACACCTGTTCAATTTCTCATTAATGCAATTATCTAATCAACCAATCACAT
>JAODKN010000001.1:3997455-4007796 GCA_026774425.1 Petrocephalus zakoni | reverse complement strand
GTTGAGGTCCCCGCGGCTCCACGTTCGTCTGCGGAGGTCCCCGCTGCTCCACGTTCGCCTGAGGAGTTCCCCGCTGCTCCATGTTCGTCTGTGGAGGTCCCCGCTGCTCCATGTTTGTCTGTGGAGGTCCCCGCTGCTCCATGTTTGTCTGCGGAGGTCCCCGCTGCTCCATGTTTGTCTGTGGAGGTCCCCGCTGCTCCATGTTCGCCTGCGGAGGTCCCCGCTGCTCCATGTTCGCCTGTGGAGGTCCCCGCTGCTCCATGTTCGCCTGCGGAGGTCCCGCGCCATCTCCTGGTGTACCTGCTCTGTCCCACGCCTCTCCAGACGCGCCTGCCAAGCCCAGGCAGTCCCCAGACGCGCCCACCGCACCCCCAGAAGTGTTGCCCGCGCCTGGCTCTTCGCCTGAGCCTGCCTTGCTGCTTGCCTTGTCACCTGGCCCATGGCAAGGTTCCTCGTCTGAGCCCGCTACGTCACCTGGCTCCTCACCAGGGCCCTCTTCATTGCCTGGCCCCTCGCCTGAGTCTTCCTCGTCGCCTGGCTCTTTGCCTGAATCTTCCTCGTCTCCTGGCGGCTCCTCACCGGGGCCCTCCTCGTTGCCAGGCTCCTCTCCGGGGCCCGCCACGTCTCCAGGCTCCTCGCCGGGACCCGTCTGGTCTCGCCTGCGGCCGTTGCCCTGGTGGCTCCGGCCAGCTTGCTTGCTCTGGTCCTTGTTGACCTCTGCCCTGAACCAGGCCCTCTGCTGGTCTCCTGCCTTGAGGGGAGGGACCCTGTAGAGGACCCCCCTGGAGGACCTGGAGTGGGACCCCTGGGGTCTAAGTATGAGTCCTGAGCCCTGGAGCTTGGCTTGACCAGGACCGTCCACGTCCCCAGTCCCGGATGGGCCATGCCATAAGCAGAGGTACAGGAGGAGGAACGTCCAAGTCTCCGTATCCTGGATAGGAAGGTGGGGGCATGCCTGGATTGGCCTGCCACGTCCCAGGTCTGGCCCCATTCCTTGCTCTCGCCCTCCAGGTCCTACGGTCCCTGCGGCGCCCCCTGGCCCTGCTGTCCCTGCGGCACCCACCAGTCCTAGAGGCCCTGTGACCACTACGATGCCGCCGGTCCATGATACCGCCAGGCCCTTGGTGCCCTCTACACCTGGAGCTACGGTCCCCGAGGGGGCCTCCTGTCCAGAGCCCTGCTCTGCAGCCCCCTCAGGATCCCCTGAGCCTCCAAGGAGCTGGCTCCCGAATCAGACGCCTAGTGTCCCGAGACCCCAGGGGCCCTTCTCCAAGCCCGCATCTCCACTTCTGCCTCCGGTCATGACTTGTCGCCCTGTCTCACCTCTGATTCCCCCCATTTCGTCCGTCATCCCAAGCCCCCCGTCTCAGTGTGCCCTGGCATATTTATCCTTCATCATGTCGTCCCTGTGTCTGCTCCATTACCATGTCCGTCTCTCCTGTGGTCTCTGTCCCTACCTGCCCTTCCGCTCCCCCTAGTCAGTCTTGTCTTGGTCATGTTTCACAGGCTTCGGCCTGCCTTTGTCGCCGGTTCTCCCGTTGTTTATGGTGGTGTCTTGCTTTTCGTTCCTTGGTTCCGGTCCTGTTTAGTTGTCATGTTCTAGGTCATGTGGTGTCTTCCATTTTGTTTCCCCAGGTCTTCTGTGTGGGTCGTTCCTCATCCACCCCAGCGTAACATTATGAAGTTTTTTAAATGCAAAAATACAATCTATTTTGTTACAAGTTACATCTGTTTTTACATCCAAGAAATTACAAAATACTTAAAAGTATTTAAATACTGCCCATTTGATTGGGAGGCGAGGTTCTTCTACTAGCACTGGTACACACTGCGTTTTCATTCTCCGAACAACTGGCATTTTGTACGTTCTGAATTGCGCTGTTAAACAAACTTGCTTCCAAGAAGCAGCCTTGAAAAGTAGAGAGTATTGAATAAAGTAAAACCTCATCAAAGCAACTGAATAGGATGCGCAGTTAATTACAGAGATATTTTAACACACACTTATAAATAGCTGTCTCATACAATACACGGATGATCATACAATCACGATATTCTTATAATGAAGTGAAGCCGATTAATCATCATTGTTGACGCACCACAGCACGCAACAACAAAATGTGTCCTCTGCATTTAACCCATGTGACATCATGGCACAGCAAAGGGCAGCTACGTGAGCGCCCGGGGAGCAGTGCGTGGGACGGGCGGGTCGGGGACTCGAACCAGCAATCTTTCGACAGCGCAGTTGTGTCCCTAACCACCACCTGCCTGTCCCATATAATTACAAGATTACCATATTTATTGTACATAGTTTTTGTTCTTTTGCGAGGGAGATGGTTTCCTCACAGCTCTAGTGTGAAATAAAGTTCAAAGGCCAAAAAAATGTTTCATTGTTCGCAACATTTTATTATTATATACATATTTTTTAATCTGCGCGTATTTCAATTGTATGACCTAATCGCCACTAGGGGGCGTCCTACGCCTCGGGAAACATCAAAGCGGCTCGGAGGCAGACGGACATGCAAGCTTTATCCTTGAGTTTCTTTTCCAGTCTGTCACGCAGCTCGGTGAAATTTCACGGCTCTGCTTAATGTTACGGTACCTCGTCTGAAATCCTAAACAAACCTCACTAGACTGGGGAGTCGGGCAGACAAGCACATGCCGACAGATATATGAATGTTTGGGAGGATTGACATACATAATTATACTTAATAACTATATTATAACGTGATTTATTATATTGACATTTCTTGATGATTTAAACAGCCGCATACTAAAAGTAAGATCACAAGCCAATTGAATAGTGTCCACTGGGCACTTGCTCATGATCAAAATGAGTTGCAATTCTGAAAAAAAAAACAGATTTTTCAGCCTTTACTACTGTGAAAGTAAAACATTGGAAACACCTGCCTATAAATAACGAGAATTAAAATGGCCAAAAGTGTGGATAGTGCGACTTGGTTGGGGCGACGACACTAGTTTTTCTTTGTTTTCTGTTTATTAAAAAGTTACTGACCACAGACGAATGGCCACCCTGGGAAAGCCAGTCTCCGCTCGGCCAGCCCAGAGAAAAGGAGGCGTGGAGAGTGCTTGTGTTACCTGTATCTGGACGCATGCAGGTAGCCTGCTTGGTAAGAATGTAAAATGTCGTCAAAAGAGTGGGACAGATAAAAGAGGCGTAATATACAGGCGCACTTCGATCGTAAAGGATCAGATTGCACAAAAGCCGGAGTTACCTGAAGGCACAAGAGAGCGGGTACAAAAAAAGCACATCCCTTCGCCTTGGATTGAAAGAAAGGATGAAAGAAGCAGGGACGGTTTTCTAAAACTCATATTTCATCGCTCGACCCTGTTCATAACCTTTAGCTTTCAAAGTGCGGCCGCAGATGGGATCGTGACTTGGCTTTGAACCCGATCCCCCCTGACAGATCATGGATCGGGGAGGACGAGATGCCTGGCGGAGCCGGAGCGATCGCCGCATCTCCGCGCGCTGATCGGGGTGCAAACACGTGCGCGACTGGACCCCTAAATGGCTCGCATACGCGATTCCTGACACCATGCAACAAGACCACCGACAGTGGATCCTCTACATGTTCATGAGTTTCGGTGTAATCTACTTAAGACTCGGGTGAGTGTTCAACTATTTACAGCCCACGACCCCGGTCACTCCAGGGCGAAAAGGAAACATTAATTACAAACTTGGGAAGCGCCGCGGCACCGTCGGCATTAGTCTGCCTTTCGGGCTCCTTTGTTTAATGCCGCTGACATGACCTCTCTGACCCCTGACTATCCGATACATTCTCTGGCGATATCCATCAATTTGCCGAGCTCAACTGAACCCGATACCCGTTTGTGTCTGCGGCGATGAAAGACTTAAAGGAGCCTTTGCCGACGTGTTTTTGTGATCGGGTTCTGTTAAAGTAGACCAACGGTAGAAAAAAGAACTTCTCACTGACGATTTAAGTGCCGGATAGTATTTGCCAACCCCAATAACAGAAGCATTATAATTTTACCTGCTGTCTCTTCCTGGTTCCACCTTACCTTCATGCCACCCCCCCCCAACCCCCCAGCCCTGCTAACAGGAGCTGACAAAGCCGCACTTCCACATTCCTAGGCTGTCCTGCCACGCTAAAGTCCGCTTGATTCTGTTCGTTACATTACCGACTGTTCGTGACATTACCGACTGTTCGTGACATTACCGACTGTTCGTTACATTAGCAACTGTTTGTTACATTAGCGCACAACTCAGCCCGTGCCTTGAATATTTAAAGCTTTGCGTTTTTCTAGATTTCTGTACTTTTCCTGCCTTTTCCCAAATCAGCGCATTTTTTGCTAATGAAATTACTTAGGCATATTACTATAAATATAATGTAATTACATTTTGTTTAAATCTGCATTGATTTACAGCGATGATATTAAACCCACTAAACCTTGGATATTTGTTTGTACTGAAGGTAATTTATACCGGTGGAAGACGTCGGCGAGTGGGTAGTTATTCGATCGTAACCCACTCTTCGAATCAGTTTTCGCACCGACATTCACACGCGCTTCATTACAGAAGCAATCGCTCGGGATTCCCGCTTGGCCACTATATACTAGGCGCCGGGAGACTGACTTTCACATTCACCATGAATGAATTATCTTTACTCTCCACGTGGAACTAGAAGACTTTATCAAAAGGAAATCTTCATTTGGTCCTTCCCCTTTATTCGTCTATCATTTTAACACGTACGTTTTCTGCATTTTAACAACACCATAATTTGGTAATGAGTTATTCTGCGATCCAAAAATAAAACAATCCACAGATCAAATGCATTGTTAGATAATGGAACGAGAAGAGACGCCAGTGTCAGACGAAGCTGCGAGTGAAAGGGAGGATGCATAGGGGCTGGAATGCGCGCGTTTGTTTACTTCTGCCTTTGATTATATGAATGAAACGATGGATGCCGTGACGGGGAGAAGATCTATTGTCCCCGCTGTGTTACACAAGTGGGCGGATTGCTGCGTCTCTCTGCCCAATGGCAGCCCCGTCTCTCATGAGAGCAGAGAAAGGCACATTTCTGCCATCTAAATCCCCTTAAACCACCATCATTCCGACCGGGGAACCGCACTCCGTAAGAGCCCACGCCGCTGAGAGATGACAGCCGCGATATCCACGGCCGCGGCGCACTTTCGGCCCTGGGAAGTCGGAGCTGCTCGGAACTAGTGACCAGCGCAGCCTCCGCAGAGCATTCGCAGCAGATCGCCTTTTCTTTTATGCGAGGGGAATAAGGAGTCGCCTCTGTACACCCGAGCGACCGTCTACTGACCGCAAACATGATCGTCTTTTCATCACGCAGCGTGCTGCTCTCCGTTTACTATCCGCAGATCTTCCTCATTCTCACCAGCGGCAGCTATCTGTAAGTCTGCACCTTATAACTTTCTTACTTGCTTGAATCCAGCTGTTACTTACTGACGAGGTGGTTGATAACTTGTGATGTCCTGCTGATTTTTCCGGGGACATCACAGTGTAAGCACAGTCGAGTCGGTAGGTCATTTTAACACGGGTTTAATTCACTGATTATCTAGATTCGTATATTTACCCAGCAAGCTCAAATAATTTGAAACGTATCAAATCTGTGGCCATTATAACCTTATACCAGCGGAACTGTCCTTGTCTAAAAACAGGTGGTCACCCAAATTCGTATCGGAGACTTGCGCTTAAGTTGATGCGTAATCACTTTAACTGCAAAATCTTTCAAGCCAGATGTGTTTCATGACGTCAATTTATTATACTCATATATACTAATATTCTTATACATAATATGTTTAAATACCATTATATAAAAAAAAGTTCATCCATTCATCTGTCTTAAAACCGCTAATTCTATACAGTCAGGGTCGCTTGACTGAACAGTCCCTCTGGAATTTCTAATTATTTACAAATAATACTTTGAAAACATATGTACCATTTTTAAGTTACAATGCACGAAAAAGTCAGTGCTTTGAATCTCTGCAAAGTCTAATATTTTCGCCAGAGCTACTGCGTTAAAGCGCCCTGTGCAGAAACAGCTGGATAATGGCTCGTCTGACCACGCAGCGGCAGAGATGTTCAGGGCAAAGCGGCTAAAATCACATCCCGGCAGGATTCTTACTTGCTGCATTTGCAGTTCCGTCGCGGCCGGCCGGAATGCCGCGAAGTAGCTGGGCCTGAGTTTCATGTCTGATTTATGCACCGCATCACCTTGAATTCAGATGCGCCAGCTCAAATTGCGCACTTAGTCACATTAGAAAACGACGGCAGTAAAACAAAGTAAATTGCCCGGCCAGCCTAATAGACGTTTTCCCAGTTAACCAGTGCTTATAACATGCAATAAGCCATGCCGTCTTGTGGATACCAGCACTAAAGGCACATTTTCTCCTTTAAAATACTTAGAAAGCCATTATTCAAAAAAATCCTTGTTACATCCCAAACTCTGTACTAAAAATAGATGCGGTTTATGGTCGCAGTTCAAAAACGGAAAGGGCTATATTGAACCATGGTCTATGCATTAAAAACTACATACCATTGTTTGTTTTTATAATTTAAGCCCACTTTATTCGGTTTACGGAATAATTGATTCGTGTAGGAGATGGCGCAGTCTCAGCCGTGCGGGAATGCGCTCCCAGCCCTAACCGCGCAGTCTACATGCATGTGCTCGGGGGTGGGGGGCGTTTATTGTGATTAAGGGGCACCCTTATCATTTATCAGCGCCATTATCACGGTCACACTGAAATCTGCATTTCTGCGTGTTAGCGGTGAGCTTTCGGACAAGCATGATCGGTACTGCTACAAGTTCTAAAGGAGCCGGAATCGTTGTGCGATAACGCCCGTTTCAAAGCCTTTACGGCTTTATCTATAAACACCTACATAACTGTACGTCCAGTATAGTTGCACCACCGACTTTGCAAAAGGATTTGGTAAAATAACAGTAGCCCTAATGCATAGGTGCATTAGCGCGTACCAGATTCCCAGCGGATGCAGGTGCAACAGGCCGCAATTAACAAACGCACGGCTTCTCTGGCAGGTTAATGTAGTTATTTTGCTTTAAATATTGCAAAAATACTTTTAAATGCATTTTAAAGAGCGAGGGTGCCGCGTAGTATTCACCCGAGTGGCTTTTTTGCAGCTTCAATTAATAGTCAGCAGTCACTGATGTGTGACAAATGCAATGATCCCTCTGCGATCTCAGGATTCGGGAGAAGTCCGGCCAAAGGTCCCGCATCCATGGGAACGTCCATTTCACACATTTCATTTAAAAGGAAGAAAGCGGACTTACTTTGAGTCGCTTGTCGCTCGGTGGGGCTCATGTCAGCGGCCCCGGTGCGTCGAGGTGCGCTTAGCGGGCGGTGAGCGTCCGTCCCCGGACACAGACAGCGGACACGGTGCCTTTTCTCACTTACGCGTCATGGATCGGGACAAAACGCTATTTCGTGTAAACAATAACACAGACATTTTTGTCGTCATGATTTAAAATAGCTAGCTTCAATATGGTTCGTGTTTAAACATTTACATTTTAAAAAGATATGAAAGCATATTGGTTAATCAGGGAGATACCCCGATGTCCCACTATTGTACCTCGTAAAATAACAGTAACAAGCCTTGCTAAATAAGACCACTTGTGTAATTTGACCTGTTTGTGTAACGCCATGCACAAACTTATCTGATTTCAAAAGCCTTTCTGCAGGTTGCCTCCCTGTTAAGGGCCCATGATGGTAACCTCTATAGGACTTGCTGTATCACCTCATATAATGAATAGGCCACAATTCCTGATCACCTTTCATCCAAGGATTTCCAAGCCCTGGAGCCTGGAATTTTGCTCCTTAACGGCATTCCTAGGTGTCACTGGGATCCCCTTTGTGGTTATGCTTCACGTGCACAGCTGTGCCGTAAGAAAGGCATCTTCTCCCAAAAATGTACCACCAATGAGCTTTTACATATTAACTTTGATCGTCCTGATTGTAGTCCCTAATCGACATTTTCTAGGGATAAAGAGAAGAAAGTCAAACGGTACAAACACCACCTTTGTACATGAAGTACACCTCTAGCAGAAAGAGGTGAACGATTGCAACTCGTCATTTTGATTTGGAAAGGTCTCTCTCTTATGATTAACTTGAATAATGACCACCAGGATTATTCTTACTTTATTCCTGATTGTCAGTGTCCTTTTCAAAAGGGGCCCATAAGAACGAGGCGTCCAACTCGACTGCATCTCCTAGTCAGATATTCCTTACACACTCTTCTCTGGGTCACCAGCTCCTGATTTAAATATGCAAAGCATTTAATTAGAGCTAACGGGGGGATTGACCTTGTGTGAAACTCTTTGTGAGCATCCACGCTACTTACAAGCTCCCTGTTGAGAATTCATTAATTGGATGCTTATCATTCATTAGCGACCCCGATGCAGAGAAAGCATGCATTTTAGTCCACAGAATAAAATATTATGGCCGCTGGCTCCACCTGCTCTCACGTGTGAGCTGATCCTGAGTGTTATGCTGCATAATTCTACAGCAGCATAGTAAGTGTGTTTTCCGCTAGAGATACACACAATCCATCAAATCGATTGTGTACATTTTCGTTTGCAGTGTGGCTCCCAAAAAATGTTAAGACTGCAAAGCTCAGATGTTCTTCTGACAGATTATATGGCTTTAACACAGTTGCCTTCTGACAGGAAATTGACAGAAATTGAATAGAAGTACTTTAGAGACTTTCATAATAAACACATACGTTTCTTGGTCCATTAACACATTTGTTGTGGAGTAGTGTTGCTTTTTTGCCAGTTGACTGACTTATCTATTTCCAAACTAATGGTTTGAAATGTGAAAAATTCTGACATTGAGGCTGGTTTCCATTGTTGACTATTACATGCATGCTACATGTTTTTTGCATGTTTAATGCATTTGCTTTAGTTGGTAATCATAATTTTTAACACCACTGGGTAAATCTCAGAAGTAATATGTAATGTATAAAACATTGCTTTCACTGAAGGTTATAAGCCCCAACATTTTGTGTTTTCTGCAAATAATGGTGTTAATTAGTCATCAATACACTAGAGAAAGACATTAGGTACATAGATTTCTCTTCCTGTCTTGTATGCTCGCACAATGTGCACAGACACAAGCCATTTCCGTGCTGGATTATAGTGTCTTCACAAGACAGTTTGCACCCAGGTTCCTTGTAACGTCCTGCAGCAGTGCTCAGAATTCCCCAGCCGATGTGTCTTGCCAAGGTCTGGTCACTGTGTCAGAGATAGGGTTAGGGTTCCAATCCCAGCCTTCACAGCAGGGAGGCCCGGATTTCCAGTCTCTTGAATTCTAGTTACAGATTTCTTTGCACTGTTTCTGCAGACACTTTCTGCAGTGTCTCGATGAGAAAAAATGGGCTTGATTTTATTTATCAGTGTATGTCTGTAAGCTGTGATGCGTCTGCATGGCATTCTGCCCCTTGGCTCAGCCAGGCCTGTAAGCTGTGATGCGTCTACATGGTATTCTGCCCCTTGGCTCAGCCAGGCCCTACCCTGCTGACGTTCTTGGTTCTCCTGCCCTTCTCTAGGGCCCTGTCCTCAGTGGTGGCCCTGGGTGCCAACATCATCTGCAACAAGATCCCAGGCTTGGCGCCACGGCAGCGGGCCATCTGCCAGAGTCGCCCTGATGCCATCATCGTCATTGGTGAGGGCGCACAGCTGGGCATCAATGAGTGCCAGTACCAGTTCCGGTACGGGCGCTGGAACTGCTCAGCCCTGGGGGAGAAGACCGTCTTCGGGCAGGAGCTCCGAGTAGGTCAGTCTACTTTCCGGGGCAGATCTCCGGCCGACATGATGGGGCTCAAACTGAAAAGCCAGGGAGTCTCACATGGTGACAGGGGGACATGCACACAGCGACAGATGGACGAGGTGTCAGGATGGGCTAACTGTTGCCCACGATGACAGACAAACGTTGTGACCGAAGGACTCAGGGATGGGGGGACATGGTGGTGGTCTTCCACATTGGCGGGCCAGATGGGTATGAACACGCCAACACGGGAAACATCTGCTGGAAAACCCAGCGCTCCTGAGTCGTCCGGAGATTAAAATCAGCTCTTGATATCCGAGCTGTTCATATACATCTGTCGAAACCAGTAACCCCTCTATGTGCACCATGGGAAGATACTCCCAAAAATTTGTTTTTAGGGACTTACTGAAAGCAGCCGGAACCAAACTTTTAACACCACTCTGCTAGTTTTGTGTTGCTGGGGGAATGGACCATTGAAGCGAGAGGGGGACTTTTACAGCATCACTGCTAGTTTTGTGTTGCTGGGGGAATGGACCATTGAAGCGAGAGGGGGACTTT
>JAODKN010000001.1:3934736-3945323 GCA_026774425.1 Petrocephalus zakoni | reverse complement strand
CCCCCCCCCCCCCCCCCCCCCCTCGTGATGCACCCCATTCACATGCGGATTGTATCCAGATAGAAGATCTTCAGGGTGGAAGTAATCAGGAGATTATCCCCCCCCCCCAGACAGATGGGCCGTCAGTACAGTCACCAGGAAGCACAGGAATGCGGCCAAGGGAGGGGCGAGGAGTTTTAGCACCCAGTGCTCTTGTCGTCATGGACTTGATGGAACTACAAGGGTTCTAGAACTTCTGGGCCTACCTGGGCCAGGCTAGGCCAGGACACCCACAGGCCTGCAGCACTTACATATTTGCTTAATGCACTGTGAGCTGCACAGAGGCCCTGCTTTTAGCCATTACGCCATGCACTGTGGTGCAAAGCGGCACAGAAAACAGCAGCCGTGATAATTGCTGCCTCCTGCCTTTAAAAGCAGCAGATCTTGCCCCCGCGAGTGAAAAAAAGCAGACTTCCTCTGTATTGTTAATTTCAGACTAAGTCCCGAACAGGGTAATTCCCCCTTATGCCTCTAGTTTAGGATATCAAGAATAGTTTCAATATCCATTGAGAGCTTCCTAATTCCTGACCATATTCTCAGTGAAATAAAAGAATTTAAAACAAACCAATGAAAAGCAGTGTTTTAAGAAACTAGGAGGCCTTGCGGAGTTCATTTATGGCTATTATTGGCACAGAACCGATCCCCTCCCTGCCGGCAGCAATCTGGCCATCTCACATGTGACCAAAGTCCAAAGATAAGTAGCGATGACCTGGCCGGGAAGTGCCACTGGGGGGCACAAACACAGATTAACGGCTCATCTCCAGTGAATGAGCCCATTGGCACGCTGCCCCCCGTCTTACATCCAGCTCAGCATTGTTCTCATGGGGTGGGGGAGACATTTGGACCCAGGCTGGGCCAGTTCCCGCTGTAGCTTGGGGCGGTGTGGGGGGGGGGACTCATCCCATTTCCTCTTCACAGAATATAAGTGTCATACCCATCATCAGAAGTGTCTGATCCGGACAGCGTATGGTGTCAGGGGAACGAGCTCTCAGAGGCCGAGAGAAAAACCCGAAACAGTTCTAAATGATGCTTCTGGGGACATTTTTTTATCTTTTAAAAAGAAGAGTTAGAGGTAGCAAGAGGAGAGGCAGGGCTGAAAAAAGCAGCTCAATCGCAACGGAAAGGAGGGATCCGTCCAACACGGCATTCTCTGCTAACTTTCTGGGAAATGGTGTCAGCACACCCCATCACGTTTATATTACTGCCATGGAGGCAGCCGGAATATGCAAGCGCTTGCCGCACTAGGCCCCGGCACGCGTGCACCGATGCACGTGAACGCACACATGCATGCCAACAGACATGGCTGTCCTGATACATCCTTTGTCTTTTCAATTAAGCACATTCCTTTCGCGATTCTTTCGAAAGCGAAAGGACAATTTGGTTTTAGGCTGGGTAAATATATTAAAGCAAAAACCTAACGCACGACAACAAAAGCACATGTCCTAGGGCCTGTTTCACAAAGCAGGATTTCTTGCTTAGCTGGATAGGTAAGGATAGGATGGATAGGATAGGATAGGAAGGTAGTTCAGCTAAAACATAAGTGAATGTAGATACAGCCCATTTAGCCCAGACTACTTTAAATCCGACAACTTACCTGGCTAAACGTGAAATCCTGCTTCACAAAACTGGCTCCTGGGATCAAGAGGCATGTTTACATTTAAATGCTGGTCTTGTGCAATATGATGCATGTTTCACTTAATTATCTGAAAGAGTATTGGTGCTGGAAGCCATAAGAGCCGGAGTCACTTCTAAAACCGGCATGTTAGAAATAGATTATAGTTCACAGTGCAGATTCATGCCGCTTGGGATCGCAGCAGGAACACAACAGCAATATTTAACATTTATGGTGTTGTCACAGAGCATCGGGCAAAAGTCACAATGCTTTTCTAGAAAACGCCCCTGGGAGAGACCGCACAGATAGCAACAGGCTCTTTCCATGATGTCAGGGATTCATGGTGTGATTTATCCTGCAGTGTTGGGAAATCTCTGAAGAGGTGTCACTGACTACAGTCTGCCAGTGCCAACAGGACCAAGGAAGGCCAACTTCAGAGATATCCCTGGGGATCAACAGCATGAAAAAAAGCAGAAGAGTATTGTGAGGGGTATTGCCTCACTCCGACCCAGGGGCAGATCATCTCCGTAGCTTTGTCAGCATGCTCCCTGAAGGTTGACGGCCAACTGGCTCCCACCCCAATGAATTTACTGTATGTATATAACATTAAGATGGTGACACATTTTCAGACTCACAGAAACACTGCCTAGACAAACATGAGCTAGCATTACAGCTAGGAGTCTTTTACTCATGCCATTTGTAAAATACAAAATCAAAACCTATGTGCAAAATGCTTCATGCCCCCTCCCACCAAGCTAAGAAGCCATATAATGGCACAAAAATGTGTTAAATGCTTTCTAAAAATATTGATCATTCTCTACAAAAACAGTCCCCAAAAACCTAGGCCTGAGTGTGACCACAAAGGAGGGTGCTCAAATGTCCAAAAGCCCCCTCTTTCCTGGAATTAAAGCCCACCGAGCGAGTAGCCGGGAAGTCGGCACAGCCTGCTGGCATCCGCCGGAGTCATTCATAGCTCTCCATTCCACCCGGGAACATAAGTGAACAGCCCTGCTGGGAGAAACCAGGAGCCAGAGGAGAAGGCCACTAGCAGAGAGCAGCGCAGAAGTCGCAGAAGGACAGGGGCCACGGACACCTTCAGCTGACAAGCAGAACTGCCGTGGCCAATAGCTTTGGGCTAACTACACATCACATGACGCTTCCCAGCCAATGATGGGGGGGGGGGGGGCTTGCAGATTTGATTATATTTACATTTATTTATTAACAGACACTTTTATCCAAAGTAACATACATGTGTGGTCAGACAGTCCCTGGAGCCATTGGGGGTTGAGGACCAACAGTGGAATCTCTCTGCTGGTGACCTTCTGCTCGCATCCACAGCCTCGTAACCCGCTGGGCCACTAGCTGCACCCATGTATCCAAATGCACATATCCAAGGAGACCAAGGAGACAGCCCCCAAGTTCTACCATACTTCCATGGTCTCATGCTCTGATAACCTATAACCTGATTATTATTCAGCATCAAAAGGATTGTAACTGCTATTTGCAAATGAAATGCTTCAGATCATGGGCAGGCTTAGTATCAATGAATTGATTTGCATATCATTTCATGTAACCTCTTGCATTAAAAATAGATGATTCATCAAAATTCATGTGTCAGTTTACAAATAAGAAATGTGTTGAATTTTATCAGTGTTATGGATGTGACATCCAACAGACATATGCATGGAACCTCCCTACGACATCCCAGAATAAGCTACGCGAGTTGCCCTACATCTCAAACATCCTAACCTAAGTTTCATGTTATAGGGCATAGCTTAGGAATGAGTGGGAAGCCGGACATGAATGAATCAGCCAATACTGAATCCCCTCATTCCTCAGGAACAGAGAGGCGGCTTGCAGACACACACGATGGTGTCTTCCAGCCTTCAGATGCCTTGCGGTTTCACGCTTTTCGGATTTAGAGAGACAGCCCTGTCAGGAACTTCTTGACTGCCTGGGTTTTCCCCGAAAATCTTTCATAAAGGAGGACAACATGTTAGGTGCTGTGTATTATCACAGAACTCTGTGCCGGCTCTGTTTCAAAACAAAAATTGGGCAGGGAATTTGTTTACTTGAGCAGTTAATTAAGGCTCCTAGTCAGACGAGGTCTAACTGCGAGACAGACCAGGAAACAAACTAGGTTCATGATGGAAACACAAATGAAAGAAAATATTGGCGATATATGATTGCACAATTTCAGTATAATTGAGACCAATTTGATCAGTTTTAAACAAAAAGGCGGCTATTTTTAAAGGCCTTTTGTGCTTGGATCTTGGAAAGGAGTGTTGGTAATAACAATGAAAATAAGCCAGCCTGCGAGTTCCCAAACACAGCTCCCGGGAAGAAGTGCAAACTCGATGTACCGTCACTGACATCCAGCCAATTCAAATACTTTGGGAATAGATGGACAGTCCCACTGCCAACATATTTATATTTTTCCTACGGATGTTACACAATAAAACCATAATGGCTAGCTCAATTTCAATTATCACGTCCACTTCTTGGAGCACATGTAATTCCGTGCAAAAAACAGCAGTGCTTCTCCCACGTCCTGGCATCGACCACCAACATCCACATCGCCCTCCTGACCTTCCCGGATCTGACCGCTTCTGCTGAAGCAGCTGGGAGACGGTTCTGTGAGGTACGGCTTGATTGTGAGCTGAGCAAGCTCACAGTTACAATGACAGAACAAGAGGTCTGTGTTCCTCAAACGCACCCACCCACCCAAACTGTGTCACAGGACAACCCATGTTTCCCATCCCCTAGGTCATCATACTCTGCGATGTCAAGGATGCCCTCCACATCCTCATGGTCAGCCATTAATGTGGCATACTTACACCTCAAAAGAGTCACATTCCTTTACAGCAGCTGTTCTCAGGCTTGATTCCAACATCAGGCATACATCATTTCATGTAGTTGGAATTTGCGAAAAGAAAATGGTCAGTATAGCTTTTTCTGCTATTGACTGATGACACCAGGCGTTCCAAAATCAACCATGCCCTAATATTCTCTCTTAATAACATTAATTCATGTTCTGTGAGGCCGAGCTGCAGGTAAGCAAAGGGTTGCAAAGAGGCGAATCTCACCATCTGACTCAACAAGCACATAGCCAACGCTCACGCTCAGTCTCAACACTGCACACATGTGAATGAACGTGTCAAACATGAGATATTTAGTCTGATTCCGTTACCTTGACCCCCAGGAACTACAGTCCAGGAACAATCGAGAGGATTATGTTTAGAAGTCACCAGAGAATGGAGAGCCAAGGGCTGCACAGGCATTCAACGCATGACGAGGAATTGTGGGTTTTACTGCAAGCAGGGAACAGGGACTCAGTGTGGTCACTTCATAAACATGAAGGAAGGCAACTGCCAGCCTGTTTTTGTTTCCGGAATAGCTACTGCGCTGTGGAAGGACGCATCCTCACCCCGGGGGTCCAAGCTTTGGGACTGGCCAAACTTGCCACGGCGACTTTTGCCCGCTGCCCATGTGTCTAACGTCTATTAAGCTGGCGTGACTTCTACAAGAACGCCACTCGGCAGACATCACACCAAGGGTGACAAGGATCTAAAAATGGGCCTGGTCTGTTGATTCAATTAAAAATGACATATATGGGCTGGCACGGTGCCAACAGAGGTCCTGGCAGGATTACCTTGCATCATTCTTAAATTATATATTCAGTAAAGTAATGACCTCTACCTTTACCGATGAAGGTAGAACTGAAATGAAATGGGGGAAAAGTTAAATGGAAATGAAATGATTAAATTAAACTGTTACATAAAATTAAAATGGTTGGTAATGAAGATGACAAATGCATAAAGCAGTTGCACACATAACACTGACCCTGAAAACAAAAAAGAGTTTTAGGCAGAGAGAAAACTAATGAAAATCAGGTGGGAATAAAAGACAATGAGAGGGGGCGGCTTGTGGGCGCGGGACAGACAGCGACATCCTGTCATTTAAAGTCTGGCCTGCGTCTACATTTAACGGCTGCCCCTCACTCTATGAGAGGCTAGGAAACCGCAGCAGAAAGGCCCTCAGAAGGCACCCCAAATGCGATGGCCCCTTTTTTGTGGAAATAGGCATGACAGGGAGGGGGGAAAACAGACTGTCTGGTCATACAGCAGCCCTATGGGGGCGCTCAGCCGCGGGCCCGTTTACCGCTGCGTTGTCACGGCCCATGGCCTCCCCCCCCGCCCCCACGGCGGCATCCTGCCAGCTTTTTGTCCCTTCCGTCATCTGCATTTTTGTGCCCCCACCGGTGGCTGCATACAAATCGCGACTGGGAAGCATCTGCTTGTTAAAATAATACCCTCGTCGGGCCGCTTTGGTGCCAGGCTGGGAGTTATTCACATGGGGACAGGCCAGGGGACGCAAGCCAAGAGCAGAGTTTCGACTGTTCGGCAGTGTCAGGCGGCAAGGCATTCAAAGAGACGAGGAGACGAGGAGGAGGAGGAGGAGGAGGAGGAGGAGGTAATTAACTCCCTGAGAGTACAGTCAAAAACAAAAGGAAGGAAGCAACAGCAAGTGAATCAATCTTTGGGGGATGAACAGACGGCACAGTTTAAGAGACACCATTCCTAATCCACCAGCCCAACTTTGTGAGCACTGGCGTGTCTCTGTCACGTCCACCGAAGGGTCCCGCAAATGTATGAGGCCTATAGCTCAGAGACCCTGCGAAGACCTCGACCGGAAGACCAGCACCTGTGGAGACAAAATAAGAGTAAGACCATTTGATGGGAGGTCTGAGGCTTCCCCTTCAGCAACCAGGAGATTCAGTCACTACCAAACCCATAAGGAGATCCCCGGGTGAGTTGAGCCCATTGTTTTTGTGAGCGTCTCCTCCCGCTGGCCAGACCGCAGGCAGCAACCTTGAGTTATGACTTAAGTTGAGTGTGGCAGTAACATCAGGAGACACAATGAGGGACCCCTGGTGTTAAGTCTCCATGTGAAGGCTTACAGACAGACAGGATCTAGTCTCGTCTCTCAGTACCCGGATCCGGATCCATGCTGCTGCCAAGTCTACTGGAAGGTACACTTAAACAAAAACACCATCCACATCTGTGGCTGCGCTGAGCTGGTTTAATATCATCACTTTGAGGAATTACAGCATTGCATTAGATTAGCATGGACAGCAAAAAATTGCTGTTAGACAAAATGCATGAGAAAGGTTCATTCATATATTTTTTTTTTGTTAGAGGACAACAAGATCCAGGTTTCACAGGTTTCTGTGAAAATCAACAGCTATCAACAGATGTTGCTTACATTGCCACAGTGACCTTGTGACCTTCTGACTAGGCTCTCTATTGGTCAGGCCAGTCACATGTGAGGCTCTCCATGCTGGCTGCACTTCCAAGCGGCGTTGATAGGGTTGCAGTCCACCTTGCCTAGAAAGCAGTTGCTTTTGTTTTTCATGGACATATTAACATGGGGCTCGAAGACAAGATGATTTATTATGCAGACATGCGTGAGGCATACTGCAGCTTCAAGTATTCCTCGCAGACACCAGAGCGGAGCGTGGTGTTAAAAGATGAAGCTGATAGATTAGGAGAGTGCTGTGGGCCCGTCGTCAAAACTACACCTGCTACACTCTGCTGCCAGCTTCAGCGTTCCAGTGACTGCTTCATTTTGACCTTGTGGAATTTTTACGGGGGGGGGGGGTCTCTTTTATCAAAGTCTCTTTTCAGTGACGTGCATGCTGGTGGTGAATTAGCAAGTCATCACAGACCAAAATAAACCCTTCAGACATACCTTAATGAAGCCATACAAATTTGTCCTAGAGTGGAAAATCGTATTACTTGCTTAAGTGGGGAAAAAGGTTTTTATAAATAAATGCCTGACAGAAAACCAGTCTAAGCTGGCTATCCAGAGGATGTGGGTGTGCAGATGCCACATAACATGCTGCCTGAAGAGAGAATAGCAGTATCCACATAAAGACACTTAAAAGACAGCGACAAGGGAAGAACTGCAGTGTAGGAAGAGCAAAGGCTTTCTCTTCTCCAGTTCCAGAAATTGTTCTAGAATCTAAGTAAGCTCTAGATGGAAAGTTATTCATGCTATGTGACCAGATTCTGCCTCAGGAGCTATTTCTGCTATACGAGCTGCCCCTCGGGAAACATCAAAGGTCCCCTCTACTTTAGATCACCCTAACGTCACCCTTGTCTATCTGGCTTAATCTGTTAATCGAACAGAGCGTTAACTTACCTGCAAACAAGGTATGGATTGCTCGCTTGGCTTTGGAATGACGCCCACAACAGCAGAGGTTAAAGGCCTCAAAACATTAAACTGTCTAAAAGAGTCCACACTTCCTCCTTTATAGTAGTTTTAGATTTCAGTACTGGTTGTAAATGATGGGGCTACTGAAACACTTTGTGCTCGGAGGAATTTCTTCCACATTTGATGGTGCCAAAGTGGCTTCTGCAGGTTTACAAACAGTTGCGGTCAGCTCGCAGTGTTTACCAGTTAATTGTACGCCATTACTGGCCAGAAAATATACATCTGAACTTTCTGCAGCCGGGTGAAGGAACCGCATTTTCATTTGCTCCTTTGTGTAAACAGGACACCCTGTCAGGACGAGTGAGACAAGCAACCACACCGAATTTTGGGTTTACCTCTACTGACTGTTTAGCCCTGCAAATGTCAGTCAGAAATCCCAAAAAAGCAGAAAACACAAGCTCATAATGAGCTGAGGGGTGTTCGACACACAGGCTCGACCAACTCAAGACCACTATGGTTCCATCTCGGGCAGTCCAACATCGATTGTTATTGTCCATGTAGATTCGAGTTGACTTGTGGGTCTTCTCAATTGCTCAGTGGAGGATTGTGATATTTGGTTTATCTTCAACCAGTTTCTTCCATTGCTGAGACTCACAACTGTGGTTTTGCCATATTGTGTATGTATTGTGTGTTTTGGCCTGAAATAAAATTCCTAGGAGCTATAAAATGATTTTTGTGAATGGGGGTGTTTTGATATTTTAACCATATTTAAAAGAAATATTTCCTTTTAGGGTTTCGTCCAGTGATGCTGAACAAGCTGTTTATCAAACATCCATCCACCCATCTTCCCATGCATCTATCTACCCATCCATCCATCCATCCTCTAACTGCTTCTCCCCGGTCAGGGTCGGGGGACTGTTTACTCTTACAGTAATTCTTGTACATCTGCAGTATGTCAAAAATATGAAACAGTATAACGGGAGCCTAAGAGCATTGCTAGTTTCGTGTTACTCTCGTCTTTCTCCCACACCGCTTGAAAACAAGAGCATTCAGTTTTCTTCAAATTGAAGAAAATTGGAAATATGATGAGGTCTTGCATTTCAACACAGGCTAATGCTAACATAAATCTCACCCTCTGGAGCACTATGTTCTTTAACGTTGTTGTTTTTGGTTAGCGGTTCCCTGCTGTTTGTCAAACATACTGCGCCATATCACATTGCAAACACGTTCCCAGCAGGAAGCCCAGCGACCAGCTACAGATCCCTCACAGAGGCTTCATCCTGACTTATTTCAGCCCCCTCACCACCACCCCCCCTTGTGGTTGTCACCATCTCCCGAATAGGATTTAATTATTCTTCATTCAAGCTATTTTTTTACCAGAACCTTGCTGCATAATGAACTCAAACCTCCTAGGATTATCCTAGTTTTACTCTGCAGGACCTTGTTTGGAAAAATCTCACTCGGTTAATGAACCACTCTTAGAGAGATAACCATGTCCTTATAAACATCTTAAAACCTAGTTACAGCTGGTGACCAAAGAAGGGGCTGGAGAAAAGCACCCCCGGATTTTAACACCCCTGGAATGTGAAGTTTGATGTCAACAGCAAACCAGATGTGTGCGTGTTTTTTTTTTTTAGGACGGGGAAGTGATTCTACACACACAACTTGAAGCGTTTTATTCTAATAACTCATAGTGCACCGAAAGGCACTAAGACCACAAAGACTGCATTTTCCGCAGCTGAGAAAAGTTAGACTCAAACATCTGAATAACGTAAATTTAATTCTAGTTCAAATTTGACAAAGGCCAATGCATGAGGGCTTTTTGATATATGATGGACGAGCACTTGAGTATTGTTGTGTTTTTGATCTCACCATGTTTGTGTGTTGTCACCCAAAGCGTCATTTTGACAAATTCATGGTTGACAATGATGATGAATTTCTGCTGTTGCCCGGCAACGTAAACCTTGACTTCCTGTGTCCCTTATGTCTGTACCACCCGTAATATCCAGGTGAAGGTATTTTTAATTCTATTTTTTTTGGAGAACTAATGAATGGGCAGTAACCCCCTTAGAGATTTTGTCAGATAAGCAAAAACTCAAAAGCTCAAAAAACTTTTTGTACCCCAATTACTGTATATTTACTATGCCAGCCCATGTCAGCCAGTTCACGTTAGGTCATAATCTTTTAAGAAGAAAAAAAAAACTTTAGACATAGCCAGCTTTTCCAGGGTGTAAAATATAAACATTTACAGGTAGGGGTGCAGGGAGTGGAGTTTCCCCAATGTCATGTCCCAAATCCTGGGTCCAAAAAAAGAACATTTTCCAAAGAACTGTCTAGTTTCACCAAAAGGCGAAGCCAGCAGGCAGACAAAACAAATGCAAGTTAGCCGAAAAACCACCTCTGGCTGAAACACAGACTATAATGCAGGCATTTAGGGAACTTCCTCAGCTCAGGAAGGTGAACTCTGGTCGAGCACGATGACGAGACACAGGCAGCACCATCCCGGCAGCACAGGCAGCACCATCCCGGCAGCACAGGTAGCACCATCCCAGCAGCACAGGCAGCACCATCCCGGCAGCACAGGTAGCACCATCCCAGCAGCACAGGCAGCACCATCCCGGCAGCACAGGTAGCACCATCCCAGCAGCACAGGCAGCACCATCCCGGCAGCACAGGTAGCACCATCCCAGCAGCACAGGCAGCACCATCCCGGCAGCACA
>JAODKN010000001.1:3913292-3926725 GCA_026774425.1 Petrocephalus zakoni | reverse complement strand
CCCCCCCCCCCCCCCCCGCCCGCCCTCCGGGCCGCCCCCCCGCCGCCGGCGGGGGCGCGCGCGCGTGTCCCCCCGCCCCCGCGCCCGCCCCCCCAGTTTCCAGAATGGAGCGTTCAACAAATAATTACACATTCTCAAGTTCATGGAATCAGAATAAGTCATAAGGCACTTACATCTTGGTTTGCAGAATTTATAGTGCCCTACAGACATAGTGAGCCTTTTACTAAAAAAATACACAGATATGTTACTGACTCCATTATTGATTGTTCAAATGTCAAATGATTGTAACTGTCTTATACAGTTGTTTCATAATCTCTGTAATATTAATGCCGTCGTAACTCACACCTCCGAGATCTGCCAGTCTGTGCTAGCGAGTACCCATAATCCAATTGGAGTAAAAGCCGGGAATTAGCTTCTCCGAAACTGGCACTTCTGAGACAGTCACCGTTCTATCCTCTCTGCCTACAGGAGAGGGGCCTGTTGTGCCTCTAGGCTCACTGAAAACTTTTAAAGGTTTGACTAGACTCTGGAAGACCCTGGAGACCCAGGAGATGCCGTCAGCGGCTTCACCCACTCGGAAGCTGGAAGTTCTGCTTCATCCTCTTAGCACTGTCAGGCTTCATAAATGCTTTTGTTTTGCTAGGAAGGTGGCCTGGATTGGAGGAATTAAAACCTCTGTCTGCTGGGGGTGTTGAGGTACGGGAGTGCCCCTACTTCTTATTTTCTGAGGCAAAAAATAAGAACAGTAGTTTACAGACTTAATTTTCCGTGGGGAAGGAGTTGCAGAGAGAGAGGGCTATTCCCCGATGTCACTGTTTGGGAATCTGAGAAAGACCAAAAAGTCTGTATTTTATTAAAAAACAAAAAAGAACACCAGTTTGAACAAACAAATGCAGACAACAGGCGTGCCCTGTAATGTACATGGCAGATTCCAGCACACTCGGCGATGTCTGGGATGGGACGCCTGGAATATGAGCCGGAAAGCACCACGGCACTCCCCCATCACTGTCGCTCCGGGCTGGAAGAGGCTCCGGGCTGGAAGAGGCTCTGGGCCTGGAGGCCACCAGACTCAAACAAAAAAATCACAGTTGTGCTTTTAATGGCTAAGACAGATGGCCCCATTTACAGGAACAAGTAGATGTGGGTTTTTTCTCTCCTTCTTTCAGTCGCCGAGTTCCTCGTATTCATCATTGTTGTTTTTCTTTCCAGCAATCACCAGAGCTGCTGAAACCTCTGAAAATTCAGAAAATCAACCTTTCAAACTGTCAGAATATCCCCTGCGCTACCTGTGCCGACAGTGGGAATGTGCCGGGAATGTCACCCGGAATAACGCTCCCAGCCTCCAGGCGGTGTGAAGTGGCCTTTGGATAAAACAGAAGGAAGAAGGAAGTGACAGGGCAGGCATGTGCTCTTTATTCTAATCTGTGCTGCTGTCGTGGCAGAAATGTATTGAGTTTGTTGAAACAGCCCACAGTTTTCCGCCAGGTTGTGGCACAGGCTTTGAATGGGTGCCCCCCAGTCCTTCCTGTTACTGGGCATTTAGTCTGGTACTCCGATTGGCCAGTCAATAGGCCAAAAAAATCTGCCACTTCTCACAGATTTGTCACCTGACAAGAATGGAATTCTGGGTACTGGGGTTGCTGAAGATGAACTAAAGAGGCCCTGTCTATAAGACACCCAGTTAGTCACCTAGTAATAGCTGCAGAATACTCGCACTTATCCCGGCCCTGGTATTTTGGGTTTAAAAGCATAAGATGAAAGTAGCCACTGCCCTTTATTTTGGGTCTTGGTTATGCTAATGTGCTAAGAATCTTTGAGTCTTCCATTGTGATGCCTGAATCGAGGCACAGGAACACGGCTCAGCATTCAGCTCTCTTATAGCTGACTTTCTCCTTCAGGCCCACAAAGTATGTAGGTGAGCGCAGCATATTGCTGTCTGTGACACGCTTTCTCTGAGCTGCCCCGTGAGGGCAGAGGAGAGACCTGTATGGAGGAATCGAAAAACAGGGCACTGCAGACACCAGCAAACAAAGCCGATCGTCAGTCAAAGCGGGCGGGTCGGGATGCCACGGGTGATGGAGAGGAGGGCGGGCGCTAGAGGGTACCGCGGGGCTCGAGAAGTTAAAAATTAACCGGCCCGCTGTGTGAAAACTGATACTGAAGCAGAAGCAGGTTTGATGGATATCACCACCGATGGAAGAGGGAAGAGGGAATCAAAAGGATTAATAATTAGCGTCAAAGTCTGAGCTGGGTTTGCCTTCACCTGACCATCAGTCATGCCTGTTTGCCACGACGGCCATCAATATCAGGGTGACAACCCCCCCTCCCCCCCACACACACACACACACACACTCTGCGGTCACTGGAGATCTCAGCAAGGACATGACTGAACAACAACTTAGCAGAGCACAAACAGACGAGAGAGAGGCCACGGCCAGTCGGCTGTCCCTCCTGATTTGGACCCCCTTGCAGTGGTACTTTCTTGACACATGTTGGTGGGGGGGGGGGGTGATTACTCCTGGTTCATCTTCAAAATGTAATTTCGTTTCAATAATCTGTTAAATCACCCAGAGACAGTGGTTTGGAACAAAGACTGGCACCAGCAAAACATATTTTCCCTGAAACATGAAAATAAAACAATTTTGGCTAAAACCTAGCCATCAAGAGCCATGTTTAAGTAATTTACATTTTTTGTTGTGCCCCTTGTTTACGTGGCGCGCAATAAATAAATCACCCAAAAACAATTATGAAGCGGCATCCACTGGGTGACTGGGGTCCAAACCACTAATCTCTGGCGAAATTGATTGCCGGCGTCAGGACAAGACAAACACAGGAAGATGGGGGGGGTGAGGGGCTCGCATCTGATTCGATGTTCATGATGCAATCAGCAAGTGCTGCTGCGTTATCTGTCCTATCGCAATAAAGATCGTTTGCTGACAGGGTCAGGCGACATCCACAGAATCTCAGTATTGAATATCGATTGGTCCAAATTTGCCCTTCAGCTCCGGGTTTGTGAAGTTTGCCTGGGCTCCCTGTGCCTGTGCGGAATCCTACTGCAGGCCGAGACATCCCTACAGGGCAAGACACTGGGCGAAGAATCTAGCAGCCGAAGAATTTAGACAAAGGGCAATTACAGAAAACTGCACACTAGCCTGCGTGTTTCTTACGGAGCTAGTGCAGGTGGCTAGTAGTAAAAATTCTTCAGGTCCACCCCTGGATGGATACATTCATAGATCTAAAGCAGAAAAAGTTTTTTTTGGTTCCTTACAATGGATTTCTTGTCAGTCTAGACAGTTTCAATAACAATCTGTGTTAACCATGAGTGCAAAGTGTGAAGTGTTCAGGACACCGGTCAGCAGGTCATATTCCCAGCAGCACAAATCCAAACATTGCTTTGTGATAGTTCTCTGGATCTGAACATTGAATCGGGACAAGCTTGTTCACTTTCATGTCACAAGGTTTCTATTGCCTGCTTGCATGTCCCTGCAAAGTGCATGTCTGAGGGTGTCCACATCCTCAGCGGGAGGGGGGGGGCCTGCAGACCCCCATCATCCCAGAGCTGCTTTCATCATGAGGCTGTTCTTGTCATCGCTGTCACACGAGGAAACGCAGCCTCAAGGGAACGCAGCCTAACCTGTAGTGAAGGTTAATTTTAATTTTAATTATTTAACTAAAAACACAAGACGAAATTGATTTCTATGGTATTCCATCCATCCATTCTCTAGATCCTCTTGTCCAAACCAGCGATCCCAGGCTCTGGAGCGGCTAGCCAGAAGCGAGGCAGCATCTTCAAACACCAGGCTCTTCATTATCAGCCCTTAAAAGAACTCACACACCCACAGCAATTACGCTGCACCATACAGAAATACCCCCGAGACTCTGGAGACAGGGAAACATGGGCTGCTCCCTTTACAAACTACAAGCTGCATTGTAAAGAGGAACAGATGGTACACAAACACAGGTAAGGGCTCACGTGACGATTAGGTACACAGCACGGCTGTCTACAATCACTGGAGACAAGGGCTATTTACAAGTCGCGCAGAGCCTGCTGGGAGATGTTAATGACCTCCACTAGCTGCTGCTACAGTATTCTACTGGGGACTGGTGTTGGTGAGAAGAGGAACCTTGCCCTGTGGTTGACCCTAAACTACGTTGTCAATAAGCTAAGGGTCCATAAACAGAGACAATTTCCTTCTTTGTTGCGTCACACCAGATCATTCTGATCATTTTCAATTTGAGTGCCACCTAATGTCAAAATAAAGAAGACGTGCGGCGTAACATGATACGTCACCTGTAGGGTTAGGGTTATGGTTAGATGGTAAGTTTGACACTCTTTACCTAGTGTAGTTCCTCCCCTGGGGGAAGGCTTCCCTGACAGCGAGGCACTAGCAAGCTTTCCCTGGGATCACCACCCCAGTCTCGGGCAAAGATTACATGCTAAATCTGCACGCAAAGACGACAAGGCCTTCCTCGGCTGAAAGGGCGCATTGTTTAAGTGTTAATTTTTCCCCTCTGGAAAAAAGAGCTGGCGTGAAATCTGCCGCCTGTTCTCTTCAAACAAACAATGTGCCATTTTATTTTCACGAAAAACACATTCGGCGTGTCACGATAGCTAACAAACGTCTTGAAAAATATAGGCGGTGGTTTAAAAAAAGAGGCCCAAATAATGTCCCGCCGATCAGTCCAACCCCACATTAAAGGCCTGATGTCACTTACGACCCGCTGGAGGAGTTCTCTCCCTACCGCATCTGGCTCAGCTGCCGGTGTCTCTGACATCCACACGCTGCAATGCTAGTACTAAAGTAGCGGCTAACACGCAGCGCTGGAAGGGTTCGAGGAACGCACGCTCCATAGAGCCACATTTACTAGCCAACTACAAAAGACGGAAAAGCCCTGAATTTTCATGAGTTTCGAGGTACCCCGGGCTCCACTAGTGCATTGTGTACTCTGGCTCTGCTCTCAGTGCAGCCTTGGCCAAAGGAATCTGTAAGATGTGGATGGTCACGTTCTGGGCTCATTGCGGGCCCTTAGCCCAAGGTGGAGCTCCTTGGCACTCCCAATGGGCAGCACGGCCAGATGAGTTTGTGGACCAGCCTCATTAATTGAAGAGCAGAGCTAAGAGTGATGAATTAGTGTCTCATAATTCACTGGAGAGCCGAGTGAATTTCTCTCTACCAGAGAGCTGTCTGGCACGGCAGTGGAGCTTTCATGGTGCCCGGAAGCAGTGTGCCATCATAGCTACTTCAGGGCAGACGGTGGAAGGACCCCAGAGCTTTTACTGTATCTGTCTGCCATCTAATGGATTCCTTGAAAAACACAACATCTGAAGTAGTCACACACTAAAAGAGATTTTAACAAATTTATTTATCTCTTTTGGTGCACGTAAAATAATCATTCAGAGATACTGTTAAAATGTATACAAAAGCTGTGATACTATAAGAGTTAGTGGTGCATGAACTTTATTGTCATATCAAATTATTCAGTAAATGAGGAAAATCTTACCACTTGCTACTTATCTTACCTCGTATACATATATATATATACATATATATATATATATACAGTATATATATATATATATGAAGTGCATCACTGAAGTGCATCACTGAGGCAGCCAGGGAATTCTTAGTCTCTAATGAAGTTTCCAGTCTTTTTAACCTAGGATCTCATTGCTTTGGTTTGGAATGGGAAGGTTCTCTTTGATCTGTAGATCTCTCATAGTCAGTGGTGTTCTTTCTGTGATTTGTAGGTCTCTCACAGGCAGTGGTGTTCTTTCTGTGATCTGTAGGTCTCTCACAGGCAGTGGTGTTCTTTCTGTGATCTGGAGATCTCTCACAGGCAGTGGTGTTCTTTCTGTGATCTGGAGATCTCTCACAGGCAGTGGTGTTCTTTCTGTGATTTGTAGGTCTCTCACAGGCAGTGGTGTTCTTTCTGTGATTTGTAGGTCTCTCACAGGCAGTGGTGTTCTTTCTGTGATCTGTAGGTCTCTCACAGGCAGTGGTGTTCTTTCTGTGATCTGGAGATCTCTCACAGGCAGTGGTGTTCTTTCTGTGATCTGGAGATCTCTCACAGGCAGTGGTGTTCTTTCTGTGATTTGTAGGTCTCTCACAGGCAGTGGTGTTCTTTCTGTGATTTGTAGGTCTCTCACAGGCAGTGGTGTTCTTTCTGTGATCTGTAGATCTCTCATAGTCAGTGGCGTTCTTTCTGCAATCTGCAGATTCCTCACAGTCAGTAGTGCTTTCTCTATATTCTGGAGATCGTTCACAGTCAATGGTGCTCATTCTATAATCTGGAGATCTTTCTCAGTCAGTGGTGCTCTCTCTGTAATCTAGAGATCTCTCTCAGTCAGTGGTGCTCTCTATAATCTGGAGAAATCTTTCAGTCAGTGGTGGTCACTCTATAATCTGGAGATGTCACACAGTCAGTGGTGCTCTCTCTATAATCTGGAGATCTCTCACTGTCAGTGGTGCTCGCTCTATAATCTGGAGATCTCTCACAGTCAGTGGTGCTCGCTCTATAATTTGGAGATCTATCAGTCAATGGTGCTCTCTATAATCTGGAGATCTCTCACAGTCAGTGGTGCTTGCTCTATAATCTGGAGATCTATCAGTCAGTGGTGCGCTCTATAATCTAGAGATCTCTCACAGTCAGTGGTGCTCGCTCTATAATCTAGAGATCTCTCACAGTCAGTGGTGCTTGCTCTATAATCTAGAGAAATCTCACAGTCAGTGGTGCTTTCTATAATCTAGAGAAATCTCACAGTCAGTGGTGCTGTGTCTCACAGCCTGTCTCTGCTATTCCGTTAATTTCAAAGAAAAGACACATACTTTATGATAAGATCTTTCTCGTGTACCTGATGCAAAGGGGATTGCTCTGTCCATGGAGTCTAAAAGAGACATTTTCTTGTTTTGAGTAATGAGAAACAGTGGTGTGTAGGATGAAAAAATAAATAGCCTGATTTTATTAGAAGTTACTTATATCCTGCAGCATGTGCTGCGGTGTGGTGGTGCAGAGCCAGCCAGGCGGCTGGCACACCCCCCCACTAAGCCTCCAATGGGCTGCTCAGATTAGGGGCCCCTTGCCCACTCTTTGATTTGGTATGTGAATCAGGGGTCTTCACTCCCCATTTAGGTTGGCTTGTGATTTGAAGGTCTTCACCCCCCGTTTGGGTTCGTTTGTGATTTCTGGGTCCTTGCTTTGTTTGAGTCGATGTGTGAATCAGGGGTCTTCGCTCCCCATTTGGGTTTATTTGTTATTTGGGGGTCTTCGCTCCGTGTTTGGGTTGGTTGGTGATTTGGGGGTCTTCACTCCCTGTTTGACTTTATGCGTCAACTGACAATCTTCCATTCCAGTGTGGGTTATTGTGTCACTCAAACAGGGCTTCATTCCCTATTCTGTATGACATTCTGTATGACAAGTTGAAAGGTCTTCCTGCCCATTTCTCATTTGAGTGTCCTGTGGGGGTCTTGACTCCCTATTCCTTGGTGCATATGAATTGGGTGCCTGGATGGTTACACAGAAGAAGCCCTGTAACGACGACCAGACAAGGTCAGAAATATTTAATGTTTTATTGACGCACTGTTATGTGCTTCTCCTTTCTTTTCCTGTCCGACTGCACATTTTCACATTTGTAAAGTGGATCCCACGAAAGCACGCCAGAAGCGATGGGTGTCCTGCTGGCACTTAACACACTCTGTGCTCAGCTTGATAGGCTTATGCGGTGGTGGCGTGCAGTAATGGTGCGAGAAGCACGTGGCATAGAGCCACACAGCCATGCTGATCTAGAATGTGATACAAAAACGAGCAAGAGAGTGACGTATTTACACCCTAGTGGACGGAGATTACCCTGCGTCTCTATGGACAAAGCAATCCTCCGGACCTATCGCCGGCACGGATGACGCCGCGAAGACCCCGCAAGATGCAATGCCGACCCCAACACATCATTCACCTCCAACCTCAGCGCCACAGAAGATGGGAGGGTGGGAAGAAGGATGGGGCTGGGGACTGTGAGGGGTGTGGGGTGGGGTGAGGGTCTCCGGGTCTTTGCTCAGAACCAGAACTCAGAGACGTAGATGTGGACGTTGATGATGTTGCGGAAAGCCACAACTCCGGATGTCACATGGTTCATGGCCAGCTTGAGGACCGTGTGGAACGGGCCCGTGATGGGCCTCACCTGCCGGACCACACCTGTCGGGGACAAAGCAGACATTACCGCACACACCCCAGTACAGCACAGCACTACAAACCAGCAACTTATGCAACGCTGACTGATGCACATTATGCAATACCGCTCCAATCTCCCCGTCGCAAGGATGTGGTGCAGCTTGTCAACACTATATAAGCAATGAGAATTGTTTAAGATCTCGCCTAATAAAGAACAGAACGCTAATGAAACTTACCACACAGATCACAGTTTAGGCCGATACTCAGGCTGGATTAAAGTGATAAGATATTTACAGTCTCTCTAAGTGAATCCGGCTTGTCAGTCCCAACCCCCGCCCCTCCCTCCCTCTCCCACGGGACGCAGGACACCCTATATCATAGTTTTGTGGGGGGAAAACAAACCATAAACATGACCAAGAATTACCAAACGGCCAAAGAATTTGTTGGAAGCCCTTTTTAAGTGAACATGCGATTACAGGGGGAGGTAAAAAAACTCTGGTGTTTATGCAGTCTGTCAGCACCCCTTTCTTTATGCAAAGCTGGTGACATTTCAGCTCGGTCCTGTTTGAACAGCCATCGTCGGAGTGCAATCAGGCCACACAATCGCTTCACTGTCTCCTGGGTCTCCGCCTGCCCCCTACGTATCACTCTCGGTGTCTCTTTACCAGTTGCCAGGTGCAGGTTGCTACAATGCGACCAGGATTGGTTGCGTTTTTGAGTCATCGAGTACAGATTAATGAGACTCGGCGGTTGCCTGGTGACACAAAAGTCACACAGGTTCGTCGGGTGCCCGCTCACTACCCTCTTAGCATTCTGCAAATCTTCCTGCCAATAATACTGCAGCCACGGCCTTGGTTTCAACTGATATATGACCAGAGCAATGCACAACAAAGCCACTCCCAGTAGGGGGCGATGTTTGTAGCACCCTTTGTCTGTAAGGAATGACACCAAATGAAATCCACATGTTTGACACAAGCAGCTTCCGAAGTCACGCAATGTGGCCGCGCAGACCGTACATTTGGTCTCCATCTTGGCCCCCAGATTGTTGGAAAATGAGCCTTGTCTAGCTAAACGCGATGATGCTGTAGATAGCAACGATAAGCGCTGGTTCATGTGGAATGGGGCCCACTCCCAGCTCTGCCACTTGTTTTTAGTTTTAAGGATGCATAGTTTAGTTTAGTTTCTTGGGTTGCATAGTGATACTCCACACCAAGAAATTCACTGTTTCCAAACCATGATCACCATTAAGAGGACACATCTGCATGAACTCACATGCCCTACAGTACTGGCAGGGGACCCACAGGACAAGGGAAGAGGCGTTTCTTTGCAAATGACAATGATTTTGTTACTGGTGCAGGAACATGTCGCGTCATACCAGAATGAGATTTGGGAAGGTGTGCCGCTTACCTGCAGTGTCACCTTAGTAGCAATAGCCAAATTTTTGAGCCTTTCTCAGTATGTGTGCATATGATGTATTTGCAAAAATGCCATGGTCCCGGTGTCAACGTCTTCAGAGTACGAATCCTGTAAAGTGAGCCACCCTGTGGCCGTTGTATGAAATTGCACAGAAATGTGCACGCCAATGCTAAGAAGTGATGGAAGACATGAGGCTATGAAACCCATACTGAATGAGGTTACCATGAGCTGTCAGTCACCAGCTGCTTTTAACCGCTTAACCGAAGGGAACCAATATTGTACCTCATTGGTCATGTTATTGGATCCCATTGACGTAAACAACGCAACATTTGATGGAGAACAGAGTTTGGTTTCTTCCACAGCTAGCACAAAAAAGACACCAAATTCACAGGATGTGTTTCAAAAAGCGCTTTACAGTGAAAGCCGCCACATTAACCTTCGCTGCCAGAACACATCTTTACGATGGAATTGTTACAAACCAAACGAAAATGCACTCAAGAAAGACTGAAGAAGTGCACCAAAGGACATATTTTCCCAACAAATGAGATGGAGAAACTGCTCAGTGTGTGAAACCCAAAGTCTGCAGAGCAGTTTCTGGGCTTTACATAGTTTCCGAAGAGTCCAAAAAGTCAACAGAAGCTCTGTTTAAGGATAACTCCCTTTCTCATTCCATGGGTACCTGAGGTGAGACAAATGTCCAGCAGTGATTCAGATTTCGTAGCTTATACGTACAGGTTTACCCAGGCCGAAGCCCAGGGGCCTCTGCTAAAAAGGGGCCTCAACTGGTCTTGTTTAATAAAATTTGAACCCCCCCCAGGTCGACAACTATTACCACAACCACTCCCCAGCTTATAGGCGTCATGGAAGGTCTCAGGCCTGGAAAAGTCCATCAGCCTTGTCTGCAGTCGAATACATCCCCAGTGACTTCTGATGGCTAATCCAGGGCTGCCATTTCTCACGCATCTGGCGTGACTCTCTGGCGTGACACTCTGGCGTGACTCTCACGCTTTCAGACTCTCACGCTTTCAGACTCTCACGCTCAGGTAAGAAATCGTACTGCAAACCTATATTATTCCGTAATAAACCTGAAATTAGCTACATCGAAAGCGTACGGGCAGCCCTATAGACTATTTACTAGGTAATAAAACTGCTACGTACATGTAGATGCGTGTGCAGACTTGTCTCGAATTGAAAGTTTCACTCCAGGGAGCAGACCAAAGCTGGCAACCCTGCTAATCCGGCTGCACCTTGAGAGCTTCAGAGCACCTTCAGCATTATCTGCCGGCTGGAGTAACACAGTCTCCCAGATGGGACATCTCATCATCCCACAGCACCATAAAATAGCTCATAAGTAGAAAATAGCTTTAACTGCATGCTAGTAGTAAAGACATGGCCACAAAACAAAATGTAATGAATACCAGCAAATGACTCTCATCCTCAATGACCATAAGGGCTACAGTGCTGACTGGTTAAAAGTGCAGAGTACAGTTTTTATACTGGATTTATGGTTTCTGCAACCTTGGGTGTTTTGGCAAATTTGGAAACATGCAGAGCTGACACAGAAGTGACTGGAATGAGCATGGCCTGCCCCACAATGCTAAATACAAGCATTTTGGCCAATGCGTGTAACATGCTAACCATGGTTAGCTCCACGATGGGTTACCAGTATTGTTTTTGAGGTATTACACCACTGCAAAATTGCAGCCTAACTCTTAGCCTTGTTCAACACGTTGGAATTAGTGCCATAAACATGTCAGCAAGGGTTTTTTCAGGTGCTTTGCTTGACTGGAGGTGCAATGTTATTGGGGACATTTTGAGCCCTGCCATGCTATTTACTGTGTTTTAAGCAAAAATAGCAAAAATAACACATTCTACTTTTAGCAAATACAATTAGAAAAACATGATAGCAACATAATGTTTTATTTAAGTGGAGTTACAGATATGCTATGTATTCATACGAGGAATAGATAAAGCCTTTAAGTAAAGCACACTGCTGTTACTTTTCTTTCTAAATAAGCATACAATCGCCATCAATTTTCGATAATAGCCGTGAGAAATTGTTTGCTTTGTTGATGGGCCATCAGGGGGAAAAGATTTATATCATGGGAAGATCAAATGAAAGATAAAGTGCCCTTGCGGAGATGGATATCGAGGGGACTGGCTCTCAACTCTGAATTTTGGCTTTAAAGATTTATTTTTCTGCCATTAATAAGACTGGAACAAAGCCTTCCTATAAAAAGAAAAACTTTCCAACCTCTGCGGGCACAGATGAGTAACGCAGTCGGATTTGTTTGCACAGATGCTCTGATTGGTCCTTGTTTTATCCAGGCATGGAGAGCGAGACAGTGATGGATGGATCGGTTGGATGGCTGCGGGGCGGCCTTGCCAGCCTTCGAGGTCCTCGGCCCCCCTCCCTCTCCTTGTGGTCTGATTTTCTGGGCCCAGTCCTGGATTGAGCGCATGGCCAATTAACCTGACCACTACACAAACCACTTTAAGTGAATCTGGTTGATCAGCAAATACATTAAATAACGATCCAAGGAAACAGTTGCTGGAATAAATAGTGATGCATTTTGATGCCAGCATGGCCCGCGTCTTTACCAATAAACATCTGTGTGCTCAGTCCTCACCCGCGTATCAGGGAATAAAACCAGGGCTTCTCTGATGCCTGTGATTCACACACAATGATAGATGTCGTACCACTGTGGCACACATTGCAGCTAATAGCTTAAGCATCAGCTACTGCAGATTCTTCTTGAATGACGCACCGGCGATTACATAAGCCGAGCGTGTCGTGTAGTGCGGTCGGCCACCTGCGCAGCTCGCAAACCGCATCAGAGCTGCAGGGACTCTGAGGAACGGCCCTAGGGAGGAGGGTGGCAGCAGTTAGGGCCTGCAGCCTGGTGTGAGGTGAGACACGGCAGGGGGAACGATTCCTAGGAACTAGTACAGCTGGAAATATCGAAAGTACAGAATCTGTCATGTTTAAAACAGTTTAAGTACTCGTTTTTCATGGTATCGATTCTACGGCCGGCACTCTGACCGCTGAGGCCGGCAGGTTACCAATGTGCAGGCCTAGGCCTGAGTGCAGTCTCACACACGGGGTAATTCATGCCTGGCAGGGCATCTGGAAATACATTAGCTATGTGCTAAATGAAGAGTGTAAAGGACATATGCAAACCTGTAGGCAAGCCAGGCATAATACTGAGATAGGGGGCAAACCCCAGGAAGTATCGAAGCACTTTAGGGCCCGACACAACTTTCGATTACATGGTTGTATACCTAACCACTACACCACCTGTCTGCCCCAAAATAAGGACTGAGAAAAGCCGCGTCAGCTGAGGAACTGCAGGGGAGCCAGTGTGATGTCAAAAGCTAGCCTTTCTTCTCGGCTAATTCTCAGAAGCCTACCTGTCTTTGATGTCATAAAGCAGACGCAATTTCCAAGGAGTGGAGTTTGGGGAAGGGCTCAGGAAGTCTCAGCGTCCTCCCATGGATTGGTCTAGAAGCCCCTCCTGTCTAAACAGACCTAACCAAAGGGAAGCAGCCCTGGCCCCGCCTACCTACAGCCATTCCCTGTTCATAGCGCTTGACGATGTCGAAGGAGTTGTGCACGTTGCCCTCCAGGATGTCAAAGATGATGCTGGGGAAAGTTGGTCTCAGGGCTGAGTGTGCTGGGGAGTTGGTTCTCAAGAAGACAATTTCTGTGGACAGACAGCACCCTCAGAACTGTACAGAAATCCTCATCAATTGTACTTCGTACATTTCTACAAGAACCTCTAGAACAGGGGTCATCAACTATATTTGTCAGAGGGCCAGAGTTTTACCAGACAGTCTCCTTGGGGGCCGGACAA
>JAODKN010000001.1:3862508-3875156 GCA_026774425.1 Petrocephalus zakoni | reverse complement strand
GTGAAAATGTTCAAAACAAATAAACTGTATTGTACATGTTTGTGTGCACCATAGTTGAACAGGAAGCTAACCGTCTATAACATTACGACGAGGATCACAGCGGACACCACCCGGCGAATTCGCGAATAACCCGGAAATGAAGAGGGATTGTTTTTGGGGGGTTTAAGCGCATCACAATCTGCGATGGCAGCAAAGACGAGAGTCTGACGGGTAAAACGCGAGACCCCTGTGGGGTAATGGCAGAAATACGAAAAATACGGACCCAAAGAACCCAGCTGGGAACCACTGAATTGCGCAAATGCAGTTTGGAAAACTCCCACTAGGGAGTGTCTGCAAGTTAGGGACGAGCCGAGGTGCGGCATTTGTTTGCTCTGTTACTTCATTTTGGGCATTTAACGCTTGGCCAAGTCATTACACAGCTCACTTAAACTTCTCTCCCAAGATGCATTTAGTTTGCAGCGGCATAATTACGTAAGCTATATTTTACTAAGTGACAAGAACCCACCGACACAATAAACGGGCTAAACGCCCCGTGACAGCAGTACATCTGTGCCCCTATCGCGCACAAAGCCGCCATCGCCGCACCAGCCCCATAAAGAAGCCGGATGTAAACAGGCGAGCGCCGCGCCGCCATCATTCCGGAAGCGGATCCTGTGACCCTACGCCGCGCTCGGCGCCATATCCATCCGCCCAATATATTTATCCGATTAACGTTAGTTTATTAAAACGAAGGGCAGCATGTTCGTGTCGATTTTAGTATAATAACCCGGGCGATTCGAATAATTTATGAGACTCTCGCTCTCCGTCCGCCAGCGCCGCGGACACGAAGGCGGAAGGATACCGCTGCTGGTAAATAAGCGGTGCGGCGGCCCCCGTAAGAAAGGGAGGCGACCCCCCCGAGTTACGCTGCTGCTTCGCGGGCCCCGTGTCACGGAACCATCGCGGCCGCCGGAGCGGCACTGAGCGGCACTCGCTTCGGAATATGCGGCCGTCCCTCCTGCTCCTGTTCCAGCTCCCGTTCCAGCTCCAGCTCCTGTTCCTGTTCCGCCGGGGCTGCACGTCGGCCGTGCGGCCGGGCATCGCCGGGGCAGAGCCCGCTCACCGTTAGACAGAGCCGAGCAGCACCGGGCCTGGCACCGCCGTCTCCCCGCGATGAATGAGGATAGCCGGCCCGATAGCCGTACGCGCTGCCGCCGGGGATGAGGCGGATTGCCGGAGCGGCGGACCGCGGCCGGCGCGCCACCACCAGCCCCACCAGCCCCGCTCGGCCGTCGCTGCTTCCCTGAGAAAAGGAGCGAGGCGGACGGGGAGATCGCGGCTTCCGGGACGGGATCGGGGATGAGCGCAGCGCGGACGGCGCACGACACTGCCGGGCTGACCGTACCCCTGCTGGGATAAAGGCGTGCTGCTCGCCCCCGGCCTTCGGGCCTCTGCTCCCCGGGGAGGATCGGTCCCATGGCCGCCTGAGCCGAGCCCCCCCCGTGTGCACCTCTGCGGGCGGCCTTCCCCGGACCGCCGCGGCCCGGCCGAGAGAGAGAGCGAGCGGCCGATGGGAGGACGCGGGCGCGGGGCCGCGCTGTCGGGGGGCTGCGAGCGCCGGGGCCCGACCGCCGTTTGCGAGGCTGAGCGCGTACGCGCCCTGCAGCCGCCTTCGCCCTAGTCTGCGCCCCCGGAGAGCCGTCCGCACGGACACCATGTCCGCCCTGGCCGAGTTCGTCCCCCCGCCGGAGTGCCCCGTCTTCGAGCCCAGCTGGGAGGACTTTTCGGACCCGCTGGGTTTTATAAACAAGATACGGCCCATTGCCGAGAAGACTGGCATCTGCAAAATCCGCCCCCCCGAGGTAAGCGGGCGCCCGCCGCGGACCCGCTTCGGTACCCAACCCCCCCTTTGGTTCGGAGAGGCGCCCCGAAGCCCAGCTTCACTCTCGGACGTCTCCCGCGGCTGCCAGGGCAAGCGGCACACACACACACACACACACACACACACACACACACACACAGACACACACACACAGACACACACACGCAGACACACACACTATCGATTAAACCCGGTGCTACTTAAGATCGGATTTATTAACAGACGATTAACATGATTTGGTTTTACTTCGCTTAGCTCCCCATTACCGTACCCTGTGATTGCGGCATAGCACTCACTGTTTGCGCTAAGGCCTAATTGTATTATACCTTGCTATTTATATACTTAATATATTATACCTTACTTACGACTGTCAGTACCGATTACACTATGAGTACACTGAGTACACTATGAGTACACTGAGTACACTATGAGTGAAATGATACAGTCTTTCAGATGGAATCTCTGTCACTAATGAAACTTTGCACCGTAATCTAAACTCCCATAAAATCCCACGCCGTAAAAGTGCCACACTGACATTTTCCTACATCTAGTTTCTACACTTTTATTTACACTTTAACGGAAGCGGCCTGATTTACATGCAGCTTATTTACATAAGCTTTTTCCTCCTGCAGTAGTTTGCCGTTAGACCCAGTCACTGTATTACCTTTTAATTACATGAATCGTATATTTTTATTATATTTTTGTTTATCTTCTAGGAAGTAACCTGTACACTGCTCATTTACTCCCTCTATGATTTTGACTTAGCTTTTATGTGGCTGCATGTCTAGGTTTTAGATATTCTGAAACGCAATACAAATGGAAATATTCAGCACCTGAATCTTGTGCTGTTGAGGATGCGTGTGTTTGGGTGGCGTTTGGCCGTGTCTGACCCCTCCTCGTCCCTGTCCCAGGACTGGCAGCCCCCGTTCGCCTGCGACGTGAGAAACTTCCGCTTTACTCCACGCGTCCAGAGACTAAATGAACTGGAGGTAATTTTTTGCACCTCCGCTCCGGAGAGTTCCCTGTGTTTCTTCCTCCTGTTTTATTTTGGGATGCATTGTGCACATGCACTCACACACACTCACACACACACACACACAGCCATATACTGTATTTTCAAAACTTTTATTTCTGCCTGGAGCAGTTAATACATGTGCGTGCCATCTGTGTATGTCAGTAACAAAGGGATTGGCTCATGTGGTCTTACAAGTAGAGCATTTCGGTGAGCTTCAGTTATAACCCTCCCTTCTACTGTAAGTTACTGCATTGGATAAACACCCCCTCTAAGCTCTCAAAATGCTAAGCAGTAAGAAGATGGGTGGATGGATGGTATCTGGGGGGGTGTAACTAGCCTGGTTTCAGACTTCAGTTTGCAGTGAATTTTTCAGCACAATGGCTGGATAAACGCACTCTTGGTGTGTGCTTGTACTATACTGGTGACATTGAGGGGCAGCTGTTCCCATGTACCCCTGGTAAAACGCAAGGCCCCCTGTCCCTGTGCTCCCCCAGGCGCTAACGCGTGTGAGGCTCAACTTCCTCGACCAGATTGCCAAGTTCTGGGAACTGCAAGGCTCCCGAATTCGCTTCCCTCATGTGGAAAGGCGAATCTTGGACCTCTATCAGCTTAGTAAGGTAAGGTCTCCAGAGAGTCTCATCCAGACTCAGTGTGACATTTTGTGGCATGTATGACACAATTTATTTATTTGTATATATTTGGGAACCTGGCTGTAAACAATACTTTAAACTTTCTCTTCTCAAATCTGTTGTATTGTCCTTTATTTTTCTTTAATTTATATTCTTTGCTGTTTGTGATGTATGCACCAATATTGCTGAAAAACATTCCTAGTACATGCAGGTGTACCTGGCCATTATAGTTCATTCTGATTCTGAGTTCCATAAATATCCATTGTTTTCGGAAGAATCATCGCGCTGGCGCACAGTGACCGTAAAGCTGACGTGGAATATATTGTTGCGTACCGACCTGTTGCAGATAGTGTCTGCGGAGGGTGGCTTTGACACCGTCTGTAAGGAGAAGCGATGGTCTAAGGTGGCCAGCCGGATGGGATTCCCCCCCGGCAAAAACACGGGCTCCCTGCTCCGATCTCACTTTGAGAGGATCCTCTACCCCTACGAGCTCTTTCAGTCCGGTGCCACGCTCACGGTTTGTACCTGTACCCGCCCCTCATCCGACGCGAGATGCATAGTGGCTGCTCTTTGTTTGATCTTGTCCCCTTTTTATCATTTTTTTCCCCCCAAAGGAATTCCTTATTGGTTGAATCCATTGTTCAAATGGGGGGGGGATCAGCCTCACCCCAAACCCCATAAGAGATCAAAGAGAAAAAAAATGTGATTTTTGTGCTAAGTCACATAGTCAGATTGCCCACCAGGGGGACCCCCAAGTCCTATTAGATTAGATTAGATTAGATTGAGCTTTATTGTCATTACACATGTATAAATACAAGGTAAGGAAATAGTTTTGCATCTAATCAGAAGTGCAAAGAGCAGCAAGTGGAATAAATAAAAAACCAAAGTGCAATAATGGCAGAATATGTGCCGACAAGGGTAGTGTAGAAGTGGGAATAGTTATGTACAGATTATGTACAAATAAGGTAAGTATTCAGATGTTCTATAGTGCTATGCAGTGAGCAAATATACAGATTTGCTGATGTATACATATGTACAGATGAACTGTATGTTCTATACTGCTATACAGACAGGCAAATATACAGATGTGCAACAGATATATGTAAATAAAAAGAGATATATAAAGATATACAAATATACAGACACAGTGTGTGTGGATGGGAAGGTTCAGCGGGAGACCGAGTTCGGTAGAGCGACTTAATTCAGTGGTTAATGACTTAATCATTGAATTATTTCATAACAAGTAGCTCCTAAAAGCTAGTTACAAAAATTTGCCAAAAAAATAAATGGTGATGCTCTCAGAAACAAGGCTGTTTGTCATTCTGCCATACGACCTAGTACTGGTGAGAGCATTTGTATGACCATGTAAGAGCCTCACACAAAGACTGCTTCAGTCCGGCTTCCGTGGGAGTGGCCACACCGTTTTAATGGCTCCCTGCGCCACCTCAGGGGGTCCACAAGCTGTACGAAGAAGGAGTGGATGGAGAGGAAGCGGACGAGGGCACGGAGAAAGACGAGAGGACAGAGGAGGTAGAGGAGGAGGAGGAGGACTCTGATGGCCTGTGTGACACGGTGCAGGGCAAGACACGCCCCCTGCCCGAGAGGCGGTCCCGGCGGCTGAAGTCCGCTGAGGTAATTGCCGAGGGGCGTGGCTACGTATCGGGGTCTGGGATAAGACGAGGAGCTGACATGCGGGTCTTCAGGCTCGCTTTTGTCCATGCCGGGTTTTGTAACCATGTGTTCAATGATCTATTACAACATAGTTTAGTCGCAGTTATTTAGAGTATGTGAATGCACATGTTCAGCTGAATTTGACAGTATATACAGTACTGTGCAGAAGCCTTATCAGTCAAAGCTAATGTTTTTAAAGCTGTTTATCTGGGTAGTAAATATATATTTACTTAGGACAAAAACGCAATTTAACATTAGAACATGTGTAAATTTAAGAGTGATGTAATACAAGCAGGAATTTATGTTCTCCACAAAAGTTTTGTTGAAGGCCTGGGGGCATTGGGGGCACTTCAGTTCCCAAACCTCTCCAGGGTGCAACTCAGCCATTCCATGTATTTGTCAAGTTTTGCCTTTTCAGACGCATGTACATTGCAATTTATGACTGAGCGAAAACAGCTATCAAATGTTCTGCAGAATGCTGATTCTGTATGACAGTGTTTCCCCAGTTTTTGGTGGTCCTTCTCACCTTTCCAGGCTTGTGAAATGTAAAAGCTTGATGCTCAGGAAGGTGATATTTTGCCCCAATCTATGCTGTAGTGGGCATCTCGGCAAAAACACGCCGTGGGAGGATTTGAGAGACACCTTGACTTTTTTTGCCAGATTAATTTCCGCTGCCTGATGGATTGTTAGTTATTTTCCCCTTTCAGACCCCGTGTCTGACTTTCCTGGGCTGGGCTGATGGCTGCCTCTCTGTGTCTTTTTCCTTTCCCCTTCCTTCAGAGAGAAAACAAGGAGCCCAAGGTTCTGCAGATCTTTGGTGGCAGCCCTAAGATGGTGGGGCTGGAGATCGTACCAGCTGGTATGGCTCTTCTCTCTTCCTCCCTCTCACTCTGTTTCTCTCTCGTTTGTTTGCTGTGTTTGTTTGTGACGTAGCCTTAATCAAACTGCCTGAGAGGGCAGGCTGTTCCTGAGGTGTGGAGCAGGTCCTCTTGTTGCACCTTGTCGATTTACCTGTCAAGAACCCATCAGACTCTTGCTTTGCGTTTGAAGATGGCGGCTTCAGGAAGCGCAACCTCAAGGCCCAGGCCTTCGCCATCAAGATGCAGCAGCGAAAAGAGACGCTGGAGGTCAACTTTGTGAGTAACCCTCAGGGCATGACTCGTTAGGCCTAAACAGACCCGATGAGTAGATTATTCTTCAGTCTTCTGGGGCAGTGTCCGCTTTGGACAGACACACAGCTGCTGGCATGAACTTGTACCCTCTTGTACCAGATCGACCTGTACATGTGCCTGGCTTGTGGCCGTGGTGACGAGGAAGACCGCCTCCTGCTGTGTGATGGCTGCGATGATAGCTACCACACCTTCTGCCTGATCCCACCCCTCCAGGACGTGCCCAAAGGAGACTGGCGCTGCCCCAAGTGTGTGGCAGAGGTACAGTGTCAGCATCCTTTTGGGGGTAGTTAGGGATACTGGGTACTGACTGAGACTAGAATATTTTCCCCGGAGTATGATGGCATTCTCTTTGATAGCCCCAATCGGGCAACAGGTGGATGGCTGAGGTGTCTATCTAACACTTATCAGAGATGCACAATATATCTGTTAACATATTGGTATTGGCCGGTGTTTCTTAAAAATCAAGATTGACACATTGGACCAATGCTGCAATCTTGGCAGTTATTGCCGGCTGATATTTAGACTTTAGTCAATATTCAAATTTAGCAGCACCAAAGCTAAAGACATAACGGCTAAAATTAGGGAGATGTTTGCACTGGACGATCGGCCATTTTCCATAACAAAGGCCAAGGGATTTTGTCAGCTCAGTTACCACTTAGGAGTCTCAAAGTACTGGCCCACAAGATGACATGTTTTTAGTTCACCATTAAATGTGGCCTGCAGATCGATCTTGTTTTCCACACAATAAAAAATGTCATTCCTGTGATGGCCACCAGGAAACTTGCATCGTCTCCCCTTTCTCCTGGTTGTAGTCATGAGCGTTTGACAGCCCAGAGTACTGACTGAGTGTGTCTTGCCTCTTTTTTGCTCCTAGGAGTGCAGCAAGCCACGGGAGGCGTTTGGGTTCGAGCAGGCGGTGCGGGAGTACACCCTCCAGAGCTTCGGGGAGATGGCCGACCACTTCAAGTCTGACTACTTCAACATGCCCGTCCATGTATGTCGCTGCACTGAGGACATCATGGCTGGTGTTCAGGGGTTGGGGACCCACACTGACCGCTCTGTCTGCCCGTCTCTTTCTCTCTCAGATGGTGCCCACTGAGCTGGTGGAGAAGGAGTTCTGGAGGCTGGTGAGCAGCATCGAAGAGGACGTGATTGTGGAGTATGGGGCTGACATCAGCTCCAAGGACGTGGGCAGTGGCTTCCCCATGAGGGACTCCAGGAGGAGGCTCCTGTCAGATGAGGAGGTGATTGTGCTTTGCACAGTTTCTCTGGATCAGTTAGGATTTCAGCCTGGCTTTTTACGTGGGCTTTACCTTTAGATTTTTCTCTGCAGTCTTTTGCTGCAATCCTAAGTTCTGCAGACAATGGGTGGTGAATTATAGTAAGTGCTGGTCCCCACAGGAGTATGCCAACTCGGGCTGGAACCTGAACAACATGCCTGTGCTGGAGCAGTCAGTCCTGGCGCACATCAACGCCGACATCTCCGGCATGAAGGTCCCCTGGCTCTACGTGGGCATGTGTTTCTCCTCCTTCTGCTGGCACATCGAGGACCACTGGAGCTACTCCATCAACTTCCTTCACTGGTGAGCTGAGGGCGTGTTTCCAGCAGAGTCTCTCAGGGGTGAAACTTTTATAGGCTTTGCCCAAGGTGGTCTCATCTTAACTCTGTACGAAGTTCAGGCCAGAGGACATGCAAAATTCCGCCCGCAGTTTGAGACCCGCAGGTTTGGGTCCTTAGATTTTCGGTCTTTGGGAATCAGAAACTTTTCACAGAGCAGTTTTCTGGTTTAATGTTGATGCACAAGCCGCACCAGATGGGCTGTGTGGGTCGGAGCAGTGCCTTTGTTTACTGGAACATGTTTTCAGCTTGAAATTCGGCCAGTTGCTATCAAGCGAGGACATTTGCCGCCAGCAGGACTGACAGCTGAGTAGTTTTGCTGGAGGCTGGTGCCGCCGGTGTGTTTGATGAAGGATCTGCTAGGTTTGGAGTTTTTAGTTTGTCGGCGATTTTCGATTTCCCCCCAGGGGCGAGCCGAAGACGTGGTACGGAGTCCCTGCGCACGCTGCAGAGCAGCTGGAGGCGGTGATGAAGAAGCTGGCCCCTGAGCTCTTCGACTCCCAGCCCGACCTGCTGCATCAGCTGGTCACGATCATGAACCCTAACGTCCTCATGGAGCATGGCGTCCCGGTGCGTCACGTCGCGCTTCCCATCTCTCCCTCCGCTCTCCTTGTTTTCCCACATTTCCGTGACCCGTCTCTGTCTGCCGCCAGGTGTTTCGGACCAATCAGTGCGCAGGGGAGTTTGTGGTGACTTTTCCCAGGGCCTACCACAGTGGCTTCAACCAGGGCTACAACTTTGCAGAGGCTGTCAATTTCTGCACTGCAGATTGGGTATGGCTGCCTTCCGTTGCATGGTTTATACATGCCGTGTGTTCTGACAGCCACTAAGTGACGCCCTTCCTCTCCAGTTGCCCATGGGTCGTCAGTGCGTGGCCCACTACCGCCGACTGCAGCGCTACTGTGTCTTTTCACACGAGGAGCTGCTGTGCAAGATGGCGGCCGACCCCGAAAGCTTGGACGTGGAGCTGGCCGCTGCAGTCTTCCGGGAGATGGGTGACATGTTGGAGGAGGAGCGTCGGCTAAGGGAGGCGGCCCAGCAGATGGTGAGGACAGTTTTTGGGAACGCTTGTTTGTTGTGAGGCTCAATATCAGGCTCCTGCTGGAGGTGTTTCAGTCGTGCTCAGTACACCGCGTTCTGTCCTCCCGTGTCATGACCCCTCTCTCTCTGCAGGGGGTGCTTTCCTCTGAGCAGGAGGTTTTTGAGCTCGTCCCAGATGACGAGCGCCAGTGCTACAAGTGCAAGACCACTTGCTTCCTGTCGGCGCTGACGTGCCCCTGCAGCCCGGAGCGACTTGTGTGCTTGCACCACACCGCTGACCTCTGCGACTGCCCCCTGGCCAGCAAGTGCCTCAGGTTGGTGGTGGGCCGGCCTCTCGGAACGCATTCAAAGCCGTCATTTCCTGTAAGCTGAATTTAACAGGATTCTAACGCAGGCCTGTCATCTAACCTTTTTAGCATCATCAGGGCAGTGTTGGTTCTACCCTTCTCTACTGTATCCCACTCTTCCATACTTTGCCTTTTACCCTACTCTGCTGTCTGCCCTAATCTGCTATCCACCCTGCTCTGTCCTCTACCCTGCTCTCATCTACACTACCTTACCTTACCCCACCCCACCCTGCCCTTCTCTGATATCCCACTATTTCCTTCTCTATTGTACCCTACGCTGTACCCTACGCTGCCCTTGTCTACTCAGCCACCTATCCTACTCTGGTGTCTACCTACCTCTGTGGTCTACGCTACTCTGCTAAACAACCTTACGTTACCCTGCTCTACCCTGTGATACCCTGCTCTTCTCTACCCTAAGATACTCTCTCTCCTATTCTGCCCGCTGCTCTTCTCTCTGCTCTATTCACGGGTGACTCATCCGGCACTTTTCCCCCATGGCTGCTTGAGAAGTCGTCTGAATCCCAGTGGTAGACAGACTCGTTTCTGGTTAAACTTAAAGGAACTCAAAGCAGCATGAGTGAAATCCGCAGTGCTGCATGCAGGATCTGCAGTCCTTCCCAGTCACAGTGTGCTGCATAGTAATGGTCAGCTCTCTTCTGGGCACACCTCACAGATACCGGTACACCCTGGACGAGTTCCCCTCAATGCTGCATGGGGTCAAGTCACGTGCACAGTCTTACGACACCTGGGCCAGGAGGGTTACCGAAGCCTTGGCCGCTGACCAGAAGAACAAGAAAGGTAGGCGTCTCTGGGTGACTCGTGTGAAGGGGTGACTCTACTGGGGTCTTTCATGGGTTTTAAATGGTGGTGGAATATGATACTGGACGGAAACCACTGTTAGTGTAGGGTACCTGATTCACAGGCCATTACTCCTTTAATCCCCTTGAAGAGCTGTACACTCATTGTGAAACTGAGCCTCTGTGAACTGCATACTGTTGCCAGGGTCTCCACAGGCTGCCTCTCACCCTCCTGTGTGTCGTTCATTTTTGGTCAGACCTGATAGAGCTAAAGGTGCTCCTGGAGGACGCAGAAGACAGGAAGTATCCAGAGAACAACTTGTTCCGACGCCTCAGGGAGATGGTGAAGGAGGCAGAGATGTGCTCCTCTGTGGCCCAGCTGCTGTTGAGCCGCAAGCAGAAACACAGGTGTGCATAAGGGCTGTCATCTCTGGATTGGCAGTGCCCCCTACAGGCCGGCGTGGGCATTGCCTAATTTCTCTCCCCCGCACCCCCACCAGGCAGCGGCCGGAGAGCGGTCGAGCCCGCAGCAAGCTGACGCTGGAGGAGCTGAAGGCCTTTGTGGAGCAGCTCTTTCGGCTGCCTTGCATCATCGTCCAGGCACGTCAGGTTAAGGTGAGCACCACTGACGGAGCCCTCCATAACCCCCCCCCCCCCACCCCCCAGTGTGTGAGATCACTGAGAGCTCCGTCATCCTGGTGACTAACGGTAATCCCACTAGGTTCTAGGTTCTAGATTCAAGACCTTTATTGGCCATGTGCAGCAGATGCGTGGGAATGTTTACTCGCTCAGCCACACACTGGCTTACAAAGGGGCTAAAGACGCTACAAATCGCTACAAGGCTTTGCAGGACAAAATATTAGACGGTGCTAAACGGTACTAGTCAGTGCAACGTAGTACAGATATAAACAGTGCAAAAGCTGGACAATGTGCTAATAAAGTGGCCGATTCAGTGCAATGACAGCGTTATAAAGTGCAGGTGCCATGAATGTGACTGCCATGGGAAGTGTGGTTGTTAGAAATGCAAAGGGCTGGGGGAAGGTCGCTGTTCTCGAACCTGGTAGACATTTACAGCATTTGGCAGACATCCGTAGCTATAGTGACTTACATAAGTCCTTAAAGACTCCATTTTATGTATACTTTCTGATACTGGTTCAATAAAACCCAGGCTAAGAATACTATCTGTCAATTTGTTGGGAAAATACAGGTCTTTTTTTAAGAGTATAAGTGCTAAAGCAAGTACTTCTGAAAGGGGTAGTCCTTTAGTCGTTGTTTGAAGATGCGTAATAGCTCAGCTGTTCGACATCTAGGGGGACTTCATTCCAACATATAGGTGCCAAAAGCCTAGATGCATGCATTCCTTGCACATTGAGAGGTGGTGGGACCAGTCGAGCAGTGCTAGAGGATTGGAGAGGGCGTGGTACAGTGTGGGGTGTGATGAGTTCTTTTAGGTAGGAGGGTGCTGGACCATTTTTGACTTTGTAGTGGAACATGAATCTGATACGGGCAGCCACAGGAAGACGGTGGAGGGCACATAGCAATAGAGTGGTGTGGGAGAACTTGTGAAGGTTGAAAACGAGTCGAGCAGCTGCATTCTGAATCGGCTGTAGAGGACGAATGGCACTCAGAGGCAGACCCACTGGGAGTGAGTTACAGTATTGAAGGCATGTGATGGCACGAGATTGAAATAAGTATCTGAGTGGCTTGTGTGGAAAGAAGTGGATGAATCCTTCTGATATTGAAGAGGTGAAATCGACATGAGCAGGAAAGGTTAGCAGTATGTGAGGAAAAGGACAGGTGGTTATCCACGGTAACCCTGAGGTTCGCAGTGTCCGAAGGACAGATCAATGACTTTTAGTTCAGTTTTGCTAGGGGTGAATTTTAGTTGATGAGCGGACATCCAAGATGAGATGTCTGCCGTACATGCAGAGATCCTAGTGGAGACTTTAGTGTCTAAGGGAGGGAAGGAGAGGATAAGTTGCATGTCGTCTGCATGGCAGTGGTATGAGAACCCATGTGAGGAGATGACCTCACCAAGAGATCTGGTATAAAGGGAGAATGAGTGAGGACCTAGAACTGAGCCCTAAGGGACGCCAGTGGAGACTCTGTAGGGCAGATGTGGATCCCTTCCACCGCATGCGGCATATAAATCTCCAGGGCTTTATCTGACGGGTGAAACATTTGTCTGGACGCCAGCTTACTATACAGACAATTACTTTCGTCGACAATTTGGTAAACAGATTAGTTGAGTGTATAAAATATTAATGATGATATGCGTATTGTGATGCCCAAAAGTTAGTGACCTGTATAAATACTGCATGTCCTTAGGTTTAATCAATGTGTCAGACTTTAACCCTCTGAGGTCGGCCGTCACGCCGGCGTGATTTGGGTTTTTTTTTTCTTATCAGTGCAAAAGACACTAATATAACTCTGCTGACTTTGGTCACACAAGTAAGTGTTATACACCATTCGAATCTGTTAAGTGTCTACTTTTTTT
>JAODKN010000001.1:3838194-3862408 GCA_026774425.1 Petrocephalus zakoni | reverse complement strand
CTGTATACAAAAACAATTTTATGTTGGTCAATAGTATGTTATAAGTAGCTGAAATAACCACAAATATCAGAGCATGTGCAAACATCTCAGGTACCCCAAAATCACCTCAGACCTCAGAGGGTTAAACTGCAAAAAAATACACCATACCACCAACATCTTTTTACCTTATCTCCTCTTTCAAAATGTTATGGCTGTTGAACTGTCCCTTTCTTCACTGCACTAAAGTATATATCGCTTCCAGGTCATGCCAGAACGGTAGCATGTAGCTTACTCTGCTACCCGAATGTAATAAACATAGTACTCCAGAATCTTTCCCAAAAGCCTGATAATCTTAAACACTGAAAAATAATTGGGTGCTAAACTGAATCGAACGCCTTATAAAAAAACAAGAAACAAAATGAAGCCATTATCTTTTATTAAATGTCTATAGTCAAGGTCAAGCACTAGACGAATGTTATTATGAATGGATCTTCCCATCATAAAGCCAGATTGGCGATCGCTCTTTCGTTTATGCGAATTGTTTTTTTTTAGGATTAATCTGTTAGCATATATACGAGTAATCGTATAGTCATTATTCAACAATTGGTTTAATTTAAATGAATGCACGTGGTGTGCGAGAGAGAGAAACTTACCGTGCGTCACAATACGCATATCATCATTAATATTTTATACACTCAACTAATCTGCTTACCAAATTGTCTGCGAAAGTAATCGTCCACATAGTACCAAAAAGCTGGTGTCCAGACAAATGTTTCACCCTTCATCTAAAGCCCTGTGCATGCACCATATGCCGTATATACTCGAGTGTGAGCCGAGGTACCTGATTTTGCCTAAGAAAATGGGCAAAACTTATTGACTCGAGTATAAGCTTAGGGTGGGAAATGCTGCAGCTGCTTGTAGGTTTCAGTCATCAAAATATATACCAATAAAATGGCATTTAATTGAGACATCAGTGGGGTATATGTTTTTTACGGTACCTAAAAGTATTTATGCCATCTGTGCCTGTATTGGGCTACATACAGACATCTGACATTGGCAGGAGCCTGAGGGCTACTGTTAAACGACAAACTGATGTCTATATGTGGACGGCAGAGCCTCGTACATAGATCCGTCTTTCCGGATCCATGAACGAGCCCCGACTGCCAACAGGCAGCCAAGCCTGTCACTTGCTATGGAGAGGTGCGGGGCACCATTTCCTCCCCAATCGTGCACCCACCCCTCTCCATGGCGCAGAATGACAGCGTCTGTACACTGTCATTCTGCCCTTCAGTGTCTGTCAGCGATCAGTCTGGCGGAGACTGCTTCTTACAGACGTCGGTAACGTCTGTATGAGGCATTGAGCAATGCTCATCATATACTGTATATGTGTGTGAAACTTAATTATGGTAATACAGTAATAACAGTATTCACCTGTATTAGCAATGCTGATCACATGTCACATCGGAGAATTGGACAGCAGGGGGTCACAGAGAGGACACAGCAGGGGTGGGAAATCTTATCCGCAAAGGGCCGGTGTGTATGCCGGTTTTCGCAGCAACTCCCTAATTATATCACTAATTAGAGGACTGATGAGCTGAAGAATTCTCACACCTAGATTTAAACAGCTGACCTTAGGGTTATCCCGAAAATCTGCATACACACCGGCCCTTTGTGGGTAAGATTGCCCACCCCTGGGACAGAGGGTGCCAGTCTGGAGGAACCCATGGCGCCTGACTCAAGTATAAGCTGAGGCTGACTTTCAGCACATTTTAGGTGCTAAAAAACTCTGCTTATACTCGAGTATATACGGTAATCGCGACGTAATGACGTAAACCCTACTTATAATGAAGAAATATGGCCCCTCCTAAAGGACTTATTTGTCCCCACTATCCCCGGTGGCAGGAGCTGCTGGAGAACGTGGAGGACTTCCACGAGCGAGCGCAGGCGGCCCTGGCGGACGAGACGCCCGACTCGGCCAAGCTGCACGCACTGCTGGAGCTCGGCGCCGGGCTGGACGTGCAGCTGCCCGAGCTACCGCACCTGAAGCAGGAGCTGCAGCAGGCGCGCTGGCTGGACGAGGTGCGGCTGGCCCTGGCCGAACCTCAGCGCGTCACCCTGGAGGTCATGAAGCGCCTTATAGATTCGGGCGTGGGCCTGGCACCGCACCACGCCGTGGAGAAGGCCATGGCTGAGCTGCAGGAGATCCTGACCGTGTCGGAGCGCTGGGAGGACAAGGCGCGCACCTGCCTGCAGGCCAGGTGAGACGCGTGTGCGCACCACACACACACACACACACACACCATGTATACCTATCTTTATGGGGACACACTATTCATTCCTATGGGCATAACTATGACACCCTTAACCCCCCACCCAGCCCTAACCTTATCCATAAGTAACCAGATAAAATATGAGACTTTTTTTTGGCATTTTAATTTTTTTGATCGCAGACACAGATTTTTATAAATTTGAGGTTATCCTTACGGGAACTATAAAAATGTCCCCACGAGGTAGAAAATAACTGGTTTTTATCACACTGTGGGGACATTGGGTCCCCACAACGTAATATAAATATGTCCACACACACAGATTACATATCTGTATCTTTGTGGGGACTCTCCATTCATTTCTATGAGGACGAAGCGGTAATCATAGCAATGACAACCTTACCTGCCACCCCTCCCTAACCTCAACCATAAGTAGCTAAACAAAACACAAGACTTTAGGTTTTTGATTGTAGTGACAGATTTTTATAAATGTGATTTTTCACCATTCAAAAATGGTCCCCACAAGGGCAAAATAACATTTGCTCCTCACAGTCTAATACATACATCAAAGACACACACACACAGACACATGCGTCACCGCCTCCTGACCCTGTCTGTGACTGCAGGCCACGGCACAGCATGGGCACCCTGGAGGGCATCGTGATGGAGGCCCGGAACATCCCTGCCTACCTGCCCAACGTCCTGGCCCTCAGGGACGCGCTGCAGAAAGCCAAGGAGTGGACGGCCAAGGTGGAGGCCATCCAGGTAATGGCACCGACTCCAGCGCTTTCCCCGCACGCCTTGCATAAGCCCAGGTTACGGCCAGCTGTTCACATAGTTGCGGTTTCGCAGTTATAACACTTTATTGTCCCAGTGGGAAATTTGCCTTGGACATCAGTGTCTGCAGGATAAAACCACAACTGCCACACTGCCCCCTAAAGGCAAAACACAGTAACTACGCTGACACTGAAACCCAGAAGTTTTTTGACTGTCCACCCATATGAGGGTAGGTAAACAAGGTAAAAAGACATTGGTGGCATGCTGCTATTCTCATTTTATAGTTCGAAACGTTTATTAAACATAAGGATACGCCAAATTTATACAGCCAGCATCTGGGCAGGTGTTTACGGCTGGTGATTATAGCGCATGCGCCATATAATTGCACTGTGATATCCTGCAGCCCTAGTGCTAGGGGTCCTTAATGGATGGGGAGGGGGACAAAGGAATGTTTAAAATGGTTATGCCTACCTGTAGGGATCCAACTGGATGCTTTACCATAGGAGCCACAGAAGGTCTGCTTAGGTGATGTTTACCGTGCGACTGTCCTTTGTCTATTTAAAAGCAGTAACGGCTTGGGGCAGGTGAGCGTGAGCAGCATGCAGTTTCCTCCGTGGTGAGCACGAGGTCTCACGAGCACGTTCCCATCACCATGTTATCCCGCTGCAGAACGGCAGTAACTATGCCTACCTGGAGCAGTTGGAGGGCCTGCTGGCTCGCGGACGCTCCATCCCCGTGCGCCTGGACGCGCTGGCGCAGGTGGAGTCGCAGGTCGCCGCCGCCCGTGCCTGGAGGGAGAGAACTGCACGGACATTTCTCAAGAAGAATTCCACCTACACCCTCCTGCAGGTACGGTGCAGAGGGCGGGCAGATGATCTCAGCAGGCGAAGTTATTTGGAATTCAGTAATGAAATCTGCACCGTTTCACAGAATTTGTTGGTCAGTGGTCAAGGATCTTCTCTCCAGCAGTTTTCAGTTTCTTTCTTGGATGGTTCGGTGACATAATAGAAAAATTTGAGATTACATTACACTCTATTTATTTGTCAGAAGGTTTTGTTCACAATGACATAGTTGAGAAGGTAGGATTCGTGGTGTTGCTGGGGGTTAGGGGGCAGCTGGAATCACCCCTCCAATCCTAGTATTTGAACCAGCAACTGGTCACAAGCATCGCGTCCTAACCTGCTGTGCCACACACCGGCCACCAGAACAGGTACTTTGGTGTCACGTGAGTGACAGGGGGACCTCTCCTGCAGGTGTTGAGCCCCCGTGTGGATATTGGGGTTTACGGAAACAGCAAAAGCAAGCGGAAGAGGGCCAAGGAGCTGCTGGAGAAGGAGAGGGGGCTGGAGCTGGAAGGCTTGAGCGACCTGGAGGATGGCCTGGATGAGGTCCGTGATCCGGCCACAGTGGTGAGTGGGAAAACCCCAATGAAAAACTTTCTATAGACAACCTCCACGAGTCCCCACTCCTGTCATCCCATCCGCATCTCTCTCAGCCTTCATCCTTAGGTAGAGAATGCTCTGCGCTGTTTTTCCATTACTGTTATTCACAGTGAAAATGACACCCCCACAGAGAGCGCAGCTGATGGTGCCGCCCCCGCACCAACAGGAATCTTTCTTCTGCGTATTCTTGACTCAGCTGATGTATAGATGTCTCCGCTCCACTATTGCCCGAGTGCCGTGTGTAGTTCTGTGTTCATGTGAAACTTGCTGCGCCCCCTACAGGTGGCCGCCTTCAAGACAAAGGAGCAGAAGGAGCTGGAAGCCATCCACTCACTGCGGGCAGCCAACCTGGCCAAGATGGCCATGGCGGACCGTATCGAGGAGGTCAAGTTCTGCCTGTGCCGCAAGACGGCCAGCGGCTTCATGCTGCAGTGTGAACTCTGCAAGGACTGGTTCCACGGGGCTTGTGTGCCGCTGCCCAAGGCGGGCACCCAGAAGAAAGGCCTGGCCTGGCAGAGCAAGGAGGCCAAGTTCCTGTGCCCTTTGTGCCAACGCTCTCGGCGGCCCCGTCTGGAGACCATTCTGTCGCTTCTGGTGTCACTGCAGAAGCTCCCAGTGAGGCTCCCCGAAGGCGAGGCCTTGCAGTGCCTGACGGAGCGGGCCATGAGCTGGCAGGACCGTGCCCGCCAGGCTCTGGCCACCGACGAGCTGTCTTCTGCCCTGGCCAAGCTGTCGGTGCTCAGCCAGCGGATGGTGGAACAGGCAGCACGGGAGAAGACCGAAAAGATCATCAACGCAGAGCTGCAGAAGGCCGCGGCCAACCCTGACCTGCAGGTGTGGCCCCGGCCTGCAGGGAGCGCTGTGGCATTCTAACGCTTTAACATGTTTTTGAGTGTGTATGTGTCTGCTCTCTGTCCAGGGTCACATCCAGACCTTCCAGCAGGCCGGCTTCAGCAGGTCCACCTCACCACGCCAGTCCATGGACTACGATGACGAGGAGACCGACTCTGATGAGGACATTCGAGAGACGTACGGCTACGACATGAAGGTAATATTTTTGGGCGTAGAGAACCTCTTGCCCCTCTCTCTTTAGACATGTTTGTTTTCATTTGACATTACATTCAACTATTATCTTAATCTCTCTACTGCTGGGCTAAATGTATTCTTGAACTTTTTGCACAGAAAACATTTTATGGTTTTTGAACGCTAGGGGGTGTGCTACTCCCTAGTCTACCTCATCAACCAACAGGATGTGGTTAATATGGGAAAATTCCTTTTCTTTCTGCCTCAGGACTCGGGTGGGATGAAGCCCTACTTGTTCTGTGATGAGGAGATCCCTGTCAAGTCAGAGGAGGTTGTCAGCCACATGTGGCCAGCCACACCCTCCTTCTGTGCCGAGCATGCCTACTCCTCTGCATCCAAGTCCTGCACACAGAGTAAGCTCTCCTCTGCAGAGGTCGCCTCAACTGTTTATATTACAATGCAGTTTGTTATACTGACTGATCATAACACCAAGTATGTTACATTACAGCCTTTATTAAGAAGCTAAGGTCAAAACGGCAAACAAGATGTGCATGGTCTGTCAGTATCTCAGTGTAAAAGCAAGGTGTTGGATGGGTGGCAGTGATGTACCTGTGATCAAACTCTAACAACTCAGTTGCATGGAGCAAGGAGAAAGTGCAAAACTAAAGAGCCACCCCCAGCACTGCAGTCTCCAAGACCAGTAAAAAGCATCCTCCCCTAGTGTACGCAATCCAGCACAACCAGCCAATGGGAAAGCTACCTGAAAGAGAACACATGAATTGGCAAACAATGCCCAACCATGCTCCTACAAGGCTGGACCATAACAAGGTCAAAGGAGTACCTGAGGTCACAGGCAATGAGCCTAATATGCGTCTGACAATTCACCCCCACAGATTCGGCCACGCCCCGCAAACAGCCTAGGAAGACACCCCTGGTTCCGCGCAGCCTGGAGCCCCCGGTGCTGGAGCTGTCCCCCTCAGCCAAGGTCCAGCTGGAGGAGCTGATGATGGTCGGTGACCTGCTGGAGGTCTCTCTGGATGAGACCCAGCACATCTGGAGGATCCTGCAGGCTACGCACCCGCCCTCGGAGGAGCGCTTCCTGCAGGTCATGGAGGTAAGCGTGTTCCCTGTAAGAACCCTGCTGAGGTTTCAGTGTATTGGTTTGGCAAGTGTGAATATCAGCTTTATGCATGATTATCAGTGCTGAGAACTTCTGTACATTCCTCTTATCACCCGTCTGGTGCAGTGATCATTTGTGCATGTGTACCCTCCCTGTATTGTCTGATGAAACCCAAAACACGTTTGCCTCTGGGAACATCTTATTCTCAGTTGGATACCAGTGATAGTCAACATGGTCATTTCCGTCATTCCTGCCGATATGGAAGTCCCACTATCCGCTTCTTCATCCCTCCCTGCAGCCTGAGGAGAATGTTCTGGAAAAGCCGGTGAAGCTAAAGCCCCGGGACCCAGAGAAGAAGCGCAAACGGAAGCTGGAGAAGGCGGAGCAGCTGCTGCTGGCGGGCGGCGAAGGCCGACCCAAGTCCAAGGACCTAAAGAAGGTTGAGGGCAAGCCCAAGAAGAAGAAGCTGAAGCTGGGCCCCGACAAGTCCAAGGAGCTCAAGCAGCTGGCCAAGCGACTGGCCAAGGAGGAGAAGGAGAGAAAGCGCAAGGAGAAGGCAGCCGTCAAGGCCGAGGCGGCCAAGGAGAGCCTGGAGAAGAAGCGGGAGAAGAAGGTGCTGGACATCCCGTCCAAGTACGACTGGTCCGGCGCCGAGGACTCCAACGACGAGAACGCCGTATGCGCAGCCAAGAACTGCCAGCGGCCATGCAAGGACAAGGTGAGGGGTCTAGCGGGCCTTGCTGTTTAATGCGCTCAGCTTCTCCTGGACTGAGCTTCTAACCAGTAACCAGAATGATGTCCGAGGAGGTCTAAGCATCAAAAGGGCCTTAGATGTATAGCAAATAACCTTCAGCTGTCCGGTACTAAGCATGTCTGTGCGGCGATACCCCCACTAATCAAGGCCAGCTGGGCCGCAGTCATGCCTGTTGGATCTGAGAGAGATTCTTGAGGAAAAGCCATGATTTATAACAACAGAACTCTGTCAGCTTCTGATCTTCTGTTCACAGTTGCAAATGTTTTGAGGGAAACCATAAAAACAAAAAATGAAACAAAGCTTTGCTGTTCTCACCTGATCAAAATTTTAATGCAGTATAGTTATACTTGCCGATATTAAGGTAAAGAGGTTTCATATACCTGTGCATCTTTTATTGCTGGACAGTATAGACTTAGTGATTTTAAGTGGTATGAAATTAGCTATTGAGGTAACAGCTACTGTTAATCTCGCGCATATTTTAAGCGGAGATACAGGCGGCAGCCCGGATACTGAGAGCTTCTGTTTTCAAGTGGCCATTTTCGCTCCTTGCTTCCGCGTTGGCTGAAGCCCAAACCGCCGTTGAAGTAGATCAATAATGCTGTCCTGTAATCATGAAGAAGACCTATGGCCTATATTCCAGAGCAGTAACCCCGGGCTTTGCAAGTACATTTTTAAATCCGCGCAGTATTAATGCTATGTAAACATGCAAATTTTAAAGTCGCTGCGCAAATTTGCCATGTTTCCTGACCCGATTCAGAGACTCGCCAAGGTATTATGGCATCATAAGTGAAGTAACAGATCTTTGTCAAAGACCTGTGAAATGTTTCTATCACTCTTACTAGGAAGGTTCATAGCGGTCCCCAGCTAACGGTTATGCTGCATATATGCTTTGGGTATTCTGCAGGTGATTGTGTTCCTCCTGTTCCTTCGTCACATGGCTCCTTGTGTTCTTCCCGACATCCTTGAACAGGTGGACTGGGTGCAGTGTGATGGCGGCTGCGACGAGTGGTTCCACCAGGTCTGCGTGGGTGTGTCATGTGAGATGGCGGAGAACGAGGACTACATCTGCTCAGCCTGCTCCCGCAAGGCAGCTCTGGGTGGGGCTGTGAAGGTGGGGCCGGACGGTGCTGGGCAGGCTCCGCCCCCATGTTCCTTGCAGGCCCTCCCGCCCACCATCCAGCTACATCTGCAGGAGAACAGCTAACGCAGAGATGCCAGGGAGCCTGACCAACCTGAGAGTGACCTCCATTGACTGCCCAGTACTCCTTTTTTGTAATTATAAAACAGTCTGACCCGATGGACGAGAATGTTGGACTCTCATCTATTTGAACGCACATCTAAATGAGTCGAGATCCATCTACACGCCAGGGAACACGCAGGTCTCCAGGTGTGGTTGCAGATCATTATAGAAGAACAGTCACCTTGCTTTCATTTTCACCCTTCTAGCAGAGGTGAGGGGAGTTAAACTCTACAACCCCAAGAGGATGACGCATCACATTAACGTATGAAGGACGTGAGCTGCGCTGAGATCTTCGTCTGTAAACTGGAGACACTTGCCCCAGCCAGCCGAGGCGCTGGCTTCTGGCCACACTTTTTACCCACAGTCACAATCCTGCCCCACGGTATGGATCAGTGCGTAGGACTAGGAGAGTGGTTGTATGTAGTGAACATATTTATATTGTAAATAGGTTTTGAGCATTGAAATACCTGGATGTGGCTTTTTTTTGTTTATCACCTTTAATAAACTCTTCCTAGTCAAAGGTGTGGGGTGCCAGTATCTTCAAATATCCAGTATATTTTATGAGGAGCAGTAATCCATTTATTTTGAACTAGTCCTGCAACGCCTGACATCTTTTAGTGATCCTGCTTGGTGTTGGCCAAGGAATGAATCATCTCGTTTAGTGAGGTGGCCCTGTTACGGCAGCCGACAGCATGGTGGAACGGGAGGCTGCCTGGCGGGTGAAGATGGTCACTGAGCAGCCCTCCTATGTATGTCGAGTGATGGAGAGAAGACCCTGATCTCAGAAGTCTGGGCAATACCAGCTAATGGAATGTTTTGGGTGGACCGAGTGGTAGAGAGAGCATGCTCTGCTATATAAGGGGGGGGGGGGCTTTACTGAACTCCCAGCAGGAGGGATGATGCTGATGGGCGAAAGCCAGGTCAGTGTTGGGGATGGGAGCTCCTTCAAGGAGCTTGTTGTCTAGAGGCTTGCATCAATGAGAAAACGAAGTAAATGGTTTTCAGTTCGGAATTCATGGCATCCATTGTTTAATCTTTGGGCCTCTGTCCCCCAGTACTCTGTCCCCCAGTACTCCGTCCCAGTGGGCTATGCCTCTGTGCCTGTGATCAGAAGGTTATCAGTTTGAATCCCAGCCTCTGCCGAACAGCACATGTCCAAGGCCCTGAACCACCTGCCCCAGGGGTGTGCTGGCTGACCCTGTGCTGTGACCCACAAGCTTGCTTTCACCCATATCTGTGTGTATCATGAAGACCACACAGGAATTAATTATCATTATTCTAAGATGACTCTGAAATTAACTGGATGTTTAGTTATACGTATGAATATCAGGCATCAGTCCCACTGCTAGTTTGCCATCATTGTCCTTAAGTGATTGTCGCAGGAATCCCTGTGCAGGCTGGGTCTGAAGACCCAAGCAGGGCCAGCCCAACCCAGTCTGGGACTTGGTTGTCAATTGTCATCTGCCTTCCCCTTCTGACAGGCTGATCAGATAGACGAGCCCCCTGGTGCCCGCTGGGCCATTAACAGCCTCTTAATTCGCTAAAGTCTTGGGCCAAGCCTGGCATGGGCCCACGGAATCTTTCATGAGGATATGGGGCGTACCTCGAAGATGAGCGGAGTGTCCCATTACCCAATAGGGTGCGGGACGTCAACAGGCCAGAACCAGGAGAAAATTAGGAGTTCCATTTTTCAACCAGGGTGCAGAACACAGGCACTTTCATGTAACTGTGCAAGGAATAAATGTTTCTTGGTGGCACTGCCGATACAGGCACTCAGTGCATCAGTCTGTATTTCATTCATACCAAAGAGCAAAAACAACAGCAATTACTCTGAAGAATAAAATCCATTTCCCAATTTTTCACTATTCCTGTATTTTGGAGGCAAAGTCAATAAAGAATTACCAGTTCAATAACAATAAATGGATCACTTAAAAATAATTTCATATTGGACCATGGTTGAAAGTCCTAGCATTTTAGTGAAGCTGTACTTTGGCATCCATTGGAATGTATGAGGGTCTTAAATCTCCAGCTATCATAAAACCAGTTTTAATGGAGTGTTTTGTAGAAAATCACTTTTGTTTTGTTTTACTCTTTTTTTTCCCCCTCCAGAAATAGGGAATCATTCACTCAGTATATTGCTGGGTATCAGAAATGTGTGTGGAGTCTACAAGCAACCACTAACTAGGATCAGTAATTTAGCCAGATTATCTCAAACCTGTTTACAATTACATATAAAAATAACTTTATTGAGGCTGGGTGGGCCAACCTTGTGATTGGATGAGGAATGTACTACTCTGAAGTCATATTGATTAGAATTTTGGAGGTTGTTCTGAGACGGATAGAGAGACGGCTGATTGTAGACGATGCATGACAGAAAAGACAGAAGTGACTTACTTATGTAAGTCGCTCTGGCTAAGGGCATCTGCCAAATGCTGTAAAGGTAATGTAAATGATACCGGTTGGCAGTTGCTGATGTCTGAGGGATGTAGAGTAGGTTTATTCAAGACTGTTCTTAACCACTGTTTAAACAGGATAGTATGCTGTTATTAAAGAGGGTGCATGTTTGCCAAAAGTACTGAAATAGCATGGTTAACAATTCTACAGCAGAATATTTCTCAGACAAGACAAAGCTGTTTTTCTGTAGAGAACGTGTTGCAAACGATCAGTCTCAATTGTTTCCAGGTGACTGAGCATTCACTAAGCCTGTATGTTCTACATTGTGTGATTTACTATATTACTTTATAGTATTGCGCAATACATGTGCCTGTGAACCCATGAAATTGGCAGAAATCAGAAAGAAATGTACAGGCAAAAGCAAACCAGTTTCATTAGTATTGGGGTGAAGACCAGAGAATGTTTGAGAAATGTTTCTAGAGTGAAAAAAGACATCCTGCTGTGGCAGAGGCCAGACAACTGCAACAACAGTCCTCCCCGCAGGGCCCCTGGGCTGCTTGGCTCTACCTGCATGCCTGTAGCCACCACGACCCAGAGATTTTAATGGTGGGAGACAGGTCTGTTTCTTATGATGGAGGGGGGCCGGCTTTAACCAGCGACCTGCATGAACCCCGCATACAGCTTCCCAGCAGGTCGGGATGGGAACGGCGAGGGGGCAGGTTTCCTACAAACCACCGAATGGGATAATTATTCCCGAGTCTCTGCTGTGGAGGAATTCGGGAGCAATTAAAATGCTCCTGAACCAATGGGAGGGAAGTATCTGTCAGCAGATCATTTGGGCTGATGTCGAGTGAGGAGTAAAGTGGATGTGCCCAGGCGAGCGACAATAAAGCTAATAAGAAACAGAGAGCAGCTTGTGAGTGATTTTAACCAAGCGAATATCCATCCAAACAAGGTCTGCAAAGCCCCTGCAGACACCTTTTTGCATAATAAGTTATACTACTTGGATAAACAACATTTATGTTGGATATCTACCATAAATATTACAAGCCAGATTTCTGATTAGGTAATTGTGTAATTGGGTAATTGTGTAATTGGTGAAGGCAACGGAAGCAAGCAGGAAAAATAGTTGTTGACCCCTCTGACCCTGGTTACCATCTTATCCAAAAACTCCCATCTGGCAAATGCTACCAGCTACTTAGAACAAAAGCTACTCAGCACCTAAACAGCTTTTTCCTAGAGCTGTGAAATTATTGAACCAGCCGTCATAATCAGACTCTTGCTGCTAATACAATGTGTTTGTTGTTTTTCATTTTCTTGCACAATATGTGCAACCATCTGCAGAGAATAGCGCTTACCCAGTCGGCACTTGCCTTGTACAATATCTTGTTACCTCCTTGTGCTCTGTATTGCGTTTATTATAACTTATTATAACAATATGTATATTAATGTCTGCAATATGTATGAGCGCAAAAATGAATTAACCTGGCTGTTCGCAGGTAATGTGATGTTAAACAACAGTCAATCTATCTTGCGTGTCAGAAGTTTACGTCGCTGGTGTTTTGAGCTCTGGGAAAAGAGAACAGACCATCCTGCTCTCTATTTATTCAGGTTCAAACTGTTTATGCTGATGGACAGGTGGCATGGGGCAGGGCTAGACATTGTCAATCAATCACAGAGCAGAGATAAGCCCACACTCAGACACCAAATCACTGACTGCGGAGACGACACTCAAGCCAACTGCAGGTCCTTAGTCTGAGTACCTGGTAAAACCCAAGCATACCCTACAAACAGATCAGTGGTGGTGCTTTAATCGTAACCCTGGAGGTGAGAGAGCAGTGCTGACTATCAGTTTGGTATTACAGCCAGTCCAGTTGTATCAGTCACCTAGTTCAATATGTTACACATTAAATTCAATCACTTTATAACCATAATTTTCAACATAAAAGGTCTCCATGCTGCTTTTTACATGAATCAGGCATACATTTATCATGTGAAAGTTATAGTTATCATGAAACGAAGTCTAAAGTGTAAATAAATACACTTAATAAATAGTTTCATTTTAAATGAGAGTCTGCAAAAGTCTGAGGTGCAACTTTAGGCCCATTTCTCTGAAAGCTGGACGGAAGGAGCCCCCTGAAGTGACACGTGAATCTAGGCCATGGCTCTGTCCTGCCAGGCTCGTCAGGGCAACCCCGGGACTCTGTGTCACCAACAGCCAGCCCTTGCAATCAATGGAACATTCTGTGCCATAGGAAAGTGAAGGTGGGTCGAGGTTTGCTTTGGAGGAGGGGGATTATTTGGACATTCTATGCCCCCCCCCCAACCCACCCAACTCACACGGAGGGAGGGTCCTGCTTGAATATGTGTTCAAAGCTTGCGCAACCGTAGCTTTGAGACGAGACGGCAAAAACCTCCGGTGTGTTCTGCCCCAGTGGAGAAGACAGCCTCCGAGAGACAGATGTGTGTGTGTGTGTGTGTGCATACGTCTATTTCTGAATGGAGGAGTGCGGTGGGGGCTAGTTGGTGGAATGTGGGATATTGGAGCCCACTGGAGGCTGAACCTCACAGATCAACTCCCCTCCCCTGAACACGTGTTAAATAGTCAAACATGCACATTTGCTGATCAATACCGGGACACCGTTCAGTCTTGGAAGTGAGCAGATTCCTCAGGCACCATGAGAGGTAAGTGGTGTCTTGTAGAGCTTTCTCATCTTACCAGAACTTCCCTGGGTCTTGGAGAGCTGTGCTCTGAAGTGCTCAGGCTTAGCATTTTGTGTAAGTCCAATGGAGGCTGTATTTTTATCCAGGACTATAAAAGGACTTGAACGACCTGACAACCAGATTCAGAGGAAGCATTAGACACATTAGACAGCAGATGGATTAACAGCCAGCTAGCATGCAAATTGACTGTCTTGTTTAATAATTGCCTAGGATGCAGTTTTCTTTTGGCAATATCCTCTTTTAAAAGCGCCTTGTATTTGCCAGTGTCTTATTTCTTTGCTCGGGTCTTTTGGGCTAAAGATCTCACGTGCCAGTACTTTTCCATGTGCTCCCTAATGGTCGTTTTGCCCACGGGTGTCTAACCGGCCGCCTGCTCAGCTCAGCGGCCTGAGATTACATCAAGCTTATGGAGTACAGACCAATACTTGGTGGCAACTGGTATGCATTAACCGTCTTTGCAAACCAAATCCATCAACTGGTATGCATTAACCGTCTTTGCAAACCAAATCCATCAATGCCCGTTGCACCAGCAAATCTTAAATCCTGTCAAAACCTTGAACTTCCACTCTACAGCTGGCTTCTCATTAAATGCGTGCTGCTAAACATTTGACAGAAGTAAAAGGGACCGGGCGCACTTTGAAATGCTTAATTTTGTGAATGTTGAATGTTGTTCAGGCTAGGCATGAAAACTATGCTGACTGCACACTATTAGGATTTCTTATTTGCTTTTTGATGACGAAAACAGGACAGTCACCTGAAAAGCCGTCTTTGAAATTTCACTGAAAGGTCAGTGTGCTCAGGGTCTGAACTGTGGCATGAAGCCAGTTTTGCTGCATGGCATTCGCAGAAAGCTGACTCTGTTCCACTCTAAGGCATTACATTTTTTAGAGAACTTTCAGGACTTTTAATCACCAGCTATGTCACTCAACATTATGGTTACATGTGCATCACGCCAAATATCGTGAAGATCAGCCAGGGCTGTTTAGATCATTGCCTTCTGTCAGTCTTTAATCATGTATTTTATCTATAAATTAATCTCAGTCATTTGTAGGGTTGTCACACCCCTATAGAGTGGCTATCATGATCCTAAGATGCTACTGCATGAATGGGGAGGCATGTTCAGGAGACTTGATATGCTGAAGACATGCATCCATTTGGATGTCTGGACAGAAAGTGGAGCTTCACTGCCGGTCTCCTATCATATAGTCAGAGATGGACAGTGATGCATTCTTGGGCGTCTAGCACCATATAATTTCCCCGACGGCATTAAACAGAGAGGGGTAATTCAGATCTAGACCAGGATTTTGTTTCAATCGACCAACTGAGTACTCTGTGACTGTGACTCTTTATGCTCAACTGGCTGGTTGAAACAAAATCTTGATCTGGACCTTTACCCCCTGAACCTGAATTACCCCTGGCTTTACACCACAGATTTGCAGATTAACCTTCCATAAACATGGATCCTCAGTGCAGTGTGGATCTGTATTAAAACCCACAACGAGCTAACAATAAATCTGTCACCTCTTCATGTCAGTGCAGAACTCTGGGCTAATGCAGCTCCTTGTTTACCTTTTAAGGCCCCTGAACCTTAAAACATTTTTGCTTAGGTGCTCTGAGGTTTTTGGAGTTTCATTTATCATAAGTTCATCCGACCGCTGCATGTGGATTCATGTTGTGTAACTTCTCCTGGTTCCTCTGCTAAGTGTCAAGGTCTTAGACAGGGTCTTGAAGCAGGTAGTTGTGCCTCTTCTCAGCCTTGGCTGCCTGTGGGGAGGCAGGATGGAGGGGGCAGGCTATTCTGCCTGGTAACGCTTCAACAATGTTCAAAGGCTTTTAATGCCAACCACATGGGTCGCAAAACAGCTCTTCTTGAGATGGACCATAGTAGCTGTTATCTTGTAGCATTATAGTATGGTGTTATCTTTAAAATTTATAGGTGCTATGGGGGGCATGATTTGTTCATTTCTACAAAATAAGTATGTAACCAAGCGTCAATGCTAAGAAACAGCTTCTAGAGATTGCTTCTCAAAAATTGAGGATATTCATGTGCCATCTCCAGGAGACATGGAGATTATCCCCAAATCCGAAACCTCCAATGGACACGGTCGCGCCCTGGCCCCCCAGGCAGAGAATAAAATGAAGGAGAGAGGCCAGTGGAGCAACAAGCTGGAGTTCGTCCTCTCTGTGGCCGGCGAGATCATTGGGCTGGGCAACGTGTGGCGGTTCCCCTATCTGTGCTACAAGAACGGTGGGGGTGAGTGGACCTCATGAAACGTTATACGCTGGGGCTGCTCCAGGTATCCTAGGCTCGCCACGGCTGTGTGATACGCCTACTGGCTGGCAGGAGAACGCAGTCCTACTGAGCACGCTCCTGAACAGCAGTAGGTAAAAATGCAGGCTTATTTCATAAATGTCTGCCATTAATGTTCGGCGTATTATTACTTGGTTTTGGGGTATGCCTTCCAAGGTACAGTTTGTTATTCTACTTTCTGAAAAGAACAATCAAATTTTTATCCCACCCCACTGATGGACATTAATTGCTCCAGAGCTTGTTAAACTAAATATAAACAGTTGTGGAATTTTTTTATGGACATTAATTATTAGACTGTGAAGAGAGTTATTCCAGATATGGAATGTGTCTGACATAGGAGTGGTATCCAGACTTACACAACCAGAGCTAATAAACTGTCCAATTTTTTAGTATATTTGCTTTTATTTTTAGGCTGTATGGTTTGATGTTGCCTTTATGTGTGATATAACAAAACCCGTAAAGGGAGCAACAACCAGCTGAGCCATAAAATAAATGGAGAAGTCAACCAAAGCCTAAATATTTGGCCCAGGGCATCGATTCTCTTATCAGCCCCCTATGTACATGGTCATTCCCATGTGCCCTGTCAGTCTTGCTGTACTCTGTCCTGTCTGGTGTCCCGACAGTCCGCGGCTCCTTGCGTCCCCATCTTCTCCCTGGCGTGGCCCTAATAAGCCACAGATGTCCCTTTATCTTACCTCTAATTCCTAACTCTCTGGTTAATCACTCCCAGCTGCCTCTTGTTAGCTCCCTTGTTTGTTCTGTATAAATGTACCCCCCAAGTCCAATCATTCACATTGCTCCTCCTGTCAGCTCGTCTCCGATCAAGCCCCCCCCGATCCCTTGCAATCTTGTTTACTTCCAGTTCCAGTCCTTTTCACAATTGAAGAGGAAATTTCCAAAACTCACTCTGTCCATTTTTTGGAAATTTAAATAATGATTTGTTTGCTATTTGCACAAGTATAAGGTACACTTTTTTTGACATTTCCCATTATACTCTCCTTTGAGACACATATACAATGAGAGTAAAGCCTGGAGTCTCATTGCAGGGTCTGGCCATTTACCCGGCACCTCTGAAACAATTCAGGGTTAGGGGCCTAGCAACCCTGTGTCCATTCATCTTTCACTACTTTTCCAGCACAGGGTTGGGGGGAGGGGAGAGGCCTGGAACCAATGCCAGGCTGTAGGGACATGGCGGGGGTATTCCCTGGGTGAGCTTCCAGACCACTAGAGGGCACACATATGCACACCCACAAGTGGCCACCTAGGAACATGAATTCATCTAATTGCAGGTGTTTGGATGGAATCTGATATACCCAAGAAATGCCAAGCAATATGGAGGGAACATACAATCAGCACACAGACACAGTAGGGATGGAGATACCAACCAACATTGCTAGCCACTGTGTCACTGTGCCACCTGGATCGTATGAATGGAGGAAACGGTAAATTATGCAGTTATGTCTGTTTGAAAAGCAGTGGAGTGGATATGCTATGCATCAATGTCCTACTCGAGTTGGTGGTATTTTGGCTGTTCTCTCAAGGCTGTGGGAGACCTGGAGGGGTCAGGGGTGACAGACACAGCTGTTGCTTTACCGTGACCCTCAAGTGGTCAGCCACAGCTGTCCTTAAAAGAATGCAGATGTTGTGGGTTTGAGAAATCTGATCGTCCTTCAAACATCCCCAAACCCACCAACTTGCTGAGTCAACAACTTGGGATAACTTCCCCATTGAAAATAGCTGGGTACATTTCCAGTAACCCTGTCTTTACTAATCTGGTCAATGCTGTCAAATGTCACTCCACGTTATGACATCTTCTCCACTGACTTGTCTGAGGACATATGGTGATGACAGATCTTTGTACTCTCTTGCAACAGGTGCATTCTTCATTCCCTACCTCATCTTCCTCTTTTCCTGTGGGATTCCGGTATTCTTCCTGGAGACTTCACTTGGCCAGTTCACCAGTGAAGGAGGAATCACTTGCTGGAGGAAGATCTGCCCACTCTTTGAAGGTAATCCCCACAGCTACCTTTAGCCATTGTCTTCAGTTATAATATGTTACTTGTGAAGACAGGGGCTGGGTGTAGACTTCCATTTCTGGTCCTGATAGTCTACAAAATGTAAGAATGCAATATGGTCAGTTCCACTTAGCATATTTATTTGTGATGGACACAGCTGATTGTTCAGTTCCAGCACAGTATTCCGCAGGACCTTCTTCACCCTGTGGTATCTGGAAGGGGATTGAGATTTGTGTTCATACTGTTCTTTAGAATATCACTATAATATACCTAGAAAGTCATTATGATCCATACTACAATAGCTAATATGTCAGGTAAACTATTGTGTAGTTTGAATAGAACTATTAGCTCATATTATACGCATTAAGTCACAGTGCTGTTTTTCTTTTGATTTCAGTCCAGCTTTTTCTCCAAATTATTTCTTTAGGTATCGGCTATGCTACTCAGGTTATTGTAGCCCTTCTGAATTTCTATTACATCATTGTCCTGGCCTGGGGAATTTTCTACCTGTCCTACTCCTTCACCTGGAATTTGCCTTGGTCCTCGTGCAATAACACCTGGAACACAGGTGAGTTAAAGACATCAAGGAGTCAGCGGAACAATACCTTTGTCCATATAGTGTATTGGGACACCTGTCCATTACACATACAGGAGATTGTATGACATCCCATTGTAAATCCATAGTCAATATGGAGTTGGTCCCTCCTTTGCAGCTATAACAGCTGCCACTCTTCTGGGAAGGCTTTCCATGAGATTTTTGAGTGTGTCTGTGGGACTTTTACACACTACGCACCTCAACAATCAGCGGCCGCACTTTGTGGCTGAGTTTCTGTTGTTCCTAAATGCTGCTAGTTTGCTGCATGGTTAGGTGCTTGATTTTATACACCTGTGGCAATGGGTCTGAATGAAACACCTTCATACAGTTCATACAGTTTATATCCAAGCACAACAGTGACAATGGATTTTTTGAATGAGGAATACAGACCACGGGACTAATCTCTTTGGTGTTGTTCAGAATCCTGCAGGGAGTTCCAGCGGAGAAATGAATCATTCAACTACAGCCTCCCTCTCAATGCCACCTCTCCCGTCATTGAATTCTGGGAGTAAGTGCTTAAAAGTGCCAAACTACCTTTAAGTTTTACTTTTAAGTTATTTGTCTGTGATGCTTGGGAGGTACTGATAAAAGGATGTTAATCGAATCAGTGTTGTTAATCACTGATACTACGAAATTAAGATTTGTTATGAAATTAAGAGTTGTTAATTCCAAAGAATACAGGTTTTGAGATTCAAGTCGAATAAGTGCTATTCAGACTTGCTGTTGGTATATATGGTATATATTAATATATATTAGTATATATTGGTATATATTTTGTAATAATTCTTTACTATGCTTCCAAATGTCATCTTTTGTGCTGGTCATTAAAGTAATTTAATGGGTTGAAGATGTTTGTTGCATCAGATTAGCAATGTGAGTAGGACAGATGAATCTGGATGGATGAGGCAAATTGAAACTTTATCTTAAGGGAGTCTGGTGGTCTCTACCCTACATCTGTATTGGCCTTCACAGGAGAAGGGTCTTGAGGATCTCTTCGGGGATTGACCACATTGGGGTGCTGCACTGGGACCTGGTGCTGTGCCTGCTTGTCGCTTGGCTCATGTGCTACTTTTGCATCTGGAAGGGAGTCAAGTCCACTGGAAAGGTGGGCAATGGCTGACAGCTGGAGATGGCATGGCAGACTCAGTGTGAAAGACCTTCATGCAGTCAACTGTGTACCATATAAAGGGGGATAGAAAGTCATAATGTACTATAGCACCCATCCGTCCTAGAGCTTTGCTAGAGGAGTCACGTGCAATTCAGGGAATGTGACGACTTCTGCGCGTTATCCTCCAGGTGGTGTACTTCACAGCCACTTTCCCTTATGTGATGCTGATGATCCTGTTAATCCGAGGAGTCACTCTTCCAGGGGCATCCAGGGGAATCCAGTTCTACCTGTACCCTGACCTGGGACGGCTGGCTGATCCTCAGGTGAGGCACACAAGTCATTTGCACACACCGAGCTTTTTCACATGATAATTATCCAGTCATCAGGAATGGTCTGTTCCCCTTGATGCCTCTTCAGACCTCTGTTTGACGACCAGGGTTACATTGCAGCAGTGAACACTGTCAACAGCATAGTAAATGGAGTTTTCCTTCAATGCTCATCCAAAGAAACTTCCATTTGTTGACAAAACGTCTTACTTTGCGATAGCAGAACTATGTCTTGAGACCTGGGCAGGAAAATATTTGGCCATATTGTGCTTCAACCATGCTATGCTATTGTGGTAAGATTTAGTGAACTGATGTGTTTTTCCCATCATGCCCCCCATCAGAGGAGTCAGAGGGTGTTGTACAAAATGTGTACTTGGCCGTACTTGTGTTCTTATGTACTCGTTTTAGTCATCTTCCATTTGGGTTCTTATGTACTCGTTTTAGTCATCTTCCATTGCCGAAGACCAGTTACAATGCTCAAGAACAGAAATAAAGAGGGTGGTAAAACTCCCGGGATGTTGTTCTTGCCACACCACAAATATTAAGGATGCACTGGTTACATCCTTTGACAAACAAGACTAATCCCGTGATTCATTGTGCCTCAAGTTCGCTCTTGGGGGGTGAGTTAGTAAGACCACAGTTATGATCTTCACGTTCTTCTTATTGAGAAACACCCAGAACCAGACCTTTCTGTCCGAGAACCAATCAAAGCCGCCCCACAGGAGTTGTCCCTGTCCTCTTGGGTATGACGTCCTATAGACACAGATGTTGTGTCCTAGAGCTGTCTTCCCAGCTGGAAGGGGTGAACTCAGCTGTGCCTCATGAAAGGGGCTCCTCGGGGAAAGGAAGAACCCTGCTGTGTCCGAAACCTCCCTCTCACAGGGCCTGACTCCCCTCCTGTCTGTCCCTCCATGTTTATTTGCAGTGATTCACCCCATCCTGTGCAGATTGTTTATGACTCTGACAGGGCCATCCCCAACACTCTGTTGTCGTTATGCACAATCTCTGTCCAAACCAGCCTCTTCTTCCTTAGTTATCACTTACTTGTCTTGTCAATACTTGATTCTTCCTTTATAATTTCTCTTTCATTTTTTTTGTCAATTAACAGTTTGTTGTTTCAGATGTGAAAGTCATGAATTATGTTAGACTATTGATATCTATCACTTTTGATGTAGACAATCTTAGGTTTATAATGCAATAATATAGATCTGCTGTAAGATCTCTTCAGTGGGTGTGAGTGTTGGAAGCCCTGCAGATGTTCTGGTTCACACGCTCCCCTCCTCTGCCGAATAGTTTGGCTTCAGTGGACCTGTATAAATTAGAGTTTAACCTTGATGATGTTTATATAGAGAAAAGGTCATTTTTCATGGATCTAATATGCTATAAAATAAGTGTCAGTGCGATCACCTGACACATTCTGTGTTTCGCTGAGGATATTCTAGTGTGATTTTTACATGTTGGTAAATGTTAGGACTGCTGTTTTCTGATGCCCATGATTAATGGCAGGCCTCCGTGTAGAGGGGGTGGTTTTACTTACGGTTAAATGTATGCACTAGGAGTGCAGGGGCTTGGCTTGGTGAGGTAAAGCAGTAAGAAATAATTTCCCATTAACCGTCAGCGTCACTCTGCACCCTTTAGACATGGCGGAGAGTAGAGTGAGGAATGTATAAAAAGTGTTTATTTAAGAAATAAAATGAATAGGTGTGTGGCTCTGCTCACGCTCCCCGCTGTTGTTGCCAGTTACGTTTCTGACATCAATGTACTGCACAAAAATGGTGAAGGCTGCAGGAACAAGTCCTTCTGTTTACCTGTGGGCTTTATGGAACTGTCTGCACTAGACACTGTGTCTGTCATCTGCATGAAGTCCCAGGTGCAGAGCAAGTAAACTGCAGTAATGTGAATGAATCAGGGCCACGCATTTGCTGCACAGTGCTGCCACCAGCTGGTTTTAATATACAGAACTTTTAATGTTATAATGCTGTACATCAGTGTTTCCCATTATGGTTATCGGGGTTCTACTGGGAGTGGGAGGGAGCAAAAACATGGACCGTCTGGGGGTCCCCGAGTACCGGGACCCCATAGATCAGTTGGATTCCCTTGTATACTGTGGCATGTGCGACTGCTGGATTAATCTCCTCATTCATTCCTGCACTACGGACATCCTGTGAAGTAACCAATAAGCATCACACCTGAGGCACCGCCCAGCTGAGCCCTGACCCGCTGACTCCTGACTTTGTTGACCCCCTTATTCTCTCTCCCCAAGGTGTGGATGGATGCTGGCACGCAGATCTTCTTCTCCTACGCCATTTGTTTGGGCTGCCTCACAGCCCTGGGAAGTTACAACAAGTATAACAACAATTGTTACAGGTGCGTGTGCTGACCCCCCCAGCTGGCTCTCATCGGCTCGACCGGCTTCTCACCCCCCCAAACCTGCTTTGATTCACGCCCCCCTCCCTGCCGCCCTGTTCCAGAGACTGCCTGGCCCTGTGCTTCCTAAACAGTGGGACGAGTTTCGTAGCCGGCTTTGCCATCTTCTCCATCCTGGGCTTCATGTCGTATGAGCAGAACGTGCCCATTTCGGAGGTGGCAGAGTCTGGTGCGTGGTCCCCTTAAAAGCTGGCCAGGGGACACCCTGTGGCTTAGATGTCTAGATTTGATGTATTTGTATGTTTTATAGTTTGCATATTTTACATTAGTAACAACTTTAATTCATTTTCTTGCTGTCACTTTTATATTTTTTCAACTGTGGTATATTTTATATGCTATCTATTGTACTATTGTTTTTCTATTTTTCTTTTTCTGTTTTGCAACATTGGGAGTGAATAAAATAAGAATTTCATCAGCTACACCAGTGTTTCCCAACCCGGGCCTCGGGGACCCACAGACATTTTTGCTCCCTGCCAGACAGCCCAGATTTGTGCTCCCTGCCTGCACCTGCTAAAAACATGGACTGTCTGCAGGTCCTCAAGGGCCGGAATGGGAAACTTTGGTCTGCACGTGACAAATTGCTCAAATTTTGAGTCTAGAGCATGGGGGCGTATTACCCATAGTCCTTTGCACAGATAGTCCCGCATGCAGACTGTGATGAGCCCCTGTGCCCCCTCAGGCCCAGGCCTGGCCTTCATCGCGTACCCGCGCGCCGTCTCCATGATGCCCTTCTCTCCTCTCTGGGCGTGCTTCTTCTTCATCATGATCGTGCTGTTGGGGCTCGACAGCCAGGTAAAGCTCGGCCCATGGCAGTGGCAGGCACGGCCCTTTCCCACGGTACTCCCTCTTCGCGCCTCCATGCGGATTCTGAGTCACAGATCACACGTCTCTGTCAGCTTCCTGCTGTTAGTTTCACTCTGGTGCAAATTTACAAACTGTTGATATGCTCAGAGCATCAGGGGCCCCACAAAAGTATAGCATAGCCCAGACCAATCCAAATTTGTAAGGGCCCCTGAGTGGAGTCGTGCAGTTTTCCCTGCCTTTGTGGTGCCCCTGCTGGTGATTATGTGCCATTACAGCTGCAGAGAGGATTACCCTGTCTCCATATGGGATGGACTGGCGGACATGGCCACTTTCTCGCAGTTTCCTTTGTGAATTACTAGCTTCAGCCGAGAGAGACGTTGTTAAGCCTCTCCTCTTCTCTCTGGCCCAGTTCGTGTGTGTGGAGAGCCTGGTGACGGCCATGGTGGACATGTTCCCATCGGTCTTCCGTCGCTCCTACCGGCGGGAACTCTTCATCCTCGCCGTCACTGTGGTGTCCTTCCTGATGGGCCTCATCATGCTGACTGAGGTAAGCCATGGTCAGCCCCCCCTGGCTGGATGCTTCTCGCAGACTTCCAGATCTTTCACACATATCTCTTTTTATACCGAGATAACCACACATAAACAAAGAGTGAGTGTGGTCTACAATTCAGGCCTGATAGGATAATTGCCGTCCTCTCCTAGTGCGGTGATTCAGGGACTCAGGGATGCAGAAGTCATAAGGTCGATCGATAAGCCGCACAACTCAAGAAATATACTGAACGGAACGTAAAGCAGACAGTTTAGAGTGCAAAAGCTGTTTACTGTCTGTGTTTACTTATGGTTACCTCCCTGCTGTTTATTGCCTGCATTTTTCTCCATCACTCTACTGTGACCCATGTTCACTGTTT
>JAODKN010000001.1:3823764-3838094 GCA_026774425.1 Petrocephalus zakoni | reverse complement strand
TAGTGCACCTTTTGGTCAGTTTCCTTCACCACTTTGCTGTGACTCATTCTAATGCCTGTTCTTCAGTTTCCTTCACCTCTTTGCTGTGACTCCTTTTTCTGCCCGTGTTCTTCAGTTTTCTTTACCTCTCTGCTATGCCTCGTGCTTAGCTCCCCCGACAGACAATCGCGGCTGCTGCTGGCAATGCCCCTCACTTGCCTTGGTGGCCTCTGTGCTTCTCTCTCCAGGGTGGCATGTACATCTTCCAGCTCTTTGATTACTACGCCGCCAGTGGGATGTGTCTCCTCTTTGTGGCCATCTTTGAAACTGTCTGCATCGCCTGGATCTATGGTGGGTGCTGGGCTGAAGATGTAAACCTGCAGGGAGAGGCAGACTTCACACTGGAACTTGTTTCACATGCATACAGCACTAGAGTGACACTCATATGTCTGGGAATCTTCAGAGAAACTCATGTGCATTAATAACCAGTTAATACATCACGTCATGGTAATACATATATAGAGCTGTAAAGTAAATCTCATTTTCAAGGTAAACACAAACACTGTTTTTTTTTTTTTTTAGAATAAATGTGCTGGGTGACTCAGTGGGCATTCACCTCTATGGCTGCAGATTATATCGCTGTATGTTTGTGTGTTTCCTCTGCGGCTGACATGCAGCTAAGGTAGACAGACGTTGTGTGTGCCCTGTGACTGGCAGGAATCCTGTGTTGTGTGTGTGTGCATATTGACGGGCAGACATCCTGTATGATGGTATTGTGTCAACCTCATTTCACTGCAGGTGCTGATCGTTTCTATGACAACATCGAAGACATGATTGGCTACCGGCCCGGCCCTTTCATGAAGTACTGCTGGCTGTTTTTCTCCCCAGCAACATGTTTTGTGGGTGATTTACCTCACCTTTCATTTTACTCAGTGCCGCACCATACCTCTTTCTGTCAAAATGATAGAATTCTGAAATTACCTGCTACGCATTGATGAGGTTCTAGGAGTCACTCTCTCCCATTGCATTTTTTTATATGTATTTTGTTATGGACGGCACAGTTGTTTGCACTGTTGCCTCACACCTCTGATACCAGGTTTTGAGTCTCCCCATGGCTCCATGTGTTTGCGGTTTGCATGCTCTCCCCGTTTCGCCATGGGGCTCCTCTGGTCCCCCCCCCTCCCCACAGTCCAAAAACATTGCAATCTGCCCATATGCTCCGGACCCCCCATGACCCTCAAATAGTTACAGAAAATGGATGTATATTTTTTACTAAGTTAAATCAATCAAAATGCTAAGTCTCTAAAGGCACAAGCCTTTCACACTTAAATAACCTATAAGAGGTCCCAGGGAAAATATTTTGCAGCTAATTGAAGTTGAGTGTATAAATAAATTCACATACAGGTCTCTTTAATTTGGCAATTTCAATTTTAAGTTGTATCTAAAGAAGTTGGAGAGGTGACCTGTTATCCAGAGCTTGACTTCGATTAGGCAATATAGAACTCATGTTTTGCTAAAATCGGGTCTGTGAAATTTGAGGACTAGAAATGACAACCAAATGAAAATGATCTTGTTTTTTGCCCACCAAGGGAACATTCGCATTCTCCCTCATCAAGTACACGCCTTTGAAGTACAACAACGAGTATGTGTATCCCTGGTGGGGCTATGCCCTGGGCTGGCTGCTCGCCCTCTCCTCCATGGTCTGCATCCCGCTCTGGGTGGTTTTCAAGCTCTGTACCACCAAGGGCTCACTGAGAGAGGTGAGCATCCCCAGGGGACTTAAGCATCGCCAATGTATTTGCTCTTCTCTGGACAGGCTTGGCTTCTTAACAGCCTTTGCTGAGGTTTTGTTCCCCATCACAAGTTAATCTTAATTAAATACACAGATCTATAGACTTTTCCACTTGTGTAGTATTTATTTGTCCTTCTTTCTTCTTTACTGTTTCCCTCTTTCATGCACTATTCCGTATAAGTTGTGTAGTAATAGATTTCCACACACTCTTGTCAAGTATCTTGGAATGACTGTGTTATGAAAGATGCTATATAACATTTGAAGAGTACTTTTGAATGGAAACAGGTCAAATTCTTGCTGCTTGAGAACGTGTTCGGTGCTACTTGTGAACAAGTAGAGAGATGGAGTGCAGCGATAGATGACCTGAACCCTGCAATCCCCCAACCTAAACCCTATAGAGCGGGTTTTGGATGAGCTGGATTGAATAGTAAGAGCCGGGTAGCCATAAACTCCTCCAGGACTGTTGAAGGACCATTCCAGGTGGCCACATCTGGAATCTGGCTGAAAGAATGCCAAGAGTCTGTAATGCTGCCATCCAAGTAAAGGGGGCTAATTTTAAGTCAACAATTACTGAAAGTTTTGAGATGTTGAACACTCTTCATGGTTATTTCAGTATTATATATATATATATATATATATTACTTTTTGCCTTGAAGCCTTTTACTATAAGGTGAATAACATCGCTAAAGCAGACTTATGACTGGTACTGTATCTTACCCTGAGGTGCCACACTTCTGTCTCCTCTCTCTCTTCACCTGTCCTGCCAGCGTGTTTCCCACCTCACCCAACCCTCCAACGACTTGCCGAAAAGCAAGAGGGAGCAGGAGAAACTGCAGGCCATCTTCGCTCCTGACGGAGACGGCGTCCAACTGCAGCTGGAGTCCAGCAAGGCTCACTACATTTGCCTGCAGGAAAAGGAGTCAAACTTCTGAGCCTCTGACGCCCCGCATCTCTCGATACCTCAAACACAACAGTAAAATAAGCATCGGAGCTGATACTGGCCCAGAATGCATTGCGCCAGGACAAAAGCTTTGGGGCTCCCGTTAGAATATCTGCCAGTACTGTAGTGAGGCAGCCTTCCATCCCGACGACACCCTCCACCTTTCCTGGTACTCAAACATACCCGCTCCATCCTCAATGCTGTTTTTGGGGCTGCCATCATTGTGACATCCATGCTGCTGTTTAGCAGGTGCCAGCTTAGGTGCTCAGACTGGACTTCATCCATCTGGCAGAAAAGGGGACCAGAAGCCACAAAAATAGACACTGTTGTATTTTTCCATAGCGGAGAGAGCTGAAAATCTGGTGAAAGTGTTTTTTTCCAATATTATCTGAAGAAGTATAAGACATTTAATTCATATTCTGCATCCAGAAAGAAGAAATTATATTGAATATTTTAGCTATGTTGTATGTTTGACTGGGCATGTCACAAATCCAGCATTTTTATTGGAATCACTAAGATTGCACAGGTGGCACTAAAATGGGTTGTCTGTTACAGTCTGCACCCCTGCAAAAAGTTGAAAGGAATTCATTATAATTCATAACGATGTGTTGAAGTGTCTCATCTGCTTTTTATAGGCTGTGATGACTCACTTATGTTTTATTTATATAAATAGCAAGTTTTAATTTTCATTGAAGATTTCATTCAGAAGAACGGTTAAAAAAAAACTTTAATTAACTTCCAATTCCCAAGTTTTAAACAGGGTCTTAGCTTGAGATTTTGTTGAAGCCAAATTTTATGGCAATAATATTGTCTAATATTAATATTTGATAACCGTATTTATGCTGTGACAACTGAAATATGTGCAAGCAATGCACAGTCGAGTGAGTCTTTGGTACACTATAGTTTTTATCTGGGTCTTCATTTCAAATGTTTCTTTTCTAAATGCTGTTTGTGATGATGCAACATGATAAATATGAAAGAATAATATTCTGTACTTTGGAAGACTGTAAAAAATGTATGTTTCATATGAATGAAACTGGTTGTATTTCTGTAAGTAGTTTGTGTTATTCAAATCAGAGAGTTGCTTAAGTCATAAATAAAAATATTTTAAGAACTAGTGGAATTTTAAAAAACAATGTAGGCTGTACTATGAAGTTTACTATGAAGTCATATTAATTGTATGTTTCGGAACTTCTTATATTTTGTTATTTTCTCCAAAGACAGAATGTTTTTTAAGGAAGTAACATGCTTTAAGCTTTACTGTTAATAAAGTATAACAATAACTGTAATGTAAGGCATAAATGTAGGGAAATTGTGTGACATGCAGACCTTGTCTTTAAAGATTAAAAGTAGAAAATTGAGATTCTTTCAATACATTTATGACTGGTATTTGAAAGAAAGTTAAAAATCCCTCATTATCACTATAAGGCATTATCCTATAGAGAATGAATGAAGCATGCTTGATATTGAATGAAAGGTGTCTATTATATCATGAATATTATTAGTTGTGAGAACAAAATAAGTAATATGAAGAAAATTCTGGCATCATAATCAGTACGGCTTTACCATATTTATTTGTTTCAAAACTCATTGGAAGCATCTATGGAGAATTTCAAAATTCAAAATTCTGGAATTAACATTACAATGTGTAAACAACATTTCTGAGACACTCTGAGCGCATTAGTTTTGACATGTACAATTTTTGAAATTACTGTTATAATAGCATGAAGTCGGTTCTAATGCATAATTACTATAACTATATAAAAATCAAACGCAAATGCATTTTGCCTATGACTCGTACGACTAACCGTAGTGTATTTTTCCGAAATGTTCAGAGATCCCATTAGCACTGAAATTCATATTTACATTCTGGGTACTCCTTTTAGTAAAAGTAAGTATATTTCAAAAAGGAGTGTGCTGATTTTCACCTAATATATTCGCTTTTTAATGGCTCCATAATGCATTCACACACCACATTGCACAGGAGAAGGAGAATCGCGTCCGGTTAAGTTTCGCACTGAACTTCGCCGCCGCTCATCTAATTGGCCGAGAGCGCGTGCCCGTGCCGTGACGTCAGCGCCGTGACGCTCCTCTTTCCCAGCATGCACCGGGGCCATGTTAAAGGAAGATGGCGGAGGGAGGAGCGGCCGATCTAGAAACACAACGCGGAGAGGTCGCCGGATTGCTAAAAACGCAGCTGCGGAAAGGAGATACGTGGTGAGAGACGACTGCCCGGCGTTTCGGGGTGGCGAGGGTCGCACCGGTCGAGCCTGTCCGAGCTGTCAAGCGCCGTGACGGCGGAACAGGGGCGGACAGGCCGCGGCTCTCAGACAGCTGCATTCCGTTAATTTGCCCAGGCAGAGCCGCGACCCGCCCGGTCTGGCACGGCACGGCACGGCACCGATCCGGAGCGCGGCCCCGTGGCGCTCGCCTGTGGCCGTCCGCGGCCCCGTGCTTCCCGGGACGGATTTACGAGCTCGGAGTTGGCGGAACCGGCGAGATTAAAATTAGGCTGGCGACCCGCGCGCTGAACCCGAGACCCGAGAGAGCAGCTGTCAGGGGCGCGTGCTGCCGCCGGTCGGCCTCCCGTCCCGCTGCGACGCCGGTAATCCGCGTTCCTACCGGAGCAAGCGCGGAAGACGGGGCGCCCGGACGACAGCGCGCCTCGGGGAGATGCCGAGGCAGCTGCCCGTGTTCCCAGTAAGCGGGTGTCCGAGCAGCATAAGCAGGAGATACACAGCCGCCGCACTCCTGCTGTTCCTCACCGATGGGAGTCTGTACTAGACACAGCTTAACACTACTAGGGATTTCCAAGTGCAGAGTAGTCTGTGCATTAGGTTCCATTAAAAGCCCTTCATCTGAAGTTATGACGAAGCGTTTTCTCAACTCTAAGAAGAAAAGATTTGCCGGACCTTAAATTCACTGGTAAATGGACGGTTTTCCAGTTAATTTGAGTATACTTGCCTCAGTGGCTTATTAGGAGCGGTGGAAAGTGCATAAACTTTGCGAAGTTTATGGAGAAGTTTTTGTTCAGTCAACGAAAAGTCTGCGCGTCCCTTTTCGAAGGTGTGCAGCTTTTCCACAGCTGTGTTCTGCAAGCAAGTTGGTTTCAGAAAGACACCAAATAACTAGTACCTTCTAATTAGATATTCTGTCAACGGAGTTAGTTCCTTTTCCCCTTATTTCAGTATTTTGCCATCAATGCTACACTAAAGACATGAAAATTGAGCCTGTAATAAAGGAGAGCGCCACTTAAGTCTGGCATTGGACCCAAATGGCTGTTTTGGGGTTTTACTGACTTGTGGTCTGTATTTACTGCTGTGAGTGTGAAAAGTTTATCTGCTGGGTAATTTGCCGGGGTGGGCAGCAGCGCTCATTCAGAAATATGGTACAGGCAGGATGGACACGTGATCCTAGCAAAGGGAAGATGATGCTTCCATTACTGCTGACAAGTCCTTTAGGCAGGCAGTGATCTCATTGGCCCTGCACTCTTCTCTAGAGATCACAGTGATTTGAAATGGCACTGCAGTTTTTGAATGGTGTGAAATTAGGTATGATGCACTTCTGCCTGTTCTGCAGCTTTTTTTTATTTAATCTGTTTTTTTTGCACAGGTATTTGGTAGACAGCCGCTGGTTCAAACAGTGGAAGAAATATGTTGGCTTTGACAGCTGGGACAAATATCAGATGGGTGACCAAAATGTCTACCCTGGACCAGTGGACAATTCTGGACTCCTTAAAGGTAAAAGTCCCAAAAGCACTCTGAGTCCTGTATGAAATGGGTGTACTGCTTGCAACGCCCATCGTAAATATGAGGTTGCTCCCATAATTTGTCACAAGTTCAGTCAGCATTACAAAGAGATGGAGGACAAACTTTTATGGAGGACCAAAGAGACCAAAGAGATGGAGGACAAGCATTTAGTCAGCAGCACTGCAATTTGTGAGCGTATGGTGGTGTGTGCTGACATGTGCAATGACCCGTGTCACTTAACAGCATCCGCTCCCTCCTCTCGGCTCGCAGACGGGGATGCGCTGGCCCTCAAGGAGCACCTCATCGACGAGTTGGACTACATTCTGGTCCCCACAGAGGGCTGGAATAAGCTGGTCAGCTGGTATGGATTGATGGAAAACCAGGAGCCAATAGCACGCAAGGTACGCCTCCCTTCTTTGAACTTAGTGCTGTGGTTAACTGGGCTTGCACCCAGTTAAGGTTGTGGACTTTTTCAGACATTTTGCCATTTTCTTCTGGTTCCCATTGCTGTGCATGCATCATATGAGAGGCAATGTGTGGCTCCGCGGGCCATGGGCTCTTTGCCTTTAATTGTAAGGTTGCTGGTTCGAATCCCAGGGTCGGCAGAGTGGTATCACTGTTGGGCCTCTGAGCAAGACTCTTAAGCCCCAATTGCGCCAGGCACTAGCTGTATGTCACTCTGGATAAAAGCATATACATGTGTGTGTCTTCTGTGTGTGTTTTTTTTTTTTTTTTTTTAAACAAAGAACTGAGAACCAAGATCAAAAACTACAAAGGTTGGTTCAGTACAAATATCTCCCCCTAAATCTGCTCATCGTGGGCGACTGAAATAGACTGCAGTCTCCTAACACCTGCTCTTCCTGGGGAATGCATTACATTTTTTTAATTGACTTGATTTTAGTTTAATATATTATTGGCCTCAGAGGGAGAAATCCACATTGAGCCTGGATCGGATTCATTTCACAGGTCATGTCGCAGAAATGCTTGTCACAGTTGCATGCTCGTTTTCTCCCGCCGGAGCCGTACGTGCGCGGCTGTGCCACGGCGACACATGGCTGCCTGTTCCCCCGCTCGGCCGGCCATGGCTGCATGGCTGTCCTTTCTTCCCTTGGCTGATCCTCCCCTTTCGCCATATATGTAAGGGGTGTCGGATAGCTGGCACGTTTCTATTTTCAGAGCAGTCTGAATGACACGCGCCTCGGGGAGCCGTCCACTGCGCAAACATGGAGGAGGTAGTTTCTTTCCGTGTGTTTTTTTCTTTTTTTTATTGGTGGGTTCTGATGGCTGCATGTAACTGAGATCCTCGTCTGATCCTTGCTCTTGGATTTGGCTCAGTGCAGTCTCCACGAGCTTAACCAACGGTGCCAATCGTGTATCCTTGCTTAACGTTCAGGGGTGGGGGGTCAGGAGAGAGAAAACCTGCTGGGGTCAAACCGGAGCAGCGTGTCAGAAATTAGATGGGTGGGGGTAGTTGGGGGGTTGGTTCTTCCATGCTGTTCCCTAGGGTGTTTTTAATGTTTTATGCCCTTCTGGTTGGTTGCCTTAAACATCTGTGGTTTTGTGGAAGGAAGTAAATGAGATTCACTGTTGAGAGTTTGAATGCCATCCACCGTCCAGCAGCGGGGGCTGGCCAGCCCCTTGTAGGCTGTGCGAAATAAATAGGATGGGACCCTCCAGCTGTCTCCATGCCACAGAGCTAAATTAAGGCTCTTCTGACACGCGGTGCAGAGTGAAGGTGTAGAAATCTGCCGACTGACACCGCGGGACGTATCATGCTGTACCCCAGGGCGGGGGCTACAGCCCAGAGGCCTTTCTGAAACCAACAAGCCATGGTCCGAGACACTCAGGAGCCAGAGGCTCCCCAGATCTTCATCCTTGGTTCCCTCTCAGATACTTATTCCAGAATTTTATTGCAGAAGCAAATTTTTCCTGGTGGGTACTAAATCGTCAGAAGGTGACAAATGAGGGTGATGGGTGGCTGCACTTCCCCCGCAGGTGGTTGAGCAGGGCATGTTTGTGAAGCACTGCAAGGTGGAGGTGTACCTGACAGAGCTGAAGCTGTGTGAGGACAGCAACATGGACAACGTGGTCACCCGGAGGTTCAGCAAAGCCGACACCATAGGTGAGCATCTCTTGCCGGTCGGGGGGCATGATGGCGGACTGTCTGAAAATTGCCTGAACCTTTGTGTAGACCTCGTAGGCGTCCCGTCGACCACATGTGTTATTTGGCTGAAGTCTACATTTGAACAGTCTAGTGTTTTATAATATCGTTATGGCTGGGGGCATCTCACCTCTTTTAAGGAACCTTCTAATCTGTCCTTATTAGGATGGTGTAGACTTCAAATGTTCTTGCCCATACTAATAACAAGACACATTCCTTTTTCTTTGATGGAGATACTATTGAGAAGGAGATGAGGAAGCTCTTCAGCATCCCCGACGAGAAGGAGACCCGGCTCTGGAACAAGTACATGAGCAACACTTTCGAGCCCCTTAATAAGCCCGACAGCACCATCCAGGACGCCGGTCTGTATCAGGGACAGGTAGGACTGGGGGGGGGGTGCTGTTCACACCTCGCCATGTGGTCCCCCGCTACTGAGGCTATACATGCGTTCCTCATCGCTCCTTGTTTGGGACGCCCTTACGCGCGCGGTAGATGTGGCGGGTCTCATATGCGTGATTACAGCAGTCCTGTTTGGAATGGCTACTTGTTCTAGTGTCTTGAGGTACGATTCGGCCCGGATTGGTTTGGTCTGGTCCGGTTCTGTCTAATCCGGTTCTTAATACAGGTTAGGTTCAGATAAACTAAGACTCGTTTCCTGGGCTAAAATAAAGGCCCAGACTGCTAAGCTTTAGTCGTTGCCACCTGGTTTCTTACACGGGCGTGATTTTCTCAGCTCTTGTATAATTGTATGTATGTATGTATGTATGAATGTATGAATGTATGAATGAATGAATGAATGAATGAATGAATTTGGGTCATTGTGTTGAAAGTGTGTTGCGTCTCTTTCCCGTACCATTGTGAATCGTGGACCTTGCCAGACAGACTTTGAGCAAGCTGGACCGTTGAGAATCTGGGCCCCGTTTTATAATTTCTCGGATCTGCACCTGGTGGATATAGAATCTGTAGACAGCCCTGTAGTCAGGAACGTGGAGTCGTGTAACTTCCGTATGGCCGCTGGAATTCAGTGCCCTTAGATAGTTTGGTTTTCCATCTTCCCTCTCTTCTCATGGAGGTAGCTGGATAGTTAGTTTCACTTTCTCTTTCACGTCCATGTTTGAAAGCCATCTGCTAAAATGGCTGTATTAGGCAGTAGTTATCAGGGCATCTACTGTGAAAGTATAAACAAGTTTGCTTGTCGCATCACACGAGCATCACACGAGCATGGTGCTGGAGTCTCTGTACCCTGCTGCCCCACACTGATTTAGACCCCTTCTAGCGTGTTCGATGGTGAGAGCATTTGCGGTCAGGCTCGTTAAGGTGACTCCGTGAACGCTAACGGTGACCGTGCCTCAGCGATGACACAGGCAAGCGGAACAGGTTCCCTTGGAATGGCATCCACCTCGCACATGCCCACCACAGCCCAACATCAGTGTTTAACGTGTGTTTTCTGTGTTCGGTCACAGAACGCGGTCGAAGGACAGGGCTCAGGTGAGGTGGGTAACAATGCCAGGGAGTGTAACTGGTGATTAACAGTGAGTTCATGAACTTACCATTGAATGCATGACATGCTAGTTTATCTGGATTCTGATTAAGGTGTTTCTGCTTTGGCTGTTGGTTTTTTGATTCGGTACTGTACACAGCTCTAATTCTGGCTGGAGCCGCTGATTTGAACAGCAGTTAAGGTTCTGTGTTCTAGAACATTCCCCGAGGTCACACATCACACACTGCTAGATGAGAGATTAACAGAAAGAAGTGCCACATCTTATAGGAGTTTGGCCTTGTCTTTGTTTCTTTACTCCTTGCACTGATTCTCTGTTCTCTTGCCACTTAGCTGAAAAGCACTAAACCTGTAGTCCTGCAGTACAATGACAGCTTTGGTGTACTGGAGAGATTTGCCTCGCTGGCGCCCCTTTTGGGCTCGTTAGGCACTGCGTGCTGTTCTCTGTGGCTGCTGTCGGTGGCATGTGCGGAGTCAGGAAAAAAAGTTCTGATCCAAGTCACACAAATCACACAATGGAAAAATTAGGCTATTTAATCAAATGAGTAGAAACCCTCATCTGAACAGGAGTAAGAGTTGAGAGGGTTTCTGCTATTTTTCGGCATCGTGTGCAGCCCTTGTCCCCTAGAAGATGGAAGTTAGAGTGAGTACGGTTGCCAGTTGGGCTCACAAAATCCTCTTTACACATCACATTTAATTAGCAGCTACTTCTACCCAAAGCGACATGGCAGTGAGGAAACCTTCAGGCTAGCTGCTGTCCTTGGCGCACTTGGGGTCCCGGCATTGCCGTAAATCTGTCCACTCGATAAGCCGAGATTGTGCCTCATGGTCCCCCACTGATATCCCATGGAATCTGCTCTCTGCTGTAAATTTGTGGCTGTTTCCGGCTGTCCGAAATGGCCAGGTATCTAAATGTGAAACATCAGATGTTTCAGATTTACCCATCTTCAGTCTTGAATCGTTGGGATACTTTTTCGAGTACTGGCCATTTTGGATCGTTAATGTAGGATGCAAAACTGCAGCGGGACGCTAACAAGCCGTTTGATTGGGTGATCCTCCATTAATTGCCACATTAATATCATTCTCTGTGTCTGTTGCCTCTTTCTTAAATTGGCTTAATTGATTTATCAATACAGTGCCTGCTGTGACATGCTGCATTGCAGACTTATCAGTCATCTGCTTTCACTGCGTTTGCCAGTCGGCCTGACTCATTTCCCCCTCCCCCTGCAGGATGCATTATTAATTAATAGCCCTTTTTTTTCTTGCTTGCCTGGTTAGATGTGTGGCTTGGGTTCAAGGCCACGTGCCCAAAAGCATGTCACGCTCCTCGTCCCTTTGTTTACCTACGCACTTGTCACGCACAGCTGCAGAACATTAACATTAACGTGACAATCCATTTGCTCGTTCAGCACTAACGATTCATCCTGGCAGTGACGTATGTTCAAGATCCTCACGTCATGGACTACTGTGGCCGTAGTACCTTTTGACCCTAAATATCACGTTCGGCAGTAGCTCACACCAGCTGTCACGTCAAATTCTTCCCCAATTAGAAAGATTTGCCCCCTGGAGGCACAGACAGTGAACACGCAACTAACACTGGTGACCTTAGTTAGCCAGCCGCTCACATTTGTTAAAAAATCCTGTCCAAATGCAGGAGGTCGTTTGATGTGTGCTGTTGAGATTAGTGGGCTGATTTTTGAGGAGCACTGAACATATTGTTGCCTGCCGTGAATAGCCAACATGTTTGCTGCCGTGATTGATGTGCGGAGATTAACTTTGAATCCATGTAGCAGCAAATGCTTGCAAGGAAATTTATGAATTGATGGTTCTCCCTACAGGTTCTTGTAATAGAGCAAAAAAATGAGGATGGAACGTGGCCAAGAAGTTCTTCTGCATCCAGGTGAGTGCGTGACTGTGGCTTTGCTGTGATGTGGGGTAGGATATGTGGGTGGGGCCACTCCACTCCTGGCCAATAAGCTATAGAATGTATGTGTATGTATGTATGTGTGGTGGGTGGGGTGGTGGTGGGTGGGATTAGTTGACTGACAGGGGTCTGCACCAGTCTCTAATGCTGACTACAGCATTAATGGCCCTGTTTGACTGACTGTGCCATTTTGGCCATTGGTCACACAGTGGCATGCTTGTGGGCAGCAGGTATGGCACTCTAAAGGGGTCATTCTCACAAACTTATGCAATCAAATGTCTAAGCCCAATATATGGGGAAAAAAACATTGAAAAATCTTATTCTTTTTAACATGATTAGTTTGCCAGTGAAGTTTCATGGTCCATGGAAGTTATTTATTTTTTGCACATTTTACATTTTCACTGACAATTGCATTACTGTAACATGTTATGGTGTTTTTTTTTTATTGCGTTAAGTTACTTATAAACAAATTTATATGCAATTTTATTTTTGCGTAACAATTTTCATTAATATTTTGATATTTTAGATTTCCTATGATAAACAACAGGGGAGTGTTGGAGGAAGGGGAGGGCGGGTTGGCTGGGCGTGCCTGGATACGTGCCCATTTTGCCAGAATGATTGAATGCTCCTCCCCCCCACACCGCCATGGTCCTTGATTCCCATTTTCGATTACTGTTGAGCATGCAAAGTTTCCCGAACGTCCTATTTTGATCACGAAATTGAATTGTTTGAGGCTGTGTGTTTCTCCGTTACTGTAACTTTTTCCAAAAACTTGTGAAAACTGCATTAATGCTTTTTGAGGTTTTCAAGTTTTTTTTCTACCCACAATACATCATGAAGAATAGATGATTAAAGAGACGCAAGAGAAGGCTATCTTTATGTTCAGATTTTATACATTTTTTGTGGTTTGATCACAATTTGGAAATGATTATTGCGACATTACTGCAACAAGTAAATATTATGTTGGTATAAGTTATTTAGGGCTGAACGATTTTATGAAAATCTCGAATTATATATATTTTTTCGTTCAGCCCTCGGTTTTCACTATATCTGTATAAAACACTGTAATTGAGCACAACCGTACATTGAAATCTGAACTGCGCTATACATTACTCCATAGATTAGAATGGAAATATATTAATTCAATCCAAAATGTATTTATTCTAGCAAAAATTATATAGAGCATACTATATAATAAATCATAGAACAATTCTCTAGCAACCCGAACATGGTAAAGTGATCGTATTTTTACGTGCGCATTTTAAGTGCTTAACTGCTTTTTTACCCTTAGTACAGTGGTTCCGGTGTTACGCCATATTTTGGGACCTTCGTAATATGTGACTCCAGGGCCGCTGTCTCACACATAATCAGGAATGAATGCAAGGTTCTTGTTCACGTTTTCCGTACCACAATCATTGTAACTTCAAGGCATCAGACTTTTTCAGAATTTTTGTCAGTGTCTCTGGAGCAATGCAAGGAAATAACTCTTCGGCACGTTTTTTTTTTAAAGTCAACATTTGCGAATTGTATAGCTGGCTAAAAGCGCGGGCATTTCTGAGCCGCAAAACATAACCGATGCTGCGACTATTTTTCATGACTGCTCTTTTTTATCATTTATTATTTTCAAAGGGGAGGCGTGCAAGCTATATAGAACTATTGACTAAGGATATATTCATATATGTAAATGCAGATTTCAAGTACAAGTGTAATAATACTTATTTTCATTTTTCTTACGTTCTGATCCTTACACGGCTTTGTGATGTACAATGCCGCGTACTATGTGTGGTCACACAAAACGAATGCACAATATAATGTAAAGACAACATTACAGGTGTCCAAGTGGGTCCTTAATGATGTATTGTTGGGGTCAGATAAACGTCTTTTGCCTGCGCTAAACTGTATGTCTCAGCAATTAACTATTTCCAGGATTGTAATCCCTTCTTATGATAATTCGCCCCACAGCGAATATGGTGTAACACCGGAAAGTCCCATGTATACAAGGGTCAAGTTAGCAGAGAACAATGACGCATAAAACTACGATCACAAAAACCGCAACTGTGTTAAGTAAAGAAAACAAAACAATTCCCATAATAATCGTGTGGCTAATGCTGGTTGGACCCCTAATAATAGGACCTTTCTGTGAACAATCTCTGACCATTAAATAGGTAGGTAATTCACTTACAGCTCAGCAGCGGAACTGATATTTTTATTAGAGCCCGACCGATAAAGGATTTTGAAGGCCGATACCGATACAAATATTTGTTGGTTTTAAAATCCGATATTCCGA
>JAODKN010000001.1:3808210-3819100 GCA_026774425.1 Petrocephalus zakoni | reverse complement strand
CGATGCGTTACTTCCGGTGTGTAGCCGCGATGCGTTACTTCCGGTGTGTAGCCGCGATGCGTTACTTCCGGTGTGTAACCGCGATACGTTACTTCCGGTGTGTAACCACGATACGTCGCCTCGCCGCGGTTTGCAGAAGAGCTCTTCTGCCTCGGCTGTTCTCTGCCGGCTGCTGTAGTGCTCTACAGTGAGACTCTCTCCTGACCTCAATTACCACACCTGTATTGTACGTCTTTGCATGCTAAACTACTGGTTGTCTTTTCTTGTTACTTGTATCTATTTATATTGTGTCCCTAATGGCCTAGTCGTATTTTTCTGCTCTAAAGCTTGTAGTTTCCAACAGGATCTATACAGTTTCCACCTATTTGTCTCTATCTGTGTCTGTCTGCCAGTATCTGTCAATCTCTCTCTGTCTCTATCTAAACACAAATAAAGGGTTTGGCTTTGTGCATTTCTCCTCCAGTACAGGGACAGTTTTCTCTTCTGCCCTCACTCTTAGTCGCTTCCATCGTCCCATTCACCTTTGCCTTTTCAATCGCTGATGCAATTTCACCACATCCCACATGGGGGTGCTCTTCAAACTGCTCCTCTTCTGCCCCGTTAGTGCTTGAGCAACATCCCCCCGCTGACCGACTACTTCCTGAAGGACAAGTACCAGGAGGAGCTGAACATGGAGAACCCTTTGGGCATGAGGGGGGAGATTGCCAAGGTGTATGCCGAATTAATCAAGCAAGTTTGGTCAGGGAAATACAGCTATGTGACGCCAAGACCTTTCAAAGTGAGTTCTCGCAGGGTAACACTCCTTTGTGTCCGGTGATGCTCTTTGAAGACATGGTGCAGATTCCTCGCTGTCTCTCTACACCTTCAGACGCAGGTGGGCCGCTTTGCCCCCCAGTTCTCTGGCTACCAGCAGCAGGATTCCCATGAGCTTTTGGCCTTTCTGCTGGATGGGCTGCACGAGGACTTGAACAGGATCAGGAAGAAGCCCTACATCCCCCTGAAGGACGCCGACGGCAGGGCGGATGAGGTAAGGGCCACTCGTGTGGAGCACTAGGCAGGCTTCAAGGGGTGGTTGGTACCTCTTTGGAAGATGGTGCCCTAAGTGGCCACGTATTGCCTGATGGTACCAGCTGTTGGTTTGGGCCTCTTCCCACACCCAAAGTGTGGTGTGTCAGAGCTCTGCTAACAAAGGGATGCTTTCTCCTCTGGGCCAGGTCGTCGCACTGGAGGCCTGGGAGAACCACATAAAGAGGAACGACTCCATCATTGTGGACATATTCCATGGCCTCTTCAAGTCCACACTCGTCTGCCCTGTGTGCTCAAAGGTCTCTGTGACCTTCGACCCCTTCTGCTACCTGACGCTACCATTGCCCATGAAGAAAGAACGCACACTGGAGGTCTACCTGGTGCGGCTGGACCCCCTCGCCAAACCCACACAGGTGCGGGATCACCAGAATGAAATTTAACCCTTGAGTCACAGAAAGAAGAGACTGCAATCTGACCAGTCTAGACCTGACTTTGTCTTTCAGTACAAGCTCACCGTGCCCAAGGTGGGCTGCATCTCCGACCTCTGCAACTCTCTCTCCCTGCTGTCTGGTCTGCCTGCTGACAAGGTAACTGCTATAGACTCTGTCCTCCAATGAGAGGTCTCAGTATCTACCTGGCTTATGCCCCGCCCCCTTCGTGATGCAGATGATCGTGACGGACATATACAACCATCGCTTCCACCGGATATTTGCCTCCAACGAGAACCTGAGCAGCATCATGGAACGGGATGACATTTACGTGTGAGTACTGTGACTGGGATCAGGTTACCTTCCTGGCAGCGCCGTACAGCGGTGTTAAGTAGCACGTTCACCTTCCTCTCTGCCCGCAGCTTCGAGGTTGCTGTCAGTCGGATGGAGGACACGGAGCACGTGGTCATCCCGGTCCTCCTGCGAGAGAAGTACAAGCAGTCAGGCTATAACCACACCAGCACCCCGCTGTTTGGCCAGCCCTTCCTCATCACTGTGCCTCGCAGTATCACCGAGGAGAAGCTCTACAACATGCTGATGCTTCGGATGTGGTATGGAGCCACCCGCTGTACCACTGACCTGCTGTAGAGGGCACCATATTTACAGTTCAGTGGCATTTCTCTGCAGATGGGGGGCGCCGTATCTGTTGTACAATACCATTAACCTGCAGATAGGGGGCTCCATGCATCTGGTGATGGTCTGTATATCTATATCCTGAGGGCAAATGGCTCAAAGAGCAGTGTTGTCTATCTGCTGATAGGGTCCCCCACTATCACTGTGTAATAGCATTTATCTGCAGATAGTGGGCACCATGTCTACTGTGCAGTGCCATTAACCTGCAGATAGGGGGCTCCATGCTTACTGTGCAGGGCTGTATATGCACCCTAAGGGAAATAGGCTGAAGCAGCAGTGTTTACCTGCTGATAGTCCCCTCTAACACTGTGCAGTAGCATTTATCTGCAGATAGGGGGCACCATACCTACTATGCAGTGTGGTTTATTTGTTTTAGAATATGTAAGAAGTCACTTCTGCTTGCTGAGAACTTATTGTTTTAATGATGGTAGTCTGGCTGAAATAATTCTCACACCGTGTCCTCCTAGCCGGTATGTTCGTTCCACCCCCTTTCAAGAGGAGTCTGAAGAGACGTGCAGCTCCAAGGAGCACAGGCTCAACGGCAACATCTCCAACGGGCTCCTGGAGGAGGGCTCTCCTAGTAAGTCTCATTTACAGAGGTGCTTTCCTGCCAAAGCTCCATCTGCTCTGCAAACTGAACAATTATAATTTGACAGTCTTGTAATTCATGTGTGTGATTTATGGGGGAATTAAAACTCTAACTTTTTCCTGTGCAGGGCAGGGGGGTTGTTTTGACTAGACATTTTAATTTTCTGAGTGCATTTTGATACAAGTCCAAAAGAATTGAAGAAGAAATTAAATGTACTTGCATTAGCTCGGCCAACGCAAATCATATTGTAGTGGTACTGTCCATGGAACAAGGCTGGGAGGTTTGATAAGAGGTTTTATATTTACTAATCTTACAGCAAGATTTCTCTGCCCCTGAATATTGATCCCATACAGCTATGGACTCCTGTCTTGATGCACTAGATAAGCATTTTTGGTTTAATAAAGACAAAGTACGTATTCCTGTGGAACCATACTGTATTACAGCAAAGACTGTAATAAGGAGTATAATGCAACTTCATGAAGGACATAATTAACAGTCGGCGGGTGTGTTTGCAGGTGAGATGGAGACGGACGAACAGGACGACGAGTCCAGTCAGGACCAGGAGCTGCCATCAGAAAATGACAACAGCCAATCAGAGGAGTCTGTGGGAGGGGACAATGATCTTGAAAATGGGATTGGTCCTGAGCAGATGACAAAAGGCCACCAGTCAGAGGGACAGCGAAAGCGGCTTTTCACATTCCAGTTTAACAACATGGGCAAGATGGACTTCAGTTATATCAAGGAGGAGCCTCGACAGATCCGGTTTGACGAGGGAAACCTGAGGCTCAGCGGTAAGCATGGGCACGCGCGTAAGGTTCAGGAAGGTGAGATTCTGCAAACGGCACTCCTGAGGTTTTTGTTTCTGCGTTGGCGTTTCGCAACAGATAGATCCTACCTTTCCTTGGACTGGGAGCCTGAGCTGAAGAAGAAATTTTTTGACGAGAGTGCGGCAGAGGTACGAGACCCCGGGACTGTATTCTGTGGCGACCTTGGCCGGCGCCGAAAGAGTTAGCCGGCTGACTCGGTTTTCTTTGGGCCTACAGGATTTCGAGAAGCACGAAAGCATGGAGTACAAACCTCAAAAGAAAGCCAGCTGCAAGCTGAAGGACTGCATCGAGCTCTTCACCACCAAGGAGAAGCTGGGCGCCGAAGACCCCTGGTATGTGCCTCTTCAGGGAGACTGGACCGAAAGTGGAGCTCCTGGAAGAAATCTCCACCTTCTGTTCCATCCATCTAACTCAATACTTTTTGGTCAAGTCCTGCAACAGCATTGCCATCTCTAGTGTCTGGGTAAACGTAGCGTCTGAGCCCGCTATGGGTAGGATTATCGCTTGCTGTTAATCAGGTTAGTTTAACCCAGTTATTTAGTTATAATGCTGGTTTTTGATTGGCTGAGCTGACAACATGGGGTTTTCTCCAGTTACTACCTATAAGAGTCCCTCCCCGCAGGAGGTCTGTGTCGTGGGAGTTTCTGCTGTTTTGCATCTCTGTTCACTGTGAGCATGCCTCTCTCCGTGTGTCTGTGTGTGTGTGTGCGTGTGTGTCTGTCTTGCCTGTGTCTGTGTGTGTCTGTGTCTTGTGGTTTTCAGGTACTGTCCAAACTGCAAGCAGCACCAACAGGCCACGAAGAAGCTGGATCTCTGGTCCCTGCCCCCGGTCCTGGTGGTGCATCTCAAGCGCTTCTCCTACAGCCGCTACATGCGGGACAAGCTCGACTCGCTGGTGGATTTCCCCCTAAGGTGCGTCCATTGGATGCTGACCTGCTTGGACTGATAATTGGCATTTGCTCAATGTACAGACGGTAGACAAAACAGTGAGGTCGTGTTCAAATATGCATATTTCCCTGCAGTGATCTGGACATGTCAGAGTTCCTTATAAACCCCAACGCTGGCCTGTGCCAATACGACTTGATCGCAGTTTCTAACCACTACGGAGGAATGGGAGGTGGACACTGTAAGACCCTCTCGAAGACCAGTGCTTTCTATCCTTTAGGTTGAGGTGGCAGTTGGTTTGTTTTGATGGCTGATATCTCTCTGCTCAGATACCGCATTTGCAAAGAACAAGGACGACCACAAGTGGTATTACTTCGATGACAGTAGCGTTTCCCCTGCCAGCGAGGATCAGATTGTGGTGAGGGATCCATTCGTTTCACCAGCCGGGCTTATGTAGTGTGTTGGTAGAAGGTGTCCATCGGTCCATAGAGCAAGGTGTCCCAAGCTGTGTGATGTCCACAGACCGGATTACGCTATACAAAAAAAATGCATGGTAAAACATGTCTAATGGGGATTGGAATGATGTGGTTCCTATCTTGGTGAGCTTGGTTGACCCACCTTAGGCCACATCTTTCATTGGCCCATGATGACAGATCATTGAGTCCTCTGTGAGTAGTCTGCCTATCAAATCTCTGTGCTCTTGTCGATTGACGTCTCTCTGCACCTCCAAGTCCAAGGCAGCCTACGTGCTCTTCTACCAGCGGCGGGACACCATCAGTGGCACCGGCTACTTCATCCTGGACCGCGAGGCCCAGGAAGGCCCCTCATCCCAGGGGGCAGCGGCGGCAGTGCAGAGCGACGAGGACCTGAACGAGAACGACGGTGACGAGCAGGAGCCCAGCTGCGACATGACCATGAGCACCAACTGAGGCAGAGGGCTGGGCACGGAGTCCTCCAGAGCCATAGCGACAGCCAACGGGGCAGAAACGCCCCCCCCCCCCTGCAGTTCCGACGACACAGACACAGGGGCGTCTTTCCGGTGGCAGGGAAAGTGGGGAAAATAAACTGTGTACAAGAATCCGACAAAGGAAATTGCTAAGCAATCAGGCCTGTTTAGGCCCAACCCTAGTTAATTTCTTCAGCATTCAGAATGTATAGATCCCTGCCCCCCCCCAATCACACCACTCAAAGCTATTATTATTATGTTCTCAGTGGGATGGGGGGCAATAAGTCCTACTGACAGTATTTGCAACCATACAGAGCTTGCTTTTAAACCCAGAGGATTGTCAGCAACTTGTGCTGTTTTGTGTTAAATTTCTTGACGCGTTTGCATATCATTTTTTTGCCTTGTAAATACTTTAAATGCGCACTGAGTCTAGGTTTTCAAAGATGTGGTGAAGCTGCTGGACTGTTATGTTTGGTATTACCCCATCCCCAGCCAGCTCCCCCCTGCCATCCTCTTTTATAGGTAGAATTGGTGCCACTTTACTGCAGGCCACTCGCAGGCTCTTACACACGGTGGAGTCGCACTGAACTCTGGCAGGCATTATGGGGTAATGCTACTTCTTTTTTTGATAGCACTAGATCCACCAGTGTTTATTTTTGAAATGCTGCTCTGAGACTTAATTTGATTTTCTGCCAGTGTTTCCCAATCCGGTCCTCGGGGACCCGCAGACAGTCCATGTTTTTGCTCCCTCCCTCCTGGAGTGGAGCTGGAAGGGAGCAGAAATGTGGACTGTCTGCCAGTGAGCTGGGAGGGGGCAGCTAATCTGCCACATAGATGGATATAGATATAAGCCTTATACGTAATACCCCCTGTAAGCTAGCCCTTTTTAACCCTCTATTCGAGAATACCGAGTATGTTACCTGGCTTTTCTCTGGACCTGAGTGTTTTTTTTTTTTTTTTAAAGGGGGGGCTTCGGGGTTTACCGTTGCCTCCCGCCCACCGGCGCCGCTCAGACACCCAGGTTTTTCCAGATGATGAGCATCCAGCGAGGTGTATGACGCGTCATCGCCCCCTGTCCTGACAGAGATCACCGCAGCCTTACGTCAGTCTCAGACTAACCTTTAGCGTCGTGGGGTTCCCTTCTGCATGACTCTGTGCTGCCCAGGACGGCTCGGTCAGCTCCTGGCCAATCCTTTACGCGCAGATCGGAGGGCCAAGATGCCGTGGGAACGTGCGAGGCCTCGGCCACTGCTGCCGATTTCCTTTCCTCTGTTGTCTGTCCACGGCCCCCTTCTTCCAGTAGTCCTCCCCCACCTCCTCTCCTTGGCTCCTCTCCACGTGATGTCAGCTACGTGAATGCTGAGGGTACAGCGTACGTACCTTGTACCTAGGGCTGGAAGAAGGGGAGTTACCATATTAATCTGAATGAGACATTTAAATTCATTAGACTAGAAATACTGTACATAAGAGTTCACTCTGTGAGTGCACATTTGGTAAATTTATTTATTTATATGTTGGCATTATCACAGTAAGTATATCTGAGATCCGGGAATTCGGGCGATATGTGGGACACAGCGACGTCCTGCAGCTTGGAGGTGCTGTCAGGGAGCCTTCTGGGTTCGGTGTTTTAAGGAAGCCTTTTAATTTAGGATTTATGTAAAGTTAATATTGACAGCCCGCATGACAGGCGTTTTCAATGTTGGCTGCACTTGAGTTCACTTGGTTTACATTTGAGATGTGCATGTGTATTTATATACAAACTTAAATAAAGCTGAGCAAAGCCTTAATCGTCCTGTGTCTTTTTACCCCAGTTAATTTCTGCTAATTGATAGCCGTACAATCGTGCATTGTAGTTAGAACCGGTCTCACCTAAAATATATTCATCGATGAAATACCAGAAAATTTCCAGCAGATGGCGCCCAAACTTCACTTTTACCCAACAAGCGACCGGCTGATTGTCGACTTGTACAAGTGTTTTGGGTCCAGGGTTTCCTGGTTTTAAGAAATGTTAAGATTAATTTTAAATAAAAGCCTTTCAGGTTTAAAGTACTTTGTAAAATCTGCAGTAGGTCAAAGTGTCTTCGGCGGTGTGGATTACTTGGTCACCCAAGTTCAGCAACCTTGGTTTCTCGCGGTTTGAAAATTGTGTTTAATCTCTTCCGAGATATCTGGCCGTCATACAGTGAAATGGTACGAAATGTTAGTTTTGGACATGTTCTTTGTGTTTTTGTTGATAGTCCGGAGAAGTATCAAAATATTCTGTACTTTGTTGGATCCTGAAAGATTGAAAGCCAGCTGATATTTTTCTATAAAATAAATGTGATATGTATACAATTCAAGTTTTTAAACAGTTTTACGCTAGTTTCATATATATGTGAATTATTATATTAACCAAACATAGCAATAATGAATATTAATATTAAAATCGCGATAATGACGGCAGGGGGCGCTGCAGCCGTTACTGTGAGATCCGGTTACTGTTTACGGAAGTAGCAGTGACGTGTCCCTGAGCGCGAGGCATTGTGGGATCGCTGTTTATGGGCACGATCTGGACCAGTAAAACCTGACAACTGGAACCGCCGAATAAGCCGCGGAGAACGGACTGGTGGCCGGACGGGGGCGATGATCGGCGGTGCGGGGGCGCGGGGCGGCTGCTGAGCGGGGGTCGGCGCTAGCGGGGCGGAGCGCTGCCTCGATGGGCGCAGGGTGAGCGGCGCCGCGCTCGCTGCTCTCATCCTCCGCTGGGCCGCCGCGACAGCCCGCGTCGCTCCCTGGGACGGCGCTAGCGCGGCCCTCCTGCTACCCGACGCGTCGGCCTTTTTCCTCTCTATCTCGGGGACGCTGGGAAGGCGAGCGGCCGGAAAATGACGACCAGCAGCCCGGAGGCGGTGAAGAAACTGGTGGAGAACATGCAGGCGGACCTGCGGCTGCTGTCCATGGAGTGCAAGAAGAAATTCCCCCCCGTCAAGGAGGTAACGCGACGGCCGTTTCAGCGGGATCCTTGGGTGCCGGCGCCGCTGCAGAGCCCCCCACCGGCGCCCGGGCCCGGGCCCCCTCTTCCGGCCGATCTTTCGGCGCACCGTCGCGGGCTTCGGCGTGCGTTACGGCGGCGACGCCTCTCCGGCCGGCTAGTTAGCCGCCGCGCTTAAGTCACCGTGATCGGGATCCGTCACGAAAATCGCTGTGCATATATACCTTAATATACGGCTAATGTCAGGATACAGCGTCAGCCTGTCGTGTTCTGCACGTAATATACCTAATATTTGCCAAATTATTCTCGATACGTCTCGCTCCCCACATTTTTTCCTATGTGCATACGCATGACAGCGAGTCGCACAAGTTAATCCTCGAAATGGGAAGTTTGACAGCGAATTCGTGTTTTCCCTAATTGCACTTTCATGCCCTGTCGGGGTGTGAGTGATGCAGGTCCTAACAAAGGGCTCTGCTGTCCCTTTGGTACATGCACAGAGCCACGCCAGAGTTCACTCGGGTGGGACTTTTGGACGTCAAGCTGTGCAGTTTCTTCTGGATGCTAAAATAACCGCCACATTGTCCGAGTGTTGCAGCTTTTGGCTTCGTTTCTGTCAGACAGTGTGATGCATTGTGAGGACTGTCTATCTCTGGTCTCATCCGCCTGATCTCTGTATCCAGAAATTGCCTCAGACCTGCACTGGCAGTCAGCAATCAGAGTTTGGTCGCCTGTGAGTTCTCTTTCCAGATACCTGGAGGCTGAACTTGAAATGGGCAGGACGAGCTTACAGGGACAGCTATTAGGATCAGATGCTTTTCTGGATGCACTTCACTGACAGTTGGACGTGGAAGCTTTACCCTTTGGCGCTTGCTTTCTTTTGTGAAGGCAGGTAGTTCCGCTTGGGGAGGAGTTTTGGAATCATGTGCTCTGGCGCGACCGTGTCATTTCTTTTAAGTTGCAAATCAGGACTCAAACCTATTATCTGTAGCTGGCTGACATGAGAATTTCAACCCGGGACAAGTTTGCACACACATGCACACGCATTTTCATGTTTGTGACCATTTTATCACCTTGTAATTAGCCTGTAGGATTTGCAAACTATCCCAACACTTTTTATGTAGCTAATTTCAGGTTTATATTGGAATAGAATAGTTTTTCTATAAGATTTCATGGGTGAATGTGAGTGTCTGAAGGTGTGAGAGTCAGGCCAGATGTGTGAGAGCTGGCGGCCCTGGATCTGTGTACTGACTAATGCTGCTGAGAACCGTAGATGGAGGTCTAATGGGCTGCTTTGGTGGTTGCCTACCTCCGTGAGGTTAGTTCGCGATCAGGTTTGAACCAGATGCCGGTCTTCTTGAGGCTGCAGTCTACGTGGGCAAGTCGAATATCAATGCAGGAATGCAAAGTTTCCGGGTGGAGGGAGTATCAGTGGTTTCCATTCCAGTGCTTGTTGGGTTTTTTTTTTTTTTTTTTTTACAGATTGATTTAAGAAGGAAGCATTAAGTGCAGAATTCAGACAAGTTCCCTCTTGTGTGTGCTGAGACTCCCACACAGCTTAACAGACGTGACAGAACAGAAAACAGTCACTGTGTCGTATGCAAAAATCACATATAATCATTTAAAGATTACTTAAGTTGCAGTCACAGTTGACAAACTTTGAGCAATGTTTTCTTAAACTTTTCGTTAGATATTTCATTTGGGGCTATAACACAAACGGTGCTGATTGAATTTGGCAGGGAAGCCACAGCCCGATTTGAGGTAGAGAAGTCACACTTCCCTGTGGGATGGCTCATACGCCCCTGGTGTTTTTCAGGATGTCGAAGTAACACGGTGAAACTCAGCTGTTCATCCTCCTCACAAAGGCCCCGAGTGTCATTCAGAACAGTGGCTGCATTGACGCTCCCAGCCCTTAGTGCGGCCCAATGGCAGCATGGCTTCTGAAGCACCTCTCCTGTGTCTGCCTGCTAATTGTTACAGTGACACCATCCACTCTGAGCAGAAAAATTAGCAAATAGCTGATTTACAGGCTGCATGGTCACATTCCCGTTTAAGTTAAAACTCCAGTGAGTCACAGTTTCTACGTAGCTTTCAGTTTGGATGCTTGTTCCTTGCTGTGGTTGTGGTATTTTTACTGTTTTGGTTCCACTGATCAGTTAATAGTGATGAATAATTACAGTAATTGTATTTTACTCAGCCAAGAACTTAGCAAGTCCCATTATACCATTTCTGCGGTGTGTGCTTCTCTGTAAATTGATGTTTGGTGTTTACATTTTTTGCTTTGAACATAACATGTTTATATGTACAGTTTTCTAGTATAGGAAAGGCAGACTGTATAAACAAAACACTCCTCTGTCATTTTATCATGCAGTGAGCATATTATAGCCCCCACCCTCCTCTGTCATATTATTATGCAGTGAGCATATTATAGCCCCCACCCTCCTTCGTCGTATTATTATGCAGTGAGCATATTATAGCCCCCACACTCCTCTGTCGGATTATTATGCAGTGAGCATATTATAGCCCCC
>JAODKN010000001.1:3752715-3785447 GCA_026774425.1 Petrocephalus zakoni | reverse complement strand
ATCCCTCCCTTATTCCACGTCCCCTTTCCCTTTCACTCTGTTACGCCCCAACCCTAGACTGGGGCTCGAAACAACAGCTGCTGGTTGTGTACAATTAATTTGCGCATGCGCATGCCTGGAGCTGCCCGGAAGAGGGAGGTGCCCGTATATTGGAGGTCCGGATAAGGGAGGTTTGACCGTATACCTAAAATATTAATGAGGGACAGATTGTGGCACACCAAACTTAGGAATCTATATAAATTTGGTATGTCCTTAAGTTTAATAAACGCGTCGGACATTAAACTGCAAAAAGTACCGCCACACCACCGGCATCTTTTTACCTAGTTTATCCACAGTATCTCCTCCTTTAAAAGATGATGTGGCTGCTGAGCTGTCCCTTTCTTCACCGCCACTTCAGGGCTTATCGCGTGCATGATTCACCAAAACCGTAGCATGTGGCGTGCTCCGTCAACCGATTTTAATAAACATAAGGATACACCAAATTTGTACAGATTGCTAACTTTTGGGTGTCACAATACACCTCTCATTAACATTTTAGGCGTACAGCTAATCTGCTTAGCAAATTGTGTTTATAAGTAAACCTTCGTATTAAAGTTATGTGAACTGAAGGGCTGAAACATGCTTGAGTCCTGGTAAAGTACTCAGTACTCACATCAGTTTTTTGTGTGGGTGTGAGCTGATGTAAGTAGATGATTTTGCTCTTAAAACTTAACGGCTCAAAAATGCACTTGAATCTTGGCATGCCTTGAGCTCAGTGTTGGGCTGTCTTCATACATTGTGGCCGTTTGCACAACAGGCACGTTACTTCAGGCGAATTAAGTGTCTCAGTGCACTAGCTAACAGATGTATAACTCTCTCTCGTTCTGTTTTCTGACAACACAACGGATCGACTTTTTAGATCCAACTGTTTGCACCGGTGAGTTCTGCTTCCTCTGGACTGTTAGCTTAACAGCCTCCGAGCCTGAATAATGATGGATGGATGGATTGATGGATGAATGGGTTGGAAGGGGGGTGGGTTCTTGCATGGTTGGGGCTTTCTCACTGTTTGGTGGCAAACTGTCTTGTAACTAGCACTTCCTGTCCTGGCTACTGTGCTGCCTGCCTGTGATTATTCCCTCCCCCCTCATTGATCTGAGTCTTGTTATGGGCCATCGCTGCATGGTGGCATCTATGTGGAAATGTTGGTCATGTTGATCCTCCAGGGCATCTCCAGGGGAAGGGAGAGCATAGTTGGCTGCTGTTTTGAAGTCTCTCTCTCTCTTCCTCTCCTTCATTGATCCACAGGCCGAGTGGGTGGCCTTAAACTATGTCCCCTTCGCTGAGAGGTCCCTGGAAATCGTTGTGGAGCTGTACCAGAAGACTGCTTGCCACAAGGCTGTCGTGAGTGAGAGGGTTCTGCAGAACATCATCAAGGTAAAGGTTTGAATCTTTGACAGGCCAGTCCTAACACTCTCCGGAAGGAACTTTGAGGATCCGTTGAGGCGTGTATCCTCAAAGACTACACAGTTTCAGACAATGCATGGCAGAATCTAGCAACGCTAAGCCACAACGGTCAAAATCATTTTGACTGTCTTCTGAGATCGCTGCTGGGATAATGTTTAGGAAAGAATGGTCTGCATTTTGCGTCTGTGGACTGTAAAATCGAGATGACAGTGTAGGTCTGGGTTTGTGTGTATTGCTGATATTCTAGCTTATTTATCAGTGTTCCAACCAGAATCATGTGTGCTTCAGTTGCTGTGCTTGGCGTCCATGAAACTCATGGGCTCTTTTTGACCAGTGTCTACGTTAGGTTCATCTTCAGTAGGACCTCAGCATCTGAAGGATTTAATTCAGTGTTTTCTTGTTGACTGAGTATATCTGGGACTTTGATAGAAGTTCTGGGCACTGAAGACGAGTGTTCCAGCATCAGTGTGAGAAATGTTACAATGTTATTGTCAGAAATGTTAGCAGGTAGTAGGGATAGCTGTATCCTCCATTAATAAACCTTATGGTGCCGCAGTCATTCGGAAGAACAGGGTACTCTGTACTTTGAAATTGCCCTTTACATTGTTTGAAGTTCATATTTCAGCCAAGCGCAGTCAAAACAGGTTGAGCCAGCCCCTCAGTAAAGATAGTTATAGCTACTGCTAATTGACTGTGATTTCCGTTTGAAATCACTTTGGTGATGCCCCGCTTTCGGGTTCCGATATTATGGATAGAAATGACAGTTCCTGCGAAACCAGTGTCTCGCTGAAAAGCCAGACAGCTTCAAACGGGATTAAACGGCCGCATTTCAAAAGTGGTGAGAAGTACAAGTTTCAAAGGTAAAGTCAATATGAGGGCCATAAGGGTTTGGACTAATAAGGATTTGGATCCAAGTTTTTTCCAGGGCAGGAAAATCTCAAGTCCTACCTCTGCCATTGATCATACCACTCCGTAATCTCTTAGCAAGTCATTAAAATCACACACTAGAGAGTTTTTCTTTTTTTTTTCTTTGTAACTTTGACTTCTGCTGCATTTGCGGAAAGAGTTTTCTTCAACTTCTGGACATTCTTTCTGTCTCTGTTGCTCTCTCACTTGTTAATCTTGGTGACTCTCCCTTCCTGCAGACGCTGAGGATCCCTCTAGGCCTGAAGTATGCTTGCCCCTCTGAGAGCACCTGGAAGCTGGCAGTGTCCTCCTTGCTGAAGGTGCTGTCCGTGGGCCTTCCCGTGGCACGCCAGCATGCCTCTTCCGGCAAGTTCGACACCATGTGGCCCGAACTGGCCGCCGCCTTCGAAGACTTCCTGTTCACGAAAAGGTACTAGGTCTAGTGCATCTCTTTAGGCTTCAGCAACCCTGCTAAAATCAAAATGTTCCCTCTGCAAAGATTCTGTGAAGCACGACCTAGCCTGGCAGTTGAATTGAAGCCAGTGTGTTTTCATGGAACATAGGGGTATGGTATTGTTTATCCAACCCCTGTATATTCTCCTTCATGCCTCAAGGTCAAATTGTGAAATTACATTCAGAGGACCACAAGGGTACTTGTGTGCATGTCTTAAGGTAACGTCATAAAGCCAACATTGTCATTGACTTGAACTGATGAGTTGGGGAATATTTTGTTAACTGGCAGTCTGTGGACCTTGAACATTTTGTAACAGAAGTTGAGAAGCATAAATCGGCGTCATCTTTTTGGTCTGAGGGGATTTCCACTTTTTAAAAGTGGAGAAACTCACCAAGAATCCCATTGCCCTGTGTAAGATTACGTGTTGTCATTCTGTGCATCTCGTTGTACAGCTCGCTGCCTGATAATTTATCAAGTCAGGAATTCCGGAAGAATGAAATGATAGACGTTGAGGTAAAGGCTTTTCCTTTGTTCCCCCCCGTCTGAACATTGCTATTCTTGTGTGTTAGGTTTGTTCTTTATACTCGCGCATCAAACATTTCAGGTGGTCCAGTTGATCAGCACGGAGATCTTGCCTTTCGCAAGTTTCATCCCCAAAGATTTCGTTGGACAGATCATGGCAATGCTCAATAAAGGATCCATTCATTCACAGTCTTCCTCGTTTACAGGTAAGGGGAGGCAGGAGGATGCATTTTAATTAGCACATAAGTGAAACTTCACTTGAGGTCACATGCTATCCATTAATATCTTCAATTGACCAGTTGGCTTTCCGTTAAACTGAACATCTGTCATGCACTTGGTTCTTGAGGATCACTGCCCACAGCCCCAGGATGGTGCAGTACAACATGTCGGTTGGTCATTCTGTCCTGCTTAACGCCCTGCTCAGCTGCATATAGGCTGGTTCCTCTGAATCAATCCCATGACTGAATCCCTGACAGAGGCGGAGACTGACATCCGCTTGCGGGAGGACTTCTCTAAGGTGTGCTTCGAGACCCTGCTGCACTTCTCCTTCAGCGGCAAGGTGGCCACGCCGCAGGAGGGCTACATCTCCCGCGTGGCCCTGTCCGTGCTCCTCAAGAGGTCACAGGACGTGCTGCGCCGCTACGTGGAGGATGAACGCCTGAGCGGCCATTGCCCGCTGCCCCGGTGAGCCCGTCGCATCCCAGGCCAAGGCTGGGGGTGCAGCATGCATGGGGCTTTGCACTGGTTTAACTCAGGGGACAATAAGAATAATGTGTATTTTAATCTAATTGTACCCTACATTCTACCATACAGTCTTGGGGCACTTGCTTAATTCAGTGAAAATTGCAAATTTATTGGTTGTATAATAAAAATCATTACTGTATTCTTTTGTTTACAAAACGTTTCACATTAGAAACAACCAGTAGTTTTAAGTAAAGCATTCGTTTCAAGAATTAATACATTGAAAACCAAAAGAGCTGTTCTTTACCAAATTGAAGTATATATTTTTTTACTTCACTTTAACTTGTTCCCATGTCCTGACTGTGCTCTGTTTCATTTGGAATTATGATAATTAAATAATAATGTGACTTATTTGAGATGTAACGCTACATTCAAGTAATAAGTATACAAATTAAAAACTACGTATGCGTTTAATTTTTCAGCCACTTTTTGCCAGCCGTCTTTTCTGATTTGGGTCACTTTTGCTGCGTTTCCTTTTGATACAGATTCATTCTTTGAAATCATATCGCTCCAATAAATGGTCCTGCTCAGATTGAGTGAAAAAATGCGCCGTTTTTTCCGTCATTTTGTAGAAGCCAGTGAGAGACCACCATTAACTGATCCAAGATGAGGTTTCTGATCTTGGATGATTTAAGCAACGTACAGAGAATACCCCCCAGAACTGAATGAGTTGGTCAAAAAAAATGACACTTAAGAAAATGTCTGCGTGGAAAATATGTGCAGATATGTTACACATTGCTTGTAAATGGGCATTTGTTATGAAACCAATACATTTGCAACATTTTCATAGAATTAAACAAGAGTCCCAAGACTTTCTGTGAGCACTGTAAATCCAACAGCAGAGTGTGTGTTTATTTCACCCACAGGCAGCAAGTGACTGAAATCATCTTCGTCCTAAAGGCCATCAGCACCCTAATGGACTCACTCAGGAAGACCCAGCCAGAAAACGGTGAGTCGAGCCGCATAATAAGCAGCGGAGTTCGGTTCGTAGTAGTTTGTGCCCCATGTTATTCTGTGTAGTTCTAATGTTGCAGTGCATCTTGGAATTCATAGACGTAGAAGCTCCGAATGAAATGTTGATGTTAAAATACAGGTGTCAAATCTCATAACTCAGAACCTCCTCTGTTTCCACCCCCCCACCCATCTATCCCACCAGTGGATGAGAACACATGGGCTCAGGTGATCGCCCTCTACCCGACACTGGTGGAGTGCATTACGTGCTCTTCGTCCGAGGTCTGCTCGGCCCTTAAGGAGGCGCTGGGGCCCTTCAAAGACTTCATGCAGCCTCCAGTGACGAAAGTGCAAAACGGAGAGTCATGACAATCTGTGTGGTTTGCAGTAGGTACAGCAGGGGTGGGCAGCTGGGGCTGCGATGTCAATATAGAGAGACCATCCTAGCACTTAACACGCACGTGGACGTGCTCCACGTGAGCCCGGCCCATACATAGTCACCCAGAGGAGCTGTGCACGAGTGTGGCCACCCGTGATCGTGAAACTGACCAACATCAGTGACGGCTCTTCTACAAGTCAGCTGAGTGTCACCTCTGCATTACCTGCTACAGTATAACTAGAGTGTTTTTGGAAGTGTACAGTGTGTGGTGACAGTGTTGATTATGTAATTAAGAATGAGGTATTACTTTTTTTTTTTTTTTACTTATAAGCAAAAATCAACAATGTCCTTTGTGCACTTTTTCAAAAACACAAAAACAAGGGTTTTACGCAAGTGCGAGCTGGAACATTCCGTTTCATTCTCATCCAACCCGAGTTAGGATGTACTTGTGTGTAAAATAAATTAAAAGCTATATAAATCTTTTCTGTGTTCATGGTATGTCTTTTTTGTATATGTACAAAAACTTGAGTAAAGCAACTTCGTCGTAATTGATGGTTATTCCCAAAATTAGGTCCAGTATTGCTTCTTAAACGTGATGCAGTTTTTCAAAGCAGTATAGCTTGTCACTTTATTTGAAGTTTGAAGGTTCTAATGAAGTGAATATTAACCACATTTAAAATTGTAAAGTAAGTAAGAAAATTACACATTTTGTGCAGAGATGATATATGAATGTATAGAATCATCACATACACGCAATTAGCTTGACCGTATTGTACGCAGTATGTTTTGAGATCTCAGTTTTCGAAGGAGCTGTGTGCCAGCCCGGCATATGCATAAAACTATGTTTCCCACAATCCTTTCCGGATGCCGCGAACCTCGTGATCTCGCACGCCTAGTCTGACGTTTCCCGCGAATTTTATTCAGACCGGATCCTGAAACGCTGTCAGAAGAGCCGGGGCGCGGGGAGGAGAGGAGAGGAGACACCGGCGAGGAGGAGGCGTTTGTCGGGGCCACTGGGGGGAGGGGGACGCTCTTGGCGACTGGGTGCCGACTGAGAACGACATGGGAAAGGGCGTGGGTGAGCGGTCGATGTGCCTGGCGGCGGGGCGCGGGTTCGGGCGGCCGCCTGACGGTGGGAGGAGGTTACATAGCGGCGCCGTGGCGGACGGGAATGGCGCGGTTACTGTGTTACCGGCGCCTCGGGGGTATTTAGGACGCCGCTGCGCTGTGTTATTTGCGTAATGGCTGCCCTTTGGTGTGCGAGCGGTGGGTACCTAATGCCATTTCTGCCGTATTCCTATAGGCGGGACGCGAGCTGCGCGCCAGTGCTGCTCATTGTTCCCTTTTGTGCGTCTGTTATGATTTGGCGCAGAATAAATGAGCGGGAGCGCACCCTCAAAGGCAGGTTTGTGTGAAATCCGTGTAAATGGCTTTTTTCGTGAGGGGGCTTTATGCCGGGGGGGGGTGGGGGGGGCTCACGCAGCGACCGTCCCCGGCTTTATGCGAGCCAGGCTGGCACACGTGTCCGCCGCACAGGGAGCCCGGCCGCCGAGATCCCCCCCGAATGTCACGCTTCCTGACACAAACCGGCTAAATGGTGCACAGACGTGTAACACAGTTCTGTGCGGGTGTTTCCTTTGTCCAGTGGATCACTGACCCGCGTTTGCTAAATGGCTGAATTGTCTAAACCGTGGCATTTGTTGTAACATCGATATTTAACCAGCTAGTTAATCGATTCTGCGATTGCATATTAAAAGATGGTGGCAGCGTCGGGTGTTCTGTCTGTGCGATCCGTAGGAGTCTGATATGCGTGCCTTTATACGGGCTTTTGGAGTCCTATTGTTTGGTTGCATTGTGCCGCACTTACTGTGTGCGGGATGGGTGAATAGAGGGGCAGTTTATTGGGGTTCGTGGGACCATAATGGGGGTCTGGTGGGTTTCCTTGTGGCACTCCAGAGAAGCCGGTCTGCCTGATGTGGAATGGAATTTAAAGATGGAGCCTGAAGCCGCGGGAAGTTAAGAGTCCGATTTGGGGGCATTCGCAGGAGGACGGACGAGCGCCATGGCACCAGACCTGTGAATTGCACCATGTCCTGGCTGAGGTAGTAGTTTGTGCTGTTGGTTGGGTTGTGACATTGCCCGCTACGGAGATGACTGCGCAAGCTACTGCCTTGCTAGGGCTGGTGAACTGCGGCGGACGGGCGGACCCTGACCAAGATGCCTTTTGTTCTTTGTGCACGGGAAGTTTTCCTGGATTACATTTTGGCATCGACCTGATGATGCCTTTCTTCATAAATATAAATTGGCCTGTATTTTTGCAATATGTGTAATGCATGCAGACATGTGATCATCTAAAATATGTATGTTTATTAGGCCAAAGTACTGTTAACTTGTAGGCACGTCTGTCTTGTTACTACAAATGTACATAAACTTTGTTGTCTTAACCCCTGAAATAAAATGGAAACTGCTGTAGATTTTCCCCCCTCGTGCCTTTATAGCTTGTCTTGGGTTGTTGTCCATAAGCTCTGTACTTAATCTCTTGGAAGGTATTTGGCTTAATAAGGTTCCTTCACACGAGGGAGCAGAAATGTGAGGAAAGTCATTAATTTTGCAGATATTTGATTTCGCCCCTGGGCAATATGGCGGTGCCTCCAATATGAGAAGCATGTAGGTCATGGGTCTGTTGCTATTAAGAGAGATGCAAAGTAGCCCCCCCCCCCCCCACACCACAATATATATTTTTGACGGCCCTGAGAGTTGCCTGGAAATTGCAAAATTTTTTGATATGTTTGAATGCTGCCCATATTCCCATAAGTAATTATAGACCAGACGCATACACACAGAGTGATGTTATATTAAAGCTTTCCGAATCACTCTAGTCGGCAGTCCTGGAAAATGGTAATCACAGATCATGTGAAATGTGCGCAGTGTCTTTGAAATGGGGAAAACCTGTGAGAGATGAGTGTTTGAGTCCTGTGTGAACGCAGGTCAGATTATTAACATACTCTGCTTTCATCGTGGCCCACAGAGACCTGCAGACCTATCTTGGCGATGCTTAAGATGGTTGCTGTGTACTTCTGAGTTTTGGATGACAGCAGGTTTTACGACTGGATAAATTGTAAATCATAATTTAGGATGAACAGCTATAAGCTGTTAACAAACTACAGGATGAATGTGTGCTGTGTCAGAGATGTGCGCTTGGGTGGAGATCTCTTGGTTTTATGTTACATGTAAAGATTGAAGGGCTTTACAAGCTTTTAAAATTCCCGAAACGTTAAGTCAGCAGGGCTTTGAAAGAATTTTTTGCTGTATCTACCCAAGTAAAAATAAGTATGTGAAATCTGTATTTCTTTAGACAGTGGCTTGACAGTTGAGTGGGTGTGCAAACCTTCCAAGTAGCTAACTGAGTGTGCGTCTGATTGTCTTTAGGATGGTTCGCTGCTCAAACCGCGTTCACGTGCATGGTATAGCCGTGCAAGGGACCACCTGGCCCCTACTGAGTGAGCTTTTCACATGGTGTCATTAAATTCTGCCTTAGGATGTTATTATTCATATTCTGTTTAGTTGCTTATTTTTTATTTGCTAGTGACCGGCCAGTATTTAAGGGTTCTTCACTGTGACAAGGAGGATAGTGTGGCTGGGAGTAGTTCATGGAAGGGACAGCTGTCTTGGATCAAGTATGAAAGCGGGACCGTGCTTTTGGATGCGTGGCGGAGGAAGCCTTGGGCTTTCCGGAGACAAGCCATGCGTCATGAAGGAGATGACTTGCTATTCTGTCATTTGCTTGCACAGCTGGTGTTGATTAGATGATTGGATGCATTTACCGTAGGATACTCATTTAGGGCTTGTTGTGCCGGCGACTTTAAAAAATTCTGGAAGGACGTTTCTGTGGAAAAGAGCTTAGTGATGACAAAAATCTCTAGTGACGGAGGAAGCCTATACACTTTCTTTTTCGTGGAAGTAAGTTTTTCTTATTTGTGTTCTGATATTTCAGTGGTATTCAGTCTTTGCTAAGAGGAGGACGAATTAGTTCATCCAGCTTTAGATGTGTTTTACAGAAATTATCTTTATGTAATCTGTGAGCCTGAAATGTAATGCCTATTGGGGTTGGGAGCATGAACCATATTTCCCGGAATTAATACTGCCAAATTGGCCTGATCATAATATTCCACTGAATTCTAGTGGGGTCATTTTGGCTTAACAAATGGTTGTGGCGGTTTCTCCCTTAGAGCCAAACAAGAGTCAGGAGTAGCTTGTGTAGAATCACAGTCAGTCTCTTTCTGTATCTATATACATCTAAAAACTGGACACTATAGAAGTGTGTCCATTATTAGCTTAGCCTGATTCTTATACACCCATTTTTCCCAATCTGGTCCTCAGGGACCCACAGACAGTCCATGTACCGGGAGCTGGGAGGGAGCAAAAATGTGGACTGGCTGTGGGTCCCCGAGGACCAAATTGGGAAACATTGTTATATGCTTTTCATATTTTCAGGGGGCAGAGTGTGGCTCAGTGGGCTAAGCTCCGTGCCTGTGATGGTGATGGGAAGGTTGATGAGCCTCGGCACGTCTGTGGCTCCTTGAGCAAGGCCCTTAACCCCCAGGTCCCTGGGCACTGCTCTTGTGGCTGCCCTTCACAGCCAAGCTCACTCTTATGGTGAGCAAGGTTGGGGGAGGTGGGGGAAAAAAAAAGAATTCCCCCACTGGGATCAATAAAGTATCAATTATTATTAAATTTCTTATCCAGTATCATCTTTCCTGGACCATTTGCCTCCATTATATTTTCATTTTCTTGGGCCCAGGTATGCCCCTAAGTGTCTCCACCATTATTTCCCGTCTTTAGGGGTCCAATTACTTCCCCACCCCCAATATGATAGGGCTGCCAATCATTTCTGTTAATGGAACATGGAAAATATAACTAAACTATTCCTGTGTTTCGATAGCAAACACTAGCAAGTCTTGGTGGTTTCAGCTGGTCATGTGATGCGTAGCCACAGAGCTGTGTATGTTCTCGGCCTTCGACATAGGGTTAAGCACTGACTAAAGTTCATATATACACAAGCAAGGCTAACAAAAGATAGCTAACAGAAACGTCAAAGCTAATCATAAGATGCAGGTGTAGGTACATACTTATTTACGTAGCTACGTCGTGCAGCAGCAATTAATTGGTCTGCTTTCCACAAAGGTTACAAGATCACAGTCTATGGGTTACATTAGCTTCTTAAGTGTTTTAATAAAGGAAAAGTCTAATTGATTTTCAAGCCAGTGTAACTCATTCTAACAAGATAGGCCAGAGAAATTTTGGATTTTTCATATTGGTCCAGGGGCAAACAAAATGCCACAAATGGTTCAGTCCTGAGATGGTCGAGTCTGGACGATGCCAAATATTTATTGAGTTCAACCAGTATTACCTAGTTGCAGAATGGGAGGGAATTAAGAGGTCAACATTAAACATCCCAACCATTATAGGTTGACCCATGACGAGACCTGCTTAAAGCCCATTTGGCAGAAATTGTACTGGCCTGAATTTCTATTATAGCTGTTAGCTAAACTTGTGACTGCAGCATGCGTGTGACTGATTTCTTTTGTACTACATTAAGGTCGCCTAACTGAAGCATTTCTAGTGATGTGCATACCATCCACCTCCAAAGTCGAGTAATGTGCATACCATCCACCTCCAAAGTCGAGGGTTTGGGAAATGGCATGGATTCCAGCTCATCAGTTCTGATTTCTCCCAGCTGTGTAAGATGCCATGAGGATGGAGGCCGCCTTGATTCTGGCACATCAGGTAGCTCGCATCATGCTGATCCAGGAGATAGTTTGGGAGCTGGGGGATGGACCGTTCCACCGGCTGCTAGAGTGCAAAACTCATTTTTATCCTGACACACCAAAGCATCTTCTGTCAGGTCAAATGTGTGATGATTGTGATGCAGCTGGTGCCACGTAGACAAAGGATCGCCTGCATCTGTTTTAACCTTTAAATATACGGTCCGTTTTTGCCTCTATTAGCATAGAAATGAACAAACCATATGAAGAAGGAAAGTGCTGAAAGGATTTACTTGGCCCACACTTCAGGACACTTTAATTCATCAATTAGCGTTGCAGCTGAAGTAAACTGTTTGGTGAGAAAACGTTCCACAACGCGTCATTAAAATAATTCCTTCCATTTTTCACTTAAAATTTTGTATGCGTGTGCTAATGTGACAGTTTTTGTTTGCTTGTTTGTTATTTTATTTGTTGAATTGATTTATTTGTTGAATTGTTTTTTTGTCTCCAAACATCTCTGGGGAGCTCCTTGTAGTTTTATATAGATTTTAAAAACGGCTGAATAGGTATAAATGAGTAGGAAGCATCTTACGCAAAAGCAGCCTGCTTACTGTGCCACGTTGAGTCTTTCAGTAACATTCCATGAAAATGGAAGTGACATTTTGTATAGCAGTTGTCCCTTCCAGGTTTCTCCCTTTGATCACTCCTCCAGCAAGTACTTGGCGACCTTGACGAGCCTTCCGCCCCCTCACACAGTCACAGACACACACACTCTTGGTGTGGGTGCGATGAGTGTGCCAGCTCCATGTGATCTGGACCACACGCGTGAACAGCACAGAGCTTGGCCAGACCTGCCTGGCGTTGGGTCCTGACCAGATGGCCCCCCCCCCCAGTCAAGCCACAGTGCTGCACTCTGAAATTCCCTCTCATGTCCTGCAAGTGTGAGTGATACACACACCGCCCTTTGCCCCTGGGCCGAATGGAGAGAGCGAACCCAAGGTCCCTTCTGTGGTCCTCAGAAAGGCTGGCTGTTTCTCAATACCAAGAACGCAAAGACCATACTTGTGGTCTTGGCAAGACTGGCCTTGCTAACTTGCCTCCATAGAATGTATTTGGGGCGCAGTGAATCATGGGATTGGTCTCTGTTTGGCAGGGAAGCTACCAATGTATCCCTAATATTTGGAGTGCAGCAAGAACGACATTGAGTATTTTTACTGTTCCCCGTACTTCTGTTCTTTGGCAATGGAAGTTGACATGAAACGGGTACATGAGAACACAAGTATGGTAAAGTATACATATTAAGAAATAGCCCCTGTCTTTTTGCAATGAATTTCTGCATTTTTATGTCTTCAAATACATCTTGTCGGTGTTGTGGAGCAAGTAGTCTATTTGTATTTAAATTTGTGCAATATTGCTAGTGGATATTGATAGAAAACAAAAAAGAGCTCAGACAGCTACTTCTAGACATGTCTAGTGAAAATGGAATAAGAATTTGGGGTGTTTCTGCTGACAGAGCCACAGGAAGAAAGCTGTGGTAACTGCCCCCCCCCCGAGCCATGCGACCTTAGAGTCCCTGAAGTGTAAAAGTCAAAAGCTCTTCCAAGCACACTGGGAAAAGCATCTGGGTGAGTGTAGGGGTTAGGGTTAGGCTTAGAATGGAAGATTACATATGATGCAAAGGTCACCATGTCTTTGTAAGGCCTCTCTTCTGGAAGGCAGATGGGATGGATCGCTGTTGGAAGACTCTAATGAACAAATCAGCTAAAGCTGCCTGATCTTCTGCAAGGCCTTTCCCAGTGACTGAAGGTGCAGCTTCTGGATGTTTTGGTGAGTTCTGTTCACATGCTAGCTGAGGGAAAAATGTAGCATTAATATAATTAGTCAACAGTGTTTATTCCTGGTTAATCTCCACCATATATGACATATTTAAGTATTTTGAGCACTGTAGACACAAATGGTTTGTGTCCTCTAGTGAGTTTTTAAAACAAATTTTAACATTCACAAGACTGTTTTGATGTTTTTTCAATTACCGACCGTTATTTAAAAATAGCACAACTAATTCCAGAATATAGAAACTTAGCTAATGACAGCTCTTAGTTTAAAACTACATGAAATGTATAAGTGGAAGTGGATGACCTATATGTTGTGTGTACATGAATTGCCCAATGGATATATATTTATGTAAAACATGGTAGCTTCACATATCTGGTCTTTTGGTGTGACATTTGGGAAGATGGTTTTAAGCTTTGGCAGTTTCAGTGTCTGACATGCTGTCAACCTTGGAAATAAACATTTCTCTGCTGCTATGCAGAGGTGTCACATACTTAGTAGTGTAAATGCCACCTGCCGCATGAACAAGGTGTTACAAAACAGGATAAAAGACATCGCTCGTCAGCCACACCGGTTAACCTTCCAGGGCCTTAACGTTTGTCCTTTCAGGAAATTACTCATTGTAATTTCAGTCTGGTATCCTCCAGTGATGGTGAACAAGGGTTTCAACACTAGGGTCTATTTCTGAGGAAAGTGGACTCAACTGGAAAGTAGCCCATCGCAGACTCGCAGATCATGGCTTTCACAACACATATGAAGCATGTCACCCATCATAAAACTCACAATGACAGATTTTCAAGGAAATGCATTTATATTTTTAAAAGGAAAATAAGATGACACTGAAAATGCTGGATTTTTTCCCAAGTTCTGTTTTCATAGCACTTAAATAATTTTTTCGAAAACAATAAAAATACCCTTCGACTTCATACGCTTCCTTTTGGTTACAAAATTTACATTACACATTGATGCAGGAGAACTTGACACTGATGCCAGCCGAAAAAATCATCTTCAGTATTCAAACATCTTTACAGCTCTTTACAGTTCTTTATTTTCAATACATATAGAACACTTAACGACAAAAAAAATCTATGAAAGGGAGAATACATTTTTTCTTGAAGGTAAAAATGGCAAAGAGGAAAGTTGGGATGACTTTGTGCGGCAGGAGATCATGGAGATGCTGCTATTTTCTTGATTAATGCCCTCATGCAGCGTACTAAATCACTCACGGAGCATGACGATCACCCCCATCAGAGTGCCAAATGAGCTTTACAAATCTGCAGTGGAGATGGCAGACGCATGACAGTCACAGGGACTTAGTCGCAATTTAAAAGGACTCTCATGTTGTCTGGTGGAGCTAAGGCTTTCGATAGGGTGGGCTGGGGTACCGGTAGTGTGGGTATTGATGGGTGTCACGTGGTAATCCCAGGACACCCTGGCATTCAGATCCTCACTTCCATCACTAACTGAGAGGTCTTTTATAGCAGTGAGCCTAACCATTATCACAGTGTAAGGTTATTGCACCTTAAAAATGACAGGAATTATTCATCTTGCAGCAATCTTGATGAGGATATTTGGAGCGGACACACACATACACATACTGCTTAAAAAAATGAGATGCCCAGAGGTTCCTAAACAGACCACCAAGAAAACTGAAGACATTTGAGCTGTATCAGGAAAAGGGCATACTTCAAAGGATCTTTTTATCTGAACGTGGAGAACAGTGGGAGGGCAATATGGGCATTGAAATCTGGACCGGATGGCTTGCAGTCCTCAACCTTAACAGAGAACTTCTCCGAGAAGTTTCTGCTGAGATTTTGCAATCAAAGAATTACAGTGTCATTGAATTATGTTCAGCAGTTGAAGACGTATAATACACACTAAACACAAAACCAGCATTAAAACAATACAGTGTTTTTCATATGCTCATGCATTAATTGTGGTTCTGGATTTTACGATCTGCAAATACATGAAAACGTCTGACTTTCAGACTGAACTATAGATCTATATAGTGCACTATTTAAAATTGCATTATCCACCCCCCCATTGCTCAAAATTATTTTTTGCTAAACAGTAGTGACCAAATCTCATAAATTATGCTCATGGCTTGAACAGTGTTTTATAAAATCTCTATTTTAAAACTATTTTCATACAATCCTGAGTGTTTTCTTTTATAACTTAACTCTGCTTAAGTCTTTTTTTTTTTTACTTTTTAAACATGAGGTACATTTCAAAATATATTCATCCTTGATCTAATACTTTGGGCTTTTTTAGGTCTGTCTTGCAGTTGGCATTCGACTGGCTATAGGTTTATAAATATGGCGACACGTGCAGGATTTAGCCTGAGCTTTTCCGTCTGACTAGAAGCAGACAGCAGTAGGGCCAGCTAGTACAACATATTCATGTGGCTCAGTCACCAGCTTAAGAGTGGAGCACCGTACTGTGGAGTTAACGGCTGAGGGAAATGTCCCAAAATTTACTATTAAGGACAGTTATCACCTTAGTTGCACCACCTGCCCTAGTGATGGGAACACCCATGCAAGAAAGTTAACACATTTCTTGAAACATATCAAAAAGGTAATTTAGTGGTCCTTACGTTCCAGCTACCTAAGTCAGATCGATAATGTGCCTTGACACGTTCCATTTTCAGTGAACATTCCAGAAGATATTAAAAATTTCCATGTGTCTGAGGTGCCTGCAGGCTCACTTAAAAGTGACCCACACCTAGAATCAATTTTTACAGCTATATTGATAGTTTCAATCCTAGGCTTTGGCCCAACAACCTATAATTTAATTATTTGGGTTAAGGGAAAAAAAGAATGAATTAAAGAGATGTGAGGTAGATGCAAGGAACTTTAAAGAATTCAGTAATTCAAGATTTACCTACGGTGCCTCTTGTGATTGTTCATTATTTAAAAACTCACATATTGGAACATGGTTCTGATTACATTATTTGATCATCAGCCCAGAACTCTACCAGGGACCATCCATTTGTTTCACCATTACCTCTAAAACATGCCACTATATTTCACCAACTTCTGTAAGTCCGAAGAACCTCCCATGGGAAAGCGGAAGACGATACTTGTGGAAAAACCACATCTGAATATTTAACATCAAAGGTTGACTCCAAACAACCATTTAAGAGTTAAAGTACCAGGTAAAAGTTTGAACACACCTACCCCTAGTAAAGTTTATTTGCATTATTCTCAAAATTTTAGAATAAAGGCATCAAAACAATATACAGTCAGTCCTGCTACAACACAACTAATGCGAGTAATACCTGTGCAATGCATGATGTACAAAAAAGTTTGATTATTTTAGATTTTAAAACTGGTTCAACAGATTCACTGAAAAGAACCACTTCAAAAGAACGATTTGTTCATGAAACGGACATCACTATCGTTCACTTGGACAGCTGTTTTGGCATGCAAGTAGTGTTTCTCGCTAAGACCATATCGTGTTTGTAGTGCTTTTCTCTCAGACTGAAAATCCCACAATACCCTGTGGTATTAGACATGGGTACTAATATATCAATCGCATTAGGACTGATTTGTGGTTTGAGATCACGAATTGTTGCAGGACCAAAAGTGTATGAAAAAAAAATATTTGTTAGGCGGGGGGCAAGTCAGTGGGTTGAGACTTAGAAGGTTGCCAGTTCAAACCTCTGGGTGGGCAAAATGATCCCACCATCTAGTCCTTGAGCAAGGTCTTTAACCCCAATTGCTCCAGAGACTGGCTGACCCTACAGCTTGGTGTGTCCAAACTTTTGACTAGTACTGTATTTTGACACATAATGACAGGCCTGCATTTGAAAAAAACTATTTTCTGAAGGTTGCATCGAGAAGATGGCCAGACTGATCAACTGGACATTTCCAGTCCAATATGTGTTGCATACTATTGGGCGGAAAACATTTTAAAACATGAAAATAATACACAAACAAGAAGAAGTAGGTGGTGCTGAAATGCTCATTCCCTGTCTGCAGATTGTAATGTGTCCCCTCTCACTTTGTTGCTCCCCAACATTTTGATGAAATTTGACAGACCTGACCTATCAGTACTGAAAAGCAAAGCTGCCAGAGTTCACCAAGAACCATCAAAAAAGCCCTGAATTAACACGACCAAATTTTGCATGTAGGCAACAACGGGAGCCATAGGGACGTTTACACTTGTCGTCAGAGACGATGCACAAGGAGCCGGCTATCTCTACGCTGGATCATTTCATGCGGCATTTATACTGTATGTCAGGTACCTTCATTCACCAAACCACACCTTCCTACAAAATGTTTCCCAAGTGACATATCAACACATTTCAGTGTTATAAAATAAGCAATACAACTGAGTTGGCGAGTATCAAAATATAAAGACTGAAGTACATGCCATTTCAGTTTGTTCAGCTTTCTATGATTCCCAAACCCCATCTCATTCCCCTCACTATTGTCTTAATACATCATAAAGTTACTAACCTTAAGAGTAACCTCCCTTTCAACGTGAGAACAGCTGCAGGAATTCTTCACTAGCTCTGAAGCGAGCTACTGATTAAAATGAGATTTGATTAGCAGTGCCTTTAGAACTTATCCATAGTCTGATTGTAGTATTAAGGAAAGAAAAATCCCACAGCATTGGCCACTGCCAGTCTACTTGTGCGTACAACGGTCACGCAATGAAGACGTCTGGAAATCCTGAGATCTTCCATTTGTAAATGAAGTACATTGATAAACACACTCCGACAACCTGGGCGAGTCTTCAAGCGCGTGACCCTATGGATGATGGTGGGAGGTTTGGGTTTTCAGAGTCTACATGATTATCACTTATAGTAGAGCACTGAGAGGTGTGCAAAGGGAGGTTCAGGTTGAGGGAAGGGGTGGCATGGGAACCCTTATCCGTGGAGGGTGTTCCCACATCTACTGATGCTGGTTCCCATAAAAGAGGGGGATAATGTATACTGAAATGTCATCTCCAGACCCAAGTCTGTCATTTGAGATCCGCCAGCCCCTGTCCTTCAGCACTCCTCGGGCCCTCATCACTAGGTCTTGGGCAGCCATTGTGTACCTGGGAGAAGGGTGCAAGTGTAATTAACATTTGACATAGAGAACAGGACTAGTCATAAGTTATCTGAAGACAACAAGAAATACATACTGAACATCCATTTTCTGGTGGCTTATCCTGCTCAGGGTCTGAAGCTCCAGACAGGGTATGAAGTTGGGATAAACTCTGGATCGGATTCCAGTCCATCACGAGGCACAAACACAAGGTCTCAAAAGCCAGATACTACAGACACCCTTGGACTAGGTGGCAGAGTGCCTTGTGAAGAATGCTGCCAAAACTGGTGAGCACTGAATTTCAACCCCAGCTCTGGACTTCATAAGTTTGAAATGATCCCTCTGCTGAGCTGCGGTAAAACCTGTGGTTTAAGCTCATGAAATGGATGGATATGACATACAGTTGGAGAGCAGTACTAGTGAAATCCATCACAGAGCTTCAGTAGATAGAACAGCACCCGGCTCTCAAGTTACTGCGAGGTGAACTCTGGTTCAGAACTGTGCCAGGCTGGTCCTGGTAGCTGTCGGGCTTCAAGGAGAATACGTGCCTGTGTTGGTCATCCGGGTCACAGTTGGCCAGGAAGCTGGTGACTGCTTCTGCTACCTCCTCATTGGACAGCACATCCCACAGGCCATCTGTGCCCAACACCAGGACGTCGTCAGCTCCGTGTTCATACTGTGTCAGTGGATATACTTTCACCTGGAAGAGGTGGGATAGATACTTAACTTCTTTGCTCATTGTTTCTTTGCTAAAACTTGTGCATTTCATAATTTAATAGTGTTATCGATCATACTGCCACATGTTCAGTCAATTTTAGAACCGAGTGAAGACTACAGTGGATGTTTGTCAAGTTTTGATTGGTCTCAGCTCTTTATCCTATGGAAAAGCATATTGAGAGGGTGACCTCTTAGGCTAGCAGTCCTACTCATTCCCAGCGTGGGGCAAGTAGTCAGCATTATGGCCAGTCCTCACGTCCAATCTGTGGTTCTGCTGCATGGGTCTTAAGTGCTCTGGGTTGGCCAGTTGCACTGCTTCCATGAATACTTGTGGCGAATGGAAACTTCAATTTATACAGCCATCTGTGAAATGAATGGTATCCTCTTTCAAACTGCTGACTGCACTGGATTTTCACTCAATCAGCAGCTATGCTGGTGAACTACTTTGCGCAGTGGATTCCTTGCTATTGCTGCGGAAGACAAGAGGGAGGCTGTGATATGACTTTTGTTCAGGTTTCTTTATAAGCACAGTAGCAGGGCCCTCTTCCTCGTTCCACCCGCTGCATTACACAGCCCAAATACAAATGTCCTCAGACCGCTCCTCCTGCCAGTACTGCCGCGGCTTGACGCGCGGCTTCAGAGAAATTGGAGATTACACCCTCTTGCTGACCTCCTTTCTGCGATGCTGGCAGCGCGGGTTTGTCTATGAATAATGACTCTGGCGCACACCACGGCGCTCTCTAGTTTCTCTTCTGGGGGCCAACGTTTTATGCACGTCACCTTCCCACAAATAACGGCATCGTTTAACAGCGATAGCTGAAGTGCCGCGAAAATTACCCAAATCTCCACAAAGCATATTGAGTGCCCAAATAGCAACATGTGGGTGACTGGTACATCTATCTATATGTATTTTAATAGGTGGAAATATGGATTTGCATCGAAAATCGTTGCAGGAAAACTACCGAGAACACCTGTGCTGAGAAATCATGTAGAAAAGTGTTATCTGAATCCAGCTGGCCCTTTCTTAACCCCTAACCATTGGCACACAGGGTGAACATCAAAAACGATGATGCTCCTGATTCTTCTTGACACAGACATATTCACTTTGGATCGTCACCTTATACGTGCTTCGCACACACACAGCTACTTACATAACCTCTCGAGGCCAGACGGCCCCGTAAGAGGCAGAAAAGTATTCGAAAGAGAGAAGTAAAAGCCAGTGCTTGGCCGTGACTGAACTAAAACTGCGATGAATTAAAGATCAAGAACAGATCTTCAGCAGGCTAGACCCACTCGCAGGAGGAGAGTGAATAGTTAGAGATCAGGGCAACCCTGCATTTTTTTTGATTCTCTGGTGTGAAGCAAAAGCTATATCATACTGAGCTCAGCACCCAAAGTGTAGGAACTGCAGCAGAGTCTCCTGGGTGTCTTGAAGAAAGGTCATTCCTTGCCTCCATCCTGTCCCAATTCCTGCAGTCTCTCCACTTTTATTATTCCACTGCATTTATTATTTTTTCCCCCACAGGACATTTTGTAAAGCTTTTACCATGACACTACATGCATAACCTCAGTCTGGGGTATTGCGTGCCTAAGGCAGGGTTATGCAGCATGTTGTGCTTGAAGTAAACAGGTAGTAAGTAACTCAAAGCATTCCATAAACATTGGTGGAAGTCAACTTAGTCACGTAACACAATGTTACTGCCTACTCATGTGCTCAGATTGGAAAGTTCACCCATTATTCAGGCATATGGGCTCGGAAATAGATTTAATGCAGTGGCAGAGTTCCTGTTTCACATTCAAAATCTTAAGCCAGTGATTACAGTTCTCGGTTCTGGTCTCAAGCCGGTCTGATTTCCCCAAGGGTTCAAAGGCTACAAAACCTGCACGCTGTCTACATTTTTCCCCTCATTTTAGAGGTTCTGCTAGAGACTCTGGCAGCACTATGGCCTCAAGGCACTGTTTGAATCGCACTCTTATGGAGTCTAGCTGTAAACGGATGATCGTTTGCTTGAGATCTTCAAGGACCCAGAACAAGCAATTCATTGGTACTTCATCCAATTTTGCCCATTGAACTAAATTGTAAAAGTCAGTCTGTAATTTCAATGCTGCATTATTTGTAAATTGTAAATCTAAATCAAAGTCGTAGATGAGTCATCAATCTGTTGCTTTGCATATGGATGGATAAGTACCATGAGATTAGAGTATATCACGCCCTGATGTTTGGGTGGGTCACTTGCGTACGCAGCACCAGGGCAGGGGGGGGGCAATTGCCCCCACATTTATTGTTGAATGTAAATGCCCTTTTAAGGAAATATGATTTGCAAAATATATTCATTTTTTACTGCTGAACTGCATTGCTTTTATGTTTTAATTTTGCGTCACAACTTTGCTCCTTCCGTCGTAAAAGAAAGGATTGGGCAATACACATGGCTAAACCAATGATACATTCAGTGGGCTTAGTGTTGCTAGATTGGGCCAATCTCCACCCAATCAGATTTGGTTAAAAGCATTATCTAGCAAACTGCTCCAGGAAGAACATAAATATATGAAAAAAAATTCTAGAATTAACATAATACCTTTGATCCACTGTGACCTATCAGTGGGATTCAGTGGGTTTTGGTTGCTGTTGGGGTCTCCAAAAGGGGTTTACTGGGAAAGTCCATACCTCTGGGCAGCAGGAAAGGAAGGGCTTGATGTAGATGTTCGAGTCGTGAACCTTGAGTTCATGGTCTCCAAGGCCTCTGGTGACACCGATGGTGGCCATCACACGGGCCTAGGGAAGAAGCAGTTTAAAAAAGCATGCCTAAAGAAAATGGGAACATCACAAAATACATGTATTTGGTACTGTCTGAAGTCACCACACTGCTGTTTTTGGATCTATACCTTACCAACTCACTTGTTTTTACCTGGCAGCTATTCAAATAATTGTGCACATGATATGTACATGCCCACGGAGCAGAGGTGGAATATGTTCCAAAAAAAAAAAAAACCATTGTTTAGGCATATGAAGATGCAACAGTAAATACCAGCAGCTTATTATACAGCAGAACAGAGCTGTTGATGTTCTACTGTAATTTTATAGCAGAATACTAATTTCTGGTTGCACTCACTCCCTCATACCCTCTGCTCTTCCACCTCCTAAGCAATGTTGTCCCATTTAAACACTCTGTAAAAATTGTTTAGGTTTGTTTAGCCAACCAGAAAGCAACCAATGGGGTGGGGGGTGCCATTCAGCCCTGGGAATGAGGTTAATTGAAAATATATCAAATAAGAAACAAACGAGGTTTGGGAGCCGCACTAAGCTTGAGGATCAAATGCGTGCATCTGTATGGGGGAGATGGATTCAAAGAGCAGGAGTTCCTGGGGCAAAAATGGGAGGGAGGCATCCTGGGATTAATTGTTCAGTCTGAGGCCTAGCAGCCTCACTGCTGGGCTTTGAAGTGTTACGCCTCCCAGCACGCAGCTCCATCGTCTGCCCTCCCGTCCAGCTCCCCTTCGCTTCACATTCAGGTCCCAGCAGTGTTCCACACCAGCCCAAACCCAAAGGCTCCCATTATTGACGTGAGGTCTGACGTGACCACAAAGAGCCTCTTCTTTTCACCTCGTAAGGCCATGTTACAGAATCATTCAGCTGCACTTTTATCCAGGGTAGAGTAATGGCTTTGCGATTGGTACCCCTTGCTAAATGTTTTCACTACAGAATTTCAGCACATTTTTCGATACCTCTCCAAGGCCAGAACCAGAAACCTTTCACATGCTTGCAGCAATTTAGTAAAAGTAAAAGTATTGAAGCAAGGGCCAAATTAGTCTAGACTCAGCGGACGTACGGCAGGGGGTTTTGGAGTCTATACTCCCACTCACTGATTTTGTGTTTCAGCATAGTAACTGCCTGATGCCAATCATTAGGTCTGCCCTGATGTGTGTGTGTTTGCGTGTGTGGATTGAGGGTCTATAACAGGATCCCCTGATTTGCTTTTCAGGTTATTTAACTTCATACTGCAGGCTATAATTCACATTTAACTCCTGTTTGCAAGCAGGCTCTCTTTCCAGTCAGTTGACTGAAACTGTGAAAGATGAGAGCCGATGACAGATGTGCAGACAGCAAGAAGCTTGCGGCTCATGCCTGCAATGCCACGGTGACGCGGCTCCTTCACCACCCAGAGCTAGAGGCAGCCCTTTACACTGCAAGGCTCTATAGTGGCCAAGAACTTGCTTAACATTTATAAATGTAATAGATGCTCCTGTCAAAAATAGTACCTTACAAGCATACAGCTGTCGAGGAATCTACTACTGGGACGAGAGAGAGTGTGGTACTGCAAATTGAGAGTGGTACTGAAATTTGGAGTGTTGTGTACCATGAGTAGGAGGGTTCGGGTCTTCTTCATTGCTGTTGACCGGGGGCTACTCCCCTGAATACTTTGGGGCTCGATTCCCAAAGAGAACACTGGGTTTGGGCCACAGTGTAGTTGGTGTTTGTGTCCCCTTGCAGGAGGACCAGAGAGGGCGGTCTAAAGTCCCCTCTCGAGAACGAGGGTAATTAAAGTCCCACATTTTGGTAGCATTTTATCATCAGCATTATTATATATAAGGTTTTAAAACTGATTATATTCTCATTTTTTCTGTTCTTATTGTTATGCATATTTTAATTCCTTTCCTGTAAATGCCTTTATACAGCACTCTTTAAACCCTGCGGTTTAAACAGTGCTATAGCTGGACAGATCTGGCCACTCCATACTCCCCGAGTCCTCCTCTTGATTCTGACTGAATAGCACTCTCATTAGGTTTGGGGGGTTTGGCGAGGCGCGGGGGGGTGGTAGCTCCTGCTCCAATACTAGTAACATTTGTACTTGGGCATTCGCTGGACGCAAAGTCATATCACATTTTTTCTCAGTATTGTTATTACGGTCTTTTTCACAGAAGTGTTAAATTTCCCAGAATGCCATGCAAGCTGCTGTGACATGACTGAACTTAGCGTCGTGTAGGGTGGTTCCCTGCACCCGTACCTCGCCACCTCTCGCTAATTATCCTTATTCACTACACACACACACACACACAAAGCAGAGAAACACCACAAGCTTGCTCCTGGGATGCTGAGCCATTGACTGCAGAGGTAAAGGTAACCCCGCTCGCTGGTCTCCTTAGAGCTCGGCTAAGCGACTACAACAGTAGCTGATTAACCGGTGTGTGGATGTCTGGCCGGCGTGCAAGGCCAGGAGAGTAACTCTGCCATCCAGCTGGTGAACCTTCTTACCTTCTTGCCTTCTCCGTATATTAAAGGGAACTTCAGGTCATCGTCATCGATGGTTTTATACGCCCTGCATGGAGAAAGGAGGAGACACTAATGGCTTTTTGTTTTATGGCCCCTCCAGCAAAATGGCATTTCACTTGCCCCCCCCCCCCAGACTTGCAGCTGAGCTTCGTGGAGTGAGAGAGAGAGTACTCTGAAAAAGCTTGTGAGACTGCAGTTACCACAGTGCATCTTATGGCGTGGGACGTTCGCCACACTTATCCTTGCTGCGAATCTGAAACTGAGATCCTGGGCCTCCCGTCTCGCCGCTCACAGCATACTAATTTTGCATGTGCCATGCAATGCGGTTATATGTGCATCGTGGCTCTTCCGAAACGGCTTTCCTGAGAGATCAATGCAAGAGCGCAGATAAGCGTGAATAATTCATGCGGACTAACAGGGCGAAGAATCTGAGATCAGGTAGCACAGGCGGCTTCTGCGAGGAGACGCCGCAGTGGGAACTGCTTTGCCGACTCCACTTAGCCCCTAAAAAACGGCGTCACATTCCAGACTGAAGCTACACAACCTGTACTCACTGATGGAGATATCAGAATAATAATACATGGCTTCATGACATTGTTTTTGTTAACGCCTAACCAAATGCCTGTAATCTTCATGCCAGTAATGAGTTAATTCAAAGGAACAGCAATACGAAGAATTTACAGATTAAACAGCATCGCTAATGTGCGTGCTCAGGTGTTTGTTTGATCCTGTTTTGTTGCTTTCTTTTCCTTCACGTTAAGATTTCAAACAATGTCAGCCATGGAGCGTTGCCTGCAGATCCACTCCTGCTCCCACGGGTGATTAATGAAGCGTTCAGCCTTCCTGATCGCTCCTGATTAAGGATTAGACCTGGTGATGAAGGCTTCACGCATCAGAGCGGCACCAGCCCCGGCACTCATTAGGGAGCATCTATCCGCCTGCGCCCAGCTGTCCCAGAGGCAGGCAGGTGGGCGGTGCTGCCCACGTGTGAACCATCTTGGGATCACCGGTGCCACACTATTCTCTCTGTGCCATGAGGTGCAGGAACGATCGGAGCCATGTTCCCGCCGTTTGACATCTCGCCACCTCCCACGTGCCACGGGGAGCAGTCAACATTCTGCGTTCCCTTCTAAAAAGTCTCGTCTGGTTTTGAAATGCGCTCGGCAGTCAGGCTTCTGTAATCCAGAAGCAAAAGCAGAGACTCTTTGCGGGACATTCCCGAAAGGGATTGGCGCTGTGTAAGAACAGCGATTCATGTCTGTCTTCACCCTCATTTTTCATAAGCTTTGGGATGAAAACGAGAGGAAAAGAAGTAACAAAGTGATCTTTATCTTTGCTGCTCTGGGCAGGCCACACAGAGCGGACTACTGGGCACAAGGATACCGGAGGAACACTAGGGGAACATATGCTTTCACGCTGTGCGCATTTCCACAGTCAGCATTTCTACTCCGACGGGTCAGCAGCTATTGGCTCTCCACAGAAACGCCTGCCTAACTCGGGTTCCTCTCATTTTATCCTTCCTCCTTCAATAGCAGCAAAACACAAAGGCACCCTGAAGCCGGAGACTCCCACGGTACGATATCAGAGGGCTCCTCACCGCCCCCTGGAGGGGCCGCGACAGCGCTAAGCACACAGACGCGCTCGCGATAGCTCCTCGTCTGCAGAGCCTGAAATTAACTCGCTTTGACAGCATGACTGAAGGAAATTAATCTCGTTTTAATACCTGCTCCAGCAATCACCTGCAAGATGCTGGCCCACCAGCACACACGCATGCAGGCTTGGAAGTGTGTCGCCTTATATCATGTCTAATGGTCCTAATTTCCCAAACGTATGCCATTCTGAGGCCTATTTGTGGCTTGTGCAGCATAAACATGATGCAGGATTCCACATTACTTTCACTTCAGGTACAGCCAGCACCATTCCACTGCCCCACAAAGACGCACTTGGCTTTATGTCAACTGTAAGCACTCTTTAGCCTTGCACAGCGGCTTCACAACTGTGCCCCGGCCCTAGGGATGTGCAGCTAGCCCTTCTCCTCTGTGTTCACAAGGGCTTCTGTCAGCATCTCCAGGTTCTGCCTACAGACGTTTGGCTTACAGCAAATGGGACGCCTTTAATACCTTTCCTGTGCGATTGTCTGTAGCCTATGATGGAGCAGCTTCCCAGTGTTGCCTGGTGTGCCTTAGTGATATAGTACCTAGCATGGATGCCCTCTAAACAGCTGACTTGAGGTCGATTCCCAGCCATTGCAGTCAAACTTATGGAGGCAATGTGTGGCTCAGCTGACACTGTGCCTGTGATCAGAACAAAATTGGTTCAAATCCCCAAGTCATCTGAGTGATGTCACTGTTGTCCCTGAGCAAGACTCTTAAACCCCAACAGCTCCAGGGACTGCACCACCCTGCTTTCTCAAAATGTATACTGCTTTGGATAAAAGCATCTGCTAAATAAATAAAATGTATATATGACAGGTTCACCAGGACCTTGCATTTCATAACTGATAATGGATGGATCCATCAGAGACCTGACATGCATTAAACCAGCTCCAGCATTAAAACCTCAGGCAAATAAGATGGGGTCAGAAGTTCGTTTTGTTGGGAAGTGGAGGGCTCATTTGCCACAGAGAGCAACTCGCTTCCTTTTGGGGTGGGGGGCTGGGCTGCTCAGAGGAGCACTGAGACGGCCACGTTTTCAAGTCCGTCCCTCCTACTCTGTGTGAATCACCTCAGCAACTCTATGCAACATCAAGACCCTCAGCCGACATTTAAATCCAAGCGGGAGTGACTAACCCCGTATCATGCCTAAATGGATTAAAATTTTATATTTAGAGGTTTCGAGAATAGAGTTTTTTTTTTTTAATGGAATCGCATTACGGAGCCATCCATTTAAAAGCCGCCAGGAAGCACCATGCCTGTTGTTAGCGTAAAAGTGGGGGAGGCATCTCCACTGTGCACAAAGTGCTTCGGGGCTTAGCAAAAGAAACGACAAAATATGTTCATTTCTGTACAGTATTTTAACAAAAAAAGCCAGATGTGAGAAGCTGGAGGTAAAAACAAGGGGCAGAACTACCGTAATAGCATTTTATTATTGATTTAATTATGAATAATAACTTTTTAAACTGAGTGCAGGGTTTCACCTCACGCTGTTTATGACAATATGTTTGTACTATAAAATTTGGTAGGTTAATAACCATTACAATTCTGTCACTTCACGATAATTTTCTCTTGTCCTCAGGCCGAGGTACAGCTGAAAAGCTTCAGCCTGGCCTTCCCTTCTGCAGTCAGAGACCCTCTCGAAGCAGGATGACCTTCAGTGACTTTCCTGCTCCTTCATTGTGTGGGATGTCTGATTAAAGTTCTTCCACCGGCAGAAGGTTGCTCTGTCACTGCACACACTGACAACTGGTTTATGTAAAGTTCTGTGAGGGTTTTTTTTACATGCTGAAATATGTAAATTCTTGCTGTGCAAACTGTTTATTTGGCATTATGAAGACAACTGCAGGGAACTGTCACTCCTATGCAAGCCTGACTGATGACTGGGTGTGGCCGAATGGGGGTGTGGCTAAAGTGGAGGCGTGGCTAGTGCAAGGGTGTGTAGAGGGGGCTATTAATCAGCACAGCGCTAGTGCTGCCATGCTGTTTTTTCTCTGCTCCTTTGTTCCAGGAAGCTGGCAGGGGCCCCTGACAGAGTGAGTGCTGCCTTCAGGAATACCAGACAAGGAACCGTTGATCACTGTCACGGCGACGCATGGCCTGTCCTCGCCGCTCGCCCCAGGAGCGCTTGTACACGCAGAATACACACACTGCGCCACATCCATCATCCCAGCAGCCCCCCTGAAGAGCCACGGCAAATTCCATCCTGGAGCCAGGCAGTATAACTGGGACGCCCGTACACACACAGAGATACACACACAGGGTGAGATGGGGGGGCGGGTGCAGCACAGACTTCATCTTCAGTCTTTCCTGAATCTAAAATGGAATGACATTCAAGTGTCCCTGTCGTTCTAGGAAGAAAAGACCCCTCCCCCCCAGAACGCCAGTTGTAAATGTAAATGCAAGTAGCAGAAAGAAAAAATATATATACACACACACAGTATATTATATATAGTCTATTTGGCTATTTCTGTTCCTTCCCACTTTTACATGCTGTTATATGTTTATATACATGAGATCTCTCCTGCTCTTCTCCTGAGGGTGAGCACTTGAGCGGCTTGTTTAATTATACATCTCCCCCCTCCACTAATGAACCGCGAGGCCCCGTCTCCTCGTTATCGTGGGCCTCGCTAACGAGCCACACTGACCTACATCACCATGTCTCGGTGGCGCGTTCCCGCACGCCCCGCCGTCTGCCCACGCGGCCGCCTGCTCCGGAGGCACCTCAATCCCCCGCGAGCGCCTGGTGCTACGCGTGGCTTCCATCGGCAGCGCGCCACTCAATGAAAATTCATGAGCCGCCATGATTAGCAGCTTGCGTTGCGGTGGGCGCCATGTCAGGGCCGTCAGCGCCTCCCTGCTTGTCATTCAGACAAAATATGGCTTAAATTACTGACTATGCTGACACTTGGTCAAGAGAGGCATGAACTAGGAACACAAAAGCTTAAACATATTTGATGATAAACTGAACTAACAAGTTGTTTATAAAAAGAAAGTATCCTTCCTGAAACACATCGCTGTCCTGTTCTCATGTCCGTCCCGAAACGCATCACCATCCTATTTTTGCGTCCATCCCGAAATGCATCACTGTCCTGTTCTCGTGTCCGTCCCAAAACGCATCGCTGTCCTGTTCCTGTGTCCGACACGAAATGCATTGCTGTCCTGTTCTTGCATCCTTCCCGAAACACATCGCTGTCTTGTTCTCGCATCTGTCCTTAAATGCCTCTCTGTCCTGTTCTCGTGTCCCTCCCGATATGCATCACTGTCCTGTTCTCATGTTCGTCCCAAAATGCATCACTGTCCTGTTCTTGTGTCCATCCAAAAACACATCACTGTCCTGTTCTCATGTCTCTCCCAATACACATGGCTGTCCTGTTCTCATGTCTCTCCCAATACGCATGACTGTCCTGTTCTCATGTCTCTCCCAATACGCATGGCTGTCCTGTTCTCATGTCTCTCCCAATACGCATGACTGTCCTGTTCTCATGTCCGTCCCAAAATGCATCACTATCCTGTTCTTGTGTCCGTCCAAAAACGCATCACTGTCCTGTTCTCATGTCTCTCCCAATACGCATGGCTGTCCTGTTCTCATGTCCGTCCCAAAATGCATCACTGTCCTGTTCTCATGTCTCTCCCAATATGCATGGCTGTCCTGTTCTCATGTCCGTCCCAAAATGCATCACTATCCTGTTCTTGTGTCCGTCCAAAAACGCATGGCTGTCCTGTTCTCGTGTCTCTCCCAATACGCATGGCTGTCCTGTTCTCATGTCCTGATGCGCATGCTTTTCTTCTCACAGGGTTCTGTTTCCATTCTCGTCTATCACGGTGGAACCTCATTCGTGTTCAGCGCTCATATATGGTTGATGCGATCCCCAGCCAGACCCTGTCACTCCTGAAATAGAAAATGGTGTCCCCGATGTGTATTATACTCGTTGCCTTCAGGCGTGACATGTGCGACAGAAGACTGCAGATGGGGTATGAGTAGGAGGTGTTTCACTGACACCCCCTCCCAGCACAAGGCTATCCCCCACCCGCCAACGTGCTAGACTAGTTAATTTCACACTGATCCATAGTGTACAGTCATCGGAAGCATCTGTCAGTGTCCAATCAGACGATGGGGATGGTGTCTGAGTAAGACGTGTGATCAGGCAGGCTAAAACACATGAAGGGGTTCATATGGTACCACCCCCCCGCCCATCACCCCAAGCCTATTTTATCTAATGCATGATTTTTCTGTTTAATCTGACAGCAAATGAAAGCTATCCAATCAGAGAATCCGTATTAATGACAATTCGCCCCCAGTCATTTGCACTGTTTGAAACATGATATTTAAATGGTTGATCGTTATTACAATGTAAATGTTTATCAAGGGGAGGATTTCATGATCTGGCATTATTGCACAGTGCTAAGATTCCACAGGATAGCACAGCGATATTCCAGAGTAATTAAATGTGGAAAACAGGACGAGATGAATTTCTTAACGAACCCTCCGTTTTACAGAGTGTGGGGTGAGGTTGAGGTCTCACACTGGAAACTGCTTATTCATCAGAGCAAAGCTGCGGTGCCCACGGTTTTCACACAGAGAACGAACTGACAGTCCAGACAGTGGCCCGTTCGGAAGCTCGCAGGGAGCCCCCGGCACCCGAACACCAGGTACGCCCAGACATTATGCCGCAACCCCACTACTGCTTTGGGATTTTTGGTACCATGAACAAAAGACAAAAAATATCTGCGAGGTTCCATGCAAATGTGCGTTTGATGTCACACCCATGATGCTGATGAAATGCTATGCTTTTCTAACGTGAATCAATATATGAATTCTGATGATTGGACAATATTCAACCCAAGAGGTTACATGAAATGATATGCAAATCGCCTCATTGATACCAAGCCTGTGCTCTGAGGTGTTGTGTTTACCAGTATGAGTATAAATGTCACATCCGTAATGCTGCATTTGCTCAAATACTCATCACAGCATCTGACAGCTTACAGAGAGCTGATCTGTCACTTCTGCAGCCATCCGCGCTGACATGACGCACAGTGATTAAGGGGAAGCCCAAAGCACCAAGCTACAAGGAAGGGACCCAACTGCAGAGCTGCGAGTGGGACGGGCCTGTGCTATTACATTATTTATAACATACCAGCCTGTTTTATGTATGATGTCTGAGCATGGCTGGTGATTTTGGAGACGGTGGTGGAGGGGCTTCGGGCCGCTTACCACCCGTTCATGGTGAAGTCCCGGTACAGCATTCTCTTGCCGATCTCTTTCCTCTGCACCCGTCTGGGGAACTCCAGGTGTGTGAACTCGTTCCCAAGCAGATGGGGCTGCATGTAGGCCTTTTTTTTTGGGGCGGGGGGGGGGGTGAAAAATCTTGTGCTCATCAGAGCCACGCAATATGCCACTGGAGCATTGGGTAGACAAATTGCGGTAAGGCAAGAGACGGCAAGTGAGAGAGAATTCATACAGCTACAAACTCCTGCCCCAACAAAGTATTTCCTGGCACGTGCCAAAGGAATGCGTGCCTCTGGGTCAGCAGGGAGGGGAAAGCTGCTCGGCACCCATGCCCCCCCCCCCCCACTCAGAGCCTCTGGAATGCTAACTGCCTGCTCACAGCTCCGACGCGGGCCGTCGCAGCTGAATGTGCCGGATGTGAGGGATGTTTTTATATATGAGTGTATGTATATATGAATGTGTGTGTGTATTGTGTAATATATATACATAAAATATATATTTTACACACACACACACACACGCAAGCTGGAGGGGCCCATGACACAAATTCCACAAATAATTCAGGAAGGGAGCAGAGAGGCTAAACAGCACTTCTCACACTTTACTGCTTCCAAACCCTGTAATTTCTACAGCATCAACGGATAAGTGAAAACCCAGAAAAAACCCCCGGAAAGACATATTACAGGTTTCAGGAAGAGTCTGCGAAATTTAAACCCAAACCAGACTACAAACTCCTCTTAAATTTTGTTGTATGGCTGTGGGAAAAAACCCCCCGACCCGTATAATTAGCCGCCGGTATGAAGGGGCCTGAAGTTGGCGCATCCGGGAGCCAGCAGGTTTGTAGGTCGCTTATTAACCCACTGACGTCATAGTGCGAGTAACATTTACATTCATACATCCGTTAGTTTTCTAACCCAAGTTCACCAAATGCATCTAGTTTAGTAGAATGTGTTTGATGTGCCGACAGCATGAGAACTACAGAAGTTTAAGGATTAATAATGTTTTCTTTTCATTTCACTTCTCACAGGAGTAGAACCCGGCCTGCAAAAGCAGCGTCACAAAGCAGAGTAGTGATGCGTCTGCACTCGACCGCTCCCTCCAGTGCCACGCCACTGTGTCTGAGTCAGGATGTCTGCCCCCCCCCGGCACACGCGCACGCACGCGCGCACACACACACACGCGGTGACAGCCAGTGACGGGCACCTAAACAGCCAGCTACTTTCGCCCCCCCCCCCGGCTATTTCTGACGCCAACGGGCTTGAAAAAGCAGGCCTCAAGTCACGAGAACCTCTTCAGGCACCATCTGTGGGAGACGATCAGGACACCCGTCCCAAATACCCGCCAAGAAACACCTACCACCTTTGGCCAAATTTTCTGTTCATGTAAGCAAATACTTCAACTTCAACTGAAGGACATCTGCACCAGAATGCTCAAAATGTGTAGGACACAGCTCTGAGATGGGGTTCCTTAAAGATCAAGAACATGTCTCCAAACAAAGATAGCTCTACAAACAGGTGCAATTTTAACACACTTAGGACTATACTTGTCAAATTATGAAAGTAATTAGAAAGAATACTATTAACCTCACATATCAGACCCTACTCTCAATAAGGAAACAAACTCCTTCGATTTGTACATAGTATGAATAGGTAAGAGCTCAATTATAAGCTATGGAAATAATACAATAGAAAGAGAAAAATACTTTATTGATCCCCTGAAGGAAATTTCTTTGTCAGCAGCAGTAGATAATGTAATAAATGTAATATTTTAGAAATTCATCAACTGAGGAAAGCTTCCTAATCCAATTCGCTAAGTTCCCTTTACCTTCAAATAG
>JAODKN010000001.1:3717237-3745312 GCA_026774425.1 Petrocephalus zakoni | reverse complement strand
CCCAATATAACGCATGACTACTTCAGCCGACTCTCTTTGTTATTCCAAATAATGCTACTATGCCAGTAGGGGGTGCAGTGGTTAAGGGCAAGCCGGTCAGCTTGGATGTGCTGGAATTACTCCACCATCCTCTTAAAGGTGAGATGTTTGCCATGCTGCCATTTTAGCTCATGTGCTACTGACCTGCCAGATCTGACACCTTGCTTCAGAACAGAGGATGTGAAGAAAGGGATTATTTAATCTTGGATCCTCCAGCAGGGGCTACCCTCACTCCGCCCCAAACCCCACCCCACCCCACCCCACCCATCGTCATGCCAGCCCCAGCTCCAATCCACCACTAATTGTCAGCATCCACTTGAGCGCTTGACAGGTTCTTTATCTGTGATCCACATTGGTAACACTCATCTATCATGGTGTAACAGGCCGCTGATGGGCCCCCATCCTGGTGGGCCCCCATCTTGGTGGGCCCCCATCCTGGTGGGCCACAAATCCTCCCTCATGTGCCCTTCTCTGCAGCGTGGACTATTTCTGGAGCTAAAAAAAATCACAAGCGCAGGAGTGATGTTAGCAAAGGTTTCATATGAAGAGCGTGACAACGCAGGGGTGACTGATGTCGCCGGGTTAATCTCAGGAACCAGTTCGACGGAAACTACTCCCCAGAAAAGCCTGAGCGCAGCAGCTATTCATCCTGACCCCCCTGCCTAGGTGGGACCTCACGTCATACATTTCCTCTCAGAATCACCTGGAATCCCCATGTTAACCAACTCGGAGCCTTTGTGCACGTTTTATTCTAGTCCCTTGTCCTTCCTCTTGGGGTGTCCGGAAGCACACGGAATGGGAATAACCCAACAAGCGCCTTCATAAAGGGACGCCCCCCCCACCCCCGCTGCCAATATGCTAACGGCATTAATGATGTTATGAAGAATTATGAGGGCAAATTAGGTTTCTAGTGCCTCTTGAGCGCCTCTAAAATGCCAAATAATAAGCTACCAGATTGCAAATTAGATCAGTAAAAATATCAAACATACAACAGGGGGCGGGGGCAATCTATAATTGCATTTAGTGCCCGGCCTCATGGGAGACGTGTTACTAAAGATGGCGGCGTGCGATGCGGGGGGGCACCATCGACAGCGGGCCGGCAGTCGGCAGGGTAACTAAATAAACACCGCAGGCGTCATTAAATATTCAGCAGCTGAAATCTGACTAATATGCTGGCCTGCTCTGCCAGTCCCCCAGGACCACCCGCCGTCTGCCCCCAGCAGGACCACCCCCCCACCCCCCGTCTGCCCCCAGCAGGACCGCCCCCCTTTTTGCCCTGTTTATCCCCCTGTGACCCCAAATGCAATAAACGGAGGGTTTGCCCCAAAGGGCTTAAGCGCTCGGGCAGGAAGTGAGATAAAAATAAGGGGGGCAGAGGAGGACTGATGGCCCCCACAGCCACCCCCCTCCAAAAAAATAAAGGAAATTAAGTGAAAGGACAGACCTCTTACTGCTGCGTTTCCCGCCAAAACATGCTGCGTCTGATTGGGGTACGGACGAACAGAAGGTGGACAAAGCACACACGCGAGAGCTACGCACTTTGACGTGAAACGCACACCGAAGAGGCATTATGGGAAAAGAGAGCGTGCAGCCAAGCTGGGGCGCTCATGCAGAGACGTGGTCCCCAACACGTCTCTCGTGTCAGAAATGACAGAGTTTAAGCATCCGCTACCCTGGGTCTGGCGGAGAAGGGCAAGGGAACAAACTGCCGCCAATGCGGGCCCATGTTAAATGGTTCCGGCCCGATCCGGGTGACAGTCTTATGCAGGTGTGTGTGTGTGTGTGTGTGTGTGTGGGGGGGGGGGTTCCTCTTATAAATAATGGATGTGCTAGAGGGGCACAGCCGCCCGCATCTGCTGGAGAGGTATGAGTGGCTTCATGCAAATGAGCGGAGACAGCCTTATTGCACGAGGAATATCAATGGAGTAATTACTGTTACATGGTCACCCCCCCTCCCTGCCCCCTCTCATTTCTCAAAGTGGGGGTGGGGTGGGGAAGAGGCACGTGCTCCTAAGAGCAGAACTAATAATGTGAGGCTCAGAAGCAGACACTTCTGAGGATGACCCCATGGGGTCCTGGGCCACGGGCTGCTAAACACCACCCCGGGAGAGTTCTGTGGCGTGGCTGAAATTAAAAAACTGCCAAACCGACCTGGCAATCACAGCCACCCCCTAAAACTGCCCTCGTCAGCCTGCCAATCAGGCTGGAGAAGTGTAACCCAGCTGATTTTGTTTGTGTGTGTGTCGGGGGGGTCTCATGTTGAAATATTACAGCATCAAGCCCCCCCCCCCCCAACAGATCATGGTCAGGAGTCTGTCACCCACGGCAACCACTGAAAAAGTAATGCACTGCTGAGAGAAATAACTGCTCTTCAGAGCCACACCGTCACATGTCCTACAGAGTCCATGACTCGCTGCGAACGCTAAACAAAACCGATCTCAGACAAAAGGAACATGCGCCAATAGCCGCTCACCCGGCAGGCGTATGCTAAAAGGAACAACCGGCAAACATGCGTGAATAGGAAGCCTAATCACCGGGGCGGAGCGCGGCCACGACAGGTGAAGGGCGACGCCCCTTTCCACATTTCCACATTAGGCGCCCCATTAATTCAAAAACGTGCTTAATTTTGTTGCTAAGAGTTGTGACAGGGTGTGCCAGGATACAGCTCAAAGAGCCGCACGGAAGCAGGTTCGACCGGCACCATCAAAGGGACGCCTACGTTTTCTGTGCTCCCAGAGTGATGGCGGGGGCGGGGGGGGGCGTGTCAAGCGCCGCATGCCTGCCCAGGCACCGCATCCCTCCAAGGCCTCGCTCCGCTTCTGCCCCGACTTGTCGGGATCCACTGGGTTCCCATCCTGCTGTCCTGCTCTGCCCCACCCACCGTGTCGGCAGGAGGGAGCGTCTGACAGCAGGCCATGGCAAATGAAGAGGAAAGGGACTGTGTGATCACTGTTAGCCCCAACCCCTCTAGCTCCAGTTACTTCTCTTAGAAGAACTCCAAAATAACACAGCCAGCGTGCCGGGGAGTCGCCTGGGAATGGTGACTGTCTCCTAATTATCCTTTTCATGTTTTGCTTTCGCATCTCTTGTGTGATGATTCCTCTGTGGGTCAGGATCGCAAAAGCAGATGAAAGCTGTGATGTAATAATAATAATAATAGATATTTTTTTACTGCCTCCATCTTGCTCTCCATGAGAGCAAGCTTGGCCATGAAGGCCAGCCACCCATTACGGTACCCAGTGAGCTGGGGGTGAAAGGCCTTGCTCGAGGCCCCACAGACCTGCCAAGGCCAGGCGTGAACTGCCAATCTTCTAAGCAGATGAGAAAATGCCATATGGAAGTGTAGTAAAGCGCAGGTATAGCTAACAGTGCAGGGCACGGAGCACACTGCTCCCGTCATGGAGAGCTGGACGTGTTGGGGACTCCCTCCATGTCAGGGTTTCCCTCTGTCGAGGACTCCCTCAGTGTCGGGCACTCTCCCCACATCACTGTCCTGCACATGGCACACTGGGGGCCTGCCCTGCTCAACCTACTCTGAGGTCCAGTCTGTCTCTGCCAGGTCCTCCTGGCTTGGGGCTGCCTCCTCTGCCCCCTGCTGGCCTCTCGCCCACAGCTTCACGCCACTCCAAGTAGAAGACGGAGAGTCCCCCCAGGTCGATCCGGACATATTTCATTGCAGCTCAGAAACACTGCATAGCTGGGCCCCACTGCACAAACCAGCGTTCTCTCAACGTGAAAATTAAGACTGACTAGGAATAAAAACCCAAATTACTCCTTCCAATGCAGGCTTATTTCCTTATAAATCAAGCACATGGTACAATTACGCTAATATTGTTGTTTTCCTTTACCGTCCATTGCCGGATTAGTCCACTAAACCCCATCATGGAGGCAGAAGATACCAGGATGACCGGCTGGGAAGCAGAACGCAGGGCAGCTGGACAAAACCCCCCCCCCCCCCGTTAGACAAAGAGCCCCGGCTGCTCGCCCAGAGGCCACACTCACGGAGAGACCGAGAACATGCCACTAGGCATGACTTTACCCGGTTGGTGACTGCCCTCAGGCCCGGACAGAGAAAAGAAACATTACAGTCCAATAAAAGGTGGACGAAAAGAGCAGGGGAAAGACGAGTGTGTTTTTCCCTCTTTTATGGCTGCTGCTCTGCAGTTAAAGGCCTGTTTCTGATTTTCTGTCTCATTCGTTTATAGCAATAAAAATGGTTTACTCAGCAGCCCTCTCCAACACGATGCGGCTCCCCGCTGTGGGCCACGCTGTAAACGGCACAGTTATACGATAACCCCTGGCAACTAACCCCTCCGCCAACTGATTATCGTACCTTTGGTCGGCTTTTGATCTGCGGGGACTTGTGGATCTTCTACATAAAGTTCTGCCTGCCAGGGACATTTTTAAAGTCACAGAGCACTGCCATCCGGCGCCTGGGAGGAAGCGGGGGAACATAGGAAAGCCTGTGTCCCCCTCCAGTCAGTGAGGACAAACCAAAATGCCCCTCCCTCCCCCCGCCTGCTTTTGGATCATGTCACTTAGATTGGTGGGAATCGTTTCCCAAATGCCTGAGATAAAGGCACCTACTCTCTCATTGCCCCCTTAAAGTGTCACTGACCTCAGGCTTGTAAACAAATGAACAGCTGGCTATCTTATTCAGTGCGAAATTACCCACAATGCCCAGCCACATCATGCCGGCACAGCAAGATCAGCGAAATGAGCCTCTGATGCTTGTGCGGTGGTGCCCCCCTCTATGGTCCACCTGCACAGATCCGTCTCACACTCCCGTGCTGAGTTTCAAACAGTCGCTGAGCTGGGTTCAGGGGACGCCTCAGGTGACCCTGCTGAGTGGCTCCATCAGGTAACTTTGACAGCAGAAAAGAGTCAAGTTTCTTGGGCCAGAAAAATGAGACCGCCAAAACTGTGCTAAAGACTATCAACCATTTCCCCCAAAACCATACTAAATTACCATCCGCCTTCCCCAAAACCGCTTCCTCTGATACTGTACTAAATGCTGCCAAACATTACCCCTGAAACTGTGCTAAACACTACCAAGCGTTACCCCCAAAACCACACTAAATGCTACCAAGCGTTAGTAGTGATGTGTTCAAGATCAAGACTCATCCAACCCAAGACCAAGACAAGACAATTCAGAATCAGAATTTAGATTGTTTTTGGAAGAGTGCAGCTACATTGGGGATATATTTTCATTTACGTAATTCCAAAAGACCCAATTATTGAAGAAAAAAATGTACACACTCTAAACAATAATGCACATATTTACAGTATATGAAATAAAAATGTTTCTAGGTAAATTATTATACTTTTTGCATGCATAACATTTTATTGTTTCTCAATAACATTTAAGTACAAGAAAAAAAAAAGCATCTAAGAAAAAAAAGTAAGTATTGCATTTTAAAAAAGCATTATGATGTATGCTCAAAATGCTTGAAAATTGCTCAAAATCTCTTCCTAGTGGCCCTTGTGCAATCCGAAGCTGCCCAATAGCATTATACCGCTAGGTGCAGCTCAGAGATATAGTACATTTTATGTAGCAGCAATACAAGAGGACAGAAAATTAATTTTCGAAATATTTCAAGACTTATGGCTAAGACCAAGTTAAGATCAAGACAAAGTAGTCTCAAGACCGAGACGAGGCTGAGACTGGATCTCGAGAACTACAACTACAACAAGCGTTACCCCTGAAAATCACGCGAAATGCTAACAAGTTTTACCCCAAAATACCAAGCATTACCCCCCAAAACATGTTAAATTCTGGCAAGCGGCACTCTGAGAACCACACTAAATGTTAACAAGTTCTACCCCCGCAAACTCTGCTAAAAGCTAAAACCATGCTAAAGGCGCTAGCCCTCAAAACGTGCTAAATGCTGCCAAGCAATACCCCCAAAAACATCAAAATGCCACTAAAGCGCTGGACCCATAAGGGTTATGGTTACACTTCTCCATCGTTTCAGGTCAGTGACCGGGAGGCTGCTTGCAGGAGGTGGCGCCCATTCTGGGCTCCATGCAGCGAGCCGGTAGCTTGGCATGTGTGTGCTGGGTGTTAACCATCGCCGGAAAGATTACGTTTGACTTTGTTTGTTGACATAGCGATTAGCGAGCCTAGTTGGGCCTCTGGTTAGCCCCCCCGTCCCCTTAACAGGCGGCCTTCCTGCTGCGAGATGCTCACTGCACCACCTGTCAGATCCATGCACAGTAATTACCCTTAAGCTTCTGGATCGCACACAAGGAGGCGATGACGGACAACTGATGTTCTCACACCAAACTGCTTAAGAGTGCTGTTGTGGGTAAGCCCGGGAAGAAGTGCCTCCAGCCGGCCTGCCAATCAGCTCCCCTCATACGTTTGGGGATTGGACGAACAGTGGAGACCCGGGTGGCTAGAATCAGTACTGTGTGTGATTCTCACCGAAACTCAAGGAGAGCTGGCAATCTGCTTCTAAGTACTTCCACAACACCGCAGGCATGTGCCGGTCCCGCGACCCGGCCTGTGCCCGACAAAACGGGGCTGGCAGGTGGTCTGGCTTTCGATGAAAGGGTGGTTAGAAGTGTCCCCCGCTTCGCCGCTGTGGCAAGACCAAAGTCCTCCCTGGAGGTGGCACGCTCCACGTAGCATACCTTACTCGACACAAATGTTCTTCAGCTTGGGTGTATTTAAAGCTTCCATGGCCTTAATAATTAACAGACAGTGCCCTCTTCCTCTTTTATTTCGGCTTCCCTTGCTTGTTTGTCTTGTTTTTTTTAAGCCATGTGTTCCTGCCTCAGTATCAAAGGCTGGGGGAGAATAATTGTACAAATAAAAGGGAAACAACCAGAGAAGAGGCGATCAATGCCTGCGGGGTAAGAGTTTCCACTGATGCCTGCCAAGGATCCATTAAATGTTACGGGCACAGGGGGGCGCTGGGGGAGGCGGTGAGCTGGACAGCAGAGCGGGGCGGGCTGGCCCACAAGTGACATCTGAACACTGTGCAGGGCCCCTCTTTTAGGCTTCCATAGTGATCACAGATCTAACAGCCTTACAGCACACACCGGACTAGCAGATGACCAGGGGGAGGGGCATAAACGCGAATCGCCCGGGAGGAGCGACGCTTTGGCACAGTGGCCACATGACCGTCTAAATGCAGGTGATGGGGTTACTAAAAGAGCACCCAGGACTGGTTTTCTCCAGGCTATCAATGGCACCCTGCCCCCAATTAGATGGCTCCAGCTATATTACACACATAAAGGCACTTCTCGCTTAATAACTTCCTCGCGGTACCTGTAAAGCGGACGTTCAGCAGGATACTAAAACCATGGGATGTAAATCTATTTTTAATGCTCTGTGTTGGGGGGGGCCGGGGGGCGGGGGCGCGCCGCCCCGGGGGGTCGGGGGCGCGGGGCCCGCCCCCCCCCCCCCCCCCCCAAAAGTTTGCACCGGGTGAGACTCTCAGACAGGCTTCTCATTGCCTCATTACATGACAGAGACCTTGTAACACCAGTGGGCGCCATGTGGTGCCCATCAGAAAGGTCGCTGGCTCAAATCCCGGGGCCAGCAGACTGCAGCCACCGTCGGGCCCCTTAGCTAGGCTCTAAATCACCAGCTGCTCTAGTTACTGTCTCAGCCTGTGCTGTGACCCCCAAGCGTGCTCTCATCCATACATGTTCCTGTGCGTCTCTTGGAGAGCAAGATGCGGCATTAATAAAGTACCACTATTCTATTTTTTCTCTGGCCAGTTATTACACCATTGAGCCTGACACTCACATTCTCATGTAGCAGCATTTGCTAACATGCTGAGGTCACTGTGACAAAGACGGGGAGCGTGTCACCCCTCGCCGCCAGACTGCGAAAGGGACACCCTCGTCACGCGCCTGTGCTGCCGGCTGTCTCACCAGAAACTGCAGCCTCTGCCGCTCCGATTCAGGCGTGAACTCTGTGGACATTGGGATTATCTCACCGCCACGGACGATGATGGCCCTGAAACCACGACAGAGAGCGTTTAAGTTCGGGCTTTGAGAAACAGATCTCTGTCCGTTTAGCATGTGTGATCCTGCAAGGCTGTTACAGCTGAATGCCAAAAGTCATGTTAACCGCAGGAGGCTCTGAAATGCCAGGCAGTTCCAGGGTGGGGAAGGCGTTTAAAATGAAGGTGCATGGCTGAACAAAAGAACAACTGGGGGAATGTGTCACACCTAGTGTGACTACAGCACGGTTAAGGTCAGTGTGCAGACTCGGAAATAAGTTGGATTGAAGCAAAGTGCACCCTGTTATTGTTATATTTATTTGATTGATTCTCTTGTTGGGGTCCACCATCTCTTACAGTACCATCAGGAGTGAAGCCCAGTCTTTTGTACCGTAAGGTGAGAGATTCACAAACATCAGAGGTTGGGGACCACCTGCTTTGGGTCATTAAACATGGCTGAGGTAGGTTTAGCTTTCTGAGCCTAGGGAGTGAGTGGTGAGATGTCATGGGCCTGATGAGCCGGCTCATATGTCCATGCAGATCCAGGGTCCTGGCACTGCTGGATTATGGGTGATGGCTTCAGCCGCTAGTCAGGACAGCACTGTTTAATCTGTCAGAAGGCCAGTGGGCCCGATGGTGACAGGAAGTCCTCAGCTGGCATAGGGGGGGGATAGAGGTGCCATCATCTTACTGGCTACCTATTACTTAAAATAAACCTCAGCTTCAAGTTTGATGCAGGAGACAAAACCAACAAACATTTTATCAAGCTAATTAAACCAGAGTTTCTCAAATCAGTCCTTGGTCACTCCCAGACAGGCCACATTTTTGCTTCCTCCCAGCTTTAACACCCAGTTCAGGTGTGCTGTGAGCAAAAATTTGGACTGCCTGTGGGTTCCTGAGACTTGGGCTGATTTAAACACTTCATTATATTATTTAGCAAACAAAAGGATGAAGACAGTCTGGTGTCGTGCCTTGAAGTAATGGACCCATCAGTCAACGTAACTGTTAACTGATTTGTCAGTGAAATACAGGAAGGGTGATGGGTAACGGGTATGTTACCTGCTGTCTCCGGCATTGCCTACGTAGAGCTTGCCCAGCAGAAATATCACAACCAGTGCCGTGCAGCCGCCAGAGATGTTGTAAATGGCCTTCTCCCTCTCAATCTGCGTGTCCTGTGGCCATGTACACACAGACGCTCGTGAATAAACACGTAAACGAGAGCATGCCGCGTGCTGATTTCTGTTATAAGTTCATTGCACTTTTAATGGTCATGGTTATAATTTTCCATCATACTGAAGTCTGGAATAAATTAGAAAGGAAGAGGAAGAAATGATATATTAAATAATACAAAGGCAAAAATGTTATCAGCAGGAAAACAGAAGCACAAGGGGCGACAGAAACTGGGCTAAGAAGTGTGCTAACCAATATCACGTTCTGTGTTTTAATTAAATAGATTAATTATGCTAATTAAACCAAGAAAAGATGAAAAATCCATTACGTTAATTAACGGTATGCATTTTTAATGAATCACTGAATTAATTATTCAGAAAAAATACAATTCAAATTTACTTTTTGTTGGAACCTGAACGTCCAGCAGACCGGTCACGATACGATCTGACACAGTCCGGTAACCGCGGTATGTAACTAGCGAGCACGTCGCGGCTCTCATTTAACGCCGCCACGGGGAATCATCCTGGATGCATATGGACTGGAACTTGGACGACAATCCGGGACTGAGCCGGGAGGGGGAGCGAGGATTAATGTAGCCCGTTCGTAATGGAACTGGCACCGGGGTCCGGGGTCGGGCGCCCGCCCTTCCCCAGATGAGGCGTCCCCGAGAGGCTGCGGGGGCAATTTGTGAGCAACGGCTGGGTGGAGCTTCTGCCGCGCCTTCTGCTCGGCGACTGAATCGACTGACTGATTAGTGGGGGGGCGCAGACTAGCCTACCTCCCCCCGGTCTCTCTAACCTCCCGCCGCCATCGGCGTGGAGGCCAGGCGCGAGGGAAGGGAGACGCGTCTCTGGCGCGGTCGCGGGCTGACGCTGACGTCACCGTCAGGCGCGCGCCGAGGAGCAGCGCCGCTCGTGTCCGTTGCCGCCTTTAGCGGCACCGCTGCGCGGGGCTTCGGTGTGAAACGCGCTTCAAATATCAAACTCTCTTTTCCGAGTTCAAACTGAATTCTGAGGAGAAACCGCCTCTTCAAATTCTCGGAGAAAAATTCTGTTTTCCTCCCCCTCTGATGTACCACTGCTGTTGGTGTCACTCCGGGGGCCCCGGCGGGGCTGCAGTCTGTGCTCCGCTCCTGCGTCCCATCCTCCGGCTGTAACCTGCCGCATATCAGCAAAGCCTTTTCACTGTTTAGCCGTTTGCCGAGTCCGTGCGGTCACATGGAGGGTAAGTGCACTTCAATCACTGTCTGTATACATATTTTCAAAAAATATTCAGTTCTGTCTCAGTTAACCACTTGTCTGATCCGAATGCCGCATGCAACAGTTCAGGGGCGGGGGGGGCACAGCAGGATTCAGACCCAAACCATCAATATGCCATACCGCACTCCCACCAAATCAAACCTGGCCAGTAGCTCATTAGTCATTGGCGTTGGCGTCTGGCCAACTCAATTATCGCAGCTGCCATTGTCCTGCATAAAGTACATTTTGAGTAATTTACAGCCAAACAGTGCAGGTGACAAAAGGCGGGAAGATGGATGAATGGCGTTCGCAGCGAACGCCGAGCTTCCGCGCCTGGGCCGCCCTGGCGCGCATCCTCCATGAATTCCGTTTGTCACGACTGCACGGTTCATGAATCATTAAAAACCAGCATGATGCAAAAGAGAATAAGAACATATGCCACTGTTTATAAATATCCCCACCCAGGGTAACCGATTTCTAACATGTCTGTGCAGTATTTCAAGGGATAACATTTTAAAACCCGATATCAAGCGTTTATGTTGAGTCACACTGCCATCTAGTGGCTATTCCGGTTTTTACAGCCCTGATTATTATTACTACATTTTATTTCTGTACCCCTAATCGAAAACGTGTTGTTGAATGTTTAACTAAATAACATAGCCTGATGCAAATTTCAGGACAGACGTTTCCAAGTCGAGTGGTTTTGCAGACAAAAATGGTTATTTTTATGCGTAAATGTCACCGTAATCACCTACAGCAGTTGTTATAATGACCGGATGCACCCAGTAGGATTAAATGACATCATTATGGCCCATTATGGAAAAGGCCAGATCCCAGCTAGATTGGCAAGAGATGGCAATCTAAACATGTGACCAGTTGGAGAATTGATTTATGGCTCTTTGGGTTGTGATTTCCCCGACTTGGTCACCTCCACACTATGGTGTGGCTCCAGCATTTAGTCCAGATGGTGGGTCGTTAACCCTACAGCCGATCCTGCACTCATTTATTTTAAATAAGGTGGCTATAAACTGTAGATGAGTGAATTATGAAAGCGGGTTAGTACATGAAAGGTCACTTGGTAGAGTCAGTAGGCCTTTGCCCGGCTGGTCCGTAGTTTTTCTGGTCTTGGTACAGCAGCGGCACTGAGATCAAAGGCTGCCTGCCGGATGGGTTCTAGGCAAGACTTAGCAGAGCACAGTGGGCTGGAACCGGCACTGTTAACATGCTATGTGTGGGTGTCAGGGGTTGGACTTACCATCTCCTTAAAGGCGTTTTCGATGGCTCCGATCACCAGGCTCTCGTGCTGGACCTTCTTCTCAGTGAAGAAGCGTGCGGGTGGGGTGTTGGGCGAGCCGGGGGCACCGGCAGCCCCTCGGAGTGAGGCCGCGCGTGTGAGGGTGCGGTGGGAGCTTGCTGTGCAGTTGGGGGGCTCCTCACCCTGGCAGGTGGGCGGCGGCTGGGCCGAGTTCCGCAGGACGTCCAACACGTCCTGCAGCTGCTCGGTAATGTGGTGCTGAAGCAGCCGGGACGCCACCACTGCCGCCCCCGAGCCGGCGTGGCCGTCAAACAGCGCCCAGTAGTGGAAAACCAGCCCCTCGGACTCCTGCGTGCACGTACACAAAAACGTGCAAATCAAAGTCAGACCTACTGGACACATGACCACATGAAGTGGTCAGCAATTTAGGAAGGTTCCTGGTTCAAATTCCATGAACGGCAGAGTGATTTCACCGTTGGGCCTTTGAGTAAGACCCTTAACCTCCAGTTACTCCAGGGGCCAGCTGACTTTTCAACTGCATGTTGTTTTGGATAAAAGCATCTGCTTTAAAAAATTTATGTGACGCAAATGATACATGGATAGTAGTTGGACAGAGACCGCCTCACAAATCTCCTCAAAGCCCTAAATGTAGCCTCAGTCAGCTTAGCTGTGACAATATAACACTATGGCTGCGGGTGAATCACCCAGTGTCCTACAGGGAAGCCGAGAAACCCAACATGCTGTTTCCAGTCGGCTCAGTCAAACTGTCAATACTGCTCTCAGAGTCAAAGAAACGGGAAGCTGACATCGGCAGTGGCGATCGGAGTCACAGAAGTGTGACTAAAATCGGGCTATAAGCAGGGCTTGACACAAGTGGCATGCAAGTACGCATTTGCCGTATAAACCGTAAAATGCGTGGCAGTTTGTTTTAATAGTGCAGATGCACATAGGTGTATAAGCGCATTTGCGCCGTTATGATGAAATTACCGAGCATTATAAGCTTTACTAATTACACTGTAATTTCTTGTCATAGCTGCGTAAATAAGTATACATTTGCACTGTTATAACAAGAAACCTCTGCGTGGTACTTTCTTGTTATAACAGTGCAAATACGTACTTATTTACGTAGGTATGACAAGAAATTACAGCTTCCCTGACTGAGGAGCGTAGCCTAGCCTAGCCCCCATAATACGGTACCCTGCAGGCCTCGCTGTCCTGCCCGAAACACATGATTTTGGGGATAAGCAAAACGGTAAACAAGATAAATGAATGTTTGCACAGCAGAGCAGCACAGCAGGCTCTTGGGTTACTGGTCTTCACCCAGCATGAGATCAGCAAACAAAACAGTATCTCGCGATTCGATTAACGGTGCTTCAGTTACCGAAATCCACACGCTGAATGGGGATGGCTCTCTCTGAGAACCATCATGCTTCAGTTACTGCTCACTGTCACCATCTTGGCACATGTTGTGGACTCATTTACATTTTATTTATTTAGCAGACACTTCTAGCCAAAGCGACATGCGCTTTTTTAATTGAGAAAGCAGTAATGCATATATACTTAAAGCCATATATACTTAAAGTGATATATATCATGATCACATCTTACTAATTTGCTCCCACGATGAATTGAATTAGGGGCATGTTTTAATAATTTGTTCCCTCCTTTGAGTTAAAACATGCCCACTTATTATTAATTTGTTCCCACAATATATTAAAATGAGGCCACAATAAATTTCATTTTTGTTATGTCAGGAGTAGGGCTCCACAGGGTCAGCCAGTCCCTGGAGTAATCGGGTTAAGAATTTTCTCAAGGGCCCAACAGTGAAAGTACTCTGCAGGCTCTGGGATGTGAACCGTAGACCTCCGGATAAGAGGTGCCACTTAGCCATCCACTTGGGCGTATCTCTCATGTAAGGCGGGGTATCATCCTCACGAACCCCCACCCCAAAAAGACCCATCGTGTCCACAAGACACACAGGCCTGCATTTTTCATAGTATCCAACGTGGCACATTTGGTCGTAAGCAGGCGGAACACACAGACTGGGCAGTGCCGCTCTTTGTTCTTACACCATATGAAACTAATTCACCTCTGGCGAATTCGAGCAAATTGGAGCAAATGTCAGGCTGATCGGCATTCACGCTGATCTCCTGCGAGGCTCACACCTGGAGCGTTTAATCAGCTAAACATCATTCTGAAAGTAAGCTATCCAGTCCCTGCCAAACCACAGGAACAACAGCATCAACAGGTATTATCACATAAAGAGAATTAGTCTCTGAGCCAGCAGAAGCTTCAGAGGGCCCAATCTCAGCGTCCAATGGCTCCATCACCTCTTTTTCTACCAATAACCTGGGCAAGGTCAGATTTTACACTCTGTCTGGCACAACACCAACATCTACACCCAGGTCACGGAGTCTCACTGGGATGCAAGGATGCAGGTGCCCTTTAAATGTTATTCCTGATGAAAAGGCATTACTGCTTCCCTGTCACAGTGGATGCAAGCTGAACAAAGCAGCTAATGCACAGCAGATGACTCAGGAGGTCTGGCTGTGCGTGGGCGACAGAAAGGCCGAACCAATGGCAAGGCGATCTACCGGACATGACTGCTGGTCTGGAACACATCAGCTTGGGGTCAGTCGGAGGTCAGGGGAAGATGCAGAGAATGTGACAGCAGGAGCATGTAATAATCAGAGGGGGCAGGAATGACAGGCGTGCCAGGAAATGGTGCTGCCACTTCCAGAGGCGGAGAACGTAAACTGAGAGGCGCGAGGGCTATGGGATGCAGAGAAAAGGTACAGAGAAATCAAGAGGGGCTACTTACAGAGTTCTCCTTCAGCCCTAAGCCCTCTCCGTTAGGCAGGGAGGACCTCCTCTTAGAAGTGGGTGTCTTGCTGGGAGTGTTGGACACACCTGGCTTCCTCTTCACCACCACCAGCTCACAGCAGGCCTGGTCCTCATTCAGAGTGCTCTTCCCTGCATTGATGACCCTATTGGAGACAATCAGTGAGGTAGTGATGGACAACATGACGCTTCATGGCAACGTTTTGCCCATCACTACTGAGCAGCATAAGACAATATCACAAGGACATGAAGACTGTGGTCTGCAGGTCACCTTGGGCCAATGTCTGCTGAAGGGCTTTATGTAAGGTAAAGGGGGGGAAATTTATGTTATGTAAATAAATAGATCTTTTAGACTATAACTGAAGGTCAAATTTGACGTACATCTTCTGTTGTTTTTGAGTTGAGACCACCAATGATCTAAAGTCTGGCTTCCTTATCATATGTTACCGTATTGGGACCCAAAGTTTACTTAGTAATCCAAAGTACTTTAATTAAATTTTCTGTAGAAATGGTACTTATGACCTTGAAAAATTGCTCTTCAGTCTCCATGCAGTTTCAGTCCCTGATAAACAAAAATGCATCCATTTCCTACTGTACAAATCTAACAGTAAAAATCGTCAACCAAGTTTGGCTCAGGTGGGGAAGTGATTTTACAACTGATCAGTATAAATTAAGAATGTAATTAAAATTACCATCACTATTGATAAACAGTGCTAGTATTACTTATAATGATTAACTGATTCATACTCTTCTGTGTACATAACCCATAAACAGGGTATTTTGTAATTGACAGGTATAAAAAATACTTCATTTGCCACTTGCATAAGTACAGGTACACTGGAGTGCTTCTTTTTGCATATTCCATCAGACTCTTCATGAAAGAGGAATGCCCAAGGACACAAGGCCTCCCTCCCTAGCAACCAACAGCAACGGGTCAAGTCTGAGACTGATAAAGACCACCTGGTAGGCTGTCAGAGGGAATGACTGCCCACCCAATCATTTCCTAGCAACCTGAATAATTTCAGATAAGTTACAAAGTAAGGAGGAACTTCACCTTGAGCCGCTTTCCGGAAAATAACTTGGGTATAAAAGAAGCCTGGGAAGAGAGTTGGCTAGAAGCTCGTACAAAAGAGTGCTGGTGTGGTCATTGTGTGAGTTTTCCTTTGATACCAATCAAAGATTCATCAGCTGTATTAGAAATCTTTTCCTGCCTTTTTGAATTCTGTAACCACAGAGGTTTGAGATGATTCCAATATGATACAGTTCTGGAGAAAAATGGAACATATCTAGCTTCAAATCTGTAACCAGAATTTCCCAGTACAAAAATTTTCACTTCTGCACTCCCAGACTCTTCCAGGTAACAGTCCTGTAGTCTCAGAAGCGACTGATCTCACTAACATTTCAGAGTTAAAAGGTTTCCAAAAAAATCCCCTCTCCTTATGTGCTCGCCGCTTGATGATAATGCTGAAAGCCGACTGCTAAAATGAACCAGACAGACCCAACCTTCATGCTCCTCGGAGCCAACTGGCTTACGCCTCTCGCCACGACCCTCGATGAAATTAAATGAAACCGAGAGCCGCGACCGTCAGTGCCCGGGGCAGCAGCCGTCTCCTCGCGGACCGTCTGTGTGGAATTTGCCATAGGATTTTGGCCAGCTCATGAAACGAGAGCAGTCCTTCCAGCTCCCTTAAGCCGCGGAGCGTCTAATCAGCCCGGCTGCCAAGCAGACACCCAGCAGACCTAGACCTCGAGGGCTTTCCACATGAAGCATAAAGACTGCACCAGAGCCAAGCACAACAATCCCCCCCAGGAAGTGTGGAGCTCAGCCAATAGCAACTTGGGACTTACGGTCAATAATGAATAAGCAAATGGGGTCTTGTTTCCTTCACAGAGTCGTGTTGGATACAAAACAGCCCACTGAGCAGCAGAACAAAGGAAGAACATCTGTCAGAATTTAACTTCCACAGGTCTAAAACTGTAACAAAATTCCAATTCCAAGTTTAGTTTGATGTTATGAGCCTACTGTATTACTATGGTACTTAGTAATGGTAATCACAAGAAAGTCATACACAGCATTAGATAACCTTACTGACTACAGCTAATGGTTCAGCGGGGTGGGGGGTGGGGGCAAAGGAGTTCAGCATCAGTGTCACTGCCCTTCTTCCCACCCCCATCAGCTAAAGGGAGGATTGGTGTTCATGGGGCATCCCAGGTACCGTTCTGTACTGTACTACTTGTGCACGATTCACAGGGCAGCAACACACGAGCTGAACACCCCCTTCTAGTTCCTTCTACACCTCAGCAGTGGCATAGGAGAGTTTGATATTGAGGGGGGGGGGGGGCGCTTCATTTACAATGCTTTCAACGTAATGTTCTATTTTCTTGGAAGGACGAATGAGGCCAGATTAAACATTAGGGGGTACCCCCCATCCTCCTCAGTTCCTACGCCCCTACTTGGTTGTTTCTATGACTGATTGGCTGGTCATTTTGTCCACCCGATCATCTAGGTCTGCATGTGACCACACTGGACCCTCACTTCATTAACTGACGAGGCCCGTTTCAATATAAAGTGTACCAATAACATCTGACTGCTCAGATGTACCTGAGCACAAGACCAAAAGTAAGATTAGACAGGCAGCAGTTGATACATTATGCTGGCCGGCTTGTGTTTCGCTATGAACGGATAGCAAAGCAATCCTGTAACCCAGTAATAAACTGCACCAGTGTTGTTCATAATGTATCAGCTCATTCCACATAGATACAGATTAGCTCCAGTGTTTTAGGAGTCTTTTATAGTTCCTATGTACTGCAGTGTTATCCACCAGTCATTAAGTGTTGTGTTAGTCCTACACTCATTACATAGAGTGCTGCTCCTACATTTAAGTACAGTGTAGGTACTGCAAGTGTTAAATGTTTATTAATTAAATATTAGTGGGCAATGGGATTACTGGGTAAAATTGACAAGAAACATCTTGGTGGATCACTAGGTTTTCAATCCAATTTATTTTTATATAGTGCCTTTCACAACAGTTACCCTAAGGTACTTGTCATGGGTTTGTTGTGATGCATTAAAACATCTTTAAGAAAGAGTAATGCAAAACAGGGAAAATTAAAGAAAAATAAATGAAAGAATGAAAGCCAATTAATGGAGGGGAGGAACCAAAGACTCCCTTTTTAAATATCTTTCAGCAGTGCAACATTGGAGGTGAAATTACTTCTCTGAATGTCAAAGTGCACAGATGTGGGGGTCTGAAATCACCTAGTACTGGGATGGGGCAGGGTGTCAGAATATAAGGAGGAGAATCAAAGAGATGCTCATTATTTTTTAAAAAGGGAGAAGGCCTCCAGACACCTAAAATCTCATTCAAACTGGAGAACCTGGCTTTGTGCAAAAAGAACGGCAACACACATGAATATGGCTGTCACCCAGACAGGCAGTCATGTGGTCCCCAAGGTCTGTAAGACACAGTCATGAACTTAATATTAATCTGTTCATTAACTGTCCCCTTTAAAGATAAAAGTACTGTTTTATCCTCAGTATTAGACAGAATACTGGTCTTTTTTGCAGGGCAGAAATGAATTCATCCATGACTGAGGAACACTCGTACAAATTAACAGAATTAAAGCTTAAATTACTTTTGAAACCACAGAGAAGGTAATTCGGCGTGCCGCCGCAATAGGGAGATGCTACGTGACTCGTGGAAATGTGCAGTACGTGTGGAGAGGGCATCTGCTTGGCATGGCACTGGGCCCACAGAAACCTGGCCTATCGGGGCAGGGGATGCCAGTCCTTAAGCTAGCAACACGTGGTGCAGCACAAGCGGACTCTCTCCACCAACCACTCATGGAGCTGTCTCATCTCCACCAATAAGAATGAGGTTCTTGGACTTGGGCGTGTTCCATAAGCACGCCACATTTATGTACAGGAGCCAAGGACTACCATCATGACATGTCTGATGATTTCTGAAATGGCCAACGGTTAAATGAAGAGTAAATTTCCAAAATTCACTTGGCCTATGGGATATGTTTGAGAAAATTTCATCCGATTACATGAGGACTGAGTGAGTTTTGGTTCCCAATGCTGTAACATATGTTGAAACATATTACTTTAGGTCATTGGTGGTGTCATCTCAAATACAACCAAAGAAATGGACTGAGTTTTAGACATTTGCTCTTCAGAAATTGGGGGAGATTTTTAGGTTTTCTGATGGCTGAATCACACAGCATTTTAGAGGCTGACTGTAAACCCCAGGTGTTGATCTGCAAAATGTTCTCGACAAATATGAATATTCATTTTATTAAAAATAACATGTTCCTAAATGTTCCTGTCAGTAGGACATCCTTGCAGGTTAGAAACAGGATGGTATTTCAAGGGACGACTGTCATGTACCTCTCCATAACGTCAGTGGGCCCAGCAACTGACATGGAGCATAAGCTGTGGCCAGCTGGAAACGGTTATGGGAGGAAAGGCGATTCCAGGCTTCCCCGGTACGACATGGAGAACGGAGGGAATAAATGAAGGGGTGACAGGAAGTGACACCCGGGAATAGGAAGTGAAGAGGAAGAAAGGCAGAAGGGGGCTGGGAGAGAACTTGGGCTTCTGGCTCAGCAGCTTTTTATGGAGCCAGTTAGAGAGACTATCTATCAGTGAGGGCCAGGTGAGGATCTCTGGAGCACCTCACGGTGAGCAGAGGGCCGCTGCACCAACCTTTCCTAACTACTGCTTTCCCACCACAAGGCCTGTTAACATTACATAAGCACTTCAGCACAGAGGAAGCTGAAAGATGTAGCCATCAGGGTCTGCCACAACGTCCAGCGACCCGTGGGACAGGGACACTTCTCACTTTGAACAGGGACACGGCCAGCAAGTTGGCAGTCGACACAGAGAAGAGGCCGGGGCAGCCAGCTGGCCCCAGTCCTCAGGAGCCCTGGGACGGGGGGGGCACAGACACACCATTGCTCTTGTTATTACAAAAGTGCACAGCCTGGAGCTGTGTGGCCTTATGAGTACATCCTTAGACACCCCCAACCCACCCCATCTGCTGTTCTCTATTCTAGATGCACCGAAACTCTCAGTTCCCATTTCTCACTTGGAAGCTACGATAGGAATTTCTCTGTGACAAATGTGTCAATTTTTTTCCCGCTTCTTCTTCTAACCACAGAGAAGATTCTGGTGAGAACCAGGAGCAGCAGAAGGAGGCACATGACACCCAAAAGTTCCCCTTTCCAAAACTGGGTACAGATTTCACATTCAGATGAAGAAAAGTACATTTTCCCTTGCATTAATAACATTGTCTGGTGAGGCTTAAATCCTGTGTCCCGCCTGCTTCACACCACGGCTTCCAGTCCACACCTGAATCCCATGTCTGTAGACCAGAATAAACTCACTCTTCACAACTGCTTTTTGCCAGAACAAAACTGACTTGCAACACAATTCGTTTCTCCCTCTCTTCCTCCAGGCAACTTTAAAATTTAACGACGGTAAGGATATACGGGAGGACAGCACTAAAAACATTCACGTTTGTGCATCTGCTCACAGCAGGCTAAAACTTGCAGACTTGCGGAAAATTTACAACATCAGTAGAATCACTGAACAGGAGGAAAGGAACGTTCGTTGATAATTAAAACAGGAATCAGTTACATCAGCTTAAAAAGAGAGAAAGCCTGCCCCAGATGATTCTGTTCCAACACAGTGTACCTAAGAGCAGCGGTGGTGAATGAACACCTTACATCCTTCTGCGTGCAGGACGCTACACTCACTGACGTCATGGCCGCTTGAATTAGCGGTGGGTGACGTCACGAACCACAGACTTAACGCACTTTTCTGGCTCAAGTCGACTAGAGCTTACAGCACTTTCTGTCAAGTCAGAGGCTGTTTCAAAAATTAAAATACACATTTTTTTTTAAATCGACTCATTGTGGTGATCGAGGCACTGTTAATTTGTGCAAGATCAAACGATAACGAATCTCACTATTTATATAAATGCTAGATGAACAAATGGGGATTATGTTGTCTTTATTATCCTGGCAGTGGATGTGTTTGTATTTTTAGATCGACATTTTAATATTTGCTCTTTTAACAGCGTGCACTCCCCCCTAGCAACTGGAATACGTAATGCATATGGCGCATCTGTCATTTTCACGAGCACACGCAGAATTACATTTCGCGGAATTAAAAATAAAAATACTATGTTGCGATCAAAGACATCACTAACGCGCAGATATTCCGTTAAAAGGTACGAAAAACGCAAGCGCAGTCTTCGGCAAACGCCAATTTTCCACGTTTATTCAGTTGCCCCCCTCCGCTGTTAATTGCATTTTACGCCTCACACCTGGGGCTAATTCCGCACATTTCCACCTGTGAGCCGTTCTGTCTTAGTGCGCCGCAGCGCCTAGCGGCTCGGCTCCGCGGCGTATGCGGAGCTCGGTGCATGCTCGCCAGTCCGTCTGGCCATCTCTTATTAGCGTAAGATGGACGCAGCGGCACTTACTCGGCATAACCCGTGGACCATGGCAGGCTCTTCGTCTCCTTCAGTATGAGGATGGGCCGTGCAATGTGATCCGCCGAGCACTCGATCTCGTCCGGTGACAGTCCGAGAAACTCCGGTCTCATGTAGGGGAATCTCAGCGGTAAGTCGGAGCCGCCGGGGTGATCACCATTGGAGCTACCAGCCATGATGCCTCCCACGAAATTGGCCACCGCAGATTTCACCCGTGTGAGCATGTTACTGCTGCAGCGTGGATCTGAGCGACGGACTGCCCGGCTCCCCCTGGCCAAATGTCCCCCCAGTGCGGCGGCGTTACGGCGACAGAGCGGCGCACCGGAATCTGGGTTAGAGTGTCATGCAGCGCTGGCCGGTCTCGGCGAACGCGGAAATAAACGCCGATGTGCGCGGTCATGTGACGGACCGGTTTCTGGATTTAATGGTCGCAGAGCTGCTGCTTTGAGCCGCTTATTGTTACCGACAGTGGGTCAGAGGTAGCTTTCGTTTCGTGCTGGACCTTGAGCTATGTTTACGTCTGATTCCTTACCCTGGTTTATTTATTCACTGCTAGAGACGTTTCTTCAAAACGTTAAGCGGCATGTTCCTGCAACCTGGTTATTTTTGCATCCGCTTTTTTCCCCATTGAATCACGTTTAGCTGTAACAGTTTTCATTCAGCTGTAATTACGGTTCCCTTCCTACCTTCTCTCATACAGCAGAAGGTATGTGTATGATGTTCAGTCAGGGCTGCAATCTCAGCCACAGAGCTTGCTCATGTTAGGAGCACTTTTGAGTGTTACTTCAGTCTATTTGGTGGGGAACGGTATCCCTAGGAGAAAGTTCCTTGCGCCCCATTGGCCCAGAAAGGTTTCTTTTTAGCCGCGAGCATTTATCTGAGCAGCTTTAACCAATCTTGTAAACACAGCAGGACAGAAATCATATCTACTATACTGCCTCCCAGAGGCATAATGATTCAAGTTTTACCTGACAATCAGGCTTTCTGGAAAATGGGGAACGTTCAATATTGGGACCAATATTTTCTAATATATGATTAGAAATTAGGGTGGTCCAGGACCGCATTAAAAAAAAAAAAAAAAATTTAAACCATGCTAGATTATCATACTGGCATCCCATCTAGGGGCACCCCCTGTGCTATGTGCTGCCTGGCATAGGCTCCAGGTCCCCCACTGACCCTGGCCACGGTAAATGTAACAATCATTTTTAGGGGACTTTAAACCCTATTCCAATACCCACATGTGCCCTTCTGCCAAGATTCTGTACACCAGTGTTTCTCAACCCAGTTCTTCAGAACACCCAACAGTCAATGTTTTTGCTCCCCCTCAACATCTTTTACCAGATATTTGGTGGGAGCAAAAATGTGGACTGCCTGGGCATCCCCAATGACAAACATTGATGTAAGCTTTGTGCTTGTTTTGTGGAAAATGCCTCCCCAAAATACAGCTCACAAATGCTTCCCCCCCTTTATTTAATCACGCAGATATTTCTGGCACCCTGTCTCTGCACACTGTTCACAGCTTTGATTGAGTCGTAAGACCCAATGTGTTGTGAGACACCCCAGTGACGTGGCATTTCAGTCGTGGTCTTGTGTCCAAAAGGAGTGTGAACTCCTGTTTCTCGCCTGGGATGAAGTTTCCATCCTGCAAACCCCTGACAGCCTGACAACAGTCTGTCTGTTAGAAATGTCCTCAAACAAGTTTGCAGGGAGGACAGGACTAGAGGGACTTCCAAGGTGAATAACACACACAATAAAAAGCCTGCAAACTTAAAGGGAATCAAAATTGGTACACTTTCAGCAACACATTACAACTAAGGATGTTTCAGAAAATAAAAAAAAACATGCAATTTTAAAAGGTGCTGTACATGTAAACAGTCGCAGACATTTTAACGTTTATTTTGTAACTGACCCAGCACCCTGTGGAGCTGCTCATTGACGGTACTTCTCCTGTCCGCTCTCTCCCCGCTTCCTCCTTCGTCGTCCTGTTCCCATTGCCTGGAAAATCTTGTCCCGTATGTTTGTTCTGCTAGATGATTGTTGCCATGTTAGGGGGAGGATGCATTGTTGCCTTAATAAAATGTTGTTTTACTGGCGCAATAAGATTGAGCATCTGGACAAATCAGTGCAATAAAAAGCAGCCATTCCATATGGGTCGTACCTTTATTACAGGAGGGTCCCTGGTTCAAGGAAAACCGGAAGTGCAGAAAAACATCACTGGTGAAGCAGAAGTGGAATGATGCATGAAAATCAAGCATAAAAGTAGAAACAACATAATCCATGGGGATATACTAATGATTAATTGGTTGGAGGGGCAAAGATCCCAAGCAAGCTCCCTTAAGATGGTACCAACGAAGATGGCCCTAGTGGCTTCAAGAGATGAAAACAGAATCTACCCCATGGGGCTTGAAGGAACAGCACAGGCCTGTTTCGTATAAGGCATTCGCAACAGCCAGATCTGCTCTGAGGCAGGGAACACAACAAATAAAATGCACCATGCCAGCTTGTGAGGATTATACATGTGGGTGGGGGGGTTACCAGCCGTTACCGTGGTCACGAGGTTCAGCCGTAGGATTGGCCAAAGAGCCCAGGCAGGGCTGAGCTCACAGATGGACAGCTGCGCTTGCCAAGATTAAGATGCATCAACCTGTATGAGTGTTAGCTATGCTGTTTGAATGCAATGCATCGGATTCCAGCTTTGTGACTTTTTCCAGCATGTGGGACCTTCAGAAATAGCTGAAAAAAATATTTTGCTGTTTAGTTCTGAATCAAGTATTATTTTTCAAAGGACAAATGTGATCACAGTTTTTACTATGCATTGTAAATATCATTTTGGCAGAAATTAAATACTGACTTATTTGAACTGTTTAACAAAACTGGACACAACACAGGTTATAAGGGGAATTGCAATAACCTTGATACTGGAAATGCGGTAGTTCTGCATTACCTCCCTCTGCTGGAATAAGGTGGAATTTGCCTCTCGAAAGAAAATCTCTGGCGAAGGATGAACACTCAGAAGTCGGTTGAGTTAACATGATTTGTGATAAACTTGTCTTAAATATCAAAATACTCATAGCCTTAGATTTTGTTACTTTATGGTTAACATTGCTGTGGAAAAGAAAGTATTATTTGTATCAAGGGCGTAGATTTGCTCTGGACATTGGTGGGGACCTATGACTAAGTGGTTTAATTTATTGGTAGGGACATTTCAATGGTCGGAGGATATTGGTGGGGACACGTCCCCTCCGTCCACCCTAAATCTACGCCCCTGATTTGTATGAATACTTATGCGGAGTCTCAGAAAGACCTAAACCCAGAGACACCGGAACTACATGTACAGCATCTGGCAGACGCCCTTGCCTAATACTTGAAGTGATAACCCAAGTACTTTTGAAAGATGTGTGTCTTGATGTTATGACAATCTGTCCCAGTTTTAGTAATCAGTTTTTGGAATTAATAGCCAGTATTGCTTAACCATACTATTATCCAGTGATGTACTGTCACATCTTATAAGGCAGAATTTCTAAAATTCTCACTTGCATCATTCTGTTGGACTGATATATCGCTAACTACTGAACCCTTGTGAGATATTGCAGAACACCACAGTAAACGTAGTCATCAGAGCAATACATTTTCAGGTCATTTCCGCCACAGATGTCTGAATCTGAATTGTACCAGCTGCCAAATGGAGGGTAAAACGAGGTGAAAGTAAAGCCATGTTTGCTTTAGTGAAATCCCGGCCGGGGGAGTCACTGGCCCATCATCATGCTCCAAAGTAACCATACGGCAAGCACTCTTACGTGCACAGATCTTGTTTTTTTGTTTTCTTGATAACATGGCCGACAGAAATGAAGCTCCATTTAATGTGATGATTTTTTTTTATAAACTATAGCTGAAGAACATGCGAGTTAACCAACAGTAGGCTATTAGTCGGTACGTTTTTTTTTCCAATTTATGTAAGCATCAAGTGAAGAAAAACTAAACGCACTTGTATTTGCACCTCACCAGCTAAAGTAGATTGTAGTAACAAGCGAGAAGACAGACTGGCACACCGTACCCGCGCCTCTGCGACTGACGCAGAAAGCAGCTGGAACGGAGAAATCCGATGCCGACCAGTAGGGGGGAGTAAAGCACCGCGCGTTACCGGCGCAAGGGGCGTGTCCATGTGGGCCTTAGGAAGCTACCACGATGCAGTGCTTCCGTCTGTCCCCCTGTCCCGTTGCTTTCGAAAGGGACATTACCTTACTTCCCGAGGATAATACAAATTTCAAGGTAGGAATAGCTCGTTTTGCCAGAAATTATTGTATGAGGATCTCCGAGGACAGGGAGTTAAATTAACTAATTTGCTGGGAAGAATGTGTGTGGAGATTTGAGATTGACTGTTAACATCTGGGGAATGTCCACATCCATGGGTGAGACATTGGTGCCCAGGAGACGTCCAAATGTTCCTTTCGAGTGGGACCATTTGGAGGCAGGCCACATATGCCCAGTCCCCCTCCCGCAGCATAAAGCATTGCTTTAGCTTCATTCAAGATCCAGAACACCGAAAAAAAAAATCCCAGAGCATATCCTTTTTGGTAGAAAGTTCTGAAGACGGTCACATAAAAAGTTATTGAGCACATCTGGTTTCATTCATTATAGTCATTATATTTCAAATTCATACATAAATTATAACCTTTTAAAATAACAAGACAGGCAGCATACAACCACAAGTGCTGACCCTGACTCATTAATGACTTATATGCCATTGTCGTGTTAGGGGCCACACGTCATGATGGGTCCCAGGCTACGCCCAGCTCCCCACCCCCGCTTCCCACACACACACACACACACACACACACACTTCCAATGATGTAGCCCCGAGGAGAGGCAGCTTGGAATTCAACAAGGGGAGAGGTCAGAAACCAATTGGGATGACATTTTGCTAAAGCCCCCATGTTGAAAGTCCACTTGCCACCACTTACGCATGACAATGTCTGAGAAAGGAATTGGTTTCTCAAGGGGTTCAGTGAGGCCAAGGCAGATTTTTTTCTGAAACGCTAAGACCAAATGGACATGCTTATGAGTGAATATTGTAGTTTGCATTCATTTTGGCCAAAGGTGGGACCACTGGGCTATGACTAGAACATTGGAAATGTTCCTCACTTCGAAATATATATGTGAGCTTCACTGCTGTAGCTTCTCAGAATAAAAATAACCGTATTGGTCAAGGATCTGACCTCAGATAGACCTGGTGTATATGAAAAAGTGTTGGTAGTTTAAGAATTTCTTAAACTTCACATTTAGACTTAAGTAAGCTACATATATGTAGCTAAATATTTGATTTACTTTTGCAGTAAATATAAACTATTTAAAATTCATAAGTGACACAGCACAACAGACTAAACCTGCATACAAATCTGGCAGCGTGAATGAGTTTGAATGTGCTTCTTTCAGTGCTAACATGCGCATGTTCTGACCAGTCAGAATAAAGGCAAAAAAAAACCCAGCTGTGACCCCCCCCCCCCCCACACACACACACACACACACACACACACAACCTCATAACACAAACCACCACTCTGCCACCTCATGCTTCATCTCATTGTTGCATAAGAAATCACATTCACCTCACATCATTGTTAGGATGATCAGTATTTCTCAACAAGATTTTGAATAATTTCCAACTAACAGAAATTCTTCTCTGGTCATTTAGGCCAGTTTGAAGCATCTCTATTTTAGGGATTGTGCTCCATTGAATCCTTGCAGAATACTGAGATTATCCTGGTTTATGAAGACGAATCCTAATGATGGAGAACGATAATCTGGATTGGGGTATAGGGCAGCAGGTAACAAGACATACATTCTGTTGTACATCATAACACCACAATTCTTCTGGAAAGAGATGCCTGTTCACTATACAATATATTTTAGTTCATGTTTAATTTATAATTGACTGCGTTATATTACCAAGGGTATACATGGTTACTGTCCAATCTACATAATTCATTTCTGAACTTTGCCAAGTATGTGGACGTGGTCTGCATCTCATCTTTAGAGTTCCATCTCCAAATTACGGTCCGCATCTATCTTCCCAGACTACGGCAACATTTAGGCCTGTCTGGCGAAACGGTGGGAGTTTTTAATTATAAAGGCAAACTTAGCTGTGTTTCACTGTGTATGCCAAGTGCGCATTTGCTGTCACAAAGGCCAAACCAAAAACAGACACTGGCTATGGAATGTGGAACGTTACCTTTCTGGGAAGGAGGCTGGCTGGTGCAGCTGTAAGAAAGCTCTGGGTCAGGTAATGGTAGCGTTACCTTGCTGCATGGGGTGAACACTGGAGTTAAACTTCACGATGGGGGTCTACTCCGATCTGATCGACGAGTTTCCTCTAAAACCGTGGGATGATGATGATGATGTTAGGAATTTTAAAAGATGCCATGCTATAAAAATGAAATGAAACTTAAACACCAGAATTTAATTATCTGTTGATAATATCAGAGCAAACAGAAAATTGTAAATTATCACAAAAGATTACAAAAGCTCTATGCTTGCATACATTTCAGTGGCGTTAGGTGTGAATGACAGCCGTCCCTCTTTGCATGAGGTTTACATCTTTAAAAAAAAGATGATTAAAAGAATAAGGTGGCTCTGAGCCTCAGAATTACCATGGGGAATTACCACGCTGTCCCGGCGCCCGTCCCACTGCTGCCGCTATTGCCTGAGTAACTGTGTTTAGTAGATGTCATTTCATTCTCATTACCACAGAGACGCCGTCTCCTAAAGCGGCCTGCTTCAAAGCCCTCGGCACTCCTTTGTCAATGCTTTATATTAGTCCCATGGAAAATGTAAATCAGCGTTTCGAAACTGCCCCGGTCGCGTTGTGCATCTCCAGGACGTGCCGGAAATTTATAGCACAAGTGGTCAGCTTGTGGCCAGTGAACAATCCTGCAAATAATTGATCTGTGTGACCCCCCCCCCCCCCCCCCCCCCAAATGGGGGGGGGAAGGAGGGCGGGGGGGCAGTAGAGGGGAGGGGGCCCCCCGGACACCCGGCCCAAGCGGGGGGGGGGTTGTGGAGAGGGGGGGGGGGGGG
>JAODKN010000001.1:3703424-3717227 GCA_026774425.1 Petrocephalus zakoni | reverse complement strand
CGCGTTGTGCATCTCCCCGTCGTGCCGGAAATTTTAAGCAAACTTGTTCAGCTTGGGGCCTGTGAACAATCCTGCAATTAATTTATGTGTGTGACCCCCCCCCCCCCCCCCCCCATCATAGTGGGGGGCTGCAGGACATGCAGCTGTGCAGTGGCAGGGGCCACACTCACCATGACGACCACATTAGCTGTTTACTTTCGGCTGGGGGGGTGTTAACAACAATAGTTGTTTTTTCCAGGAAATGAGGATGTATTCCGTTGAGGAGATGTCCTTTAGTTAAACAAAAGTCCTTTTATCTTCCTGGGCTTGAGGCTTAGGCACATCCCCGGAGTGACGGGTCGGGTCGTCTAATTCAATCAGCGAGTTTAACCTCTTTGATCCATTCTTTACCACAATTAGTGTCGCTATTCCAAGATGGCGGCGTTTGTGCGTTTCATGTTCCCCCATCCTCACATGCACTTTCAGCTTAATCTTAACGAGCCCTCCACCAGCCACAGTAATGAATTGGTATTACGTGGATTGCATGAAAGGCTCTTTGTTGTAATTATGAATATATTACTATGTTTTCTTCTGACAGTGTGTCCTGGAGCATTCATTTTCAAAGACCAGTTTCTAATAAAGCCAATTCCTACTTATCCAAAGTATTATAATATGCAGGCTCAATTTCACATAAGCTAAAATGTCAGGTGGAATAAGTTCAGTGTGAATGAAGCAGTAGGAGGACTTTGGCTGTATTCTATTACACCCTGTAATATAACATACTGGTTATAAAATACTGCTTTTGAGAAGTTGATTCTCCCAACGTCAGGTGAGGACTCCAGATCTATTACATTGCTGTGTCTGGTCACATCCTGCAGCGGTCGAGGTTTTGCATTACCACAAGTTAATACAAGTAACAAGCTGCTACTCAAGATCTGATTACATAATGTATTGCAGGCAAACTGAATGTTTGTGAAGTGTATTTAATGTATTAAGCATCTGCACAGAATGTATGTCGAAAAAAGTTTTATATTTCTGTTTATTCTGTTTTTGCGCGTCGCTGCATACATCAACTAACTTTTTAGCAGAAACGGTTTCCAGTGGAGTGAAGGGTTGCAGTTTAAGTGTGCTTCCTGGCTGAGTTGAACCCACAGCCTTTGCATTTTTAGCACCGTACTCTAGTTGTTGTGTTATAGTTGAGCATGGAGTAAAGTGGTAAAATGTCAGAGAGTTCATGTGTGTAATTGCTTTGAACAATTAGGAGGGCTGATCTTCCTGTTTGCATTTCCTGTTTGCATGTAGGATTTTTTTTGTCTACATTTGAAAACTACGACTACCTGTGATAAGCCAGCACAGGCCGAGAGTGTGACCTGGCACAGGCCCACAGAAAGGGTGCTGAGGTGACATTGGTGTCCAGTGAAAACAAACAGGATAATTGTCTGTGCCCTCCTGCTGATTGACTGAGCACAGATAAGACTTCTGCTCCCCTGTGGGTGGTGGGTCTGTAGTGTGTCATGTGACTGTGTGAGTTTGACTGTTTAAACCTTTAGTGAGGATTGTGTGATTTTGCATGGGATATTGGTATACAAGTCACGGACAAATATATATATATACTATATCCAATGGAGTTTCCATTTTGAAATTTACATATACCATATATATATATATATATATATATGGTATATGTACATTTCAAAATGGAAACTCCATTGGATATAGTGGTAGAAGCAGCTGATGCTCTAGACCTAGACGTTTCATAAAGCTGTCGTGTGATGGACTGTGTATCATCCTATGGTTTATGTCCTTTTTGATTTGGTGCAAAATGAAGGAATCCCTGCATATGAAAGGTGCCAGATTCCTGCTTCAGCTCATTTTCTTTGGTGCTGTCTGTGCCACATTGAATCTGTTCTGGCTTCAGGCAAACGCTTTTCATCGTGTTAATTTCTTTTTCAGAAATCTTCAGCTGTAAAACTGTCCCCACTTTTCCCACCATCTGGTCTCGTCCATCTCTGTCTGTCTCTGTTGCATTAAACATGCATTGAAAACCAAAACTGGATCCACCTGTGTGCTGGCAGTGTATTTTCATGCAGTGTGAATGTGTGGGCACCCTGCTGTGGGTTTGCGGCCCATTCTAGGGTTTTGCTTTGCATCTTTTGTTTCTGGGCTAGGCTCCAGACCCCCATGACCCTGCTTAGGACAAGTGGTAAAGATGAAAAATGTCGTTTAAGAGCATATCCAGATATAGCATTGGGGTGGGGGCGGTATGACCAATAGGTTATTACACCTTTAGCCCCCGCCAACCTCACTGGGTCAACAAGGGAGGGGCTTGCATTTAAGGACTGGGGCTTCTTTAACCAATCACAGTTTTCATTGTATGACATCACTGAAGATTGGATGTGGTACAATTAAATTGGGTCATGCAGGTGGTGTGGTGGTTAGGTACGCGGTTGTGTAATGGAACGATTGCTGGTTTGAGGCCCCAACCCACCAGTACTGCTGAGGTACTCTGACCCTGATGTCGCTTCCTGGGCGTCACGCAGCTGCCCCCTGTTATGTCACATGGGTTAAAAGCAGAGGACACATTTCATTGTGTGTTGTGGTGTGTCACCAATGACAATTAATCACCTTCACTACTTCTACTTTTAAAAGCTGTGATTGGTTAAAGAAGTGAAATGCAAGCCCCTCCCTTCCTGACCCAGGCAGAGGTGGAACTCGGCAAAATCCGGGTCCCTGGTCTTCCAGGAGGGGCCTGCCGCACAGACAGGTAGAGTCATTTTCTTAATGACAAAGAAAAATATCAATTTTTCACTTTCTTAAGACCTGGCTCGTGGTAAATCCCACATCCTGCTTTGTGAACTTACTGGACGGGTAGATTTCTCTACTGGCTGATTGGACAAGATTTTTCCCTTATCGCTGCCAGTTATTATAAAGTGGTTGCGGGCACCATGCCACTCACTGGCTGCCAAGTCGCCCAGTTAGAGGCTTCTCCGTTATCTGAAGGCTTATTGGTAGTACTGGGCTGAAGGAGCGCTGATGGCAGAGGGGCCCGTGCAGATGTGCAATGCCTGCACATCATCTGCTCAGTCTGCTGCTCCAGAACAGAACGTCCGACAGATGTCCCGTCTGCTCCCTTCCAAGGTGCCGCTGGCTCGCTTCTCCTAGGCGAAGACTAACTTGGCATGGAGGACGTTTATTTTTGCAATGGGAGGATTGCGTCGTATATTTATCTTTGTGTTTGAGTAGCGTTTTATCATTCCACAGGGGCTTTTCTGTACCCTCTGTGATGTATGGTTTCAGAATTCCTTCGTTTTTGTTTTTGTGAGTGTACATACATCAAACTGTTCTTAGAAACCCTGTCACTTCCCCTGGGCACGTCACTGATGTGCTGCTAGTCTCTGTGCTGCTGTCACTGATGTGCTGCTAGTCTATGTGCTGCTGTCTTTGATGTTCTGCTAGTGTCTGTGCTGCTGTCACTGATGTGCTGCTAGTGTCTGTGCTGCTGTCACTGATGTGCTGCTAGTGTCTGTGCTGCTGTCATTGATGTGCTGCTAGTCTCTGTGCTGCTCTCAGTAGTGTTTCCTTGACTGATATTTCATGTCTTTTTTTAGCATCGTGCAAAAAATATCTTGCCGTTTTGTTTCTGATTGTTTTGTGATATGTGGATGTCGCTATATAAGCTGGTGGCAATTGGCTCTTAATTAACAATTATCATATTTGAATTTGCACAGTTGCTTTCCATCTAACCTTTTTGGTACTTGAGTCAATACAGTGTCTGCATTGTACATTTTACTTTTGGTTATCCTCTCATAGTCAGAAAAATAGTCAAAAATAAAATGCACTTCTGTATGTAAAAAACACAATTGTCGTCTGAATGTTAAATTGTAATTTCAAAGAAACTTATCGTCTCTGCTCTATGTCGCATGGATCATATGCTGAGATGAAATATTGTTCCCCATCGGTAATAGTGCAAAAAGGTAAGAAATAGAATTTAATTATGTAAGACATGCAAACATTAATATATGCAATAGTAAAATCTAGACGTGCCCATATATAAGATGAAAATATGTACATAAACACCTGATTAGGTGGAAAAGATTGGGAAGATGGGAAATTGAATTTTATTGCAGTTGTTTTTAGAAAGCAGTTCTAATCTAAACGTAGGCATCATATTTGCAAATATGAAGCCCTATTGGCTTTAGGGGTTCGAATCCTGACTCCATGCTCTATCTTCAGAGTTTTCCCCTATCCAGAGATTGGCTAACTCAAACTTCCAAATGAGTCATAGTCTGTGAGTGTGCGCATGTATGTGCCCTGTGATGGACTGGCATCCCGTCCACGGTGTGCCCCTGCCAAGAGCCCCGTGCAATCCTGGGACCAGCTCCAGGCCCCCTTGTGACCCCCTTGTGACCCCCTCCACGATAAGTGGCTCCATGATATGATATGGCTGGAGAAAATATCATATTTTTAAATACTACATATTCCGTAAAAATATTTATATATTGGAGTTATATAAATATTTAAGTTCTATTTTAAAAACATGTTCAGACACACCCATGCAAGAAGGATGGTTTTGAATTCACAGCTATATATTTTTTTTATTATTTGTAAAATTATTCAAAAAAATTCTCAGCCAATAAAATCACAATTGTATATGTACAACATGAATTACTCGTTACTTCTTAGTTTTTGCTCTTAAATTTTGTCTAATTTTACTGTAGAGAAACCATTTGCCCTTACAAAATTACAAAATTGGACACACGAAGTATTGTTTAACGTTTTTATTGCATACTCATCCCCCAGTTATTACAAGTTTACAAGAAAAAACATCACGTAATATTACGAAGTTTTCATAAATTATAACGTATATCGTCACACTATAACGTTTCGTTTCGTGTAGCTTATATACAGTTTTGTAAATGGGTCTTTCACTATAATATAGGTTTTAAGAATTCAAGAGGTTTGACGCAGGAATTTAAATATTAGTCACAACAAACGGCAATTTTGATTAAATTAATATTATTAATGATTTAAGATTGGTTGTCAAAAAACAGTCTGAAGCTGTTTTAATCTTCTACATCTTCAACGAACATACAACCGACTTCTCCATTATACAGGCCTTCGTTTGAAGCGTGTTTTTATGCAGAACTGTATTTAAAGCTGTAATTCGCACAGAAAGGTGAGCACGTTGCTCGCTGTCGTGATGAATGGCTCTCACACCTCTCACAAAGCTAATTCCAGATGAACTTCTGCGTGTACTCTGGCATATCTGATTTATTCCGAAAAAGGGGAAATGATTGCATTTACATGGAACCGTGGTTCTATTCAGACTGTGACATATTTGCATGACAAAAAGCCCACTAGCTTAATAACGTACTATTGTTATTGCAAGATTGTTAATATGCATATTGACCAGTGAAGCACAGGCCGCGTACATGAAATAAGCCAAGCGATAAATGCGACTGGTACCAATAGTGCTGCAGTCAAGTGCGCGCGGATCTGGAAACTTTACTTTTCTGTATTGCGTTGTGTTCCCACTGGAAATGTTTTCTATAACGTTGTTTCATGTCGTTGTTGTTGTTTGACTAATTATATTCTTACACTCTTACAATTAAAGCATTAGTATTCTAGTTGAGAATTTGGCGCAATCTTCGGGTAGGAGAATGTGAGATATTAGACTTTCGGCCAGTTGAACTGAGAGGTAATTACTTTTCCTTATTGTCAATTAAAAGTTTTGCATTATTTGAGCTGTCAGTCACTAATTCGTATCAGTTTGACTTAAATCCAAAGTTATTGGTGCTAATTAATGTTTTGTCAGTCAATACAACAAACAACGTTTACACTCATTTAATTTAAAATGTATTGTTTAGGTGTAGCCTGTAGGCCTTAAGTGTGTTTCTACAGGGTGCCTGGTATTTTAGTGAAAGACTGCTATATATTAATATGGAGATTATAAAAACGCAAAACACGACGCGATATTCTCAATACATTCGTAAACGTGTTTTCGACGCCACGTCGATTAGATTATTATGCATTTGAAATAAATAAAACACGGAGAGTCACCTTCTAGGCCAGCGGGATTGGCCTGTTCGATCTGGGGATGATGTCGAAGTCCTTCCAGGTGGCCGAGCTGCACGTAGGGCTTCTGTTCGGGACCCTGCTTAGCATCGTCGTCCTCCTGATGCTGCTGTCCGAGTCCTCCTTTTTGAAATGGTGCTGTGCTTTGCTGGAGCAGGGAAAGCAGTGCGCGCAGTCCTGCAAGAGGTGGCCGCTGAAGACCATGTAAATCCAGGGGTTGCAGCAGCTGTTGAGGCTGGCCAGCAGCGCCGATAAGGTGACCGCGGTGTTCTCGGAGTCTGCGAGGGAGCACAAGGGGAGACGGCCTGAGTAGGCTGCGCTGATGCACACAGACACTAGGGCAAGGTGTTCTAACATCAGCCATGGATACACATATTTATACTGCTTATCATTCATGTCTCTGGAACATCATTTACTTATTTATGTAGTACTTAATTTGTCAAAGATGCAGCGGACGGGGCTCACAAATTTATAAGTTGGGATTTTATTTAGCCTGTTTACGATACCCCACGTCTGAAAGAGATTTCATCGAAGTTTCTGAACTTGCAAGTAGCTATTGTTTTATTTTTCCCCAACTAAAAACTAACTTAGATGTTAGGCTATGTATTCCGATATAAAGTTTGATAGAATTAAGTCTGCGTGGAAAACAAAATTTATTAATGCATATGAACTAGTTTCTCATACTTAGGCTTCCCTCTCTGCATAGATTATGCAGATATTCTATATAATGCTTAGTATTTTACTGTGCGGACGTATTTTCCCGAAATGCCCGTAGTCGTAATACCTAAGCGATTCACTTGGAAAGAACCCATTATAGTAAACGAAATATGAAAACCTTATGCGCGTCCCATTGTTTCCCGTAAGAAACGTGGCTGTTTGCTAGTTCTGATACGTACCGTCCCATAAAAAATTCACATCCCAAACCGACCACATCTGTACGATGAAAAAGGGAGCCCAGCAGACCACGTAAGCCAGGACGATGACAAAAGTCATCTTCACAGTCCTCAGCTTGGCCCTGGATATGGTGGTGACGCTGCTGACGGAGGACCTCCCGATGGCATTTTTGCAGCCTGTCACTAGTTTGTTCTTCTTAGTTTTGTATTTGATGTTCTTCCAGATGCTGTGGCAAATGAACCCATAACAGATCACCAGGATGGATACCGGAACGAGAAAGATGCCCACTGTAATCCATGTAATATACGCCTTGACACCCCAGGGTTCAATGAAGTGACCCCAGCAATCGTAAACATCAGAGCCGTTTTTGATCTCGCTTAATGAAAATATGAAGTACTGGGGCGTGCTGAGGACCAGACTGCATATCCATGTGCTGATGATCATGGTGTAGGACCTGCGGGTGGGCTGCTGCAGGGTCTTAAGCGGGTGGCAGATCGCGATGTAGCGGTCCAGGGTCATCATGACCATCATGTAAGTGGAGGCGAACATGCCGAGAACTTGCAGGTGCTTGACGATCCTGCATAGGAAGTCTGGTCCATAAAAGCGAAAGGTGATCTCCCAGCAGAGTTGGGGTAAGACCTGGAAAAAGGCGACCACCAAATCGGCCAGACTCAAGTGCTTGATAAAAAGGTGCATCCGTGACATCTTCTTCTTAGTGTTATACATGGCCAACAAAACGCTGACATTGCCTATAACTGTAACGACAAAAGTGACCGACAGCACCGTGATCTCTATTTTGGCCACTTCTTCATTTCTTCCAAACGGGTCACTGTCGTTCCTGGGGGCGCTGCTGTTGCCGGGGCTGCCCATGACGGGGCTTGGCGTCGCTGCGAGACTCAGAGTCCGGTTTGGATCCATGTAGATGGGCGTAGAGCCGGAGTGGTCGGGATAGGGCATGGCAGAGTCTCTCCGGGGGTGCTGCGTTCCCGGTGGCAGCGTGGAGCCGCTCCTTTCGCGAGCAAGCCCAGCGCACGGAGCAGCGGCTGCATTACGAGCCTGCAGGGTTTCAAAAGACGAAATAGCGCCTAACGAGCTCTTGCGGGCGGTAACCAAACCCCTCCGTCCCCGCCTCGAATGCTGCCTTATATTGCAGAGCGGACCATAGTGCTCCAGACTCCGAAAACTGGCAAAAAAGCTCACATAGCATATGAAGTTCATCTAAACCGATCCAGGAGTTTATTTGCCAAATCCCTATTAGGCTACACGCGTACAAAAGCATATGATATTTATAATAACGATATCATTTGTGCAATATTTTTTATATATATGTCTATAGTATATTGATAATAATTTTTTTCTGGAATGTTTTTCTTTATTACTGTGCGCTGCAATAGTTAATAAACTAGTATTTTAAGATATGTATTTGTGCGAGGGGAAAGTCGTATTTTTAAAAGTAAACGTATTGTATTGTGGTACTTTTTACTTCACAGCGTTGCGTATATATAGCCTAGCTTTAGTAGACTGTTTATATTAATCGTGTTTATTCGTTTTGAGGCTGTTTGGTAAACTGCTTTACCCAGCGGCTAACAGATTGTGTGTATATATATATATATACGTGTACTTGTTATTAATGCATTTTTGCAGCCTGAGAAAACTCGGAGAGAAAGCCATGTCATTTGAGATGAGTAGACACTTGAACGTATAGGTTACGAATAACAGCTGTTCTGAAATATGCGCATAGATGTACACGTCTGAAGTCCTTAAGGGATACAGTGACACATAGTAGTGTGTATACTATAGCCTACGGCAGATTATTCTTATGCAACAACACTTCACTCTAAACAAGAACAGAACTAGGTCCATATTTTCAGGTTCAGCTTATTAATCATGGTAAATTGAGGCGATCAAAACACGTAGCTGCTTAGGAAACTGGAAACTTTGCTGAAGAAATCTGGGTTAAATATTGTGCCCAGGGGTGCTGTTCCTGGGGCTATAATCTGCAACTTTGAGGTTTTGAGCTCCTAACATCTGTCTACACCGCGCCTTCCCGTTTAAAAGAAGAAATCACGACGCCAGGTTATACTCGGTAGTTTTCATATCTTATTCACTTAAACAGTACGACGACCAGACCGAAAGCGATCAGATCGCTAGGTGCGATTATGCGGTAAGTGCGATAGGGCACCGCGGGAAGTTCAATAAATAGCCCAATTCACTTCGGAAAGCTTCCTTTTCAATCCTTGTTTGCCATCCATGTTTTTAACTACGTAATTTTGCGTATTGATGGGCCCCTGTCGTGTGCTGGTCCCCGGAATCTGCCAGGGTATACAGGGAATACAGGAAAACGTCGTCTCTCTGTCTAGTGAAAGATGTATGACATGAAAAAATGAAGTCAGGATTATTTTACACATTTATGAACCAACCCACATACATATATTCTGCAAACGTAAATTTCATTATAGATGCAACAGAATGATTCTGCTTTTACCATTAATTGAATGTACAGTGGCTCTTTCCTACTGAATTAATTCGGGGTTATTTATAATGGATTCTTCCACCGCACCAACTTCGTAATTTAACACTTGAGTATTTGGTAAGAAAACTCGTTTTTTTTCTATTATATTTTGAATCCGTTGCTCACCCTCCTCTGCAGATGCTGTGAATGTCCAGTGCTCCCAGTGGCTCACTGCCAGTTGCAACAAAAAGTCAGCGCAGATTCACAAATTCCACTAGAGATTTTTTTAATACTGGAATCATAAAGATATTTCCCTCTTTCACAATTCACTTCCTTTCTGCCATAAAGGAGGTCTCAGGCACAGTAAAGTCGCATCCTGCTGTCATCGGACGTCAGGATCCCAGTGGAAGCTGTTTTCTGCCTGGATGCTAAATCACACGGATCCACAGGCAGGAAAGCACTTTAGTATAAATGACTAAAAAGACTTTCGATGCTAGAAAAATACAACAAATGTATAAAGTTATGTAATGTCTGTGAAGTTAATAAGCCTTTTTGGTCATGTTATGTTATTATGTTTTATTTTACAATCACGAGTGACTAAATCTATTTCCCCTTAAGTTTGTCTTTAGTTTCCCAGAGATGGAATTCGTCAGTCAGTGACTTTTCCTTCATTTCCAAAATGCAGGTTAGCAGGGTTTACCAAACAGTTCCCATCTAGATTATTTAATGAGCTTTAATGTTCAATTTGTATGCAACAAGCTCCAAGCGAAATATGTTAAAATTGATTATGTTTATAATGTAGTGTCAGAGCTTAGCCTGCTAAACATTTGGTGTAAATTATCGTATAGGGCTCCGAGTACACTTGCATAATGAGGTAAAGAACTCAATCCGCAGCTTTTAGATTTTTTCCATCCATCCATTGTCTGAAACCGGTTATCCTACTCAGGGTCGCGGAGGCTACAGGTGCAAGGCAGGCAGCAACCCATCGGAGGGCACACTCACACACCAGACACACACATACACACACAGTCAGTCGCACATGCACTCCTACGGGCAGTGTGGGGGGGAAAACCGAAGGACCGTGTACAGTATGTCTTCTCCTTAGACAGCTCGACGTACGTATGCTCGCACTAGATACTTACTCTGATACGCGTTTTCTATGCACTTCTCGTTATTTATTTATTTGTTTGGGGAGCAGGGGTATTGTGCGGGCAGTATTTATTTCATAATACTGCTGGAAAGCAAAACAGATTAGAGAGGTTCTGTCTTGTATTTTGTTTAACCTACAACCAGCCAGCACTGTGCTGATTCAGCGGTGGGTCTTTGCTAACCGGAGATTTCGGGATCTGTCTCCGCACAGACCTTGTATCTGGTGAAAAATGCGCCCCCCGCCCAGAAAACAGTCCGCTTTTTTCTTCAGTCTGTCTTATTCTAGCTTTATTGTGTGTCTAGGGGCGTACAAATTTAACATTAAAAGGTTAGTTTGTGAACATCATGGAGCGGAAACTAAAATAAAAAATAACCCAAATATAATAAGGTATTTTTAGCCTGTACATTGTAAATCTCGCAGTTATTCAGGCCAGAGATTGCTATGAACATAATTACAGATTCCCAGATAGACACAGTGGTTTCTTTGGTTTCCATATATGGGGGGGGGGGTCGTTTATGAGATTTGCTAAACATGACCAATGTTTCATGATATGGTTTTGCCCTGGGTAGGCCGCATAAATCATCGACGAATGATCGCTGCTCAAGAACACCGATATGTGGCTATAGCTGGCTATTTTTCGAAAGCCTTGTACACCGTGGAGAAGCACTAATTTCTGTGCGAATGAAAACACATGAACAGATGCTGCTTGCAGGCTTGTCAGAGGAAATTGTGTGTGGGAATAGCTCTGTTCCTTGATGTTTTTTGGGGAAAACATTTGGGAGTTGAGGCCTTTATTTATAACACTTTGATTCAGGCAAAAGTCACTGTGACATTTGCAAAATAAGCATCAAGTATTTTTTATTGCAGTCTAATTCTGTGTGCATTTTGACTTAGAAATCATGTAACCTTGATTATGTATCTAACTATATATCCAACCAAATGGCAAAGCAATTATATACAGATTGACCCAACTAAACTAGATTACACAATGACCGCGCCATTGCCCTATATCTTAATTATATAAACATAGAAGCAGACCATCTTATTTTATCTTTTGATGTGATAGTCTTCTCGGGCACAATTTCTCCTGGTTGTGCTCTTTTCATTTAGTAGCCGGTCATTTCAGTCAGCGACAATTAGACTTTTGCTGCTGTGGTAAATGTGGCTGAAACCAGCAGCGGTGAAAATTTAACTGGCTGGCCTCATTTTTCTATGAAAACTGAAAAGTGTTGGTGACACGGAGGCTCTAGAGCCAACACTGGAAGTCACAGAAGGAGCCTTTCCATTGTCCATTAAGTAAGAAACATTCAGCAGTCTGTGCAAAGTGATAATCTAAAGTAGGTGTTCCCAAAATGTTGGTGTTTGCGGACCGGTCTACGGCGTACAACAATTTCACAGGCTGGGGTGGGAGGGGGATCGGTCAGTGATTTCATACGTTAAATATTTTCCTTTTTTTTATGTAAACAGTACGTATGAATGAGAGAGGCCATAAAAACCTGGACATGTATAGGTGGCCTTTTTCTCCTTACTTGGGAGTTTTTGGTTCCCCTCCTCTGTTGTTGTCGTATGGCTTTTTCTTTCTTTCTCTCTCTGTCCCCATTTCCTGTTTTTATATTATTCTGTCTTATTGATGTTGTAATGTATCACAACACACCCATGTAAAGCACATCCAACTATACCCCTGGGGCCACTCTTGTCAAAGGCGCTATATACATTGAGTTGAACATGTAAGATACTGAAAGTGTCCACAGAAAATCTAAAGCTAAAGCATCCATCCATCCATCAATCCATCCATTCATGCTGGTCAGGGTCATGGGGGCGGGGGGGAGTATGAGGAGGGTATACTCCTTGGATGGGATGCCAGTCTGTCACCAGGCACACGTACACAGTCATGAACACAATTGCATGCCAATTAGACAGGCTAGTTCATCTAATCATTAAAAAAAAAAAACAAACGAAAGGCGAAGCATCGCTGTGGGGTTTCGGCGGGAGGTGTTGACGTGAGAAGGCCTTCCAGAAGGGTTTGTGTGGCGTGTGAAGCTGTGCTTAAGTCGGGGCACATGAGGGAAGGCCCGTCGCTGTGGGCTTTCCACCGTCTCAGATCACTTTAAACAGTCCCCTTCCCACCCCCAAGCTCCTCGGCCGTCTGGCCGCCTCTGTAAACTGAGATGCATGTAGGCGGCCTGCAGGACTCACCCCCGGCCTGCAGGAGCCCTGCCTGTTTACATTCTTTCTGCTGCGACTGAAAGGCGAGTGCACATCTGGAAGTTGATGCAAGGGCTCTGTGAATGTCTGAGATGCATGCAGCAATCTGCAATTGACCCGGAGGGGGGCCTTCTGCTTCAGAGATAGCAACTGGACCATAACAGATGTCAGTCACCAAGACTCGCTGCAGCACCCAGCCCTGACCTTATTGTATGTGTAGTTAACCACGACTCCCTGTTTTTGCTCTGAATCATTCGCGGCCAGATCAGTCCCTGGATTTCACATGGGGTGTAAATGTACCAGCACACTGTCACCACTAGTGATTTATACAGTATGTCTTGCTTGATTTAGGACAGACTGATGGTTGCAGTGTCATTTGAGAGCGTAACACAGTAAGGTAACGCTTACACATGTTAGAGAGGCTGTCGATCTCTCTGCACTTTCCTGAGTTCCCGCGCAGAGTCCAGCATGAAGTCTGTCCTGCCAAAGACGGTGCAGGTGTAGCATTAGCGTTAAAGCTTTAGGGCTTCAGACCCCCACTTCCCCACATGCTCCAGTTGTGTACAAATTCAAATTCAAATTTTATGTGTCACATACACAGTCATGAGGAGGCGAATAAAAAAACAGCCCCCAGACTGTACTCCTTTTAATAAAAAATAGTTTATAAATGATTTTCATTTCATTTGAGCACCTGAAAGGGGTACCTATGTGACACTACGCAGATTTTAAAGGAGGGTCTGTCTGTGTGGCGCTTCAACCAAATCTATAGGAAAGTATGAATCTTGGCAAGAAGCATAAAGTAAACGGTAACAATTAAGCCATTCATTAGTAATTATTATAATTGTACCATCAAAAGAAGCCGCTGGTAAAAAATTTACAGGTAGACAGTTAGTGATTAGGCTTCAAAGCTGAGCGGAGGTGTGGTTTCCACTTATTAAGTGTGGAAATGTACAGGTAGACAGTTAGTGATTAGGCTTCAACGCTGAGCGGAGGTGTGGTTTCCACTTATTAAGTGTGGAAATGTACAGGTAGACAGTTAGTGATTAGG
>JAODKN010000001.1:3689263-3700229 GCA_026774425.1 Petrocephalus zakoni | reverse complement strand
TCTGCGCTGCAGATGGGTTAAATGCGTTAATATTTTTAATCAGATTAATCACGATGCTGGATTAATCCGCGTTAATGTGTTAATTTTGACAGCCCTAATTTTGATTGGTTACTTATGGTTAAGGTTAGGGTAGGGGTTAAGGGTGTCATGATATTGTGATTAGGCTTTTTCCCATAGAAATGAAGGTCCCCATTTAGACAGGTACACTGAGGCGTGTGTGTGTGTGTGTATGAAGTTTGATGGTCCTACATTGTATTTCTACAGTTTTAATCATATTGAGTCACACAGTCCATTTTCAGCTGGGTCCGGATTAACTTCAGTCCATATCCAGACTTTGAGGACAAGATCTCTTCAACCATTTTTCTACCTGTCCCTCCATCCATCCATCCATCCATCCATCCATCCATTTTCTGTAACCACTTCTCCTATCCTGGAGGCTTTGGACACAACGCATGGAACAACCCAGGATGGGGCACCAACTCACCGCAGGACACACTCACACATGCACACCTACAGTATGGGCAGTTTGGCAACTCTGATTGACCTCAGCATGTGATGGACTGTGGGGGGGAACCAGAGTATCCAGCATAAAGAAGTTTATTAGTGTAAAGGTCTTTAAGCTGTGATTATTCAACATATTCAATTAGGAATCATATTTGTACATTTTTAAAGCGAAATGTCAGTCATGAAGTTTTGTTATAGATGACTTCCTGATTTTGAACAAAAGCTTCTTTGTGCCTTATTAGGGCAAAGCTGTGATGTTCTCTGTCAGCAAATTTGCTGAATCCTTACAAAGGATTATATGGGGCTGACTGTATAAAAATGAATAATAAGAGCTTAAAAGCATGTACAAGGTCCTCGCATTGTCTGACAGCAGCCACGGATGAGAACGCGATAAGCTGACTGAGAATGGATGGACACTGCTGCTCCCGCTGCCTCTGCTATACGTACTTTGTCTACATCAGCCCAAGGACATCTGCCCCCCTCACAACAGGAAGGTCAGCAATGGCAATGAATCTTGAATACAGATTCCTGTTTGCATTACCCGTTTAATGCCCCCCCGCTCTGACTGTCCGGTGCTGCATTTGAGCTATGAGCTCTGAAGACCTTTTGTTCATTTGACTTGAAGAAATATGTGGGAATTTAAGTGTGTTTGTTCCTAAATATTCCATATATTCTATTTATATTATAGTGGGAGGATGGGAGAATTGTTTATGCGAGGCTCATTCTTAAGCAAGGCTTGACTGCCTGGGAACTGCTTGGGTGTATGTACACTAGTACAATAATGTGAAACACTTGACTATGAGAAATAGTTATTATATAGTATTATATTAGGGTGCATAGTGAAAAACCAAAAAATGTACTATAGCCAGTCACCCAGAGCAGTGATTCCACTGGACAGAGCATTTAGCAGGTTAAGTGTTATTGGTCTGCCCAGCCCCAGGAGGTTCACACTTCCCTGGGACTATAATAATAATAATAATAATAATAATAAGTTTTATTTATATAGCGCCTTTCAAACACTCAAGGACACTTCACAAAAAAGAAGAAATAACATTTAACAAGGCAAACACGTTACAAACAGGACGAATAATACTCATTGAATAGATGAGTTTTTAACAGAAGTTTATGGAAGGCTTCCTAGTCTTGCAGTTCACACGCTATGGTTACCAGTGTGAGTACCTGTTTCTGATTCTCCCTTTCTGCCAGGTTTGCTGCATTACCTGAGACATGTCTTCTGCCTGCCGCGTTTCTCTTTGCTACACCTTTCTCTGACATATCATCAGACCTCCAGATCCTTGCTGGTGGACAATCACCCTTGTCCCGCAATCCAGTGCCCTCTTGCTTTACTCTTTGACTGGTTGCAGCCCCATTCTCCCCTTTTCTGATTGCTGATTGATGCCCCTGCACCGTGGTGCTGGGTTTGTGCTCGAGTCTCAACCAATAATAGACTAGGCAAAGTTATCCAGAGGACTTCCATCTTGCATAGCCGCTTATTCTGTACAGGGTCACATATGGGCCTTTTCCACTGCCACAAAGAACTGAGCCGGACCATGAACTGCCGATTTTACATTGTAAATGATTTGAGCCGTAACTGCACTGACCTGAGCCAAAAGCGTGACCAAACCGAGCTGGTTGGGTCACCACCATGTGCTTGGTCGAAATGCACAGTGATACCAGTGTGCTGTGTCAATATGAATGGATTATCTTAAGAAAAAAATTGTATATTCTATGTATTATTCAGTATTAGCAGCTTCACGCACTGCAATGTATTAATGCTTTCCTGATAACTCGTAACTTGAACATTTCCAACCATCTACTTAAAAAAAGTACTATAGAACTCCTGAACAAGATGGATTCGTAATGCTAATTCCATTAGCGTTTGATGCTGATATAACACAGCAATTCTCACAGATGTGCATGTGGACAGTAGGTATGCATCTCTTTGGTTCCCTGTCTGTCACGGTTAGGGAAAGCGAAGAGTCATAGGCAAAGGCTTCTGTACGATCCCCGTGTGGGCTTTCATTGCGCACAGAACAGTGCAGGACGACATGTAGCGTTAATGACAGAACTGAGGACACATGCTTGAACGCAGACTGAAATACACAGGACTAAGGACGAGCAACGAGGGACTCCACACGAGGGGGTGATTCCATGATTCCACATGAGGTTAACGAGGGGGCGTGGCGCACAGGAGGATCGACGGGAGGGATCATGATACTGTTGCTCTCCAAACCCAGCAACGCCTTTACCATTCCGGCCCTCCTGCAGTGGAAAACCAAAGGAAAACCAAAAATGTCCATCTCTTAACTGTCGTTTTTATTTCAGCTTCCTGGTCTCAGAGATTACTTTTGCTTTGAACTATAAATGCAGTTGTTATGTATGACCTCACAGCCCATTTCTAGCCGTGTGAGCTGCACCCTCAAGCGAGGAGATTAGGGGGTATTCAGATGAGGCAAGAAATTACAGAAATGTTTATTATTCTGCTTTCTGTGGCATAAATTGTGCTTTTCCTGGGTCTTCAGAGAAGCTCAGTCCAACGCTAGAAGAATTGGAAATCACAAATGAGGACATTGGGGAGGGCGAGATGTACTTATGGGTTTTCTTGAGTTTTTGCCTCAGAAGATTTTTTGGACACCTCGGGGTAACACTTTTGGGGAGGGTGCTACCTGAATTTAACTAATATCTATAATGTGTATGCTCAGCCTGGCTGGCTTATATCCATTGTTGTTTTTCTAAATGTCTATGCTGTTTGCTCATCATGTTCATTGGTCACATTACTTCGTCCAACACTCAGTCTGAGAGAGAAAATTGCCATTGAAAGAATTTTAAGAATGACTGATGTCACAAGAACATCATGTAAATCTGTCTCATGTGACCAGACAACAAGCATATTTTTCTCACTACTTTGCAGGCTAATATAAAAAAGCAGATGGCAGACGGTGGCAATTTGCGCAAATACTTGCCTAGACTATTAATATACCCTTGTTGTTAAAATGCCAGCTCTTCTGGATTCTTTGATTTGTTTGCATGCTGATACTGTATCGCATGTGTATCGTATGCAGGACTGTGAGACCACGTGATAGGATGTTGGGTCTCGTTGAGGGTGAACTCCACTTTTTGCTAATTATATTCACGTTAGTTTGAGTGGGTGATCAGTCAGTGCGGTGCAAGTTAGAAGTGTGTCTGGGTATATATCTGCATCTCCAGTACCATAATTCGTCTTTCCTCTTCACACTCCTGTGATATATTTATCATTGTGGTTGTGACCTTTCATGTAATTAGCTAGGTTTGGTCAAAGTCCCAGTTGAAGGGTGTCAGTCACAATTGCTACTCTGAGATACAGGGAGCTAATGCTGTTTTGATACTTCCATCTGTAAAGCTTGATCTATTGCACAAATAATGAATATTAACTCAAAATTCTTTTGAGTGATGGGTGGTCGTGACATTAAACACCCACTGTGGTAATTATGCAGCCTTAAACCCTTTCAAACAGGCTTTATGGGGAAATATATTACTTTCCACATCCTGCACACAGCTTAGATCAGACCACTATGCTCTGAGAGAACTATTTCAAGTGCACTTTGCTGTAATTCAGTGACACTATTTGTGTGAAGCCCTAACCTGCAGGTCTCAAGCCATTATGGTCTGGGCTTTAATGAATACCAGTAAATCTGCTTTTGTTATAACCCATGGAGGAGGGAGACTGGTGAAGGTGATTTGTTGTGCTGCACATAGTGTGTTGTTGACACCGTGCAGAGAGCAGTACCTTGCCTAGGGTACCTTAGTGGTACCTTACTTGTCAGGGAATCAGACCAGCAACCTTTCAATCACAAGTGCTCTTCCCTTCCCATTAGGCCACGCCTGCCATAGGGAGCATCCTGAGATTCTCTGAGTCTGCAACCAGACACCTAAATCTAAGGATGCTGATTGGTGTTCTGGTTAGATGCACTCTCATGCTGATTGGTGTTCTGGTTAGATGCACTCCCATGCTGATTGGTGTTCTAGTTAGCAGGAACAGTGTTCAGTCCCTGCAGTCAACCACTGGGGTGTTCAGTGTGCCTGTGGTGTGTCAGGTGAACGACAGCCAGACCGGAGCTCAGTCCGAGCCAGAGCTACGTTTCGGACGTTTTGTACCGTTTCCATGACGACTCTTTTGTAGTTAAGCCTGGAGCCCTCGCCAGGGAGAGCAGTACAGTAGCCACCTGGGACGACTAACCTGAGCAGAACTGTGTTCTCCAGAAGAACATATGGAAGTTCTTGTAAGCAGTTGTTTTGCAAATGAATAAAAAGAAAGCGGCAGGATATTCTCAGATGCCCAATTATTATGTTATTTCCATATATCTTTTATCCAGGTATATATGTGGTTCAGGTCATATATAGAATTACTGGACAGGAGGGACAGAACATCACCTCATATTTTTAATAAATGTTAAAAATGCAGGTTTACTCTGGGCTTTCAGAGTGAATTACTGCTATGGGTTAATGCTAAGTTTAACCAGCCACATACAAAAAAATTACAATCAAAACAACTTAAAAAAAAGAAGAAGCACCTGTGCGTGTGAGGAGCTCAGCGTTTTGTGCCTTTCCTAAATGGGGGTTGTGATAAGGACGGTGGCGTGTCATTTGTACACGCTTACACGCTTACCTGCCAGTCCCGGATAAGCAGGCCATCTAGCATGACGCCGGCCCCGGTCGATATGTAAAGAGGAGGGCAGCCGCTGTGTTCCTACACTAATGGTGGCAGCTATTAGATCAGCGAGCTGTACATGAGGCGGACGCCAGTGTTTACCCCCGTCGTTCTCCTCATCGGCCACCTGTCCCGGAAAGCCAGCGGCCTTGATTTCCCTAAGATTTCATGCCAATTAATGATACTGATCAATTAACATTCAAGAACACAGCATCATTTTTAATAAAAATGATAATATTGTAGTACTTTGAGTGTAGGCACCAGATCCTTATGACCCTGCATAGGAAAAAGCAGGTATATAAACGGTTGGATGGATGGATAGATGGATGGATGGGTAGCTGGATAATGGATACTTTTAATTGTAAATTAATTCAGAGTATTGTCTCATCCATCCATCCATCCATCCATCTATCTTCATTCTGCCTTTCAGCAGGGGCCAGTTCCCTCGTGGTCCCGCCCCTCTACACACCCCTTAGCATTGAGCAGGTTAGTCAAAACATCTCCTGTGTCTGTTTTGCAGTAGCACCGTTACGATTGCAAGTGACTTTATTCTGTTCTGCATCTAGATGGTGACCTGAAAAATGTCTTGGTGCTACAATAGTGGCATGTGACCCTGATGGGAGATTAATTGCCATAGCCAATAATCACCAGTCTGTGTCCCCAAATGTTTGTGTTTATGGCACTCAGCTGCCTCTGATTTACATTTATGGCATCTAGCTGACACCATTATCCAGAGTGACTTATATTTCCCCAATTACAGGGATTACAATCTCCCTGGAGCAACTTGGGGTTAAGGGCCTTGTGGGCCTTGCTCAGGCACCCATTGGTGGTGGGTGGGATTTGGATTGGCGACGTCTTGGTTCATAACCCAGACCTCATACCACTAGGCCACCACCATCCCCTTTTTTATACAAACTTCCTCATTGAGGGTGGGGCTTAAAGGTGTAAGTGCAAGTGAGTTAGAGTGAATCAAGTTTTTGGAACATGTAAATGTATTTACTAGATCCCCAAAATAAAAACATGAACAGCGAAAATGATTATATTAGGGTCCCTTTAAATCTGACTGTTGCTCAACTGTAAGGTTTGTGATCACAGATCTTCGCTTTATTACATATTATATTGCAGAAGACCCGGTCATCACAGCTAATACACAAGTGAGCAGTGTTCACACCTGAGTCTTGAAAGCCATTACCTTCAGTAGCTGCACAATCCTCAGAGGCAGGATTCAAGCCAGCCTGATATACACATACATGTTTTAATTAAAGTTTTCCTTTAACCAGTATTTATGTCAAACGTCTTCCAATTTACGTGTGTAAATACTTTATTCTTTTTCTTTTTAAGTAAAAATGAAGGAAAACAATAAGTATAGTGTCAGATGCATTTCAAAGGTATTTTGATTGCTCGTGGGAATTTTACTTACACAAACATCCTGAAAAAAGAGAAAAAAAGAGAAAATGATTGGTTCAGAGGGAGAACCAATTAGATCTCGTGTCTGATGTCAGACTAACCAGTCAGATGTCTTGGCCCCTCCTCCTCTAGTTGCTTGGACCCTCTTGCTCTACAATATGATTGGTTATCTCTCTGAACCAATGATTTTTTGTACTGCCCTCAGAACTCCCACAAGCATTTTGATTGGCTAAGGGGCAGTTGATAATTGCTTTAAAATATGAGCATATCATAACAAACTAGCAGTGTACTGTGTGGGCACACGTCCAATAAGATATTCTGGTTCTATTTTAAGGTAAAATAACCCAACACAGATGGGCCTTCGCCTCACTTCCGGTAATTTCTTGGAAAGTTCATTAGCATCCCAATTAGGTGTTATTGCTGGGAAGTCTGACCAATCTGTACACCGTGGGAATGACTCTCCGCTGTGACCTTGTCGTTGGAATTCAGTCAGTGTGGACCATGTGCAGTATTTTTGGAGCTTCACTGACTCATGGCTTTTGGATGTTCTATGGGATTGGAACTCAGGTTATCAGCATCTGCTGAAAATTACAGATAGGGGTTGAAATTGGAAATTAGGGGAAATTGTGCTTGTACTGCTGGTTTTGTAAAATAGTTCATCCTGATACAAAAAACTAAATTGCCCACCAGCTAATGTGCAGGTGATGCATTTGTACTCCAAACTGCTGCTAATACATATTTACATGTTTGTGTAAATTTGCTGTCATATTTTTGTCAGTATGTATCATATAAGTTTTGTGTTGGCTCTTTTGGTTTGGTTGCTCAGTAGGTAGCAGGGATATGGGTTCGAATCCTGCTTCTGCTCTGTGTGGGTTTGCATAGATTACAATTGGGGACCAAAATGTCCCCAGAGTGTGGGGAAACATATTTACTTTTAGGGACATTTTTTAAGTCCCCATTTGGATAACCTCAATTTTATAAAAAAAATTGTGACTGCAATCAAAAATGCAAAGATGAATGTATGGTCACCATTTAGATAGGTATACAGGTCTGTGTGAGTGTGTGTTGAGTCTGCATGTTCTCTTCGTGTTGTTGGGGTTTCCTCCAGTAATTCAAAGATGTTTGGAGTTTTATTCATGATCAGATAATTCACCCCATGCTGTTGGACCATAATATGCCAAGAACTGGAATACACAAGTATTGTATTTATAACTGGCATCCTGTTCAGGGTGATCCCCTGCCATACTGCTCTGGGTACAAGGTAGGGAAACGCTGTACTTAATAAACTGTTGGAGGATGGATGGATGGATGGATGGAAGGAAATATTAATTATTACATCATTACAAAAAACAACAACAAATATTGAACATGACATTATTTTACTTGTTAACTAGAGAAACTAAACCTTGCTCAAAACACAAGGGGACTGGGATAATATATGTCAGTATTATTAAAAATATTGTTTTTTGATAGCAAAGAAAATTTATTTTCAAAGAAGCCGGGGTGTTTTCAGGGTAATTCAAATGGGAAGTTCTAAGTCTCTCATAACATGTTTTATTAATTTAGCTGTTGTTGGTCTCTGTGGCTGAGGAACCTACACAGTGTATCGGGTTACACTTCATTACAGCCTGCTGACCTCAGCCTGCCAGAGCTGGGTGTTAAGATGAATTATTCTGCTACATAATATAAAGCAAATCCATTTTCATTCATTTGTGAGCAGTTATTCAGAGAGTAATCAAAATTTCATAAATCAACCGTTTAATAAAATCATGTTTCCCAGAACTTGCCTACTTGGCTTCAAGTCCAGGTCAGTTCAGTTAAATTAATAATCTCAACTGAGTCATAAGCTTTGACTGAAACCATTTATACACTAGAAAACCAAGAATTGTGGCTAAATATCTTGTGTGTACAATGATCCATTTTCTCTACCATGAAATAATAAAACCTTCAGGATCAGAGAATGTTCTGGAGCTTCCCAGGAATCGCTGCTGGCGAATGAGTCAATGCACCCGGGAGTCACCAAGCCTTAGAGACACCAGCAGTGGGCATGCTGAAGCTTACAATGTCCCATTTGTAGGAAAATCTTCCCAGGAAGCCACAGATCACAGTCCTCTGCATACAACCCAACATTCCAAAATGACAGCCAATCATTTTGTGGTAGTTTCCATGCAGAAAATGCAAATGTCCACAGAGATCACATGGTAATAGGCCATTTGATATAAAAGTCAGTGGTGCTTTTTAATAGATTGTCAAATAGGACAATGGCAAAGACTAGAGGCCGCACTATGCAGTGGAACTTCTGCACTTACCCACAATCCAAAGAGCAATTAATTCCATTTTTCTAGTCAACCAAATACTACTTTCCTTAATAGTAGTTCATGTTGTAGTTCTGTCTTGCAAGTTTTAATAGCAGGACAATTAAGTTTGTGTCATTTACCTAGTACCCAGAAGCCTCTAATTTGATCACACTACACATATTGGAGGTAGATATATCTCAGTAGTTTAAATGGAAACTGACCTATAAAGTACCCTGTGTGTGTAACATTGGCAGAGGTCCTGTACTCTGTGGCTCTTTCTCTGTTTGCGAAATTGATGATCTCTTGGATTTAGTAATAAATCACTTGTTCCCTACGATCATAGCATCAAAGACTCCAGTTAGATAGTCTCGGCACGATTTGCAGTCTTAGTTCTCTTAAAGCACTTTTTCCTCTCTTTTCCTGGTCTTTGCTTTCCACTTTTGCCGAAGTAGGTCTAACTTACAATGAAATGTCAATAGGATACGATCTACCGGGCTGAGCGGTACTGACAGCTCTGCTTGAGGGATGCTGAGGCTGGTGCAGCATTGGAAATCAAATTTAGCAAACCGCTTAGATAAGACAGGGAGAGATAATGAGGTGGTTTCTGGGATATCCGAGCCTTTGAAGTAGCACACAGCACAGACATAACACAACAAATAAATATGACACAAGCACTGACATATAAATCTGAAGACTCTTATACCTCCATGAAAATTAATTCAATTATCTAAATCATCATTTTTTTCCTCCTGTGTGAAGGCAGGATTATATAATACTTTTTTTCCCATTATACCAAAAATCATCTCTGTAATTAGATCGGCTCTAATAAAAATATGAAATGGACCCAAATGCATCATATCATAAACATTTACTAATTCTTTGATCAATAAAAAAAAAATCAATATGGATGTCAGCTGTAGTCTCATGAATAATGAAAAGCAAATGTGGCATTTTTTATAAACCACGTTTGCGTGTTTTTTATACAAAATAAACAGATGTGCGATTCTGGAGCCTGTCAGATGTAAACAAGCCTGATGTCTCCATACGGATAGTCATTTATTATGCCCGTGCCCAGTGAGTGCTGGGATGTTTTTCTGTTGATCTGAGTTTCTGTGATTATTTACCCCATTTTAAATCCATGTTGTGAATTAAAGAAAAAAACATGGCTCATCTAGTGAGCCCTGCATTAGGGCCCAGCTTGCTTCTGATTGAATTGGCATGCTCAATAAATTTGGAAATTCTTTGCAGTGTCTGCCTAGGAGGAGTGTAGGGCTGGACCCACTTCTGATCTGGGTCAGTGAGCATCCACTGGGATGGACCCCACACTGAAATCAGGCCCTGCACTCACTGAACACACAACGGGTCGGCGTCTTAGGCTCATATATGAGCTACATATTCTGGATGCAGAAATTACAGAGCGAAGACACAGATTACAGGGACTGTAGTCTGCTTATGATGGGGGATGGTTGTCAAAATAGAATTAAGGTGACTGCCAGTACAGTGACCCATTATATCTCTAAAAGCAGTACAGTCACTGTAATGCCCTGCCTTCCTGCCCCTCCTGTTTTCCCCCAGTGTGGCTCTAACTAGCTACACCTGTTCTGTGTTAGTCTTACCTCTTGTTCTGGCCCTCATGTTAACTCACCCCAGCTGCCTCTAGTTGTGACCCTTATAAATGCCTTCCACTCCTGTGCTCTCCAGTCCAGTGTTTGAACTGATTGTCTGCCCTACCTCTGTTAGTAGTCCTCCCTGTTTTAGATCCCCTGTGATCTTGAATTTGCTTTTGGTGTGTTTCAAATAAAACACAGTTTTGTTTGCCCTAACTCCTGCTGCCATGTCCTTAATCCCCTGGTCACCCAGGTTACAAGTGAGATCTGTTCGCTAAATTTGTCTTTAAATTGAATTTGTAGGCAAATCAGAAAAATAATGTAGTACATAATAATAAGTATTATATCTCCAGTGATGAATTTGAGATTTAAGCTGGGTGTCATACCCTCCCGTCCGACCCTCCTGTGTGCCACGCCCCCTCGCCGCCCTCGTGTGGAATCCCAGCGTTCCCCAGCTGTCTTGC
>JAODKN010000001.1:3661873-3683328 GCA_026774425.1 Petrocephalus zakoni | reverse complement strand
CCTGGGGGTGAGCATCTCTGCTCGCATGCAGGCCTGGGGGCTGAGTGTCTCTGCAGGCGTGCAAGCCTGGGGGTGAGTGTCTCTGCACAAGTGCAGGCCTGGGGTTCATCTGCAGGAAAAGAGTTATTTACCGTCATTGGGGACATTTGGATCCTGACAGCCACCGTTTAAGAGGTCCATTTCTGCTCTTGCTTGTCACGGTCTTGGAGACAATGATTTAATTACTGTCTGAAATGTCAAGACAAACTTCATTAACTTTGTTAATTGGGTTATTGGAAACATACTGCACTTAAGTGTTGTAGTTGGGGGGAGGATTGAAGGTTCTAGTCATCGCCCAGATTCTCAGAACAGTACGTGCTTTCGGGGGGGTAAGGTATCCCCTGTGGGGGGCTATGTGTGCACCTTTGTGCGTGTTTCTGTGCGGTGGAGGAGAAAGCTTGTAACAAAGCCTGTGCAAACCACACAGCAAAAGCTGCAGGTCTGAAACATCTGCTGTGTAAATTGTGTGTTTTGTAGCCTATTCATCATTGGCGATTGGAGGAGGCCGGACGTGAAGGGGGCCATGATATATGAGGATTTCCAGGCCTCCTGAGGTACCAGCTGTCACCATGGGCCCTATGGAATGGGGTTAATTTGTTTGCGTTGCCTCTGGTGTGGTGCTGGGGCGCCAAGGTGACAAGTGCTCCCCCTGCAAACATGCATGTTTGTAGGCCCAGGCACATTTGGAAGAGGGAAATCACAGTGATGAATAGTGTGGGATTTGGACACGGGCCAGCCAGGTTGCTGAACCAGCTACAGAGAAAGACCACTGGAGCTTTTTTGTTGTTATTATTGTTATGCGTATTTTTGTTTATAGCATTTATCCATTAGCAGACCACACGCTGCAATGCTAAGAAGCATTAGCCCAAACCATATAACTGCTTATAATGAGAAAAACTGTTCTTTTTTAGTCCTTAATAAGTTTTTTTGATGATTACATCCATCTAGGGTTACCACCTCAACCCTGTAAAATTACTGGACACCCAATTGTTGACCAAAAATATTGCAGCACCATTCCAAAGGTTTGTTTAGGTCTATTTGAATGGGAATTTGTCATCCAACATGGCAGTGTGCCCTCCACTATTTTGAATACAATGATAATTGATAATAATGTAATGTAATAATGTAAGCTTTTCCTATTAGTTATGATCCCATACCTTACACCTTCAGTTTTTACGTAAAATAATCCAGCCTGTAATTTCTACTTAAGGCACCCTAATTAATAAACAAACTACAACATTTTTAGTTTGCAATAATATTACTAATGCAGTTTCCACCAATGGCTGTTTTCGAGAGATGCCATTCTGTTCCCCTTCAATACTGAATAATGTAAGACGTTTAATTTTTTTGGCTGGATTTTAATTTCATCGCCAGTCATTGTCCTCCTCATCTGTGCTGCCACCCATTTCAATGAAATTTTGTAACTTCAGTTGTCTTTTACTAACCTTATCTTTGAATGAGGAGGCAACGCCTGATGGCACAAACATCACCTACTCTGCAGTGTAGTTCTTAGATTGGCTAAAGGCACAATATATTCTCTGAGCATGTTTCATTGCCTAAAAAGACACAGTATAGTGTCTTTCTATTGACCGGCTATAGCTCTGACTGAATATGAGAATGTTACTAGCACACATATACAAAAGGTTCCAATTGCAAGACATTCCGTGTCCTTGCATGAAATTTGTTTTTTCCAGGACAGATGACAAAAACCAGAGTGGTCCCAGAAAATCCTGAGCAAGTGGCAACCCCTATTTCCATCTCTTTTCTGTTTCTGCTTGTCCTATTCAGGGTCACAGGGGGTCTGGAGCCTATCCATGGTTACATGTATCTGTAGCCTTCTATGTCAACCATGCAGGTCCTGTGCCCTGTGGACACCTGGGCTGTTTCTCAATATGCATACCTGACCATGCTTGTGTTCCCTTGTACTCGTTTTACATCATCTTCCATTGCCAAAGACCATACATCGATTGCATCTTCACCAAACGAGACTAATCCCATGATTCATTGTGCCCCAAATTTGTTCTTAGGAGGCAAGATAGCAAGACTGGTCTTGCCAAGATGACAAGTACAATCATTGCATTCTTGATATTGAGGAACACTCCTGGTGCCCTTTTTGATTTCCTATTGGTTATAGCACCATGTATATAAATGTGATTGGTTGAGAAATTATACCTTCTGATATTTGAAGAAAATATAACTCTAATATGTATTACATACGTGAATGAATTCTTTGACACTGGAAAGACAGTCTCTGAAGGTCCTTTGTTTGTCATGCATGCCTTTACAAAATGGAAAGTTCATGTGGTCCTTAACAGAAGACACTCCCTGGGTTAATGTAGCATGAATAGCTCACCACCACCCTCGTTCCCCAGAACAGACCTCCAAGAATAACGCTCCATGCCACACATGGACACGTATCATTCCCATTGCTCTGCTGCTCGGAAAACGATGTGGCAAATTCTTGAGCTCATCGGAAATTTTTCCTGAATTACCGTAGGTGCGCAATGTCCTAATAAGGCGTTGCCATGGCAAGGTTTGCAGACCTCCCGTTCAATCACCTTCTGTTTGTTCAGGACTCCGATCTCAGCGGCGCATCGGTTTGTCACCTGCTTGTTTTCCTGCGGTTTATCTGTGTGAAGCTGTATGTTTTCCTGGAGTAATCCAAGCTAGCAGCAGGGCGCTGGGAATCGATCCAATGACGTTAAGGCTGCATGGACATGTCGTTAGCCACGAATCCACTCCCTCCTGCTCTTACTCCAGCATGACTACCGTTTTTATGGAGAATAACATAAATCTCAACAGAGCCCGCAAAGAGTACATATTTTTATCTATAGCTCAGTAGGGTATGGGTCTGTGCCCATGTCTAGAAGGTCATGGGTTCAAATCCCACAGCTGGCTGAGTAATCATATCATTGTTGGGCCCTTGAGCAAAGTATGTAGACTCCAATGGTACTGGACACTGGCTAACCCTGTCCTTTGACTCTGGAACTAGCTCTTGTGTGTCATGAATATGTTTTGTCCCCACAATGTAATAAAAACCTGTTATTTTGACATTTTTTTCAGTCATCTCAATTAAAAAAAAATCTGTGACTGCAATAAAAAAAAACTAACAATGTCAAAAGTCTTGTATTTTGTTTGGTTACTTATGGTTAAGGGCTGCGTATGGGTTAAGGCTGTCCTTAATGGGATTAGGGGAAAAACCCTAGAAATTAATATGAATGGACAAACAAAGATATGGATACAAACACATATGTATATGTGTGTGTGTGTGTGTGTGTGTGTGTGTGTGTGTGTTTCTCACGAGAGCAAGATGGGATATGCTAAACTACCTAATGCCATGTCATTTTCAAGCTCTCTCTCAAATGTATCAAAGCATCGCTATTTATGTGTATGTCACCGGTCTGCAGGCCGATGCTACACTGCTATTACAACTGAAAGTTAGGGGAGATACAAGCCTGACAGTGGGTTTATGTTAACCTGCTTTCCTTTTAAGTAATGCAGTAATAGTACTAAAAGTACATTGTGTCAGCAGTTTACACGATGAGTAGCTCTAATCTTCCTCTTTGCAAACAGTGTGTGCAGGAGAGTGACTCACACATGCTCAGTGCTGGTGCAGAAACAAGACCGTTATTTCTCTCCTCTGTTTGAATAATTTTTCCTTGTTTTTTTAAACATGTCATAATTTCACACCAGTAGCAGCCCGTGCTGGTGGCAGATGTTCCTGGGCGGCAGGCAGGGAGAATTAATGATTCCATCGCTGAGAGCAGGCACCCAGCCCTGATTTACCTGTAATGTCAGAGCTGTCACATCACTGTTTACCCCGTTTTGGCATGGGGGCGTGAATCCCTCCCCCCATTACAATGTGCACAGCACCACCACTGACTAGGCTGGAGCATTCTTCTTGGCTGATTAATATGTTGTTTTTTGTCAGGTCTAAAACACACAAGGAGCAATTACATTCAGGCTGTGTCTGAAATTGATTTAATGAAACCACATGTCAGTGATCTATCATCAAATTACTGTACATCTCATGGGTTTTGCTAAAGCTCTCTGCAGTGTTGCCTGTGTATGTTGTGCTTTGGTTCTCTTTCTGTGGTGCTCATTTGTCTTTAAGCTTCTCACACTTGTTAAACTAGCATGACAGCAGTTGGCTTTTTAGATATGCATTACTGTTTGTTTAGTAAACACTTTTATCCAAAACCAGTCCCTGGAGCTAATGGGGGTTACGGGCCGTGCTCAGGGGCCCAATAGTGACAACGCTCTGCCGGCCCTGGGGTCTGAACCAGCGACCTTCTGACCACAGGCACAGCGCCCTAAAAAAACATCTAAAATATTTTAATAGCCAACAAAAGAATGCTCATATAATGATAATGTCATTGTTAGTCCCTACAGCTGTTTGCTTTTTGGTCTTTTAAATAATTACATCAGAGACCAAATAGTTGTCCCACAAATACTTTCAATCTTTGTCACTTCAGCTTTTTGGGAATTTATTTGTCCTCCTTGTGTCATATTGAATTGGAGCCAACTGAGCTCAAAGGACCGAACCTTTCAGTGAAGTCGTTTGCCTGTTTGAAACCAAGCTAAACGTAATCAGAAGCACACAGCACAAATTAAAGATAGCTGGAACGTGTTTGTGTGGTTTGATGTATCCCCCCCATTCGCCTAATATCCTTTCAAAATGAGGGCGAAATGGGAGATTTTAAAGACAATGAAATTGTATAGCTAGTAATTTTCTTTTTAATGTACCACATGCTGATTTCATATCAAGTGTCCTATACTGACAAGTATAAAATGAAATACCAGGATTATGTTAAATTATCTCAAAGTTCTGGGGATGGAGATGAAACGGTGATATGTAACCAAACACAAGTACCACATTTTAGCGATTTAAGAGTTAGACTAAAGTTTTTTAGGTTATTTGTGTCTTGGGTCTGGTCTGGTTGTTAAACAAGAAGGAAGACGCCTTACTCTCAGAGCTGCAGGATTAAGAACTTCAAGTTCTAGGGCTACTCGAGTTGCCCTACTCTGCTTAACAGATGTAGAGCGGTCGGCCTGCCCAATCAGAACCTTTTGGAGTATGGTTTGAAAGCCCAAGACTTTGTTTTGAGGTTCATGAAATGGCAGCAGTGTAGCTCAAATGATATGACTGTTGACCTATGGCGATGCATCCAGGGTGCCGCAGGCATGTGAGTGTTAGCAAAGGATGCATTAGTTAATTGATAAACTGACCTTCAGTAGGAAAAGCCAAGTTTTATGTCTACGTGAGCCAGCCAAAACACAGAGAGGGTCCAACCCTGACTATGCTCCGTGCAAGTGCAGCATTTCCAAGCAGGAATGTGGTTTTTTAGATACTTTATTGTGCTGTAAGGATTCTGGGCACAGTGGGATGTAGAAATCACAGCAATTATGGTTTTTGTGTTGCCAGTGTCAGAGTTTATAGTCATATTCTCATACCTAAACGTCTGGAGTTCGATAGAGTACTTGAACGTCGCCCTCACCCTAAAGCGATATCCTCTATGGGTCTAGCAGCAAAAATTTTGGGATCCTTAAAAATCTGAAAATATGGACTAAAACAGAAAGTGCTGTAATGTTAATGCAGGCATCTCTATTTGTACCTAGGGAAACAAAAACAATGTGGTAATTTTTTCCTTTTCTCCGTGACTGTTAACAGGGTGGATGAAAGCCAAGGCCGCTAATGATTAACAGGCTGCTCTGAATCACGACTGACAGCTGTGAACTGATCTTCCCTCTGCCAGGCCTCCTGCATGTTTACAGCATCTGGCAGGAACCGCCAAGTTTCCGTTTAATGTGGAAGTCGGATATCGGGCAACACTTGGATGATGCTGGATTCTCCTGCAGTGGCTGCGCCGAAACCTAGATGAATGCTCATTCCAGATAGGACCTGTGACAGTGTGTGCTACAAAATATTTACTTTTCTTATGATTTTTACTAAAAAGTTATACCAGTTTTTTTTTTCCTGGATGAAAGACTTCTTTGTGAAATGAACAGATGTCGAGATGCTTCCAGAACACTGCTTTCCGGTACCAGCCTCGGCTTTTGAATCAATCATAAGTTCATTCAAACATTTGACTTCCTACAACTGGAGTATTATAAGTATTTACTGTAAACAATTAGGATATTTTGAAATCGAGTTTCAAAAAAGGAAAAACTTGTAAGTCTGCATTAAAAGTGACCTGGCTCGCCCCTGGCTCCTTCTCTGTGAGCTGCGTGTACCTGTGCATACTGGCATCAGCTGTAGGTGTCGCGGTTAATCCAAAGCCAGAGCCAAACAGGAGTCAGGAGTCCCTTAAGTAGAATTCCAAAGTCCGTCTTTTATTGAATATAAGGGTCTGTCCAAGGCAGGGCACTCTGCAGAAGTGTGTGCCACGGTCAGTTACACTGAGTTTTATACACTTCACATAGCTATTCACAGGGGCGTCCCAAGCTTCATCTTTTTTGGACCAATTGGATCATTGCATTTTCCCTTCAAAGTCCCTGGTAGTTTTCGCCCCTGTGTGTCTTCACCATTATTCTTTGTCTGTATTGGGGTTCAGTTACTTCCCCGTCTCTATGTGATAGGGCTGCCAATCAAAGACAAGCTCCCAGAAAACACAAGCATAGTAAACTGGCTTCCACAATAGTTTTGTATACTGACAGCTAAGGGCCCAGATATTGGCCAAGGCCATTGCTATGGAGACCCAGGCGAGGGGCCCAGGCCGACCATTAGAAGCCAGGTGTTTTGTAAACGGTAGCAATTTTAGCAGCTTTGGCGTTCAACATAGCAACAGGCATGCCACGCTCAGTAATGAGTGTGCTCATTTAACCAAAGCTAACAAAACATAGCAGGAGCTTCAAAGCTAATCATAAGATGCAGGTGCTGGCACATACTTATTATGGTTACATCGTGCAGCAGTAATTAATTGGTCTGTTTTCTCCAAAGGTTAGTAGGTCACGCTCTCTATGGGTAACATAAGCTACTTACAGTAATAGAGTTCTGATGATTACATTCTCTAAGTGTTGTACAGTGCTAAATAATATTCCATAAGGGATGGTGTCATTTTCTCCTCCACTGAGCCGAAGTCTCAAAGCTTCCCACTGCAGCAAATCTGTGACCCCACCGATCAGTACTTCCATCCCAATGTTAATGTAAAGTGAGAGCTGGTTCAGTTTTCCCACTTAAAAATTTAATGTGGCTTAGATTTGCTTAAAAATAATAGTTGTGATGTGTGATATGCTTCAACCCTAGCAAGGTCTTGGAAAAGGTGGAAGAAAAACGTTAGCAGCAGATGAGCAGGACCGAACTGTGAATGACTTAAAAACTCCCAGAAGAAACCTTCTTGGCTAGAAATCTTTGGCCAGTGATAAATTTCCATAGAGGAGCTAGAATTAGACAGTTCTTATTATTAAGGACGTAATCCCAATAATTCATAACATATCAGCCTGAAAAAACACAGCCTTATCTGTTTTTGATGCTGGGCCTTGTGTTGCAACACCGAGGGGGCTTGGAGGGGGGGGGGGGGGATCAGAGGCAGCCGGGAATAGAGGCTTCTGGCAGAGGAAGTGACATCAGAGGGAAAGGAAATGCACTAACGATGCTCTAAGATTCCTGGTTGATGATTTAATTACAGACGCTGTTAGCAAATTATGACTGTAGGGGTGGGCAGGGAGAGAATGCGAGCGCCATCCACTACTAAGATGATAAGGAATGATTGAGCTAGCTTTCGGCCAGGGCGGTGATTGATTTAGCATTTGTTTGGAAGCCGTCAATTGCTTTTGCAACCACCAGTGTAGGAAGTAGAGATCGACTGTGGGTTTTTTTCAGTGGCCAATGCCGAGTTTTCGGGGGGTTGGGGAGGGGGACGAAGGCATGATATTAATTTGTTTTTTGAAGTAGAAAAATAAGAAATGAGTAACAATTGTTTAACTTTAAATATTTAACATTAAAACCATTCAAAAACAACAATAATATAACTCTAAATATTAATTACACCGGAATCCGCCGGTTAACTTCCTCTACAGCCGGAATCATACAGCCGAATCTGAATCGCTCACATGAAGGGAATTTACACCTGGCGCAGTGCAACACATTATTGTTCACACACTGGTCACTGATTAGACTTCCTTTCCAGTGGGATTTGTAACGCCAATTTGTTCAAATTTATTTCGAAGTGCATTAATTCTCATCACAAGCCGCGTATACTTTCTTCTATGAAATACAAACGTTTTGGCTGGCCATTTGCCAATACTGATGTGACCCCGATCGCTTTAGTGTGTGACTCAGAGGGAGCCGAATCCTAAAAAGGAACCGAATATTACAGGTGCACTTCCGTAGGTGCCGATAAAGCAGACCGCAGCAGTGACGGAGCAGGAGCCAGTCATATCGGCGCTGCAGTCTCGATCATTAATCGGCTGGTGCCGACTGCCATAAAGTGCTTAATAGTTGGCCGATTTTTTTTCTGCCCGATCGATCGGTCGACCTCTAGTAGAGCAGCCCCCAACCCCAGATAGATCAGGTAAGAAGGTGTTAGGCAGATGTCAGGTAAGTCCTACTCTCAAGAGATACTGGACACCAGTAAAAGGGACAAAATCCCAGCTGACGACGCGATGTCTGATCTAGTGGAGGTGCAGTAGGTGAAAGCTTTGGACGGAAACACCTGCCTGGGGAAAGAGCTCGAGACATCTTAAAACATATATAGTGATCCAATCCCTTTTTTAATGGGTGTGTCATTAATCTTCGTTTATGAATAATGAGAACCACATTAATAGCATAGTTAAACATCGCGATTATTATTTTAATTATGTTTTGACAAAGATTACAGCAAGCAATTACAGCAAAAGACACTTTCGATTACATGAAGACTCCATTTCTGCTTGGCATAACGTTCAAAAACTGTCAAAGGTAAAATTACAAAAGATTAATAATATGTACTTTAAAAAGTTGAGTGTTAGTTAGATAATCACTGTCATTTTTCTTCCCAGGTAGAGCCAATCACGGGGGTGACTCCAGCTCGGTCTCCATCATCATGCTTAATTGCTCTTTGATGGAAAGGGCAGCTGTAGTCAGTCATGCGACAATTAGCAGGTGCGCAGTTACGAAAAAGAAAGCGCTTGATTAGTCGGAAAAGGTTAGAGACGGAGCTGCCGTCTTTAATTGTAGCTGCGGTGGGAGTGAGCGCACTTGTGAGCGGGTCTGACTGGGCCGGCTGATTAAGATAAACGTCGACCCCTCCGTCGCATACACTGAAGGGTTCTGAGGTTCTTACTGGCCCTTAGGGGGCACTGTTTTGAATTTCTTTCTTTTTTTATATGAGAGTGATACATGGAGGCACTGAATCTGCTGAATCGGAATATTTGTACACCCAATCTGTGATATTTGGCATCTCGCCCCAATAAGGCATGCAAAAAGGGCATGTCTCTTCGCCGTGTTTTTCATTAGTCATGGTTAGGAAACTTAATGGCCGGCTGTAGACCAGGTAGCAGCAGCGTTACCACTGCATGAGTGCCTGCTCTTGTAGAACCTCCCGAAACTTTATTCATCTCTACATACCACAGGGGGTATAATGCCTCATCTGTAGTGTAATAGGTTTTCACACTCGTTCAAGGTCTCCTTCATTGCCCTGCCTCTCGCTTACAGCTCCCGTTTCATTCTCAGATACCTGCACACTCTTGGCGGGTGACTAATGCAGAGCGTCTCTCGCAAAGTGTGTCTCCACGATGCCCAGGCGGCGACCGCATCAAAGGTCACTGAGTCTCCCAGTCTGGTCTTCTGCGTCCTTATAGGCAGTTTCATCTGATCAGGACTGATCAGGACAAACATGCACCTTCCGTACATCATTCCCATCCATCCATCCGTCTTCCACCCACTTATCCTGGCCAGCTTCCCAAATTGCCTGAAGCCTCTCCCAGGCAGCACAGGGCACTGGGCTGGACTACACTCTTGATGGACTGCCAGTCCATTCGTTCCTGCATTCTTCAGTGCTGTTTTCCTGCAATTAGTCACTTGGTTTCTTAACTGAAGTTTTCAGCAGATTTCCTAATATGTTGATTTAATTGCTTGTCACTGGTTAAGTATTCATATTTCCAGAAGGCCAAGCTTGACCTGAAAAGGCAGTAGCCTGGCTACATATTTATACCCGATTCAGGCACATACAACAGGGATAACTGGAATTATTCAGTTTCTTATTGGTAGCTGGAAAGTGATTTGCATATATAATTATATATACACACACACACACACACACACACACATGCACCCTTATTGCAGGTCTTGTTTATCGCTGGGTAATAAACCACAGCAGATCCGTGTGGTGGAGCAGGGACTCGCTGGAGACGGGGGGGTGGTGATGCGCAGTGCTGACTTTGAAGTGCAGACGCTGGAACATTCCCTGAGATTAGGCGGCACCCTCAGCCTGTGGATGGCTACGTGCTTTCCGTCAGTCTGGGTGCATTTTTTAATTTAAAGTCTCGTATAGAGATCACTACCATCTGGGACCTCGGAAGTTGCCCATCAAATGGGATTCAAGCACATGAAAAAACACAATAAAGTTAATTATATATTATTTAATTATTGCGTATGTAATGTAATAATTACATTTTATATTATGCACTTTGTTTAAATGTTATATGTGTATATGTTAAATGTTGTAGTGTATACAATATTATACAACTCGCCATAATGCAGAATCAGTGGCTGCCTTCAGCTTGTTTCCCTGCAGCTGGGGGTGATGGGGGACAGTGACACCCGGAGTGTGATCCAACCCCAACCTGGACTTTGAACCTACAACTTTCTGATTACAACCCAGACAGCATAACCTAACAAGCCACATACTGCCTAAACAGAACAGATCAAGATATGACCTACACACAGCATCATGGATATTACTGTGTACAGGTCCGCTACGGGTACAATTGTGATGATATGGAAGTAAATGCACTAATTTAACTTAGTTAATTTACTCCCCAATAAACAATCTGTCCAAATAAATATTCACTCTGATTCATTCTGATCAGTCTTTCATTACTTAATCATTCAGGGGCTAGGAACAGTAATGAAGGCATTAATTACTGTCAATTAAATATTTAATTGACTAACTGAAAAGCAGTAATAATTAAAGTGTGTTCTCTCTTAGCTCTTAATCAAAAATCTAGGAAAACTCAAGATGTAACTTCTGATTATGATTTTGCACTGTGAAATCTGTGATTTCCCAGCACATGTTGACTGTTTAACAGCTAAGTACGTGAAAAACATGTACAACTGCAAGTTACAGAAGGATCCTAATCTGCCAATCAGCTGACGGATGTATTCATGCTGTAAGTGTGTGTCTGGATTGCATTACATTATCACCAGTGTTTGCACTTATCCCAAAATGGTTCTTGTTATCATTTCAGTCTTAAGTGCAGACAGGCTAATTATCTAAATTGTGGAAATGTCTCTTTCCTGAATTAGTTACACGCCTACTCAAAGAGTGGACTACATTTATGGATGTGTGGACTGGGAAGGAACACTGGAGAAATCACGGCCCACCCTGCAAAAGGTCCACGCTTCCTCTGTGTCCCTCTGATTAAATGCCATTATGACCCTCTGTTTCCATTGCCTCTAGACACTAGTTTCCCAAAGGATTCTGGGAAATTGTCATGGTGACCCCTACAGTGCAGGAAGCCTGGATACGCTCAAACTACCTTGGGAACGAACAGTATGTACATGTGACTAACACTGTAGTTAAAATGCCTGAGCTGAAGCATTTCCTGTGAAAAACTGAGCCCCAGGGGTATTAATAAAAACAATTTCAAACCAGTCATTTCACGCTATTCCCTCGTCTTAAGGTAATGTCACATAATTGATATAGGTGATGGATGGATGTGTTTTCTTAGTTATTCCTCATGAAATTTCTGTGTAGATAAGCAGCATAAGGAATAGCCAAGAATTAAATCAGTTGAAGTTGAAAAGCAACTTCAGGATGTTCTGAAGGAGTGCTCTGAACTTTCTCTAAGACCTGTTCTTCTAGATACAGAAGAAGGTTTGGTTGGGAATTTGTAAGATGGTTTCTAGTGCGTCAGAGCAGTGTCATAGTTCGCCTGTAGGGAGCTTGTGATTGTCCAAGAAGAGAAAAAAAAATGGAAAAATTACTGGAAAATAAAATGACTTTGGTGAACTTAAGATTGTTGCTGGTTAATCTTTGGTTACTGATTTCCACTTATTTGCTGTTTCTTCTCTTTCAGTACATTACATGTCCAGTGAACGTTCATTATGTATACTGCAGCATAACATCTCCACGTATGCTTTGATAAATTGCTTAATTGGAAACAGACACTTTTTTGAATATTCTCCCCAGAGATACTCGCCAGCATCAATCTACAGTCCATTAGACAGGGCACATGCCTGAATACCATCCCAGAATGCGGCAAGCTGCTCTCCATAATGTGGCTGATTGCTCAGATGGATGGAAGCCTTGGCTTTGAATCACAGATACAGGCATGAAAACCAGATTCTGCATTTGCGCATTTGGTGTTTATTCAGAATGGAACATTTTCACGTGGAAGATGAAGAACACAAGACTGCGTGTCACTGTTCCACCTTTGGATGTCCTTTGGATTGTGAAGGACACACACAGCTTGGGGCCAAGCAGCTGTCTCCAGCGGTTGCCTTGTTGCTCTCCAGATGTGAATTGGCTTCATCCCACATTTCTGAAGGTTCCTACTCCTTGTTCTTTCAAGGGCCCCACTTAAAGTCACTTTCGGTCCTCCACCCCTCTCAGATGTTTCAAAAACTAGTCAGAAGATCATTGCTAACTAGCTGGTTAGCAGAACTTGCTTTAGCATCTCCTAAATATGTTTGTGTCCAAAGCTTGGTGTGCTGATATGTGGTTTGAGTGATTGATGAACACCTCTGCTGCACTCGGGGGAATGCCAGTAAGGGATGGGGGAGTGTTTAAGGGCGAAAAGGGAGGCTGGAATAGGAATTGAGATCACCATTATCAACACAAGCTGCTTGGAGGCCGGGCCTGCAAACTGATGATGGTGGGGGTCACATGACCGGGAAGCAACCCTCTCATTCGTCCAGATTTTGGCTGCCCTCCCCTTCCTCCTGGACATACCCACATGACATCACTACCAGTAGCAGTCTGTCTGGATATGGAGATGGGGTGAAAGTGATGTGTTCTTGTTAGTCTCTCTCCAGGTAATGTCCAAATGGGTTCATACGAGGTCAAGAGGAGTGGCAGGTGACAATGGGGGTGGGGCTAATTAAACAGGAAGTGATGCGTGCTAAATCGGCATGGAAACAATTATGATCGTAATGAAAATGCTGACAGTTGAATGGATACTTCGCTTACAGATGCAATGTGACATTATAACAGCCGACCTTTGTCTATCACCATCAGCTGGCACCTAGAATTACTTCAAATGAAGAATTGATATTGAAAGCTTTTGGTGATGTTTAAAATAACAAGAAGTGAAATATTTCATATTTGGTGCATTTTTACCAACATGCCGTTTCCATTTGCACAGAAGATCGTGTCTCAGAAGCTGAGAAAAGAGGTCGCCCGCCTCCCCTGCTGTCGCAGTCTCTCCACATCCAAAACAGAAGCACTTTGTTCAGGTCCTATGCTCCTCCGAAAGTAGTTCATTCCTCCATAGTCCCCCCGGTGGTCTGATGATGTCATGTTTCCAGAGATGCAGCCCCAACTTCACTTTGTAAAGCGACATATTAAGCTCCGCATTTCCATTTCTGTTTGTCACGGCAAGTTTTATGGAAAATGAGTGCTGTAAAGTTGTTTTCCACCTAAACTTGCTGTCTCTCGTAGCGCGTCAAGCCGATGGATAAAGCTCCATTTACTTAAACTAGGGCTACACCTTAACAAACATGCTGCCTATGCCTTGTGTGCTTTTATAGTCTGTATTTCAGGATACTGCCTTAATTTTCAGAGTAATGTGCCAGTGCCTTTCATTTGGTGACGTCTATTCCTAAAACTATAATTGCAGACTTGATTGTAAGAACTGCATCAAGATTGCCCCTGCTTCTGAGATTATGATGATTTATTTGCTTCTTTCATGAGTGGCCTTGCAGGAACATTTTATGTGTGATCAAAAGCAAAGATAATACAATTGAAAACAAATTTTCTTCATTTGGGATTAGTGACACAGAGAAACAAGTAACAGTCTCGGGTGTGATTATGTAGTCGAATGCCAAAGTAATTTGTCTGATATCACGGTTTCCTAGGATACATGTAAAACATTTAAAAGCACAGCTTATCACTTATGTACGAAAACCGTATGACAGGAACCTGCTTTGATGATCAGAAGCAAGGAGATCAAAGTATATCTGAATTCTCCCTAAGAAAAAAAAGTGGCACAGTTTGGTTTGCTAAAAAGTATATTGTGAGTGTTTTTCAGGTGCCTGGGAATGTCGTCAAGTTTCATTGCATCCTTCCGATTTGACAGTTTCAGGGAGCTGGGAGTAAATCAGCTCTTGGGATTGACTGGCAAGCATGAATCATAGATAAATGAAATGCTGGGTACAAGCTACGTACCCCTCGTCATTCCCAAAGACCGGTCCAGCAACCGTCGGCAGAGAGTTGACCACCTGATGCTCTCTCCATTTTTTATAGCGACGGTTGCTGTGACAAACACATACGATGTAAATTTCACAGTAACACAATGACGATGATTAAGTGTGAACAGGATCCAGAAAGTAACAATTGAACAAAATCGCAGAATATTTCACATGAACCACAGCTGGTATCTGATAGTTCCGTGCCTCATGGTTTCACCACCAGCTTTGAGGGTGATTTGGCTCGCGGGATCCTCATTGTTGAGGCCCTGTGCGGCTGGACCGGGCGGAGGGGATGCCTGTGGCTATGCCTGGCTTCGGCAGGTAGGTGGCCTTTTCCGCAGTGCGTGCTCCCCAACCTGACCTGACTTTTTTTTTGTTAATATTGATATTTTTTTGGTCTTCATGCATGCAGGTCTGAGGGCTCTTGAAGAAGTGTCTACATCTGTCCGTTTGGAATGACTAAGGCCGCTTACTGTCTGTCTCTTCACCTGCATCTGGGTGTCTGCAGAAGGAGGGACTGAGACAGCTGGCACTCGTGTGTATACAGCATGCACAGGGTCGTTTGTGTACCATCAAGGAGCATCACGAAAAACTTGGTTTGTTTGCAAGCTTTTTTCACTCATAACCCATATGAAATATCATTTTTTTTTTCTGTATAATAGCAGAACTAGTGATCCTTAAGATTAGAACCATTTCTGTGTGTTATCTGCCTTGCCTATACTGGTACAACAACTCGTACCACAAAACTGCTTTCAGACTGATATATTTATAGGGTGTTTTCAATACAAATTCATATCCGTCTTACAGGCACAGCAGGCAGCACAGTGTATATTATTGCACTTATTAAAATGTAAAATTAAGCCAGGTGATGCATAGTATTATAGAATATTGAAGTAGTGTTGGATTAACCTTTTTCATTGTCTTTTAAGTTCACCAGCTCCGGATATACATGTCTGCAATATGTCTAATAATCTTCAGGATAAATGCAGAAATTTTCCACTTCATCTGTCAGTTAGTTTAACAGTACAGCTGTCTTGTTAGCAAAATTAAATATTTCCATGCATGAATCAGAAAAGCTATGTTGAACAAAAACAGTTTTAGAGATTGAGTAGAAATCCACAAAATCTGAACTCAAACTGAGTGCTCGAGTAAAAAGAAGTGATCGTGAGACATAGACCATATTGAACAATCACACTCCTCTGTTGGTCATTCACACGGCTCTGCACTGTGCCCCGCAGACAGTGTGGTAAATTCCCCCGGAGACGTGTGTCATGGCACGGTTTGTGAGGTCATAAATGCAGACTCTGAATGAGGCGCTGAGATTATCAGCGGACGGCTGGCGGCAGGATATCATTTTCACAATTGAACTGCATTACTCTTACAGGGAGTCCTCGGGTTATGAGGTTCAGCTTACGCCGATAGTTTCGACTTGTAACCCGAATTTGAATTTTGGTATATTATTGTCGCATGAATGGAACTGTGTTGTAAAATGAGGACTCCCTGTATTTGTACATTTTGATGTAAATAATAGGCAAGGCAAGGCAGGTTTATTTATATAGCACATTTCGTACACAAAGGTAATTCAAAGTGCTTTACATAAACATGAAAAAGAAAGTAGAACAATCATAAAAACAATAATCACAACAATAAAAAAAATTAATAAAAAATGTAAAAACTGATTGATATAATGATTTAAAAATGATTTAAAAACTGATTTAAAACAGAATGCAATCAGTTCGGACGTAGCACAGTGCTCATTCAGTAAATGCACAGCTAAACAGATGAGTTTTGGTATAATAAATTTTTTTAGATTTTATTTAACAGATATTTTATCCAACGTGATGAACAATTGAGCCGGGTCAGTCAGTCCCTGGAGCCATTGGGGGTTAAGGGCCTTGCTCTCATCATCTCTCATAACTTATACACTCAAATACTCAAAGGACTCAAATAGCCCTGGGGCCCCCGGACAGTATTAATGTGCCCTGGTGACCAAGGATGTGTGAGGGCACAGCCCAAACCCGCCCCCCCCCATCATCACCTGAACTCGACTGCACTAAAATCATTATGCTGGACTTGGCCACTCTTCCATTTTCTCACGGTATGATGTGGATCGGCTGATAGGATCTCATTTCGCAGCTCAGGGCGTCCCTACTGTACCAAAGACACTGCCGTGTGATTTACACTAATCGCTTAAACGAGAAACCTCTCTAGCAGCTAAAACTCCTGAAATAATGCTCTGCAGAGAGCCCAGTACCTGCTGTAATTTTCCTCAGGCAATGCCCTGTATTCCCGCTGATCGAACTGGCCGTTAGGTTTAATATTGCAACCTGGAAAATGGCCGTAAAGGAAATGAACTGATGATTCACTCTTGAATTTTGTGCAGGTGGATACAATTAAGTAACGATAATGAAGTTTATTTGTATATTTACTAGCTTGAGCATTGTCAGGGGAAGCTGTTGCTCAGTCTTGTGAATATTCGCCTTAAAAACAAAAAAAAAACGTGATTTGCAAAGTGCTTGATCATAACTCTATTCAAATAAAAAGCAAAAGTAATTGAATGGGATTAGCACGCAACAGCTTGCACTAGTATAATATATGAGGTCTCTGTAACTCATTAGATCATGCTTAACAGCATGAGAATGCAAAATCATGGGTGTAAAGTATATGGGTGCATCATGACTCAATTCACACGTCAGCTTTTACTACTTATGAAGGGTAAATCAGCGGAATGCTGTAGTGCTAACCATGGTGCTTGGTGCTTGCTGTATGACTGAGCTGCCAGGCCAATGGGTATTTCACAATGGGAATGTCAATAAAACAGTGTCCCAGGCTTGCCATAATCATCTCTCCATATGTGATTAGGTTTAATGATTACAATTTCTTATAGGCTTGCACCCTATTACAAGCGCCATGGTAATATACAAAGCAGTAAACGGAGGAACATCACATTCAAGATTTACGGCTGAAAAGATACCTTGGCCCAATTCCAATGTCCCCCCTAAGGCATTAGCCCCGAACCCTCACAGACTTAATCGACGTCACCTGGTAACGGATTGAAAGCGAGAGGCTGCAAAAGCTCAAAATGGCATAAATAGGAATGGGATCGCACGCTGCAACTTATGACGCCACCTTGCCAAGGCCAAAACATGTTCCTTACTATTGTTTGTTTAGGACTTTTTATTCTAAGATTTACACTTGCTTCACAGTCAAGACACTTGAGAGACCAACGGCCTAATTTGAACACGTTTCAGGATCTTCCCTTAAGGGTGGATGAGAGGTTATTGTCTAGTAATCAATTTTATTCCTTTTTTGCCAAAACAGCATCATTAGGCAATAAGTAAAAGAAATGGTTTCTTTACCGTTTACACTTCTGAGCTTTCCCCGGTAAACCCTGTGATTTACGTCAGAACGCTATGAACTGTGGGTAATTCCCTCAGACACAATCTGCAAAAATGTGGACTTATGGAAAGTGTGCATAAATGTCTGTGATCTGTATAAAAGTCATACAAATCTCCTAATGTCTGCGAGTGAGCCCTCACGCACTTGACAATTTATCAATGGAACAGCCCTAAGCCCTCAAGGACTTAGCAGGAACACACCTTAAAGTCCACGAGTCTGTGAATCTCTGTGGACACTAGAATCAGGCCCATATCAGAGTTTTACTTTATCCTGGTATATTTTGACATCTGTATTTAATTCAGGTATCTTAGAACCTGTTAGCTTAATTAACCTGGGACGTTGTGTGCCTCTTATCTATTCAACTTTCAACCTCAGTTTTGACTTTGTACTTGCAGTTTATTAATATAATAATTTAAAGGCATTGTAACCAAAAGACAGACTTTTTCATTTTTAATTTATTGTGGTTATCTTTTCCCTTTGTTATAAGTATTATATCTTGTTATGCAACCCGTGCCTTTTTTCAGATTTACGCTAAATCTGCTTGTCATTTCTCAGACGTTGGATTTGGGTTTGGATTGGAGTCCCAAGGCAATATGCGGCTTGTGAGTTTGCCAAGGAAACAGGTCGTGGATCCAGATCATGCCTTTGCATCTTATCCAGTTCAGTTTTACCAGGCCAGGGTTTCCTGTAATAAAAGCTTGGATGATAATTAGACCAGTCAAAAGCACGGAATGGCGAGCGAGCTCCACAAGTGCAAAGCGGAGATGTAAGAGCAGAAGTGCATGCAGAACTGCGCCAAAGTGCTGGGGGGCGCTCTGTCAGCTGAGTAAGGCGCTGGTAATCAGACATGTAAAATAGGAGTGAGGTCTCCCTGACCCTCCGCCCCACCACCACCACCACCATGGCCATATACGCATATAGAATAGACTGGTGCCCTCTTCAGGTCTCTCTGGATGTTGCCGACTGTGACATATTGCGTGCTCTGCCTCAGTGTGTTACTATTCACAGGTACTCATACTGCAGTGGCTCTGAACTGCGAGGGAAATGATCCCAGCTGTGTCTGGAATTTCCCACATGGGAATGATAAAGTCCCAGGCGACCTTTCCCAGGACAAGCGCCTGGCAGCTGGATGGATGTATGAGTTAGTTGCATTTTTACGAATGTCTGTGCCCCATGTTTAGAACAGTGTTATGCGATATTTTAGGAGTTTGGTGTTTTTAAGTGATGTTGATGTCTGGGGCTCTTATTTCTGCAGCAAAAATGAATGCTTTTCCTGTCTGAGTCACTGCAATTGTTGGTCCTATAGCAGGAAAACCTGGGTCCTGAGAGTAAATGTCTTTTCTGTAATAATAAAAAAAGTTGCGCAGATTATTGTTAATTGTCAATAGACACATTATAAAGATCTGGGTGTAATTCCATTTCAAGTCAGGAGTGAATGCTGTGGAATATCTGTGTGCTACACCACCGGTGATGAGACGTTTGTAGCCAGAATGTTGACTGAAAGTCTTTATTTTCTCAGGAAGGTGCATGTCGATTGTACATAATGAATAAGGTTTGCGAATGGTCCTAAGGCACGTGCACCATAATTCATACTAATGTGACGTGTCTCAATAAATGATTTATAGGCAATTCTTTCATTGTGTTAAGATATTAAATGAATAATGTAGGAAAGATCAAGAAGGCGATTTTTAAAAAACACTGACTAGACTGAGTGGAGTTTTTTTTTTTTTAAAGGAATTACTGATGTGGAAGGTATTTGGTTTCAGACAGCATTCATCAGCCTGTTTCCAACCTCTACGTGAGTACAGCACTTTCTCTAATGACATGGGACAGGCTATAGATTTGTAATGTATTCAATATAATTAATATTGCATCTTGAAAATAAAAGGAAATACAAACAGACTGAGGAAGTTAAAGTTCACATGCGCTGATTGCACCTGCCTCTGACATACGGCTTTAATGCCACGGAAACCAACCAAATCTTTTTTATTCGGGCAATGTCAGGATCAGTTCCTTCCTTGTCCCTTTCTGTCCGTCATTCCGAAGTTCCCTGTTTGGCCAGCAGATGTCGCTATGCAACCCGTTCGGCTCCTTGTGTTTTCCTAGGTCTATCTCCAGATATTTTTGCGATTTGCCCCAGAACTCTGTTTTTTCTCAACCTTGTATTAATGAAGTTTGCTGTGTTTATATACTCCTGGTTTTATCATTGCCTTAGTGTTATTGTTAACCCTGTCTGTGCCCAGTTCATATCTTCATCCTCTATTTCTTTTTATCTCCTGGAGTCAGTAGTGCCTGAATGATCATTACTGACCGTCACATGTCCCTTTTTTAGAGCTCATTACTTGTGCATATACAGTATGTCTCTGCCTGTTCTTTGTTTTTTTTCTCTGCAATTGAATGGTCACCCCTGATCTTACAGCAAATACAATCTTATCCACAAAGGGCCGGTGTGCATGCGGATTTTTGGGATAACCTTTAGGTCAGCTGTTCAAACCCAGGTGTGAGAACTCTTCAGCCAATCAGTCCTCTAATTAGGGAGTTGCAGCGAAAACCTGCATACACAGCGGCCCTTTCTGGATAAGATTGCCCATCCCTGTGTTAGATGGTCCCTGTTGAACACTTAGTTCGGGGGGCTGTTTTTGCTCTCCATTTCTTTGTGTTTAGTTTAGTGTTTGCTGACTCTTGTGTGACTTACCTGCCTTTGTTTAGACCCCTCATCAGTGGCGGATACAGAAAGTGGCTGGCTTAAATCTGGGTGGGCCTGAGTGAAGCACAAACAGTATGAAACTCACACGGAATTATAGACGCTAGTTAATGCAACATCACTCAACAAATGTAAGCGTGGACATTCTGAATACTGTTATTAATATATAATTCTTAGAAAAAATAAACTATAGTACAAAGACAAAATATCTATATCATGACAGGAATCAGAACTGCAATAAATACTAAATACATTTTATGTTCACAACAGCTATAATGTCTAAACTAAAGAACAGGACAAGTGTTCAATTTCTCATTAATGCAATTATCTAATCAACCAATCACATGGCAGTTGCTTCAATGCATTTAGGGGTGTGTTCCTGGTCAAGACAATCTCCTGAAATGGGAAAGTCAAGTCAAAGTCAAAGTCAACTTTATTGTCAATTCTGCCACATGTACAGGACATACAGAGAATTGAAATTATGTTACTCTCAAACCCTTGCTGGATAGATAAACATTTAAATACAAAGAGAGTGTTGAAAATGCAAGTACAAAAATTAAAAAGGAAAATTTTCAAATTTAAATAAATACAATTATACATATAACAAGAAGTCAATACAATATACAATATTCAAGTAAGGGCACATGGTATTGAGTGCAAATCAGAAAAAGTAGTGCAAATCTAGACAGTGCAAATGGAGATTGTATATGTATGATAAAGTGACAGAGTGTAACAAGACAAAAGTCTTATGAGATAATCTTA
>JAODKN010000001.1:3645439-3657508 GCA_026774425.1 Petrocephalus zakoni | reverse complement strand
GAGTAAAGTTTGGAAAAGCTGACGGAGGGACTCGCCATGTCCACCCCGACGAGATTTAAGAAGGAGAAGGAGATCATTGCGGAGTACGAGAGCCAAGTCAAAGGTAACATCCCAGTTATAGTATGTAAGCGAGTCTAAGGTAACATCTCAGTTAGTATGTAAGCAAGTCTAAGGTAACATCCCAGTTAGTATGTAAGCAAATTTAAGGTAACATCCCAGTTAGTACGTAAGCAAGTCTAAGGTAACATCCCAGTTAGTATGTAAGCAAGTCTAAGGTAACATCCCAGTTAGTACGTAAGCAAGTCTAAGGTAACATCCCGGTTAGTATGTAAGCAAGTCAAAGGTAACATCCCAGTTAGTATGTAACCAAGTCAAAGGTAACATCCCAGTTAGTATGTAACCAAGTCTAAGGTAACATCCCAGTTAGTATGTAAGCAATTCTAAGGTAACATCCCAGTTAGTATGTAAGCAAGTCTAAGGTAACATCCCAGTTAGTATGTAAGCAATTCTAAGGTAACATCCCAGTTAGTATGTAAGCAAGTCTAAGGTAACATCCCGGTTAGTATGTAACCAAGTATAAGGTAAGTAGCTACTGGTGAGCGCCTGCAGAGCCCTACGTGTGGCTCTTGGCGGAGGACGCTGTGCTTCGGGGTGCTTGCGGCGTGACACGTTTCGCGGTTTCATTTACAGTCCTTTGGACCGTGTTGCTTGTGAGAAATTTCCTGCTTTCCTGCAATTTTCGAAATTTGCAGCAAATTAACGTTTTTAACGCAACGCTAGCAGACTTCTATGCATGGTGTTACATTATACATAACTTACACATTGTGTTTTTTCTAAAATGTTACTTTCCAGTAAACTGTTGATTGTACGGACGGAGTCAGACTTTTTCTTTCTTGATTTCCACGCATAGGGATCCTCGACTTTCCGCGGTGGGTTTTTAATCACTCTGGGGAGCTTGTATCCTCCATGAGGTTTTTTTCCCCAGCTGAAACGTCTTAAAGTGATAACTTCTCTAGACGTTGGCGCTAACTGTCTGTTAATGAATGTGTATTTTTGTTATATTAGATTATCCAGTTGCCAGGGATTTAAAACTGGTCTCTGTCACCAGTCAGTATTCAAAGGTACCTAACAGAGTTTCAATGATAAATGCATAACATGAATGTTAAGGTTCTAATAAGGAGTAGGGTGCCCTTTGGATCCAGAAACACATGAGTTTTTCTAAATGATTTGTAGAGAAATATAAAGGTTCATTAATGATTATATCTGGTCATTGGGGAGGTGATGGGCGACATTTGACTTGGTGCTCGTGAAAGCACTCTTAAATTTGTATGAGTGTATTATCATCATGTAATATTGGGATGTCATAAGGGAGCAGTTGTTCGCACCATGAGGTGCACCTGGTACATTAAAATGGCCTCATTGCTGGGCTGTTATACAGTCATGAAAAGTAATGACTGGACTTAATTAATCTCACAAGATGGCTGCCTACATTAACAGGTGTTGAAAGTGGCATGCGTCCTTTGGCATTTTCCAAACTATACCTGCTCTACAGAAGGGACAAGGGTGAAAGGTGGCTCTTAAGATCATGTTTATAATTACTGGTTTGCATGTTACTTGGGGGTTAAGGTTTTCCATTGTTCCTATTACTCGGAGGTTAAGGTTTTTCATTTTTCATATTACTCAGGGGTTCAGGTTTTCAGGAGTTAAGGTTTTCCATTTTTCCTATTAGTCTGTGGTTCAGGTTTTTGAGGGTTAAGGTTTTCCGTCTTCCTGTTACTCGGGGGTTAATGTTTTCAGTTTTTTCCTATGTCCCGAGGGTTAAGGTTTTCTGTTTTTCCTTTTACTCGGGGGTTAAGGTTTTCTGTTTTTCCTATTACTTGATGGTTAAGATTTTCGGTAGTTAATGTTTTCTGTTTTTCCTTTTACTCGTGGGTTAATGTTTTCCATTTTTCCTATTACTCAGGGGTTAATGTTTTCCATTTTTCCTATTACTCAGGGGTTAATGTTTTCCATTTTTCATATTACTCAGGGGTTGATGTTTTCTGTTTTTCCTGTTACTCGGGTGTTAAGGTTTTCAAGGGTTAAGGTTTTCTGTTTTTCCTCTTTCTTGGGGGTTAAGGTTTTCTGTTTATCCTATTATTCGGGAATTCAGGTTTTCAGGGGTTAAGGTTTTCCATTTTTTCTATTACTCAGGGGTTGATGTTTTCCGTTTTTCCTATTACTCGGTGGTTCAGGTTACTGATACAGTCTGTCCACTTTTCTCATACTGTCATGCTTTCCCCTTGACATTTGTCTTGCAGCCTTAGTGACCGAAGCACCTGCATTTCAGGCCTTGCCTTCCTCCCCCCCTTTGCCCTCTAATAGTTGCCTCATGTTGCTTTGAAAGCCCACATATCAAAGTGCTGTCTGACTTCTTTTGTAGTTGAGACTTTGCCAGTTGATGTTATACCTAATGTGACTCATCTTTGTAGATTGATGATTGATTGTGATTTACTTGCTTTGAACTTTTGTTTTTCTGTTTGAAATTTTTAATATTTTGTTCTTCCTGTTTCTTGGCCTTCTCTTCTGAGGGGTTCTACAGAACTATATTTTCCTAAACCGTTTTCTGTTGATACATACTTATTATATGTAAAATGCTGTGGGTTTATAGGTATTTCTTACTGAGGCACTGCTAATCCTCAGTAAATTTAATGTCACGCATTAGCTTCACCCCAGTGTCTCCACTCATTAAATGCTGCTGCTGAGACGGTCTGAGTTGAGCCACATTACATATCTGCTGTGGTGTTCTCACCCTGCACCCTGCATGACCTTTTAGCTGCTCATTCTCTAATTGGCGTGTCTTTCCCTCCCATTAACAGGCTGTCTTCAACGAGCTGCTCGCTAGTGCAGACCAAACTTTCGGGGGAGGTGTATGGGAGCACCCTCTCCTTCATCTGCCTATTCCGACTGAGCTGGACTCTTTCTGTGTTAATGAGCGGAGGGAAAAAGTGGTTGTGGCACATTGGTAACCATGGGGACTTGGCTCTGTGCTCAGATTCTCACCCCTAGGCCCATTTGCGGGTTGCATTACATCTCGTATACACCTCCCTGTTGCCAACCATCAAGTTTCTTGTGAACATTTTTGAAGACGTACTCATGATTTCATGGGAACCCCGTTGCCCTGTCCACTGCGATGACTCGCCTAAGCCCTTTTGCTTCCTAATAGCCGTGTGGTGCCCTGGTGTGTGTGATTCATAGGAAATGCTGCCATTTTTGGTCACCGTGCAGCATGAGCTATATGTTTGGCAACAAGCAGGTCGAAATTCACCGCTGCTCTTTTTTATCTTTTTATATATGCCACACTTGCCAGTGGGATATTCAGCCCTGACTTGGCCTTCCGGCTTTGCTCACTGAATACTCAGAATCAGGAGTTTTTTTTTTAATGAACAATAGCATAAACAAAGAGAGGTCCACCCCGCCCCTTTGTGCACACCTTAGTTTTCCTATCGTAACCCCTGCCTGTTTCTCTGCCCGAATCTCTTACCTTTCTCCATTGTATCTGACTGAAAAGGTTCTTGTTTTTCCCGTTGTCTGTCCTCGTCATTGAGTGACTGAAGCTTTGGTTTATTTTGATGCCAGCTTATGGTTTCTGTCTGGCACGGTATAACCGGGATTTTGCCGTTCCAGCTAGCTGCAAACCGATCCCTCTGCTTAGCTTTTGTCAAATGCACAGCCCCGAAATGACTCACTCGTTATGCTCTTAACGATAACAGGAAGTGCCATTCATTCCCCACAAAGTGAGTGTAACCATAAATGCTTTCATGTGCTAATAGTATGACTGTGTGATGCTGAGGTCATGAATGAATGAATGAGTTTTTATTACGGTTATTCTGCAGTAACTTGAAAATCATAATAACAAGTTCCACAAAATACAAATCTAACCTCATATAAATAAAATCCAGCAACAGCTGAGAACCAGAAAAGTGTAGATGGAACCATACGCGTTTTTGCCTATAGTGTAGGCAAAACCCTACGCGTTTTTGCCTATAGTGTGGGCAGAACCCTATGCATTTTTGCATATAGTGTGGGCAGAACCCTACGCGTTTTTGCATATAGTGTGGGCAGAACCCTACGCGTTTTTGCATATAGTGTGGGCAGAACCCTACGCGTTTTTGCCTATAGTGTGGGCAGAACCCTACGCATTTTTGCCTATAGTGTAGGAAGAACCCTATGCGTTTTTGCCTATAGTGTGGGCAGAACCCTACGCATTTTTGCCTATAGTGTAGGAAGAACCCTATGCGTTTTTGCCTATAGTGTGGGCAGAACCCTATGCGTTTTTCCTATAGTGTGGGCAGAACCCTACGCATTTTTGCCTATAGTGTAGGAAGAACCCTATGCGTTTTTGCCTATATTTTCAGACCAAAATTACAATTTAATCCTATTCTTCCAATCTCACACAAAAGTGATATATTTGATACAGTACTTATCTCTGTCCCTTTCTTAAATTGTGCAGCTGTTTTAGTCATGTTTAAATCTTCTAAACTGTTCCCAACTGTTCCTCTAAACGAGATGCACCTACTTTTTATCACTGTTGGGGCATAGATGTCGTGATTAAGTGCTGCAGTGTTAATATTGGCCTGTGCGTTTCGGGAAGTTTTCAGAAACTGCCAGCGGAGAGCACCACATACCAGCCATTAGGTGCCTAAAACCTAATTATTTTGGGAAAGAAACTGACTGGCTCACTAACGGGGTGAGTAATTTTCTATGCATGGCCTGGATAGGAAAAGAGGTGGATGTGGCACTATTGGGGAGGAGTAGCATCGGTTTCATTCGGCTCCATCCCCAGTAGGGCGTCCTTGTGTCTTGCAAGGGCTCCCATTAGCACGGTTAGCACAGTGCCAGATTAGTGCCTTGAAAAGTGCCCCACAAGTGTGGCTCTGCTACCCCCTGCCCTTTTCAAAGGCTCTCTCTGCCCTAGGCGTGACCTCCACTGGTGCCTGGGGGTTTGGGATCTGGTGTGTCGAGTGGCATCTGGAAGGTTCCTCTGAAGTGTGTGCCAGTCCTTTGGGTGGGGGGTGCTGTATTTGTAAAGGCGGTCCGAGCGTGCCCGTTGACAGATGAACGTTGTCTGAAGAATGGTCTCTACTTGGTGCTGGGACCCTTTAAATGAGAACGCTTGGAGAAAGACAGCAGGGGTGTGTGTCCAGCTTGCCCCTCTATCTTCTGTCTCTATCTCTCCACCTGCTCCCTGTTTGTTCTGTATCTTTATCTTCTGTCGCCACTGTTCTCCTCTGTTTTTATCCTCCATCTCCACCCTGCTTCACTGTCTTTATCTTGTCACCACCTTGCTGCTGCATCTTAAGGTGGCCGAACACTTCAAATGACGTCCACACAAAATGGAATCGAACACAGTGGCGTGAACAATCCGTGGCATTCTGCAACAATGCCACCACCATCACTCAATATCACGTCACAACCCTAGAGGCCTAGAATGTTTTTGATGCAGCAGACCCACGAGTGCAAATAAATGTCGTGGCAAGTGCACAAGTCATTTTAATAAAGGAGGTGACGGCTCTTTTAAAATGAAAGTTGTTCTTTTTTTAACATCTACTGTTGGTTTAATACTAGTAGCTTCACAGATAGGGAAGGCAGCAATTTAAACAACACTCACTAGCTAACCAAACCCATGGATGCACATAATAATTAGCCCAATATGGTGTCGTATTGCTAATATCGATTGCATCAGTTTTTGTTTGAGGTATACGGCCACCATCTTCCTCCCTAAGGCCAGGCCGTGTTCGCTGCCCCAGCCCTCAGTCTGTCTGTCATCCAGCTAGCCTGGTGCTCCGAATGTCTCCATTGCATTCACAGGCTCACATGCTGTGCACTTTCTCACCTCCACCATGTGACAGTCTGTTTTTGGAACTTAAACCTTTGGATAAGGTTTAACGACGCACTTCACCGGTGGTCCGGTCTGTTTTTAATGTGCATTTTAAAAGTTATTTTTTTTAATGCATATTAAATATCTTTTAATACGTCTTTTTGAGTCTTCGTGTCGTTCATGTGGACTTCTTGAAATTCACTCTGGAGTCGTTTCTGCATACTCTTCCAAAAATCGGATAACCGCAGTCGTCACTTGTTACTTGTGCCGTTTGTTATGCACCCCCTATAACCCAACAAACTCCTGTCATATTAAAGCATAAAATATCTCCAGGGACATTTTCGGTTATTAACATTTTTTTTCTGTAATTCATGCCAAGTCCCTCGCCTGGTATGAGACCAGGGTGGCCTCCTCCCTCCAGGCCCATGGGACCTCCGGGTGACAAGCGGAGGCTCCTGTCCCCTCCCTTCCGCCACAGTGCTGGAATGTCGGGGTCTTGTTTCACTTTTCAAGAAGGTGAGAAGCCTGCAGCCCCGGCTCCACCTGCCCAGGTCAGACCTCTGCTACTCCTGCCTGGATAATATCCAGCTATTAGAGTTACTGAGCCCTCCTGTAAACCGATAGGGAGTAAATCACACTGGCTGCGTCCCGGACGGGATGAGTGCCGAGTCGGAGCATGTCGCCTCGGGAATTGTGCCTCCTTCCCTGCGCTCATTCCAGGATGGACACACGATATGGCTCGCCTCCCCAGTCCTGGGTGCGGGCGAAGGGTTGGGTGGGGTTGGGGGGTGTTGCTGGATGATTCCAGAGACAGCCTTTCTGAGGGATTGAGGATATCTGGGAACATATGAGCAAGTTTAACCTCAGTGCTGTATGTGCGCGCGTGTGTGTGTGTGTGTGTGTGTGTGTGTGTGTGTGTGTGTGTGTGCGCGCGTGTGTGCTAGATAGGTGCGACATTGTCTGATAGAAGCTCGGGCCAAACACAGTATCCGTGAGACATTAAGTTAAAGACGCTTCTGAAGATTACCATCCGCCCCTTGGGGGGGCCTGTAGTGAGATGTCAGGGGGAGGGAGGCAAGTCATGGCCAGCTTCCTGGGCCTAGTTCTCTCGCACACCCCCGCTGGCTGCGAATTCAGAATTCATGTGAGTGTGTGGGACCGGAGCCCAGGTGTTCAGGGTGATGTGCGGGACCAGGGCCCAGGTGTTCAGGGTGATGTGCGGGACCAGGGCCCAGGTGTTCAGGGTTATGTGCGGGACCGAGGCCCAGGTGTTCAGGGTTATGTGAGTGTGTGGGACCAAAGCCCAGGTGTTCATGGTTATGTGAGTGTGTGGGACCAAAGCCCAGGTGTTCAGGGTGATGTGTGGGACTGGGGCTCAGATGTTCAGGGTGATGTGTTGGACTGGGGCTCAGATTTTCAGGGTGATGTGTGGGACCGGGGCCCAGGTGTTCAGGGGGATGTGCGTGTGTGGGCTGGGGGCCCAGGTGTTCAGGGTGCTGTGTGCATGCGGGACCGGGGACCGGGGCCCAGGTGTTCAAGGTGATGTGTGTATGCGGACCAGGGCCCAGGTGTTCACTGTGATGTGCATGTGGACTGGGGCTCAGGTATTCAGTCCAAATTAAAGATAGGAAAGCTGACCCTGCTTTGCATTTTCTGTGGTGCAGCTGCCTCTCTGGTGCTATGCTTAAATGGTTGCGCTGATAACCCAGAGACCTCTAAATGCACACTGTCGCAGGTCAATAAACAGAGCCTGAGCAGCAAAGGAAACTTTTTATAAAGTTGGCTTAATGCCTGTAACTTGGTGCCAGTTTGAGAAACCTGGGTTCGGTTTGATGCTGGAATTCTCACTCACGCACACACACGGTGCATGGCCACACACTCTGCGTCGCATCGCTGGTGTTCATTCACCATACCATCTGTCTCGACAGGTTTGGACGGCCGTGTGTGGGGGGCGGGTTTGACCCCAGCTCACCCCCTCCACCTCCCCCCCTTCAGTGCCCTGAAGTCAGCAGTTATTGACAGGACCATCTGTGGCTGGCTGTTTAATAAACTAAGCCAGGCTGACCCCACACCCCTTTGACCTCCTGCTGGGCCTTTTATACGGTCCACAAAAGCCATTAATGCAAAAAAAGAGGGTGTGGTAAAGGTGGGGTTTCTCATTTTGGCCTAAAGGCAAAAGGGCAGAAAGTGAAAGATATCGGGGTCGTCCTCCACGGTTCCCGTGACAACATAATTTAGCGTATTTCTCCATCGCCTAAGCAGCAAAGCGGGAAGCGATTCTGTCATCTGTCCTGGCCGCGACTGCCACGGATCTGCAATCTCGCATAGAAGCAGCGGGCAGGAGCTGGCACCGATTTGGCAGCTTGGTGCAGGACCATGAGGGGACACTGGAGATGGAGACAAGGAGGTCACTGCAGATGGGAGAGGTTCACTCGGACAGATAGGCCGCCCAGTGTCACATGACCTTAAAAGCTTGGGGTTGACTTGAAGCGGAAAGGGGTTCAGTCGCAGAAACTAATTACTGGAATCCAATACGATTCTCCAGCTCCAGTGTGCCCCATTTTAGCTGACTTATCTGCGGGAGCTAAACTGTTTATCCAGGTTGAAGGTGAGCAGCATAAACAACCTCGAAGAGGTTTCCCGTGTTTGATTTATTCGGTTAAACAGTGACATTTCCCACTTGGGCTTCCTGTTGGTGACCAAAAGGATCGATCCTCGAGTGATGGGATCTTTCCCAGGCTCCCAATCCCAGGCTCACGGGCCTGCCACCCTGCCTTGGGCTCTTCCCTTTGACCTCACACTTTTCTTATGTAGCCATGCTGATCCCCAGTTATTTGAGTGCTTTTTTGTCTCTCACTCTGCCTTTGTGAGAGCACACTGGAAAAGGGCACAGATGCACTTAAATCAAACTGTGCCAGAGTGGATTGTGGGTCTTTGGATGCTGATTGGCTGTTGGAGTGCCCCCTCCTCTGTCACTCACTGATTCAAATCACTCCATTGGCTAATGATAATGAAGTTGGCACCCCATCTTAAGAAAATCCTAAAATAACCCCTGACCTAATAGAATATTACCCATGTTTTTCTCACCATGAACCACAGATGAACCAGCACTCATGCTGAAATTTGGGCTTTATTAATGAAGGGGCAGTCTCTGTGTTCAGTCGGTGAACTTCTCATGCTTCATAGTTCTATTGGCAGGGAGGCTAACTCAGTCAAAGCTTTGAAAACTGTTTAGCATGGTAAAGTTCAAGCTCAGTAAGATTTAAAAAAATCCATGTTTTATTACCAGTCTATAACCATAACTCTAACTCCTCAGGTTTACTGTGAAGTAGTTTGAGGTGGTTTGTGCCGTTTGCTTGGGCAGAGTAAGTATATTTGCAGCGGCAGTGGTGTTGAGGGGGGTCTTGTCCATCATAATGGATTTCGCTTCACCTCTCCTCCCACCTCGATCAGTTTCCTCAGAGAATCATTCCTGCTTCCTTCCAGGAAAAAGCCATTTTACATTTAAATCGCGAGGAGTCGCTGGAGTAGATCGGATCGGCACTTTCACCGTTTCTGTGGAGATATGTCTGAGCCTGAGGTTTAGCTTTGGAAATGTTCCCCCCGGAATAACAACAATTCCTCATCCAGTTCTGCGTCGCATGGCGGTCCGTGTTATTCTGCAAAATCTGTCAGCCCAGTTTTTTTTTCTTTTCCCTTTTTCTCCCCCCCTTGGGGGGTTGGGTTTCATACTCCTTTTTATGTTACTTCCTGCTTAAAAGGTTCCAGGCCCCCTCACTCTGGGCTTCAGGCTGCATGGAGACACTGTTCCTCACAGACCCACCCTGACCCGCTAAACCCCCCCCCCCCCGGTCAGCTCGGTTGGCATTGCGCCCAGCTCCCCCCCCAACCCTCCAACTCTAATTAATGCAATTCAAACAATCACATGGCTGCCAGCCCATGCAGCCGGAGAGCTTCTCGGTTCCTGCTGGCCAGTCGAGCCTCGCCGCCTCTTCGCCACCGTGCTGAGTGGATAGCCCCTTTCTCCCAAAGCGCACGGGCGCCTCTCGCTCCCACCCAGCTTCCTGCTCAGACCCGGCACTCTCGCTCGCCATCTACCACTCGGTGTGCCACCGCTGGCTCCAGCCTTGCATGGGGTCAGGCTGCCCATCTCTGGCTCCAGCCTTGCATGGGGTCAGGCTGCCCATCTCTGGCTCCAGCCTTGCATGGGGTCAGGCTGCCCATCTCTGGCCACTCCTTCCGCTTTGACCTTATCAGCCCTGAATCCCGGGTCACGGGCTTGACTGGGCTCCCCGGGGGGGGGGGCGCTGTGGCGTGGTCCCGGTGAGTCTCAGCGAGGCCTGATTGATGGCTGCTGGAGGCCGAGGGCCGGACCAGCCTTTAATTACGGATAAATTACCGCCGGCCTCACTGCGCCGTGGCCAGAATAGGCAGTTTTTGGAAAGCTGGCCCTTTCATTTTTTGCGGTTTGGTTTTTCCCCTCTGCGTACAGTGGACAGCCTCACTTATCTGCACACAATAAAGGGCCTGTGTGTGGGGGAGGGGGGCTGTCGCGGGAGGGGGCAGGAATATGCTTCCTGTCACGGGTCTGTGGCGGGCCTCATGAGAAGGCCCAGATATGAATCTGTGTGCCATATTCCTGCTTATTGTGTCGCCAGCTGTCCCTTGGGGGCGGGGGGGGGGGGTCCTGCACGTCTTCCTGGAGAATTTGTTTTTCTTATTTGTGCAGAAACAAACTTCAGCCCAGAGCCAGTTAATATGCGGGCCGGCATCCTGCCGTCCTTTACGAGGACTCTTCAGATCTTAATGACATTTCACTGGGGGGGCACATCTGGGGTGTGTAAATGCTGGTCAGACTGAAGGAAGCTCAGTGGTCCTGAGATTCAGAGGTAGCACTGGCCCAAGCTGAAAGCTGATTGGCCTCCTTCTTTGTCACTCTCTGATTCAAAACATATCATTGGCTAATGATAAATTTTGCCCCTCTGTATGAAATTAATCCTGGCCCCTCTTATGCCCCCCACCATATAAAAAATCCCTGAATTTCCCTTGCTGGGGTTTGAGGACCTCTGGGTTATGATGAGGAGCACCTAGCCTTGACATGGCCCAAATGTGGCACTTTGAGGGGGGGGGGCTTCTCCAGCCCGTCATCTGAGTGCCCGCCTATCCAGGGCTGACTGTTGTGGCAGTGGACGCGAGCCAGTGAATTATGCACAAATTATGCATGTTGAGTTTAGCGAGGTCGGCTGAGCTGAGGTCCTGGGGTCAGAAGGTGGAGAGTCAGCTTCTTAACATTTCGCCCATAGTCTGCTCTGGGGGAGTTTCGGGTTTTGGGACAGGTGCATTATGATAAATGAACACGTGCTGATGTAGGGTGGCGTGCGGGTGCAGGTAATTGCAAACTGGAGTGAGGGGCATGGAATTCTCCTGGAATGGATGTAACCTTAGTGATACCCCAAGGGGGTGTCATTCATAGGTGTAAGTCATGCCGTAACACAGAAGCCACAAACCTAACGTCAGTAATGTCACTGTATTTCCTAATCACCCTGCAAAGCACTTTTTTTACCCTGAATGAGACTGGAGGACCGAATAGACTTTTACAGCAAAGGGTTGGGGGACGACTGCAATCACAGCTTGGCCGTTTTTACCTGATTGAAACTGGTTACTCTGTTCTGGATCTGATTGAGCTGCCAAGCCTTTACTGCACTTCGTAATTCAGAAGTTAAAAGCACATGGCAGAGCTGTGGGGTTTTTTTCCTCCACAAGTTATTGGGCCAGAAGCGGCACCCCAGATGAGGTCAGGAGGTGGGATTCCCACCAGCCTATCCGGGGTGGGCCAGGGCTTCATGACGGGTACCGCGGACACCGCCTCCACCGTCTCTCATCTCTATGGAAACTGCTTCCTCAATGTAGGTTCATTCATTTTCCAGTGTGTTCTCCTTGTGCACCGCTGGCTGGGGATGGGGAGGGTTCCAAATGAGCCGCTTGGCTGGTGCACAGTATGACGGCGTATTGGTATGATCGTGGATGGGAAAAGACTTACCCATACCTGTCCATACCTGTACCCATACCTGTCCCCTTCTCCATCGCATCACCCACCTTCACTAACCCACTAGTCCTAGACTGTTCATAAAGACAAGGCCTCTGATCAGACAGCTTCAGGAAATCATTCTCATTTGCTGTAAATGCCGGTGCTGTTCTCCATAACAGTT
>JAODKN010000001.1:3594939-3607744 GCA_026774425.1 Petrocephalus zakoni | reverse complement strand
ATTGCGTTAATATTTTTAATCAGATTAATCACGATGATGGATTAATCCGCGTTAACGCGTTAATTTTGACAGCCCTATAAACAACTAAAATTAGAATGAATTATGACTAGAACTTTACTTTAACTTGTTTTACATGAATTTTACTTAATTACTTAACTTAATTACTTTACTTAACTTGACTTCTATCGAGGCACTAGAATTCCATTCTGGACTAAATTAACACTGAACTGTGTCCCTCCTTACTTATACATGCTTATTCAGGGTAGAGAACACTGGGGCAGACAGCCGGCGCTCTTACTTACTGTCACTTTATTAACCTCCGTGGTGAAATTCTCTGAGGCACTTTAACGCTTCATATTAAAGCTCCTGGTCTCCACCATGCCTTTGGTCAAGTTGTGTTCTTCAGAACGCTTCAAGGACAAAAGCGGGCGGTGTGTGGCCCAGGGGAAAGGCCTTTGTGCCTGTGATGGCGAAGAGACCTCTGCAGAATAGTCACATATCCGTGGGCCTCTAACCCCCCCAGCACCAGGGACACTGCATGCTGGCTGACCCTGTACTGTGACCCTCGAGCTAGAGAGCAAGATGGGGCAGGTGCAATTACCCCATCAGGATTAATGGTGTCACTACTCTATTATCACATTGCCTACCATGTCTGCTTGTCTTCCCTCTAGGTCTCCAGCATCAAGGAATATTCCGTGTATCAGGCTCTCAGGTGGAAGTGAATGATATAAAGAACTCCTTCGAGAGAGGTGAGCGGTTCTAGTCACGCTCAGAGAGGGGGGTGGGTGAGGGGGCTGGGAGGGTCATGGAATCCCATTAAAGAATAAGTGCCTGCTTCTGTTTGCAGCTTAATGTTCACAAAATCTAATTAGTGATGCTCATGAGAAGCCTTGGAAATTTGAGGATTCGAAAGAAATATGAAAGTTTTTTATTTTAAATCTGTGTGCTGTCTGAGTTAATTATAATTAATTATAGTTAATTATAAAACAAGTAATGTAATTAAATGTAGGAAGGCTATGTTTATTCATTTATTTCTCTTACCATGGGAGCAGTTTGTGAGGCTTTTGTGGGTTACAACATTGTGCCTGTGCTCAGAAGGTTGCCGGTTCAAATCCCGAGTCAGCAGAGTGATTTCACTTGTAGGCCCTGACCCTGCTTTCTGAAAAATGTATGTTGCATTGATAAATGAATAAAATGTTAAGTATATGCATATATACATATGTATGTGTGCGTAACTGAGCAGACAGTAATGCTTCAGTTCTTCTCAGAATGCCCATTCCTCCGTTTCTGCTCTGTCAGTGACTGTTAAAGGTGACGCTGAAGCTAGGTCACAGCGTCGGCCCTCTCCCACAGGTAAATCCCCTTGCTTTCTCCCTCAGGTAACGACCCTCTGGCTGACGAGGAGAACAACCACGACATGAACTCCGTGGCCGGCGTCCTCAAGCTGTACTTCCGAGGTCTGGAGAATCCGCTCTTCCCCAAGGAGCGATTTAACGAACTCATCGCCTCCGTCAGTGAGTGGGCCTGTGTTAGACGTCTCTCTGTGGCTTCCCAGCGAAGGAGGGGAGGGTAACCGGAATGGCCGTCTGCCATCGTCTGGTCGCTGTCTTTAAGGCCGAGCATCCTTATGTTTGCCACTCTCTCTGCGTCTCGCCCCAAGCTTTTAAACAGCCCAGCGCTTGTCTTGCTGCGCACAAAGGCGCTCTTACGGGCTCCTTGATGGACCCTGTAATCGTGCGGCAGAAATGCGACGAGGTGTCGGCAACAGCGCATAATCCCGCAATTGACACGAGTGGGAACAGTGGCGGTATGAGGCTGCTTTGTCCGGGCGCCCGGCCCAGCTCATTCTGTATTCCCAGCAGGCCGAGTATTGACCTTTTCTTGCGTGCCGTGGGTGGCTTGGAGCAGGCTTTGAGAAGAATGCCAAACAGTGATTCGTGTTACTTACGGCAGCAGGCCCGAGTCGGCCGGGCCTTTGAGGGCGCCGCCGACACCATCTGGGATTTAACAGGCACTCCGGTTCTCTGGGAGCTCTGGACCAGCACTTCTGGATCCACAGTGGGTTGGTACTTCCTTAGAACCATTTTTTGGTTGTCTCTCACTGAGTTTTATAAGCGTCTCCACTAAGTGCACCTCGGTTTGAAAAGCCCGAGATTGGCAGAGTAGAAACTCGGCAAGGTGGTCACTTAAGGTAAACGTCTTCAGAGCTGCTCCCCGGGAGGCACCTGGACCTGGTGTCTATATTTGGGTCTCTCCCAGCTTGTGGAAAGCACTCTTTAAGATCTGAGTTTTATGGAGGTGAAGCTCTAGACCTGCAGACCTGTCTCTCAGGAAAGAGGAGCTGTCAAAGTGAGTCCCGGCTTCTGGAGACTGAGGTGTTCCACGGAGTGTGTCTTGTGTAAATGGGCTCTCTGGGGAGGTGGGGGGTGAGAGCTGGTATTGGGGGGGGGTCTTACAACATGCGCTAATGAGCTCCCCTCCAGCCAACCTGTCCTTATCACCCCCTCTTGGGTTGGGCAGGGCCTTAGGTTATGCTGCTGGGTTAATTGGCTCATGGGCACTGTCACATGGGGTCAGTCTCATTTTTTAGGTTTTCATTGGGAGTTTTTTCCAGTTTTCTTTATTTTTATTTTATATTTTAATTAAAATCAGAATTAATTTTGTTTTCATTTAATTTCAGTTTAGTTTTAACAACTCCAATCATTTTTATTGTGGATTAATTTTTCAAATCCCTGTTTATCTATGCATGCATGCATCCAACTTCTCACTGCTCATCTGGTCAAGGTCACTGTGCATGTCTGTATGCGCCTTACATACACATACCAATGGGTTACCCTTATCATGGCTGATGCACTTTACCGTAAGCAGGCATATTCTCAGAAGCTGCTCCCAAAGGGCAAAAAAGTAACGCAGCTCTGCTCCTGTTCTCTGTACGACGTCCTCCTCAGTACTGACGCACTGCACTTTCCTATTTCAGAAGCTGCTCCCAAAGGGGAAAAAAGTAACGCAGCTCTGCTCCTGTTCTCTGTACGACGTCCTCCTCAGTACTGACGCACTGTGCTTTCCTATTTAGGAAGCTGCTCCCAAAGGGCAAAAAAGTAACGCAGCTCTGCTCCTGTTCCCTGTACGACGTCTTCCTCAGTACTGACACACTGCACTTTCCCATTTAAGAAGCTGCTCCCAAAGGGCAAAAAAGTAACGCAGCTCTGCTCCTGTTCTCTGTACGACGTCCTCCTCAGTACTGACGCACTGCGCTTTCCTATTTAAGAAGCTGCTCCCAAAGGGCAAAAAAGTAGTGCAGCTCTGCTCCTGTTTTAGCTGCAAATTTTATTTATAAGCACCATTTCATTTGCAGTTTTTCACATTGTTTCAATTAATACATCTGTATATATATATCTTTATTTGCTTGTTGTCAAATTTTTTATTTAGGCTTTTTAATTGATGGTAATAAGCTTGTGCAATGTGATTTCATTCTAAGGACTTCAAAAGCTCAGTGCACCCTGTCCTCTCCAATGTCACACTGTGTGCCTTTAGTTTTCTTATTCCCATTTACCATTGAGTTTCCCCTCCTTGAATCTGTACCCCGTCATCTCGGGCATACACGTCCACGTAGCGGCGTCTGGGAGAAACCTGGGCTGTAAGAACAGAAGGTAGATCCAAACGGCATCCTGTTCGGGCCAAAAGGAAGCTCTCTTCCCAGTGACACACAGTCTTACTGACAGCTTGCTGGAGAATGCTAAGCTACATGGCAGGATGGTTTGCTAGGGCTCTCTAAAGTCCTTATGATGTTTGGCAGAAGCATCCCCCCCCCCTCACCAAAGCACTGCACCACATCCGTATTTTGTTGAACTGTCATACGGCTTTGCTTTGTGACCAGACCACTTGCATGTCATGAAATACCTGTCCGTTCAGCAGGTACTCTGAGGTCCGATCCTAGGCATGAGATGGTGGCAGGTGCTGGAGAACCATCCTCCTTTGTTTAATGCTTCTTGCCATCCTCTGGCTCACCGTAGCTGCACCCATCTGATGATTAATTGTGCCTGATGGTCAGTCTGACCCATTCTGATCTGAGTACATATCTGATATAGGGTAGCCAAAGAGGCACTCTCAAGAGCTCCTGACATAAACTGATGCGTTTTCAAATATTCAAATACTTTTTTGAACATAAAGCATATTTTCCCTTTTTGATTTACAGAACAGGGTTGAAACATGTTCAGGGTATATATTTTATGAAATTTAATCAATGATCAGACTGTGACAAATGAGAATGTTCAAGATGTAGACCAGGACATTGCTGTTCAAAGCTTCCTAAATGGCAAAGTAGCAGAACTGAAGTAACTGCCATAATGTGTTTAAAAGGCATATTTCTTCCACAGGGATGGAGAAGCTGTACGACAGGGCTCTGTTCATCCGCAAGATCCTCCTGACCCTGCCCAGGTCTGTCCTGGTGGTCATGCGCTACCTCTTCGCCTTCCTAAACCAGTAAGTTTGGCCTCAAAGGCCTCGCATCCGTCATCCACCTGGGCAGAGGGACTATCACCAGTTTTTGAAGAGCTTGGGTGGTCATACGTCATACGTCATACGTCATACAGCTGCAAGAACATCTGTGAGGATCTTAAAGCCGCTGATTTGTAGCCACCAGCCACTTGCAGGAAGCGTATCGCCATGGAGATGCTCCCAAAGTGTGGCCACCTGTCTCCTTCCTCTCCACAGCCTGTCCCAGTACAGCGACGAGAACATGATGGACCCGTATAACCTCGCAATCTGCTTCGGCCCAACGTTGATGTCCTCGCCTGACATCCAGGACCAAGTGTCCTGCCAGGCGCAAGTCAACGAGGTCATCAAGTCCATCATCATCCACCACGAGGCCATCTTTCCGGACGCCAAGGAGCTGGAGGGGCCTGTGTACGAGAAGTGTATGGCTGGTGGTGACTACTGGTGAGGAGGCTGGGTGCTCCACTCAGGAAAGGGTGTGAAATGACAAGGAAATGAAATGGTGCTTCATTTGACGTTTTCACTAGTATGAGTACAGGTACTGCATAGCTTCTTTTCTTATATCCCAGGGGTAGAGAACCTGATCCATGCAGAGCCGGTGCGGACTTTTCGGATGACCTCTCAATCGGCCAATAATAAAGCACTGGTTGTCAGCTCCTGTCCTGGAGACCCAGTCTTATTGGCTGATTCAAAAGTCATCCCAAAAGCCCGCACCCACACCGGCTCCCTACTCCTGTTATATCCCATCTTCCCTCCTTTGAGATATATATATATATATATATATGTATGTGTGTGTATATATATATATATATGTGTGTGTGTGTATATATATATATATATATATATGTGTGTGTATATATATATATGTGTATATATGTGTATATATGTGTGTGTATATATATATGTGTGTGTATATATGTGTGTGTGTGTATATATATATATATATATGTGTGTGTATATATGTGTGTGTGTATATATATATATGTGTATATGTATGTATGTGTGTATATATATATATATATGTATGTATATGTATATATATATATATATATATATGTATGTATATGTATACGTATGTGTGTATACACATACACACACACACACCTGTACAGGTAATTTCAGCTGGGGTCCGAGCACAGGCTCCGCCGTTTCTCTGGCGCCCCTGAAGCATTTTGGGGAGTTAAGGGCTTTACTCAAGGGCCCAGTGGACATGTGACTATGATGGCCGTGATTAGCCAGTACTCAAGGCCCTTTGGAACTCCCCACTGTGTTATAATTTTCTGGAATACTCCACTCTCTGGATTGGGACAGAATGAATGTCCTGTCACTTGATACCATCATATTACATCAGCGTTCTGCTACTGTGCTCCGTCTGGCCCCATGGTGGCGCTGCCCGCAGGCCTTTGTCTGGAATCGTTACCCGGGGCTTTCGGCATGCATACATCTGGAGGAGAGGTCTCTCGGAATGTAGTATGCGTAACTCACTGGCTCCCTTTATAGTTAACGATGACATATCTTCGGTTAATTTGGCAACGTGTGACGAGCGTAAGCTGGCTTGTGCAGACCTGTGAATCATAACTGTCACCATGTCATCGTTACAACAGACCTTCATCTCTCCGTAAAGTCATCAGCACAGTAATCGCAGAGCTGCAAGTCCTCCGTAAAGTCATCAGCACAGTAATCGCAGAGCTGCATCTGCAAGTCCTCGTCTTCCAAATCGCAAGTGCCATTTTTCTGTGCCATGCCTGCTTGACTCTTTATCACCGTGGCACCCTGCTGGAGCACTCCGACACCCCCGAAATGAGACGCGTTGCTGCCTGTCGCTGCTCTCCTCTCTCCCCGAAGGCGAGGCAGCCGGCAGGCCGATGGGAGCTTGTTAAATCCCCCCTTTTGTGGTAACTCCCTGTCTCTTCCAGATTGTGAAGCTCTAATGGGGGCTGGAAGGGGCAGATGCAGACTAATGTGCCCCCGAAATCACCCCAAAGCTTTGCCAGCTCTCCGCCACACAGATACAGAACGGTCTTGCACAACCGCGTGCTGTTAATTCCTGACTTCACACTGAGGCTTCTCATGCAAGAAAGGCTTAAGTTAAAAGTCTGGGGGCTTCGCTACATGTATTGACGGATAATCCATGCAGAGATGGCACGAAAAAGGCACCGCGGGGAAGTTTTAACAAATGAGTGTGATTAACGAACCTGGCAGGTTCCTTGGCCACATGACGCGGCTCCCTGAGACCTGTCAAACTGTCACGGTCCCCCACCTGTAGTTATGGTCCATGATGAGCACCAAGGATGGTTCCGTCCTGTGTTGGCTCAATAAGGAGGTCACCGTCCCCTGTGGCTTAGGGGACAAGAATCAATGTCAGAAATGAGGTTATTTTGAGGTCAGTGATTGTCTTTATATGAAGGTCTGTCAGATCATAATTCCAGCTTTGTCAAGCGTTTCAGTGCCGTATCGTGGTGCTCATCAGGGTCACTTTGCTGTGGTGCCACAGTCTGACGGCGCGGGCTGCTCTGGGGGATGTAATCCGGACTGTAGAGTTTCCTTATTATTGGTTTGAAGATAAGTATAAGTGGGCTAACTTATAGTCGTTCTCTTCTCACCGTATAGAAGTGAGTATCCTACCGATGCTAACTCTCAAAAAGCAAAGCAGCTGACACCAGAAAAACTGTACTGTGGGGGGATGAAGGTTGCGGGTCAAACTGTGGGCTTTCCAGCACTGATGGCCCCATCTCTGCCCTCAGCGACAGCCCATTCAGTGAGCACGGCACCCTGGAGGAGGTGGACCAAGACGGGGGAACTGAAGCACACACCAGTGAGGATGGTAGGTCGTTGGTATCGCCGCATCCCGCGTCCCTCGCTGGAGCCGCTGGCTTGCTGAACGGGTTTCTTGTCCTCCGGTTAACATTTCTATGAGGCTGCCAGCCATCACTGGCAACTGCTTAAAGACTCACCATGCCCTTGCACAGATGGGGGGGGGGGACTTTGTGTCTCTGCGACAACAGGAGCTGGAATGTTACTCTGCCCGTCCCTTTCCTCTCCTCCCTTTCAGTGGGGAGAAAGAGCTGGGAACACGGCCATGGGTTCGAGGGATACTTCTTACGTTTGTCGCTTGTCTTGTGGTGTTACAGGCACAGCAGTACCGGTACGAAAAGGCCCTTTGGCCCAAAACTCCATGTTTGGACCCTTCCTCTGTAGACTAGTAGCAGTCAGTCTGACTGCATCTTATTTAACAAACCCAAGGTTTCTGATTTCGACTGACTTCCACAGTACAGTTCACTATTGCCCTGCTGTTTTGTGAACTTTTAAAGTACTGTAATGTGAAAAGACCTTGTACTTTTTTGACACTCTGATTTTATGCGTCACTTTTTTTTATGGCACCGCTGCCGAGTCCGTTGTGCGTGCGCCGAATCGCAAAGGGCCACATCTCTCGCTCTCCAGCACGCTCTCCTCCAAGGTGACTGGGGGATGCTTGGCAGACGCTGGAGACGCAAGCTCCCCTCTTAACCTGGGAGTTGATTATATACATGTGGGAGTGGTGGGGGGGCGGGCTAGGGTTCGGAGAGGTGTCACATTCATCACCACCATCAGGCACTGCAATTCATCTTGAGGAGAGGGGTGTGAACATCCCCCTTTGGGACACCTCTGACATATCACCTTACAGAAGGACATTTGGCACTCAGATACCACATCGCCACAGGTGCCGAGAGAGCCCCCCCCACCCCCATCTGAGAAGGCAAATGGGCTCCTCCCGGCTCTGCGAGACAGGGGCACATTTCCATAGTGACAGAAGCCAAAGAATTCCAGAATTCTGCTGCCCCCTTAAATCTGCGAATCAGATCAGATGCAAACAGTCTTTTGCTCACCGTTTTTTAGTTATTGAAGTGCATAAATTGACTGTTTGCATCACCTTATGCAGCACGTATCATCTGAATATTGCATTGCATTTCCTGGTGTTCTCTTATTGTGGTTGCTGTTCTTTGCCGATGGGATTGCCCCCTCCCCCCTTGTGAGGGGCTTGTTTTTCCTGTGGACTATGCGACTGTGCCAGGGTATTGTCCTCAGCAAACAGGAAGCCGAGCCCAAGACCTGTCCAGGGCTCTGCATCCACAACATGTGACTGCGTCTGGCTTGTTCGTGCCTGAGAGTCCCATTGCAGGAGACCGCGCTGGGATCAGCCTCCTGCTATACCTCTGAACTGAAACTCCATTCGGGCTGCTCCATTCTCACACGTGTTTTCATCCAGTGATGTCAAGTCAAGGGTAGAAACATCCCATTTTGCTACAAGAAAGGCAATCTTTGTGTTAAGTTGTTTATTTATCTTTGTGGGTTCCAAAACCATTCGAACAGTCATGTGATCCCGATTGTGTTATGCAACAGAAAAACTGATTGTTACATTTGGCTATTAATTAATTTTTAATTATTTTTAAATTGGACCAGACTAATTGATTAACTGGTGTCTTGTCTTTGCCCCGACTCTTGGCGGTCTCATGGAACAGGGTGTCCAGAAGGAAGAGAGAATCCTTGCTGTCAGTTAACTTTCATCTTTGTTGTTAGTGGGCAGAAGGATCAGAGGTCGAATGGCTGCATTGATTTTACAGTATAATGCAATTTCACAGGAAGGACTGGTGCATGGCCACTTGGGACTGGCACCTTCCCTTCTCTGATTGGGCCATAAATCTGACCTCAGCCCCGCCCCCAAAGACCTCGGTCTTGGCTGTGTGTGCTCATTACATGTGGCAGGGAGCTGGGATTTTGTTGCTGGGCCATTTGGGGCAAGTGTGGGTGGATGCTTTGGAGTGAGCCAGACCAGAGGCTCTCCACCCTGAAGCCACTCACCTCATACTGTCTAGATCTCTGTGTCATCCTTCCTAGGCTTTGTCACACGTTTCAGATCATCAAACTAATTTTAATATTAGATAAAGATAACCAGAGTAAATACAAACTGCACTTTTTATCAAGTGAGAAAAGCTATCCAAACCTACCTGGGCCTATGGGAAAAAGTAATTGCCTAATAAATAATAAATCTAATACCTGGTTGTGCCTCCCTTGGCAGCAAGAACTGCATTCAAGCAATTACGATAACCGGCAGTGGGTCTTGCACAGTGCTGTGCAGGGATCTTTGCATATTTGTTTAAATTCTGCCACTTTGGAAGGGTTTCGGGCATGAACGGCCTGTTTAAGGTCATGCCAAAGCATCTCAATTGGATTTAAGTCCCGACTTTGCCTAGGCCACTCCAAAACCTTAATTTTGTTGTTTGAGCCAATCAGAGGTGGACTTGCTGGTTTGTTTTGGATCGTTGTCCTGCTGTGGGCTTGAACTTCACGGCACGAGCTGATGACTGGACGTTCTCCTTCATGGTTTTCTGGTAGAGAGCAGAATTGATGGTTCCATTAATTTCAGCCAGTTGTCCAGATCCTGACCCAGCAAAGCAGCCCCAGACCATCACACTACCACCACCATGCTTGACTGTTGGTATGATGTTCATTCTATGAAATGCTGTGTTAATTGTACACCAGATGTAATGGGACACAAACCTCAAGATGCTTTTGCTAAATGTGAGACGAGCCTTCGTGTTCTTCTTGGTCAGCAGCAGTTTTCGCCTTGGAACTCTCCCATGGATGCCATTTTTGCCCAGTCTCTTTCGTATTGTTGAGTCATGAACAAACACCTTAACTGAGGCAAGTCTGGTTTGCAGTTCTTTAGATGTTGTTATTCTGAGGTCTTTTGTGACCTCCTGGATGAGAGGTCTGTGCTCTTGGAGTGATTTTAGTAGGCTGAGGGAAGGTTCATGTGCTACTGTTCCAAGTTTTCTCCATTTGTGGATAATGGCTCTCACTGTGGTTTGCTGGGGTCCCAAAGCCTTATAAATGGCTTTGAAACCCTTTCAAGACTGATAGATTACTTTGTCAGTGACTTTGTTTCTCATATCTTCTTGAGTTTCTTTAGATTGTGGCATGATGCGTTGCTCTTTGAGATCCTTTAGCCTACTTCACTTTGTCAGACAGGTTCTGTTTCAGTGATTTCTGGATTGACCAGGTCTGGCAGCTCTGGGTGTGGCTGGTGAAGTTGAACTCGGCTTTACAATAAATGTGATCACAGTTAATTCATGATTTACTTTTTTACAATAACTTTTTCACATAGGGCCAGGTTGGTTTGGATAGCTTTTTCTGTTAATAAATTAAATCATCATTTAAAAACTGCGTTTTGTATTTACTCTGGTTGTTTGACTAACATTAAAATTTGTTTGATCACCGGGAACATGTAAGTGTACGAAATATGCATAAGAATAAAATATCAGGAAGGGTGCAAATTCTTTTTCACAGCACTGTACCTCTTGTCTGTTTGACGGGGGAGCAGCTGCTTTTTAGAGGGTGGGGGGTGGGGGGCAGTCACATGCTTTCGTCAGTGCTTGGATAAGATGGCAGGAAAAACCACCGATGCATGGTCATGTGGACATCCAGTGTTCAGGTTCCTCCTGGACCACCATCTCGTTCAGCATGTGCATGGTCATGTGGACGTCCAGGTTCAGGTTCCTCCAGGACCACCATCTCGTTCAACATGTGCATGGTCATGTGGACGTCCAGGTTCCTCTTGGACCTCCATCTCATTCAGCAGGTAGAAGGAATAAGATGGCACCCCAACTTGGGGCAATCTCTTCCCCCTCATCTGTAAAAGTGGTTGTCCACATTCCTCCCTTCCTGCAGAAGGAGAACCCATTGAAGCCATCGCCAAGTTTGATTACGTGGGCCGCTCGAGCCGTGAGCTCTCCTTCAAGAAGGGCGCCTCGCTGCTGCTGTACCAGCGCGCCTCTGACGACTGGTGGGAGGGCCGGCACAACGGCGTGGATGGCCTGGTGCCGCACCAGTACATCGTGGTGCAGGACATGTGAGTACGCCAACCCTGGGAAGGAGGCAGCGTCCTGATGATCAGGCTGGACCCCTGAGGGGGGTTTAAAGGATGATCCATCTAACATTTTCATCCGGAACTTTAAGAGAATCATTCATGCATGAGGCTCAGTAGGTTAGGATGTTCTTCGCTGGTTCGAATCCGAGGTTCAGCAGAGTTATTCTGTGATTGAGCCTCTGGGCAAGGCCATCCAGGGACAGGGTCTGACCCTCCTTTCTCAAATATCCGTCACTTTGAATAAACCGTATTTCTGCTAAATAAATAAAATGTAAATGTTTGAATATAGCTCTTTGTATTGAGAGCCATCCAAGTGAATATCTCATTCTAAGACGTTCTGTCCACCAAGACGTGGAGGAAAAATGGTGCTAAATGAATGGCTGGGAATAAGAATGGTGCTAAATGAATGGCTGGGAATAAGAATGGTGCTAAATGAATGGCTGGGAATAAGAATGGTGCTAAATGAATGGCTGGGAATTAGAATGGTGCTAAATGAATGGCTGGGAATAAGAATGGTGCTAAATGAATGGCTGGGAATAAGAATGGTGCTCGGCAGGACGGACAAAGCAGAAGTTTGGGTCTGGTTCTGTCAGTCAGGCTCTTCTTTCCCTAGTTAAGGACAGGTTAGCTAGGTTAAAAAGCTTAGTTAAAAGAAAGTTTGTCAGCTAATTGCTTCTGTAGAGTGATAAATGGCACTGGTTGGGTGCCTTTGCCTCCCCCATCTATCATGGGACATCCTGTCCTCACTCTAACTCCTGATTGGCCAGTGGGTGATCCTGAACTGGGTCCTGAACTGGGTTTTGAAGGGGAAATATTTAAACCAGTATTTTAAATGATTTATTTCTAGCCAAGCCAGCTAGCTTCCGTAGTGACATAACTGCTCCCAGCTCCACCGCGTAGGTGTGTGAATCAATAATTCACCCTTCACTCAGTACGGATTCCTCAAGTAAATGGGCTGGATTTTCAAGACCGGCAGCATCTGGGGTCTCCCAGTGGATAAAAAGCTCTAAAAAGCATTGCGTAAGGCCCAGGAAGGCCGGATGGACGCATAGCGTGTAGGATGCGATTACGGAGTGTCCCAGGTCAAACCGCCTCCTTCCATGCCACTGAGACGGACAGGCAATTGGGGTTTTACAGATGGTGTTACCGCGGTAACCCTGAGCCCGCCGGCGGGGGGGGGGGCATGTGGGTGTTTCATAATAAACCCAGCTGACTGGGAAACGTGGGTGTGTCGTGTTGCCACCCCCGAATGAATGGCAAGGAGACTTTTTATAAATGACAAGCAAAAGTCATTTCATCAGGACAGCAATGCTGTAAACATGGGAGATCCTTTAAGTCTCCTTGGAGAATTAACAGCGTGTTTCCTGGGACAGGGACGACTCGTTCTCAGACACCCTGAGCCAG
>JAODKN010000001.1:3513908-3528968 GCA_026774425.1 Petrocephalus zakoni | reverse complement strand
TCCGTGAGCAGGCAATAAGATAAGCATCAGCAAGCGGCAGTGCCTTAGAGTTGGGCAGCAGAAGGCAATGAGGAGAAGGCTGGGGACTGTGTAAGACAGACAGGAAAGGGGCTGGGGACTGTGTAGGACAGACAGGAAAGGGGGTGGGGACTGTGTAGGACAGACAGGAGAAGGGGTGGGGACTGTGTAGGACAGACAGGAGAAGGGGTGGGGACTTGTAGGACAGACAGTTAGGAGAGATGTTGAGGATCATGTTTGACAGAGATGTTAGGGACCATGCTGAGCAAACAGGAGAGATGTCAGGGACCCTTTCGGACAAAGAGTTTGAAGAGATGTTGAGAATTTTGTTGGACAAACAGGGGAGTTAGAGACCGTGTTGGATGGACAGTTAGAAGAGATGTTAGGCAGTGGCATTGTTGGCATTGTTAGCATTGTATCAGTCAGTTTAAGTAGGCACATACCTTGCCATATATTTTGTATAAATGCAATATACACATGAATTATTCAGTCAACAAATAACATGCCTACACTGACAGTGAATAACACATTGTTAAACTTGCAATCAGTGTAATCTGGCCAATGAGCAAACTTCCTCCATCAGATCGCACCTCCTAATCCCCCCCCCCCCGTCCCTCATTGTTCCCGTTGTCTACCGATAACTCTGCATACCGCCATCACACTGTGACTATCATGACTCACATCTCAGTGGCAGTAAACAAGGCTAACTGAACATGTTTGAATGTATAATAGTTACATAACATTTCAAGAACATCAATATCTATGTGTATTTTTTTTGTCTTGTGTATGATTTTGAAATGGTGCCTACCCACAAATTTGGTTTGCAGAATGGCGCTCATGCTAGGGACCATGTTGGGCAAACTGGAGAGATGTGAAGGACTGTGTTGGACAAACATTTAAGAGAGATGTTGGGGATCTTGTTGGACAGATATTTAGGAGAGATGTTAGGAACCTTGTTGGACAAAGTTAGGAGAGACGTCAGTGATTGTGTTGGATAGACAGTTAAAAGTGATGTTGGCCACTGTGTTGGACAACCATGAGAGGTGTCAAGGACCATAATGGACATACAATATGGAAAGACATCAGGGACCACTTTGGACAGATAGGAGACATATCAGAGACTGTTTTGGACAAACTGGGATGTCCTCCTCAGAGCCGTTGGAGTGTTTATAAAGAGTGAACCCCTTTGAGTCCCTGCACCAGACCAGTCCCATTTCGCCAGCTCAGTTGCACGTGGCAGGTTGGTCCAGGGACCCCTGGAGCCAAGCAGTTATGAGGATGAAGGTGTTTCGTGAGCAGCTCACGGTTCCAGTCTAACCTCATGGTTGACTTCAGACACTGGGAGCCTTTGGTCTCATACAGATAGGTGACACTGCCCTGTGTAATCACTAGGAAAACTGACAAGTGGAGAGTTCTTCAAGAGTGGGTGCAGCGGGAAGGAGGTCGCGGGGGGCCGTGCTAGGATGTGATTAGCAGGCATGATGGACGAGCCACCAATGATAACCTCTCTACCACGCATGCCTTTGGAGGATAGGGGGATGGAGTGAATTGGGACCTAGAACAAAGGAAGTCAAATCCTATTCAGGTTCTGTGCTGCAATTGGCTGAATGGTTCTGTCCCACTTAATCCCTGAAATGTTGGTGATCATGTGCAGGTTTGGGCAGCAGCATGGGGGTGTTTGCATTACTGATGTCTCTTGCATCACTTGCCTCCTGGGGGTGCTGTGGAGTCCCAGAGCAATGAAATTTGCATGTAGCTTAGAACTATGCATAGATCTTGGACATAAGGATGGGCTGGTTAGCGTCACGTGATCCCAGGAACCAGAGTAGCGTCCTGCCTGATCCCGACCGGTCCACACCTGCCCATCTCCAGGACACATCCTCACCACCATGGAACACCATGGAACCTGTGCTGATTCTGTACTCTGTCCTTATTTGTTATCCAGGTCTATGTCGTCTTTTCCGCACCACGAGGCCAAAGCACATATTCAGGCTCAGTTACAGTCAAACGTGTAAGAAGCATTTGGGCACAGTGGCTGGACGCTCCACAGACAATGGAGGGGGATGGGTGGTTCTAAGATTACAGCAGCACCAAGAAGGGGCCATTGTGCAACACCCTGTTCCCGGCCCGGCTCTCTCTGGAGCGACTTGCAGACGGGCTGGAAACAGGTGGAAGCATGTCCTGGCAGGAAATGCCTTCCGGATCAGGGCCCCGTTTCCCCCTCTGGCCTGGTGAGACGCTGTTCCGCACTGTTACCCCCCAAGGCTTTGCCCCGAGGGCTGCGGGGGTCATTTATCAAAAACCCCACTGGCAGGTCGACTGTCTTCAGAGAGCAGCAGGTGGTTAAAAACTCCACCCTCCCTTCCCCCACGACCGTGAGGTTTGGGCAAAGCCGAGCACTCCCCCAGCAGCTCAAAGGCTGCCTTTTACTGACACTTATGTCCGTCGGAATGCCAGAAAGGCAGCGGAACCGTTGCAGGCCCATGATTTTACAGCTCGGCTGTGTATCAGGGCAGAAAGAGAATCCTGGGTGACATCTTCCAGCCTTTAAAGTCGATCTTACCCGTTTTTGAGTCAATGGTAAATTTAGCTTAAAATAGGTTACTAAGGCAGTTAACATGGGTGCTGGCTCCTGCTCAAGTCCCTGAGGGGAACCACATAAAGGGGTTTTGGGTCAAAGATGGCAGGCAGGGTATGGAAGCTGGAGGACATCTGTGGTTTAGGGTTGAATAGCCGGGTCCTCCTTGGTCTTCTTTCTCTGCACCGGACTGGGCTGTGGGCGGAGTCAAGACTCAAAGGGTACATTTGGGCTGTGGGCGGAGCCAAGATTCACAGGGTACATTTGGGCTGTGGGCGGAGTCGAGATTCACAGGGTACATTTGGGCTGTGGGCGGAGCCGAGATTCACAGGGTACATTTGGGCTGTGGGCGGAGTCGAGAATCACAGGGTACATTTGGGCTGTGGGTGCAGCCGAGATTCACAGGGTACATTTGGGCTGTGGGCGGAGCCGAGATTCACAGGGTACATTTGGGCTGTGGGCGGAGTCGAGATTCACAGGGTACATTTGGGCTGTGGGTGCAGCCGAGATTCACAGGGTACATTTGGGCTGTGGGCTTGAGGTCTGGAGGCTGGGGGCTGAGGTGCTGAAGCAGCACACTGGAGGGAGAGGAAGACATGGCCTCACAGTTTGTACCCTGTGACAAAGGGGCTAACCAGCCATTCCAGTTTGCGGGGAGACGAGAAAAGTGGAGGATCGTGGAGAGCTGCTGCTTATCTGAGGGTTGGGCTGTTACACTTTGTCACCCCCCCCCCCCCCAAAAACCAAGACGTGACACAACCACCAAATTTGTCCGACTTCTCCTCGGTCTCTCCTGTTGCCCTTTCTTCGTCATTTTAAATGTCGCCTTCCCTTAGGCACCCCCCCTGCCACCAGTGCGCCTTGATTTCTCTCTCAGCAGTAAATCCCCCTACCCGGTAGTGGGACAGTGCTGCTGATGCTTACGTAACAGGCTCCTTTGAGTTGCCTCATCTAAATGGAGAGCGAGGTCCAGCCGAGAATTTACATGTCCGGCACGGCGGGGGTGGGGGTATGCACACCAGAGGCTGGGCACAGCTCTGCGGCACACGGGGCAAGCCGCACGGACTACACAGAGGCCAATCGGAAATTAGATGAAATTTCCCATAACCCCAGCGAAGAGCTGATTGGCCCTCGGAGTTCCCCCTCCCCTATCATTTATCAACTCAACGCATATAATTGGCTAATGGTAAGATTCTGCCGTCTTGCCCCTTTGAGACCAGCTCAGCCAACAGAGACTGAGATCCTGGTGCATCACCAGCCTATCGCCCTTAATCAGGATTTGGGAACATGTCTTATTAAGTCATTTAAAGTGACCAGAGCTCGTGGTCTTCCCATTATGATGCCTTGTGCATTTGTACAGTGGATTGCTGTTTTCACATCTGGTTAAAGAGGTCTTCTGCTCGTGTGTGATTGGGGAGGTTTACCCTGTTCCCGTTTTTGGTCACATTGGTAATCTCTTCAAATTTTAGTCATTATGAAGAGTATAGTGTTTTAACATGCCATCTACATCGACCTGCAGCGAACAGAACAAGAAATTCCCGTTGATGGATTAGAGGTGTAATTGTGTCCTTTACAGTGCACTCTGTGATTACCCATAATATTGCAATAATGACTTTTTCTGAGCCTCTCTCTGTTTGCTTCTCTGTCACACAATAGCTTGCAGCCCAGACTGCAGTTGCCTGGATGCCAGTACAGTTTCTCCAATAGTATTTCTGGTGACAGCCCTGCACTCGGTGGAATTCATTTTCCATACGAGTGTGCAAACTTGATTATTTCTCGGGTTCACGTCAGGCCAATTCAGAGATGGGAGCCTGCACCCCCCCCCATAAATTCATAAGCACAAATGTGCATTGAAAGGGAGAGAGCCACGAGAAAAAATGCCTGGAATATTATTCTGCCGAGTGGCTGTAGTGAAGCCCAGCCAGTGAAGTGATGCTTCCTGAATCCTAAAGCTCAGACTTTGGATCAAGATGGAGCTTCTCCAATGTAACGTCCCCGTGGGGAGTTAGGCTGTCCAGGGCTGCTGCCAGACAGTCCCTCACACACAGTCATCCAAGTGTCTGATGAAATACCATGTGACCTGCAACATATAAAGTCAGCAAAGGATTTGACAAGCAAGGATTTAACAAACGCTGGCTACAACCCCCCTCCCCTTTCTGAGATCTGCCTGATATACATCAGCCCAGTGCATCCTGGGACACTCATAGCCGTTGGTGGGGCAGTGTTTGAACGTGACTCGCTTATTGGATATGCTGCTCAGATCCAATTACTCGAACCCCGGCCCCCACCTTAAAATCCCCACTCAGTGCTGACTCTTTGACCTGTCCCACCCAGAAAATGCCTTTCTTCTAACCACCTTTGCTAAGAACCCCCCCGCCACGTCGCCAGGTATCCATGAACGCTGTGACTCATCCATCAACAGTGCGGCCCTGTGTCATCACAAGCCACAAGCCGGGGCCACACCCACAAAGAAATGAATTAAAAACGGAATCCCAAAGCACCACTTTCACTTTCATTGGGAGCGTTTTGCTCTCAAAAGGCTAAGACAGGCCTGGACAATAACCACTTGTAATTCATCATTTATAATGAGCCGAAGCTCTTGATTCTTAACCGCTGTGCAACCGCAAAGTGCAGCGGGCAGAGAGAGCCAGGCAAAGTCAGAGGGAAGTCAGAGTGTAACCACGCACAGACAAAGGCATCGCCAAGGCAGCCAGGTCAGAAGCAAGTAACGCAAATACCTCTGACGGTGCTGTCAACGTCATTCGTAATGTGCCATGTATTGCAGGGTAGCTATTTTTGTCAGAAACCAATAGTGCTTCGGCAGACTGGACAGGCCAATCTCTGTTCTTGGGGCTCATCTTTACAGATCTTTCTGCCTATTTGCCGCAAATGGCACCTCGTAGCATGCGAGCGTCTCTAAGGCTGTCCGTCACCTACAGTGTTAATGCTTTTATCTCGGCGACTCACTTCCATAACTAAAAAGGACGGGGTACGCACACTCTTTAACAAGCGTGGCGTTCCTGCAAGGCGTATCCGTGACGACGGAGATCAGCTCCACATTTTTCAAACGCTTCGCATCGGCGAGTGTCGAGGCAGGTGTGGAGCACGATCGACATCGGAAGGAATCTGCGGGGTGACTCAAAGGCACGACTTATCAGAGACGGCAGTACTGCGCGCCGCGGAGCTCTGTGCCAGACTGGGTTGCCGTGGACGCTGCCCCCGATTCAAGCGGCATTAAGCGTGTTTCCAGCTCTGCCATGCTCCAAAAATGAGCTCCAGGGACAACTGCAGCATCTCACGACTGGCTGGGAATGGATTCACAAACAGTTGAAGCAAGTTTATTTTGTTGCCATTTTAGTTGTTTTTGTACCCCCCCCCGGTACTGAAGCCAAAGCTATGATGAAACAAACCCTTCCCAAAGCTGAGTCCTCCACCCCCTGCATTCAGACTTCATGCACATTTCATCTCTGAAATGGAGCTACAAAGCCCCCAGCCCACACCACCTATGATTAAGGAAAACCTGTGATAACTGATTGTTTAGCAGACAGCCAAACTGAAGCATGGAGGCTGTACATATATAGGATAAGTAATGGCAATGAAGTAAAACTATGGTCATAACAGAAGCTTCTGTGCATCTTCACATACAGTGTGTGTGTGTATATATATATAGTGAGTTGATTATAAGTAGCAGCAAACAAGCAGTGGCAGGGCAAGCGTTCTGCACAGCGGAGGAGCAGCCTGTCTCTGCAGCCTCTCTCTTGTCGACACTCAGTAGGAGAGGCAGCACTGTTTCGTGAGATATGGCGTTCCGACGATCAGGTGCCACTCGGTCACATGACCGCAGACGGGCCTGACGGGGGGTTGTGGGTCTGAGACCTGGCCCTGCATCGACTTCAAATTGCTCTCATTTCCTGCCTCAGCCGGCTTACCCCCCACACCAGCCTCAGCTCCGTAATTGATTTGATTATTTCACTCAATTTTACAGTTGTGCCAGGGGAGGTTGGATACAGTTGGTGATTAAAACAGACCCCTGAGGACTTCTCCCAAATCACCACAGAACCTAAATGGGACTGATTTTGCTCTGATTTCAATTTTCCTACTGGGCACTGGAGAACCTGTTGTAATTTGTGATTTGTCTTCTTTTCCAGGAGGGGCATTGAGCATGAAAAAAAATTACATCATCCTCTAGGAGATAACCCCCCCACAGCTCATGCTGGTCACCAGCCAGTGGAAATTACCGATCTTAGTGGAAGTTCATTGCCGGGCACTGTGTTAGTCAATACCTGTATGTGGGTGGGGACAGGAGATGTTGGGGTCTCAGAAAGCTCTGCTGACTCAGATGAAAGCGGGGCACAGGGACAGTGTGCAGGGGCAGAAGCTTCTTATAAATGGCCCCCTCCTCTTTTCTGGGTGCATATCCATACATGCAAGGCCTCTAACCCTTGGCGGTTAAATGTTACAGGTGTACCGTATATCTTTGTGAAATATCCTTAAAGTATACAATATGAACCTTTATAGCCTTGTCATAAAAAATAAGGCCAGGTAAAGGGTAAATATACTGTTTGGTTTCCGGGGGTTATAATGCAAAGTAACTTGCTTCGGTAATTTAAACCTGTATTTCCCATTCCGGTCCTCAGGGACCCACAGACGGTCCACGTTTATGCTCCCTGCCAGACAGTCCACATTTTTGCTACTGGGAGGGAGCAAAAACATGGACTGACTGTAGGTCCCTGAGGACCAGATTGGGAAGCACTGCTTAAAACTAATAGCTCAATGGCCTCTTGATCCTCCCTGCAGGGATGGGGGGGCATCCCGTTCTGATTCTGCATGTACGGCATGTGTGTGTTTGTGTTCATTTCATGTGTACTTGTTTGTGATGGACCTCCAGGTGTCTGTCACCACCCTAAACTGAAACCTCGCCACCTCATTTGCCATCACCATCATATTCGCAATTGTTTTCCAGATGCCTTATATTCATATTTAAATTAATGTACCACCCCAAAATGGCCTCTGCTCCCACCCTGGCCACCCCAATGAAAATGTTCTGGCACCGCCCCTGCCTGGTGTCCCGTACCCGGTGCATTCTGGGATATGTGAGGGGAACTGTGACTCTGCATAGGATAAGTAATGACAATGAAGGAAAGGACAAAACATTAAAACTATGGTCATAACAGAACCTTCTGTGCATCTTCACAATCTACACACACAACCTTGCTTTGCTGGTGACTAATTTTCAGCTTATCAGAAGCATTTTCACTTCATGCCTCAAACCCCTTTCTTGCAGGAATATGCCGCAAACATCAAGATATGTCAATGAAAAAACATACTAAAATGTGCCACAGGCAGCCCTTCATCAGTCTTTCTGTTGCATTCCATTCATAAATATAGATTTACTGTTTGGCTTAGTATCGGCCATTCAATGTTAAGTCTTGAATGAACGTGAATTGTAATTTGCGAGAGGGCTCTCTCCTCTGTTGCGTCTGCCAGGGTCTTTTATTTTTGACAAGGAGGCTCTGACTCATCCTTCTATTTCCGTTTTTCCACCTGTTCCTTGTCCGGCTCCTCACGTGCGTCATTCCGCAAAAAAAGCCAAAGGGAACAAATCATTTGGGAAGAGATATCCTGCCAATGGCTGGACAGCAGTGCCATTGCCGTCATGCTTTCTGCACTTGATAAAAACCGTCAGGGGTTCTGCGGTACCTACATTTTTTCCGAGTCGTTTAATCTTAACTACGAAATCCTTTAAACACGCATTATGTTGTTCAGTTACTTACCAGTCACGTTCTACCCAGAAGGACTGGCATGCCTGCATGTTTTTGGATTGTCTTTTACACGTTATCCATTCCTACATCGGGACATACTGTATATTTTTTTCTGGTGCAGTTCAAGCTAAACAAGTTTAGTATTCATGTAGAGCGTCACTGGTGGCATTTTGAGAAACCAACTGCGGTTCTTTTCTCTTTCACTTTGTAATATGGATATGACCAAATCAAACCTAAAAACATAATTGGGAGTACGATTTTTGTCTTAATAAAATGCAAAAAATCTGTTTTATTTAACAAATTCACTGAAATCCACCCGCCACATTATAATATACATAAATACATGTCACCTTATTCCTATTATTTAATTTTGTACATTGGTTTGCTTCTGTGCGCTATTACGTCATAAACAGCATAATCACACGGTGATAAAGAAATGCAATTTTACGTCATATGCCACAAAGTGATTGAGCATTAGTCATGTACCTTGCTATACTGTTGTATGGGGTCTCAATCATTTGCGGAAAATAAAAAAATACATCTCAGCAGACAGTGCGATTTAAACGGCGATCAGTCATCTTTATTTTGCACAGTAGTCGTAATTTTCTCTTTGACTTTGACAGTAGAATAAATAACGATATTGGTGATTTCCCGGTTTCTGGTAAATGGCAGATTACTCACATCTGTGAGCGTGTGTAATCCGATTCTCCTCCAGGTCATTCTCTGAAAATCAAATGTCGTCATCGGACTATTTCATCCAGCCCATATAAATCCCACGTCGAATCATTCAACGAAAGAATTATGAAGCTATATGCCATCACCAATGGCCGATTAATTAAATATGTGTTAGGTGCTTGTCACGGATTTTTTCATTTTAAAATCACGTTTGGTTGGATTATTGCGATAGATTATTTAAAGCGCCTCATATGCAGCAAGCTTCACGTAGCCTATTTAAAAGATGCATGAATGCACATTTCTTATACCATATGTCATATTATACGTAAAATTGCAGCTTCGATCAAACTTTAATCTAACTGTAATTCAATTAATACTGAATTCATGCTTAATTGCTGATAATGGAAATAGTTTTACTCTTAGATCAAGTGGATGCTACATCATTGTTATACAGCGTCCAAATCAACTTCTTTAAAATGTATAAAGTTCGGCGAATTGTAGCAGACCGCACATGCATGTGAATTAGTGAATGCTGGCATTCACGGACGCGCTAATCCAATAGATCTCGCCGCGATCGATTCGATCGTCGCTCGATTATTACCAAACTCCCTTCGCTTTTCTCCATTGCAACTTTTGCTGGCACTCCACAGACATGTTGGCTATGAGTTGAAGTAACCGTGCGATTTGGCTCAACTTTTGAGCCAAAAACAATTCCGAATCTGGGGGATTTCGTCTGAAAGACCCCGATCTGCAGTTTTCCCAGATGACCGGCCACTGAAACTGAACCGTAGATGAAACGTGGGACTCTTTCTCTTTCTGATGAATTGGGCTAGTAATGCAGGAGACAGCTATTCTGTCAGGGGCTCAAGATGGCAGATTTTATTGAGTTCTAAACTGAAATCTCGCTTTATTAATTTGCCATGAATAACAGAAGTGCTTGCACCGATGGCCCCTGTATACGAAGGTAAGGACGTAAATGCAGCATCTCCTTTTCACGCGATTTTTTTTCAGCCGTCGAAGCAGTACTTTATAATTTTACCAATGGGAGCAATCTAAGTACCCGACTAAGTCTCCTTTTGCATGCATCAACAGTGTAATCCCGCTGTTCTTTAATGAGTTTTCTCTTGCATGTCGTTTTACCCCCCTGTTACGGTCGGCAGTGTTGGTTTTCCTTATGTAATGTCTATTGTCCCAAAATCATTTGACTGGAGCATTATTCAGCCCAGTCAGTGTTAGACGGGAATCAGACTGTAAAGCGGCAGACCCGGCTTCGAGGCGTCGTTTTCAGTGTAAATGATCCGACAGACCGTACGCAATGTTGACGTTTCTGTGTATATATTATCAAATCAGATGCCCAATTATAAAATATGCACGTTTGTATAAATTTGCAGTCGCGCCAGTCCTGTTCTCTGGGTCTTTATTTGTAATCTGCGTTGGGGGATAGCTTTGGTGATATAGAGTATCTAATATAATATTTAGAAATAAAGCTAGTGATACCTTTTTTCCACTTTCATGCTCGTTATTTCTCTCGCTGCATTGTGGATCTCGCTAGCTGGAGAATACAGTTGAAGTGGCTCGTATTTTAAATGCCCGTAAAATAAAAGGGAGATTGCGAGTGAACTGTGGATTAATGTTTATGGATGAACGGCGTAGAGATTTGCACTTTAAACTGGCGTCCTCCTGCGGCTTGCTGCCCGTTAATGTCCCCTTCTGTTACTGGCGCAGATCCGAGCTCTCTTATCTGCCTTTTTTGGTTTCGCTTGCTGCATGCCGTATATTGCAGCAGCAAAAGTTGTTGATTAACTTGGGCAGGGGAGGGCTTTTATTTCTGCCGACCGGCTGCTCTTTTTTTCGTAACAAAGAAGCTGACTTGGCGAAGTGACCCAGGAATGGGCTTTTCTATAACAGGAGGCCTCTTTGAGCCTCGGGGGTGCAGAGAGTGAGTGGCTACCCGATGCTAACGGCAGTGTGTATGGAAGGTTATATTTGCTTGTTGTCCGGGAGGAGGCTATTTACCCTCCGTGTCGCTGGAATTGTCTGCATTGTAATGATACAATGTATCTGTTTTATCGGCTTCGCGGGGGCCCCCTGCTGGACAAAGGCGGTAAAACGCCGGGCGCGCCGAGCGTCAAGTTCTGCCTCTGAGAGGAACATAACGGGGAGAACTATCAATTACAAATGTTTTTATTGCAAATGTTTTCCCGTTCAAAAAACAAGAAATATATGGCTCTAAGATACTGTGCATGAGTCTACTACCTAGAACCGGCCGATTGTTGCTGTTCTTCTTCTACTTATTATTATTATTATTATTGTTATTATTATTAATAATAATACGTTTTTATCAGTTCTGCGAGAAACCCCCACGTTTCAAACGAATAGCTCCTTAACTCTCGTGAACGCTCCCTTCTTCCTCTTGTACTGCTGTTTATAGCGCTGCAGCTAGACTCGGTATCTGCCGCCATGTGCTAATTGCAGAAATGTCTGTAAACACTTGAAAACGGAGGTCGGGGGTCCGGCGCAGATTTGCTCCTCGCCCAGCCTCCCCCTATAGCCACGTGCTGTGTCCTTCCCAAATAAGATCCGTCCAAAATGTTTTTTTTTTAGAGTTCTCAGTCCGCTACAAATTTTAACAAGCAATCTTCTGTGATTTTGTTTGTTTTGGTTTTTTTTTTTGTATTGAAGCTGTTTTGTATCGCGGTTTGGCGCAATGCCCCCCTCTCCCCCCACCATGGCAATGCCATTGCTCAGGGTGTTTTTGCGACCCTGAGTACGCCAGATGTGCTCTGCTGACGGGGTGCCAGGCGCGCTGAGGACGTGCTATGGCGCAAATATTTACACTGTAAGCTCGTTTATCTGCTTAGATTTAAAGGGAGCCGGCCAGCGGTGCAGTTAGCCCACACCTGTTATAGGTGAAAAGCCGTTTTTTACCGTATGCACGCTAGCTAGTGCGTTATATGCCCGCCCAAAGTGCGCTAAAAAATAATTGTAAATGATATGACATGGCACATTTCCTTATGGCTGCTTCCTTGCTTTCAGCATACAGGATTTATGTTTACATGTTTTAACCGAAAAACGCTATGGAGAGACACTGGCGCCTGTCCAGCGATAGGTGGCCGTACCGTAAGGAAAACGCGCAAAAGCGCAGCGAATTTCAAGCTGACACCTCGCTGACAGATAATTAGTTGAAATAGCATTTTCTGGCTCCTCTTTCCACTGCGGGCAATAGTGATGGGAGTTAATTATTTTTCATGGTTATTAGCTGGAGCCGCCATAAAAGTCCGTCTCCTGTTGTGTGAGATGAAGACGTACATTTTCTACCTTTGTCAAAGGCAGCCGGTGAAATGACAGATTGGTGCATTTATGAATGATTTTTTCCTCTAACCCGCCTCTTCCATACCCTATTACCTATTTGTTTATATTTCAATGTGAAATACTTTACTGAAGTTCTTGTATTTTTGAGGTCAGATTCTTTGCCAAAGCAAGTATTTGGCTGGCTTGTAAAAGGGGTAGATACCAATGCAACTTGAACTTCCGATGTTCTGGTAATCATTCCAGTTCCATAATATATTAATAAAGCCTGTATTCAGTTGAACAACCTGGATGGCCGAAGAAAGGGACATACTGGACAGTTATTTTATACTTTATTCTGGATTTTCCAGCAGTACCTTTGTCTCCTGCTTGCTGTAGTTTTGGGGCCAGCGTCGGCTGGGGGCACAGGTGCTGCTCGAGATGATGGAGGTCTGTCCCATCAGAGGCTGGGCTTGGCATTAGGGCTGGTTGTCCTGGCTAATCAGTCTAGGGTTCCTGCGCCTTGGTCCCGGCTGCCAGCGTGATGGACGGTTTGTCGGCCCAGTGAGGTCAGGCCTCAAGTTGCTCAGTAGCCGGCATAACTACTCTGCAGTGTCTGGCTCATTTTAGCATTTAACTGAAATGGGCAGAAAGTAAATATATGGTCTGTCTGGTGATCTCGCTGTGTGGTGGACTGGTTTTTGAGATGGCAAACTTGTGAACTAGCTGTGTGCTGGGCAGGTTCTCAGGATGCCAAACTGGTGATCTTTCTGTGCGGTGGAGAAATTCTTAGGAGGCCAGTTTAATGGGATCTCCATTTCCTTGCTTGAAGGATGTTGTCATGATGGCAGTTAATTTAAGAGCGCAGTCTAGTGCTGCTCTAGTTTAGGGTTGCAATATCACGTCATGATTATAATAATCACCAGGGCTTTAGATGATGGGCATAAACATTTGTCCGGATGCTGTGTTTCGGCACTAGTCACTCGTTTACTTGCCCCCACGACTTGATAAACAGAATAGTGGTACGCCTAAAATATTAAAGAGAGGAATAATGTGAAGCCAGAAGTTAGGAATCAGTATAAATTCGGCGTACCCTTATGATCAATAATCGCGTCGGACATCAAACTGCAAAAAGTACCGCCACACCACCGGCATCTTTTTACCTAGTTTATCCACAGTATCTCCTCCTTTAAAAGATGATGTGGCTGCTGAGCTGTCCCTTTCTTCACCGCCACTTCAGGGCTTATCGCGTGCATGATTCACCAAAACCGTAGCATGTGGCGTGCTCCGTCAACCGATTTTAATAAACATAAGGATACACCAAATTTGTACAGATTGCTAACTTTTGGGTGTCACTATATGCATCTTATTAATATCCTGGGAGCACTACTGATCTGCTTGCCAATTTGTGGGCATAAGTAAATGTCCATATAGTTTTGAAAGCCCTGGTGATTATTGCACATGCACCATATAATGGCAGTTACATCGCAATGTGATCATGCAGCACTACTCGTTTTAGACTCATGCAAAGGCCAGATGTGCTGTGGTAGGCTTCTCCCGAGTCCTGTTGTCTCTGTGAAATTATAAAGTTCCTCGAAAGATGCTTGAGTTCCTTGTTTTGAAGATTTACAAATGATGATGTGCTGGGCTCTGGATCTGAGTAAATATTGACTTTATTAGAGACTACGTAACCATAGATACGTGACACGGTGTTATAATTTTGGAGTTCTTTGATTTGTGATGTTTATTCCTTTTCCACTGTATTAAAAGGTTAGAGGAAGTCAGAAGTGTGGGGGGGGAGGGGATTGACAATGAATGTGCAGAACAGATTCACAGATTGGGCTTGGGGAACAACTCGGGGGCGAGGCGGGGCGGGGGGCATGGTGCCCATCACATGAGGGTGAACAATGCTGTGGCGTCGAACTTCTGTGTTCGATCCCTCACTCATGAATGAACTTGCCTTTCCCACCTGTACCCTGTACCCGCACACACACACCTGGGTATTTAGAATGGCAGAACTCTCAGGCTGACCCAAGCTGTCAGATTGATGCCTTTAGCTACTTTCACAACAGACTATGAAGGTGACAGGAAGACAATAAATGGAATGGCTGTCTGATGTGAGTATTTCCAAGATGGCCGCTCTGTACTCTATAAGGGGATGGAGTCTCGCCTTATGGTGACCGTATGTGATCTGAATGAAATGCTGTTGCTTATCTGTTGCTTGTGATTTTTATATAATTGGGATATATAACAAAAATGAAACCCAAAAGCAGCCAGTCCAAGTATTCATATCTTTATGGGGACTTTGCATTCATTTCTATGGGCATAACCATAATCCCACCTCTGACAACCCCCTGCCAGGCACTAAGTTTTACCATACAAGACTTTTTAATTCATTTATTTTTGTTCATTTTTTTTTTATGCATTCACAGATTTTTGTAAAATTGAGGGTGTTGTTGTGGGGATCAGAAAATGTCCTCACAAGGTAAAAAGTTACAGGTTTTTATCATATTATGGGGAAATCTGGTTCACTCCATATAATAATTGCAGAAATGCTGGACTCATCGCAGGCTAATGGGTGTGCACCCTTCATATTTTCATTTACTTCAGCATTAGTTCAAATGCAAGAACTCGTGGCCATAGGTGGAAATTAGCGGGAGAACATTTCAAGCTGGATTTAAGGAAGCACTTCTTTACACAGCGGGTAGTTAGAGTATGGAATAGTCTTCCTGATAACAT
>JAODKN010000001.1:3477057-3488534 GCA_026774425.1 Petrocephalus zakoni | reverse complement strand
ACGGGCTGCACGGAGAGTTTGGTTCCGCTTCTAATCTCACCTATTTTATGGCTTCCAGATGTCAAATAAATGCCCTGCGATGGGCGGCTGTCCGGGGCACCGCTCTCCTGCGCGTGGCGCTGTCCGTCTGCTCCCCCGCGCGCGGCGCTGTCCGTCTGCTCCCCCGCGCGCGGCGCTGTCCGTCTGCTCCCCCGCGTGTGGCGCTGTGCGGGCCAGGCCACTCTTTTTTTTTTCTGCTGTTCCTGGAAAGTGGACTGGGGAACTCGCATGTACTCTCCCTCTCTGACATAGGCCTCCGTTACTGCTGCTGTCAGCCCTCCTGACCTTTAAACCCCACCCCCCACAGGGCTCCGGAGATCGTCCTGGGCTTGCCGTTCAGCGAGGCCATCGACATGTGGTCGCTCGGCTGTGTCATCGCCGAGCTCTTCCTCGGATGGCCGCTGTACCCGGGAGCGTCTGAGTACGATCAGGTGAGCAGGATCTGAGGAACCAGGGCTATTACTGGTAATGAAAAGTGAACCTATAAGAGGACAAACTGAAATAAAATAACCTTACTTAAAAAAAAACTATAACATTGTGGATAATAAATATGCTTCTGGAACAAACTGAAATAAAAACGAACATAAAATACCATTTCCATTACCATTTTTTAATACTGCTTAGCTTGTAATGAGTTTTGTAATCCTTGATGACAATAATACCTGGAACGTTTTGGTCCATTTTGAGGACAATAGTGTGCATTATGTACTTATGAAGATCAGACCCACATGCCTTTCCTTCCTACCCTGATCCTGGGGGGTACAGGCCCCTCCTTCCTATCCTGATCCTGGGGGACACACGCCCCTTCTTCCTACCTGGAACCTGGGGGGGGGCACACACCTCTCCTTCCTACCTGGATCCTAAGCCCCAGTAACAGTCTGTCTCCCCTTGCCAGTCTCTCTCCATCACTCCGTGTTTGTCTGCCTGTCTCTGTTTGGAGTGTGCCCCTTCTCACAGCGCACCAATCCTCTCTTTGCAACCAGATTCGGTACATTTCCCAGACTCAGGGCCTGCCGGCAGAGTATCTTCTGAGTGCCGGGACCAAGACGACCCGGTTCTTCAACAGAGACCCGGACTCCGCCTACCCCCTGTGGAGACTGAAGGTATGGGGCGCAGTTCAGAGCACTCGCACTTATGCACACAAGAATGCCCCTGAAGGTGACCCTAACCGCCCCCCCCATCTCCTGCTTCCGGGACCCTCCTCACACCTTTTGTTAAATCTTTTTTCACATTCTATTGTTAAGGTCTGAATAACTCAGGAAGTGTACTGACAGTAGACAGACTGGGAAAGTTGGGAGATACACGGCAGTGCTCTCTGCTCACCCCTGTGGGCATGGCTGCTCCGCTGTCTTTGTGCTCTGAACGGGGACGGGACCTTTATGGTCTGGTCAATATGGCCACCCCCAGCCAGGCCCACAAATAGTTCGACATGTACATGGCGCCTTTACCATAGGACCACTTGATGTGGTAGAGTGGGGTGGGGGTTGTTGGGAAACATCTGGGTGAAATTGCCGGTTGTTTCCACAGACGCCTGAGGACCATGAGGGCGAGACAGGGATCAAGTCCAAGGAGGCACGGAAGTACATTTTTAACTGCTTGGATGACATGGCGCAGGTAGGCAAGATCACAGATCCTGCTACCGTTAAATAAAACTCATTAATTCATCACTTTTCACAGTGTAAATAAATCGATCACATGATACAGTGGGAAACATGACCCAGCCAGTCAGAATGGTTGATTTCTGATTTGTCCAGCTCAAGCTGTTTGATTTCTAATTGGTCAAAAACATGAAAAAAGCATAGAAAAGACTTTTATTATTTGTTCTGGTGGGTTCATCTGCCTCTGGTTTGATCTCGACTGGAGCCTCAGTGGGTTTGTTTGAACCCTGGATGTCTGACCCACTTGGGAAAAACGCAAGAAAAATTATCTTTATAATTCATCATCTTTTATTTAAGGCTCCGTCGAGCTATAATAGCATCCTTCCCCCAGACTCGCTCCGAACACCTCGTTTTGTCTCGGCGGAGCTCTGGTAGAGGAATCCCACACTCAGGTCCTCGCCACGAGCGCCAGACGCCGTCTCGTCACTGAATCCGCGTGCGTTTGTGTCACATGGAGTGCTGCGTGAATGAATCCACATCGGTAAAGAAATCAGGCTGGTTACGCAACCCCGGGAAAGGAACGTGTCCCACTTACAGGAACGGGCCGCCGCCCCGCACCCTGCCCCAGGTCAATGTGGCCTTTTTGTTTACTTTTTTTCCATTTCCTGTGTTTGTTGTCATTGCTGCGGGAAAAGCTGATCGATGGCCTGGCCAAATGGTGTCCTGTTTTCCTGTGCTATCAGCCGTTACGGTAGCTGGTCACTGGCCTCTCTGCAGGGGCGGGGATATTTTATACATCTCTGATTATGCAAAGTGTCCTTAATGTGTCTCTGACACGATGTTCTGAATCACAAGTAGCTGTTTCTGTGTAATCTTTCTGCCCAGGCATGTCCCTGAGGATGGCAAGACTTTAAGGTCCATCGGACGGGGACATTGGGACTGTGGGTGGGGCTTTCTATCCGCTGCCTCCTTCATGGGGGGGGCGCTGACTCTAGAGGCATGCCACGGTGTTTGGGCGGGGTGCCCCCCCCCCCAGGACGCGTCATTGCCTGAGATGCGAGGTGCATTTTTTTCCCTTTTCCCCTCCTCCCTCCCACTCCGGGGGCAGTCGTTGACACAGCCTGGCGTAAGGTCGCCCGTAGGCTGAAGGCTCGCACCCGCATCGGTACGGATGTGAGCTGGAAGGCTCAGGGTCAGCTGGCTGGCTGTGGAAGCTCCGCCCCTTATGCCCTTTTTCTTGTAGGTCAGCTCTCAGGATCGTGGTTTACAGGAAGTGGTGTGCCCATGGCAAGTGCGCTCGGCGACCGTCACCGTGCCCCGAGCGGCCAGCCGCCGCGCCTGTAATTAGATGCCTTTACTGGATCCGGCATCCAGCTGGCGGCTCGTGCCTCACAATGTGATCTTTGTCCCGCAAAGGACTCTGGGATTGTTTTCTGGCTGTGTGTTTGCAGCAGTGCCTTTATCTCAGGAATTGGTGGGGCCACATGGGTGACTGCGTCAGATAGGCTGATAAGGGACTTGGTACTCACAGAAGGCAGGCGCGCCTTTCCCTCGTGTGAAACGCCGGGCCCCATCCTCTGGCCCTGGCTGTGCTCCCAGGACATCGCCAGAGACCACATTCATCCTGTCGATCTTTTCTTCCTCTGCATACGGGTGCTTTCTCCCTGTGTCATTCTGCACCCTCCTAGCCCTAAAGCCCCCCCCGCCATAGCATGGAAGTCAAAATTTACCTGAAACTCATCCCAATAATCAAGGGAGTGCCTGTGTTTCACAACGTGTGGGTGTGTGTGTGGCGTGCATTCGCGTTTTCCTGACTGGCTGAGACTGCCTCTATTAATAACAAAGCAAATATTTATGTGCGTCAGTACGATACCGGCCGTGCAGGCATGCTGAAACATTACCGACGGCCTGCTGAATATTTGTACACCCCAAACTGCGGTTCAAGGAACTGGAATTTTCTGCCGGAATCTGCGCGGCAGGCTTCGAATCAGATGGGGCCCCCTAGTGGTGATGGGAGATCACTCAGTTGCCCTCCCTGTCTCATGCAGGTGAACATGACGACGGAACTAGAGGGAAGTGACATGTTGGCAGAGAAGGCGGACAGACGGGAGTTCATAGACCTGCTGACGAAGATGCTGACGATCGACGCGGACAAGAGAATCACCCCCATTGAGACACTCAACCATCCCTTTGTCACCATGATGCACCTGCTGGATTTCCCCCATAGCTCCCAGTAGGTCTCTGCAGAGGGTAGTGCCTGCTAGGGGGCACACTCCCCAGCCAGTTGTGACTAATAGTACAGTGTCCCATGAATTACCCAGAAGCCTCTCTGTCTGAATCATAATAATGTTCGGCTCAGACCTGAAGTTTGATGTCCTGATTGGTTCCAGATGCAAACGGCAGAGGGAGGGTGGGAGGGGTTGGTCTTTAGCTGTTTTCATGTGAGGTTGTTAAGGAGACCGAATTTACAAGGCATATTAAGTTTTTTGCTGAATAATTAAGCACTTTTATAATGTTTTTACTCTTTACAATGGTTATGCCTGGTCTTTGAAGTGCTACTAAACATTCCCCCCCCCCTCCCCCCTCAGTGTCAAGTCTTGTTTCCAAAACATGGAGATCTGTAAGAGACGGGTGAACATGTACGACACGGTGAACCAGAGCAAGACTCCCTTCATTACACATGTGGCCCCGAGCACATCCACGAACCTCACGATGACCTTCAACAACCAGCTGAACACAGTGCACAGCCAGGTCAGGGGCCCTGTCAGCATGTCTCCCTGCACTGAGTTAGACGTCTATGAAGAGCACTCAGGACCTGATGGAGCTCTTCATGGACCTTTCTTTGCTTACTTTCAGCCATATTTGTTTTTGTGAAACATAATTTTTATAGATTGAAATATAAACACAATTGAATAGACCACAGAAACTATGGTTTTGGTTCCTGCAGACTGTTTCCTGTTTGAAAGCAAAGGCATTAATGGGTTCATACTTGTGGTCTGATCCTTTGCTGTTCTGTAGTTGGGGTTATGCTCTCCCTGCTCTGCTTTTGATTTCGCATTTTGAAATATGACACCCCTGTTAGACATGGCAAACAACGCGATAATGAAACAATGATAAAATGATTAACAGCCCCTCTCTGCCAGGCTGACGAAAACAATGCAGTTCTTTGTAGGTACTTGTATGAAAATTGGACATTAAAGTCCGAGATGAAAAGTGTCCTTTCAGGGGTTTTTTTTTAACGAGGTGTCGGCAGATCGATTAAGGCAACCTTGGTGTGCTTAGCTGTACACGCCAGCAAATGTCAGCGGATATCGGCGGTGTGTTACGGCGTGATCTCGCACGGCGGGTTGGCACGTGGGCGTCTGTCCCCGTCTCACCTGCAGTCTCGCACGTGTATGCACATTGCACCTAGTGAGCGGCACGGGGGGGTGGCTTTAGTGCTTAAATCAGACTTTAGCACCTTGCATTTCAGGTCGGTCCACCCCCACGTCATGCTGCCGTAGTTGGCTGTTTTTGTCCACATCAGATTGTTATATTGCCATAATCTACAGAAGTATGTATAGGGTTCTCTACATCTTTCTGAGGCTGGTATCTCCTGAGCCAAGGCCAGGGCAATGGAATTATAGGAAATGCAGCCTTTTTCACCTTGTATGTGTGGTTAATCTAGGGCAATCCCACTCTTATTTCTGTCCCACCAGCCCTTAACTCGCTCACTGTGTGGTCACAGCAAATGAATTATTCTGTCAGTTTCAAGAAAATCACATGATGGAAAGTGCCACCCCTTTCATTCTTTCCTCCAATCAGATCACATCTTTATATATTAGATCTTGGATAGCAGCTTGCCATGACAGTGTCTTGTATTGGTTGTTTTATTATGCATGATAAGGGAAAATATTGTTGTCAGTTGGTGTTTTTCAGCTGGATGTTTTTTGCTTTTAAATGCATCAGCTGCTTTACATTTTCTGTCAGTCAAAACTGGATTGAAACTTAGAAACACAGCAGGTGTTAATTTTCCTCTGTTAGTTCCTCGTATGATAAGTTCCCTTGGTCTCCCTCCCCTGTTTTTTCTGAATCCAGCCCCCCGCCGTGGCCCAGAGGGGAGTGTCCCTGCAGCCTGCTGCCCCCCAGCTCTGTGCTGCCAGGCCTGACCCCTTCCAGCAGGCCCTCATCGTTTGCCCCCCCAGCTTCCAAGGTGTGTGTGTATCCGGGGGGGGTGTATGAGTAACATCCCTACTGATGTAGCCTGGATGGAATCATGGCATGGTACTGAGGATTCCAGCCTCTTGGGTGCAGGTTTCAGGGATCTCATCCCAGATATGCTCAGATATGCTCAGATATGCTCAGATGAGTGCCAGGGGAGGGGCACTTCGGCGGCCAATCAGCTCAGCCTTTGTGGCCCTGCCTCTGAGCACATCACCTGTTAGTTTCACAGTATCTCAGACTTACTGACGCTGCTTCCTGTTCTTACCCACCCCAGGGCTGCAGGCCTCGCCATCCAAACACGCTGGCTACTCTGTCCGAATGGAGAGCGCCGTTCCCATAGTGACGCAGGCCCCTGCTGGTGCCCAGCCCTTACAGATCCAACCCAGCCTGCTGGCCCAGGTAGCCCTGAGTCCTCTCTGAAGTGGGCTGGACGTTCTTCTCCCGCTCGAGCCACAGGAGGCTCTGCGCTCTGCTCAGACTTGCTGGGTGACGGTGGTCCTTAAATTGTGTATCTGAAATGAAGCACAACTACAGATATAAACCTGCTGGCTTTTCCTTGTGGCCTCCTCCTCCTCCAGCTCCGAAGTACGGTCGCGCTCTTTGTCCTGACAGCTAATTACACTGGCTGCATTTTAACATAATATCCCCGTCCTCCCCTGTGGGGGCTGACACAGCCTTGCTCCGGTCAGGGGGGTTGGCAGTGGCAGGTTAGGTATTAACAACAAAGTGGCACGTGGGCGTGTGCTTCCTGAGTGAAGTGACTGAACATCTGAGCTGTTTTTCCACCTTTAAACAACGAGCGCGGCAAACTTCATCCTGATGGTTTCCAATGTTCCGTCCTCCTTGTACTTATTTCTGTTGCATTAACAATCATCCAGTCGACACGGTAGTCAGCCTGGACCTTTGGGATCTCGGTGCACGTATCCGCAGAGGGCTTCAGCAGATCTCCCTGCTCTCGTCCTCTCCTTATCTCTTGTTTATTCTCACCGCTCGTCAGCTGCAAGCGAGATACAGGAGAGGCCCGTCAGGAGAGCCGACGTCCACAAGCAGCTGCACAGAGTGCAATGGTCCAGATTGAGCTCGTGTTCTCTTGTGTCTTGGCAACACTCTTCCTGTTTCGGCCCGGATTGTTCCGCCGGGTGCAGTATGAGGTCAGAGATTTGGTTTCAGCTGTCTGCAGTAGTTCGGTGCCCAGTTCTGTGATGGATAGTCATGCAGATCTGTCTGTCCCTGGCCGCCACTGTCGGGCCTTAGTCCTGTCGTCATCGGCTTAAGGTGCCCCCCCCCCCTTAAAAAAAGAAAATATCCCCCTTCCCCCCCTTTTGCCAGGGGCCCTGGCTGTGGGGTATCCAGCTGAGCTGTGCCAAGCTTTTATCTGGGTCAGGAATGCAGAAAATGTGGGAACAATTGAGGAGGAGTGGGGGGGGGGGGTGGACTTTCTGGGGCCTGAGGTGACAAAAAGGTTTCTTTGGCTAGATAGGGATAGGTTGGTGGTGGTTGGGGGGGGCTGTTGTCATGGGAGGAGAAACCCATGTGGGATTCTTTTTCTCAATAGACTTGCAGGTTACACAGCCAGTGTGAGTGGGAAGGGTTGGGGTTAGGGCTGGGAGTGTAGCAAACAGGAAGTGGGGATCCTCTGCGAGCTCCCGCCTTGCCGATTGCAGCATGGTCTCTGCAGGACACCCCCCAGCTGTGCCAGTCTGGAACAGGCTCTTTCTGTTATGAAAAAACAAACAGGAAACATCTCCCACCAGAGAAGGATTGCTACTGGTTGCTTTAATGTTTAAGTAATTCATGCCCTGTTCCCTTTCTGCAATAACTGATGTCAGCCTGTAGGGGGCAGCACACCCTAGCTGGAGGCTGGATCCATAGGGACCAAGCTATCGGCTGACACTCATCCTTCCCCTTTATCCCCCCCCCCAATCCTCTCTTACTGCAGCAGCCCTGGCCCAGCGGTACCCAGCAGATCCTGCTGCCCCCAGCCTGGCAGCAGTTGACCCACGCGTCCGTGCCACACACCGCCGTCATCCCTGATGCGATGGCAACCACGCAGCCACTGACCACTTGGAGGTGAGTGCGCGTGGTGGGGGTGTATTGGGGGCGGGGCTAAAACTCGTCTGCATCAGTTGTGCCCAAAGACCTGCGCTAGGCCCGTTGCTTCCCCCGCGACACTCCCTGGAGACACCAGCAACGAAGCATGAAGGACGTTAATGTTTTATTTTCTCTGATGTTCTCCTTCCCCTGATGACATCCGTGACTTTCATCTCATGTGTGCAGTATAACCAGTGGGGGCTTTAAATATGTAATATCCCACAGGCTGCCCTGCTCGGTGTTCCAGTTCAGCTGGGATGCAAATTCTGGAGATGTAATCGGCCTTAGCGTCCATTTTGCTAAGCTAACCACCTCCCCAATGGATGAGTTTAGTGCTAGATGGTTTGGCTGGATGGTCTGCTGTGGGAATGTCACGCCCAGCCTGGCTGGAGATGAAATCAGAATGGAGGGAAGTGTAGACGGCTTGGCGGTAATGTCGCATGGGATAGCGAGGTGGTGACATTTCAATCAGGTGACCTCCCCCTCATGTGTCAAACACGACCCAAGGGTGTCATTGTCCTCTGCCTGCTGTGTGCAAAAGTGTCGCACTTCCTCTGCAGAGCTGTTTCGGTACAGCTGAGCACGTCCCCCCCCACCCCACCCCCCCCTTCAAGACCATTTCTGTGGTGGCTGCTGCCACCTGCTGGCCATTATGTGTAATGTCACACTTCCCCAGTGTTTGGTTAGCAGCAGATGCTAACACTTGTGATACCAGACGTGTGTTTATAGACAGATGTCTAGACATCACATGCCTCTGCTCCCTTACAGGAATTCCCATCCCCATGGCGGCCATTACAATACAATTATGCAGCAGCCGGCCTTACTGGCTGGTCACATGACCCTCCCGTCCACGCAGCCTCTCAACGTGGGCGTCGCTCACGTGATGAGGCAGCAGCCGGCCAGCGGCTCTTCAACCAAGAAGAACAAGCAGCACCAGGTGTCCATCAGGTGGGATGGACACCTCTGCCGTTACACCCTCGGGTCTGCCGAGCTCATCTTAAGCCGCTGAAAGCTCCCTGATACTTCGTGACACAGCTTCCCCCTCCTCCAGGAATGGCTTGGCGTGTGAGGTGTCATCCTCGCAGGCGGTGCTGTCCCCACAGCGTTCCAAGCGCGTCAAGGAGAACACGCCACCCCGCTGCTCGGCAGTCCCGGCCTGCGTCCCACCCCCCGCCTGTACCAGCTGGGCGGATCAGACTTCCACAGTCCCCAGAGACCACCAGCACCCCCAGCCCCCACGCCAGACCATCGTCATCCCCGACACGCCCAGCCCTGCTGTGAGTGTCATCACCATCAGCAGCGACACGGATGAAGAGGACGACAGGAAGCGCGGCAGGTGGGTGAGCGTACCCAGGCCCCGCCGGCTGGGGAACCAGCTGCGGCATGGCCCCCCGACATCTCACGTGCCACCTCTCTCTCATAGGACAACATCTAAGCAGAGGAAGAACGTCATCAGCTGTGTGACAGTACACGATTCCCCCGACTCTGACTCCTCTGTCAACAACAGCCCCTACACCCTGGAGGCCCAGCCGGCCGGTGCCTTTGACTCCAAAGCCTCTTTGCTGGATACATACTGCAGCGGTAACACCCGCACAATCATCATCCCACCCCTGAAGATGCAGGCTGGCAAAGCCATGGGCGAGTGTGAGCATCTCATGTCTGGTAAGGGCTCCCCGCGGTGGCTGGAGGCCAGGCTGGCTGTGCTCTTCTGCCCTTAGTTGGACATTTGATCTCTGGGGTCTTTATTCTTTAATCTGTTTTATTATTTTACAGAACAGAGGCTCGGCTGCTGTATGATATAAATTCATGAAAGATTTTGATGATGATTATTATTATTACTGCTGTTATTGAACTGCATTCCAATCATATGCAGTTTGTCTGTCTGTGTGTATGTGTGTGTGGACTGGCATTCCAGGGTGTCTTACGTTCTAAACTGCCTGGGCTGCAGGATTGCCCCCCGAAATGTACTGGATAAGCAATAGGAAGATGGATGGATGGATAGATAGAAAAATGCATAAAGTATATTTTTAATGGTGCTTTGCTGTCGGCTCTCTGCCCTGCAGACACCATTTCTCACCAGAACTCGGCCTACAAGCTCAAGCCCTCTGGAGGTGGGCTGCCGGGAGGGGGACATCCCTCAGGGGGCGTGGCCGGTGGGGGATTCTACCGCCAGCAGCGCTCCGGGCCACACTCCTTCCAGCAGCAGCCGCTCAATCTCAGTCAGGTACGGAAAAACTGCTGCACTCAGTGCCTTCTGACGGTTAGCGGCCACCACTAGCATGTAATTGTAATTGACCTAATCTGCCTTTCCTGTGACCCCCAACCAGCCCCAACAGCACATGGCACCAGATCGGAATGCCGGAAATCGCCGGCAGCAGGCCTACATCGCACCAGCCGTTGCTGCACCCACCTTGTACTCCTTCCACCACACCAGCCCCTCCCACACGGCTGCTGTGCACCCCCACCTGGCTGCGACGGCACCCCACTTGCCCGGCCAGCCCCACCTCTACGCCTACTCTGCCCCTACTGCTCTGAGCTCCGCCGGTGCCGTGGCACATCTAGTGGCGTCGCAGGGTCCCGCCCGCCACGCTGTCCAGCACGGTGCCTACCCGCCGGCCATCGTGCATCAGGTGCCTGTCAGCATGGGCCACCGCGTGCTGCCCTCACCCACCTTGCACCACGCCCAACACCCGGCCCAGTTCGCCCACCAGGCGTACATCAGTGCTTCACCAGCCTCCGCTGTCTACACTGGATACCCACTGAGCCCTGCCAAGGTCAACCAGTACCCATATCTCTAGAGCCAGAACCCCTCAATGGGGCCACCTTTTCCTCTAGAGCTGTCCCCCTGAGGTTATGCGGTAGACCCTGGTCCTCGGTACAGCTGGTTGCCTTTCTCTAGAGCCGTGAGGCTGACCCATCCAGAACCCATACCTCTAGAGCGACACACTGGAGACCATCTTACAGCTGCTTAGCAACCCCCCCCGGACGGAGAAAGAAATACAATCGTTCTCATTGTTTTCATTAAACTTGAAGACGCCGGAGAAAATGGGAATGGTGGTGTTTTAGGGCTACCCCTTCCGCAAGTTAAAAATTAAAACTGATTTTGGGTTTCAACTCCAGAATTTTTTTTTTCTCCTTTTGAAGCTGACCTCCTCAGTGCGATTTTATGAAACCGAGGAAAGGGATTATTTAAATCTTGTTTTATTTGTAATTTTTTAGTTGACCTCCTGACTGTCATAAGAAGGGCCAGACATTGGCCATCCGGCATCCAATGAAGGAAGTTACATGCTGAAATATGGATACCTGCTGCTCTTCAGAATAAAAAACGCAATGGCCTTGAACAGTCTTAACCATTTCCAAATCGCTCCCGAGTTGGGGGACCCCTGTCCTCTCAAATTCCATTGAACGAATAGAGGACTCTCCCCTGGAAGATGAGCAAAAGACCCGGGGGTCAAACTTCATAACATTTATAGCTGGGGGGGGGGGGGGGGGGGGGGGGGGGGGGGGGGGGGGGGGGGGGGGGGGGGGGGGGGGGGGGGGGGGGGG
>JAODKN010000001.1:3458615-3468845 GCA_026774425.1 Petrocephalus zakoni | reverse complement strand
CCGCTGCCGCCGGCCTGGGGCACTGCCCCGCTGGCCCGGGGGGTGTCTGTCACGATCCGGCCGGCCTCGGTCACTGTCCGGCTGGCCCGGGGGGTGTCTGTCACGATGCGGCCGGCCTTGGTCACTGTCCGGCTGGCCCGGGGGGTGTCTGTCACGATGCGGCCGGCCTGGGTCACTCTCCGGCTGGCCCGGGGGGGTCTGTCACGATGCGGCTGACCTGGGTTACTGTCCGGCTGGCCCGGGGGGTGTTTGTCACCATACAGCCGACCTGGGTCACTGTCCGGCTGGCCCGGGGGGTGTTTGTAACCATACAGCCGACCTGGGTCACTGTCCGGCTGGCCCGGGGGGTGTCTGTCACGATGCGGCTGGCCTGGGTCACTGTCCGGCTGGCCCGGGGGGGTCTGTCACGATACAGCCGACCTGGGTCACTCTCCGGCTGGCCCGGGGTTGTCTGTCACGATACAGCTGACCTGGGTCACTGTCCGGCTGGCCTGGGGGGTCTCTCCAGATGCAGCAGGCCTGCTCGCTTTGCCGGCTCGGGTCACTGTCCGGCTGGCCCGAGGGATGTCTGTCACGGTGCAGCAGGCCTGCTCGCTTTGCTGGCTCGGGTCACTGTCAGGCTGGCCCGGGGGATGTCTGTCACGGTGCGGCCGGCCTGCTCGCTTTGTCGGCCCGGGGTTCTGTGCAGCACGGAGTCACCATGCGACCTACTATCTGCAGTGCCCTCTGAATATGCCCAGTAAGCTGAAAAGGCCACTGCAGAGGGACAAACTTCTTCAACACTCTGCCTTCAAGCCATAGTGATTATAAAGACGGACACTTATTTGAATGTGACCTTGAGTGTTGTCGATGGGTCTAGATAAGTTCTAGTGAGCTGTTTGATTAGACTGTTTTCAGATGGGGTGGGGATTCTGGTTTAGAATTTATAAATACAGACCAAAAATTTGTTTCGACCAACCAGTTGAGTATAAAGAGTCCCAGTCACCGAGTACTCTACTGCTTGATTGAAACAAAATCTTGGGCTGGATTTAGGGCTGCCACATTTCATGTAGAAAAATAAAGGATGCCTACCATAGTGGGGCCACAACCACCATGTGCCAAGTGACGCACCAGTGCTAGTGAATCAAAACTTCCAACATGCCACAAACCACATTCCGTATTGACTAAAAATGGGACGCACAATTTTATTGTCAAATATGGGTCCAGTCCGTATTTTTAGGGACGTGTTGCAACCCTAGCTGGTTGTTATCCTTTGTGAGAGGTGAGGGGCTCAGATCATGCTTGTGAGCCCCAAGGAGATCCTGTAGTCAGTGTTCACCTGAAAGCCATGGTGGCATTAGGGCAGAGGCTTCAGCTCAGAGCTGAAGGTCTCCCACGAGAGTCGCATTCATCGATGCATTTTAGCATCTTGATGGTCACTGTGCTTAACTGCAACAATTTCTGGCACCTCTAATCACGTTGGGCACAGCACCTTAGCTATTCTACCCTGTTACACTTACTGTTTTTATCTAACAGATGTTCTAATGTTTGGCTTGCAGCACAGTGCTACCACGCTTGCCTGGTGACTTTGTAAAACCTCCTCATCCTGAAAGTAGTGCCAAGTTGGAGACCATAGCTGGTTCACTTCATTTGAGATGAACCTTCTGCCAGCAACGGTCTGTGTTGTCAGATGGAATAACCCCTCTTGTTTCTAAACAAGTATGAAATTGATGGTTGGAAGGTGAATTTTTGTTCAGAAGAATTTTGGGGTTCTTTTATGAATTTAATGGCAGATTTTTTTTGCGTGTAAAAAGGATAATCATTCAGGCATCTGTCATGACGAATGCGCTCTCAGCATGTTGATAAATGTTGGCCTTTAAAATAATTTCTTAAAACAGATTTGCTCCTACAGCATCATAGCTGTTTATCAAGTGAGGCACCCCAGCCTACCAGCCTGGTGCCTTTTGCATCCCCTGTTTAGTGAGAATAAACAAGCCAGTATGTACAGTTCTCCTTTGTAATTCCTCCATGAAATGGACCATTCATTTGCAGAGAAGATGCACCATAACAGACAAACAAAGAGAAACGTATTTTTGCCATCAGTCACATCTCTCTTTTTTGTTTATCATTATCTGAATTTGTAGATTCTCAGTTACCCCTTAGGGCTGGTGAGGTTATGCAGAGCCCTCTGCTCCCCTCTGCATTGCAGTGAGGTGGGGCTGGTGTTTCTGCCTTCTGGGTTTCAGTGGCTCTCTGAAGCATTGGTCTACTGGAGGCCAGACTTCACCACACCTTCTTACGGGATAGTTTGTTTGCTAGCTTTTGTCTGACTTCTTTATGGGACAGAACAATGTTGTCCATTACGACCGTACAATATTATGTTGCGATAATATGGCACATGCACAATAATCACCAGGACTTTAGATGACTGGACTAAACATTTGCTCGGACACCGGCTTTTCGGAGCTATACGGGCATTTACTTATGCCAACAATTTGGTAAGCAGATTAGTAGTGCCCCCAGAGTATTCATGAGATGCATATTGTTGCACTTGAAAGTTAGTAATCTGTATAAATTTGGCGTATCCTTATGTTTATTAAATTTGGTTAGCGGAGCACGCCAGATACCTCTGTTTTGGAAAGTCCTGGAAGCGATATGCATGGATGTGGCGGCGAAGAAAGGGGAACCTCAGCAGCCACAACGACATTTGGAAGAGGAGAAGGACGGTGATGTAGCTGCACTTAACAAATAAGAAAAAGGTACAAAAATGAACTAGTTATTGCCATTTAAAATATAACACTTCTTTTTTTTAAAACGTAAGGATATGCCAAATTCATAGGGATATAATCGGGATTTTTTTTTTTAAAGTAGTATGATTTTTATAGTCCTTCACACATTTTTTGGGATGGGCTGGGGATGGAGGGAGTTCTGTGCTGGGATTTGTCCTTGTAATACTTCTGGGTAACACCCCCCCTGAGGGACTAGTGATCTAGTCTTATCTTAATCCAACCTGTGGTGGGAGTATTACAAAGCCAGGCTTAGAAAATGGAGCCAGATGATGAGTCCATCATTCATATCGATTAAAGCTGCCTGTCCCTCATTCAGTGTTTAGTATCTACTGGAGTAATTCAGCCCAGCAGGGACTTGGCGCTCACACCAAGTGGGAAGCCCGTAGCGACTCAGTGACACATTTCATTTGTTTTCCCCATAAAGTCGTTCCTCTTCCCCGCCCTGTTCCATCCTGTCCCCAAAAATGGGTAACTAAAAATAAATCCTTAGTTCGTTGTTATCTCTCCACTTCACGATGTTCTATTTTTCAAGGATTTCTCCGAGTGTGGTAGCACTCAGTCAGGCCTGCGGGCTGAGGGACCCGCCCTGTGGCCCGTGCCTAATCCTCATGCAGAGCACACACACACACACACACACACACAGTCTCCGTCTTGCCTTTCCCCCACTCTGTTCCGTGCCTGTAACAGGGAGTTAATGCAAGACGCAGGGTCTGTGGTTCAGTGGGTTAGGAGGGCTGTGGCTGTAATAAGGAGGTCGTTGGTTCAAATCCCAGGGTCAGATGAGCAATGTCACTATTGGGCCCCTGAGTTAGGCCCTTAACCCAGAATCACTTCAGGAACCTTTGACCCTGTGTTCACAAAAAACATGTGTTGCTTTGGATCAAAGTGTCTGCTAAGTAAATGCGAATGTCTCCTGTGCTGAGGTGCCTGTGGCCCCTTATGGTGAGCTCCTGTCTGCAATGGGGCCCCTGCTGCATCCTGTGGGAGCTTCTGGCTAGACAGGACTCTGGTAGTAATCAGCCCACTGTCTGTTCCAGTCACTTGCTCAGAGGAGAACCTGAAATTAGTCAGGAACCCCAATTCATAGGATTACTCCTCACCAATTCAAAATGGACTCTAAGAGCATCACACACACACCTTGGCTTCACACAGAGACGTGTCTATAGAGCACTTGATAATCAAATAACCATATGTATTTGATATTTTGATACTATTTAAGAACCATAACTGGTTGAGGCTACAGTTAAGTACTTGTGATGCATTTGGAAAAAAACACAAATTAAGACAATACAAATATATGTTGGATAGTGTCTTTTTCTGGCAATCTGTCTGCATTGTTCCCAGATTCCTAGGCTCTCTTCGGGCCCTAGAGACAAGCTGATCCCTTTGTTTATCACTGTAAAGGCACGTGCCCACATCGACACATCACTTGACATATGTGTTGTCCTTGGGGACTTTGCTGAGCGACCTGTCAAGCCCCCGACCGGTCTGTCTGGCCTGCTTGAGAAAAATCAATGCGACTCAAATCAAGTCCATCATCTTTTAAATGGACGGCTGTCTGGCACGCGCTTCTGCAGACCTTGAAGCTGAGCTAGTCATCAGACACTTCATCTTTTACTTCTGTTCCTTTTCGTGTGCCGTGTAAACCCTGGAAGTACCTTCGGGAGTGGGAATCCCAAATTTGGTTCGATGAGGAGGATCCTGTGAAAACAGGTTTGAATATGAGGTCTGGGTGTCTGGTGACCTGAGCTTCACACGTGGAATTTGTGGTAGCTTTTGATTCCCTCACCTAACAAGTTTGTGCCCTACTTCTCCATCTGTGTTCATGTTTTAGCTGTTTTCATCCCAAAAGTAGAAACTGGTTTGGAAACTGCTTCCTAAAGAGTGCTGCACCTGAAAGTGCTTGCTGACATGTTTAGGCCTAAAGGCAGCCCTTTGTTTCAGGAAAATCACAACGTGAAAATCCCACATTGATTTCTCAGTGACTGGTATTTGGATTTACACTGAAGTGAGTGCTCTCTTTGTAGGGAGGCAGACATTCTGCTTGATGTTTATGATAGTTGTACCCCAGACACCAAGGCTGGGTGCTGTGAGACCTCTGGTACAACCCGAAAAAACACCGAAGCAGGACTTGATGTAAATGTAATGTTTTCCAGGCTGTCAGGTCCCGGGATGGAGCTCTTAAATCAGGGGCCTTTGAAAGCAATATTAATTGCAAAAATTTTAAATATCAATTTTTTCCAATATTGTGCAGCCCTATTATGACCTTCTATCACAGAATGTTGCTCTGTTGGCCAAGTACATCAATTAAGTATGCCTGATGAAAATACTTGTCCTCTTTGTGCAAGTATACTTATGGTTCTGTGCGTGCCCCAGTCAGCTCCTATTTTGCCTTGGCAACTGTAACCTTGGTCGCCCAGCCGTGACCTTGTCCGGGAGCCTGTCTAGACTTCCTAACATTGGTTATTTTCTCTTAGTCCCTGTTTTGGCCCTCGCATGCCAGAAAGAATGCCCATGACAAGCATAGTGAGCCATTCTAGATGTGTATTTGTTTAGGTGGCTCTCTCTCGTTGGCAGGAGCAACAGGCCCAGCCTGCACTCAGGGTTTAGCCCATGCAGGCTCTTCCAGCTGAGGTCAGTCTGGCTGCTGTTGTGTATTTTGGGGATGGAATTGGGTAGAAAATCAGATTAACCTGACAAATGGCGTGCTTAACAAGGGCCAGATCGATCCCTATGCTGGTTTTTGCCGTGCTGCTGTGGAAGTCAGAGCTGGATCTCCCCCCACTGCTTAGGGACCCACAGACAATCCACATTTTTGCTCCCTCCCAACTCCAAGCACACCTGAACCAAACTATCAAGAACAAACCAGCCAATCAGGAACACTGAATACCCAGTACAGGCATGCTGGGAGCTGGGATAAAGCAAACATATGGACTGTCTGGGGGTGGTGGCACACTGCACCTTCTGTCATGCTTTAAAAATGTTACTTCACAGCCTGTGCTGAAGTTAGCTTGTTGAGAACGCTTCAAACATCAAATAGCGCTTTTTGTGTTTTAGCGGTCTGTATGCTCATATTAATCACCGGGATCTAGCTGACCAGCGGGGGAAACCTCTTTGGTGAGGGAATTTCTCATATCTGATGGGCACGGAGATCTGACAAATTGTCTAAAAAAAGTACTTCAGGACCTCATGATGGAGCATGGATGGCTGCCAGCGTCACTCAGCTCCCGAGCTCTGGGCCGAGGAGACTCAGTCAGAAAGTCCATCAGGCCTGCCTCCTTTGGCGAGGGAGACGTTTCGGGCAGCGTGAGAAAGCCTAACACCGTAGGTCCCTGGGCAAAACTCCAGACACAACAATGGCTGACACTTTTTCTTTAATATTTGGTAAATGCGGGAAGCCGACCAATAAGGGTCAGCCTTCCCTGCCCAGAAACATCCTGAAGTTGAAGCTTTCTGTTACTATTGGCTGGAGCTTCCATGTGAAACATGAAAGGCGCTGTAAAACCCACTGAGAATGTCTGTGCTTTTTTGAGTGGAATCTGTGACTCTTTAGGAGTAAAATGGGGCATCTTGGCAGCCACTGGTCCCTTGGGGATGGACTGTGGACTGGAACGTCTGTCTGGCCCGTTCACGGTTACCTTCCGTAACTGAGGAGGATAGGAGTTTATCGTTGTTTGGGTTCAGGGTTTTTGTTTGTTTGGTTTATTCCGAGAGCTTTAAGCCTAATCCTCCTGTCACTGTCCCTCTCCATCAGTCACTGCATAATTCCGGCGAAAAAGAAAAATGTATTTTGTGTGGAGGACCATCTCTGTGGGGCCGTGGTGTGTTCAGAAACCCGCAGATTGCTCTGTTTCCAGTCGGGTGACTCGTACTTGGCATCGGGTGGCGCGACTAATCGCAGAAGCGCCGCGACATCTTGAATCGTGTCCCAGAACCGTGCGAGTGGAACCGGCGGAGTGCTGTCCCGACGCACAGCCCTGTGGCCCGCTCGTGGATTTCATGGCCAGATGTTTAAATTCACTCCAGCGGGTTGGAGGTTCTGCTCTTTGTGTGAAATTGGGCGGGTGGGACAGCCCGCTTCCGTGTGATTGCTGTCGCAGATTTCTTTCGCTTTCCTCTCTCTTTCTCCTGACTCACAGCAGTGGCTGACACTGTTTATCTTTTTCGAATACTGATTCAGATGCCTGTTTGCACTTTCTCCCTGTGCATTGCAGAAAGCAGAGTTGCAGTGCTTAGGGTAGCTGTTTATTTCTAGAACCCCATGGAAAGAAGCAGATAGGCTGCTGAGTTTGGTGTCAAGTTAGGCTGCAGGTGACTAACTTCTGCCGCTCTTTCGTTTATGAGGATGATCAGTGGGACAAAATGAGATTTTCTGAATGGCTAAGGGTGCCCTCCTGGTACAATCTTAATAGCAGCACCATAAACATGATAAATGTCAAGAAGAGGGGGTATGAAACAATCTGCCTAATATGTTCATATCTCAGTTGTGGATATGATTCATATTAATTGTGGCAGTAGAATGTGATGCATGCGCTGTCATCGGATATCGATGGCATTTCACCGAGGAGCTCTGGGATTCACTTTGCCGCTTGCCTTGAGGAGACGGAATCAGAAACCGCAGACTGGACTCCATCTAAGAGTCGGATTACTCTGATGGACAGGCTCCAGGCTCTCCACGTCCCTGCCCTGGGTGAAAAGTTATGGATAACAGTTGGATTGGTTAATCTAGTGGAGTGCTGGTGGAGAAAGCTGCCTCAGGCTGCTACCATTCACCGGGATGGCCCAGTAGGTGGCCACGCTGATGTCACCTGTTGCTGCAGATGGCATCTTGCTTGCTTCTCCGTTTGGTCTGATAGGAAACCCCTGGCTAATGTCATGTTATTTTTCTTCCAGAAAGGATCTCTCCATACCATGCATCCATCTGCTCTGTGGCTCTAAGTTTAGCTTACCACCGTTTCTCAAGGGAGATGTTAGCAAGCTTGCTTGCAGTCATCTTGGGGAGGAGGGGGTGGATAGTGTAGACAAAGAGGAAATGTAACCGAGTACTTGGCCCAAATGGCTCACGCTGGTACATGTGCTGCTCCCCAGCATGAAGACACATCATGATTATTAATCAAGCTCTGGGTCGCGGGTGAAAGCCTAGGACAGGTGTCTGGAACCCTGCGTGATCCAATCCAGGACCATGGTCTCGCTTTTTATATGTTCATCAGCATTATGCATGTCTACAGGGCAGCTGAAATGGATTCATGTGTGTGTGACTTGTTAGCTCCCACGATGGCACCAAATGTACCTGGCGTACCATAGTGGTGCTAAACGGGCCCAGAGTTTGACCTTTCTGACTAGAATTGCTGTGTTGGCTTGCAGACGCAATATCCTGAGAAATTCAGGTCTCTGTAAAGCTTGTCTGAAGACCCGACTCGTATATAAGCCTCCAGATGTAGGACGATAAGACGGAAAAACGTGGTTCTATTCCAGATGATCAAATGTCATGATTCATTCCTCAGTAACTCTAAGAATAACCTTTATAGCCTCCACCTAGGTGGGCTTGGGGGTAAGTTAGGGTTGGAGAAGTCTACTTTAACCCTTACCTGTCAACATTTAAGTTTGTACTGGGCATCTTTTGCAACGTTGGCCTGTGCAGGTCCGTAATCCCCAACATCTGGTAGTAATTCACGCTCAGGTCCTTTCTCGTTCCCCTGCAGCCATGCTTTCCATCGCGGTATCTGCACTTCAGTGCAAGTTCCCTATATATCGTGAAATACCACGAAATGTTTTTCTGGTGGGAATGTGTGGCACCATTTCCCCCCACGCCGCCCCGAATGGTCTTCTTCATAAAGTGTGGTTCTCGGTAAGACAGCGAGCTGCCAAGCTCTCTGACGTGATCAGATATGCCCAGCACCTTCCCAAGCCTTTCTCTTCCTGGATGGACTTTGGAGTTTTCCACAAGAGCTCATGATCTAACAGCATCACTCATCAGCCTCAGTGAATGGAGAACTAGGATGTCACAGGAAGCGATGACCAGGGTGGCTGCTGTGCCTTTTGGGATGTCATGTGGCGTGTGACCTCTACCTCCTGAGGCCCTTTTTGGGGGGCTCTGAGCATTGAGGACTGTAGCAGGACACCCTGTGGTTGTTTGATGTCCACGGCTCCTCCTGCTCCTCCACTTGCTCTGCTTTTGATGCGGCCAGCCTCCATGGGCAGCTCCCGGCGTGCCCGCCTGGCAGTCACAGGAAGCCCGGGGTGCGGCCATACGGCGTCGCCTGGGCCTGCCATGGCCGTTAGCGGCTGCGGCGGGGGTGGGGGGGGGGCAGATGGTGCTGCGGGGGGGTCGTGTCCTGGTCCTCTGAGGGAGCCCATTGGCAGCATCTCCCTCATGCTCACACACACAGACACACACACCACACACAGACACAGCCTGTGTTACTCATCTGCAGTCCCCCCCCCCACATATATGAGCTGTCGTTATTCCACCTCCCCACGTAAAGCTGGCTGGAGAGTTGAGCTCCATGTGTCGGCTCTCTGCGCATATGGCCCGGGGCGGAGTGGGCCGTCTCCCCGCCTGCCACCCCCTTCCACACTCCGTTCTGGGCCTCTTTCTCTCCTCCCCCTCCTCTGTGATTTTGTAATTAAGTCAGGGAGGTGCTGGCAGTGTTTTTAGATTTTGTCGCAAAATTAAAAACAAACGACTCGCTCGGTGTTCATTGGTTAATGTGCTGGCACCCCATCCAGGGCGTACCCCAGCCTGGTGTGCTGTGCTGCCTGGGATGAGCTCCAGACCCCTCAGTGACTCAGACTCGGATAAACAGTTGGATGGATGCTTATTAATGTTTCTTAATCATATGGAAGACTAGCCAAATTCACATTTTAGTCATGCAATGCTTATATACGCTATATCTGCATGCGTACTGCGAGCACCCCAGAGTGTAGCTGTAAGTATGGCTGTGGGTGTGCTGCCTGGCATGTCTCCTGATGGGCCTGAGAGTTGGAGCTGGTGTTTATCCCTGTGCTGGGATGGGGTTTCAGCCTGCCCCTTCGTCTCCTCCCACCTGGCATGCCCTTGGTCCCCTGCTTCCTCCCAGGTCCTGTTTTTCCTTTATTTTTGGGTCTGTTTCTCTGTTTAAATGCACGGCAGGTGTCCTGGCTGCACCCCGGCCCCCCCGCCAAAAAATTAATCTACATTGAATGCAACAACATGAGCCAGATATAATGGCTTCCCCAGAAGCCCCGGTTCCTTAAGGGGGCGTCTCAGGCCTGACCTGCGATTGCTCTGGGGGACACCCCATACCCCAGAGTCCCCTGGGCTGCCAGCCTCGCCCTCTCCATCCTTCCCACTCTCCGTCCAACAGAGGCCTGACCTGCGATTGCTCTGGGGGACACCCCGTACCCCAGAGTCCCCTGGGCCGCCAGCCTCGCCCTCTCCATCCTTCCCACTCTCCGTCCAGCAGAGGCCTGACCTGGGCTT
>JAODKN010000001.1:3441723-3455314 GCA_026774425.1 Petrocephalus zakoni | reverse complement strand
GGAGGTCACGGGGCCGGCACAGAGGGGAACCCCACCTCCCATGTCCAGAGCTGTCGGAGTGTGAGATGACCGTGTTCAGACGCTCGCGGAGCAGAAGGGGCTACCCGGGCCGAGCTTGGAGGGCGTTGCTTGGGCTCCAGGTGGATAGCGGCGCACATAGCTCCAGATTGTGAACGTTACGCTCATGAAACTTTTAAGCGTATGTCTTGGGACACTAATCAGGGAAACCAAGACCGCCTTGCATACTGGCATTCAAAGGCGTTCTGAGTTAATTATTCACGCTGTGTCGAGGCTTGGATGACTTCTTGGTAGCTCGTCTGTGCTTAATCATGTCATCCTAGTAGGTCATTGGAATTAATGATGGAAAGCCTGTAGCCTCTTGCAGAGCTACTTCATGTACACTGTCTGTTACGCCCTCAGGATAGTTAAGTACATCTGGCCCGTGAATGGCTGTTATTGCTGTGCATGAACTCCAATCAAAAACGTGGGTGGGGTCTTTAGCGTTCCAGCCACTTACCCATGATGCTATGGGCAGCTTTGGGGATATTTAATCGCGACAATTATTCTATGAGTCCAGCTCTGTGGTAGGGAAGGACTCCAGTGAGCAAAATGGACAGGGCTTCGGCGCTTAAGAACCAGCTCTCACCCAGTGAGGTTCTGCCCACACGTACAGTATGCTGTCCCTCTGACCACAGCGACTTGGAACACGTGAATGTGATTATGATATGTTTGATTTTCATTTCTTTTCATATAAATCTGGCATTAGCATTTCTCCTGCATTTTTCTCATTTTCCTGTCTCTCGACAAGCATCAAATATATGATGCATCTTTTTTAATGCAGGTTATTTATAATACGGAAAAAGGGTGATATCTCAGTAACAAGCATGAATTGAAGAATTATGGCATGAATGTAGGTGGCACTTTAGAAGGCAGCCTCAAAATTACTACAAACTGGAACTGGAATCTTTCCTTCACTGTACTTTTTTTTATAGATTTTATGCGTCATGGGATGAGAATTTCACCACGGAGCACAGCATCCATATCAGAGAGTGTCTTGCACCTGTCACACCTTCAGAGGCTGTTAGGCTGTGTGGAATATAGAACAGCACTTTATTTCCTCTATGTGCTGTGCTTTCGATTTATTGGACGCTACGGTGTATTCAACTTTCATTGGACGCCTGTCCGTATGTGCTGACGTCACTTGGCCGAATGCCTTCCTCACAGTCTGTGTGCTGGGGGAATCTGCACTGGAGAAACTTTGGCCGAGGGCATGAAAAGTTGGAGTCACCACTTTCTGGTGCCTGGAAGGCGTTCATTAATATTTCACTGCAGAGATCTCCATGAGTCTGTCACTTCATATTCCTTCTTGACCACACTGTAAATGAACAAAAAAAGGACGTAACCCTGGACTTTATAATGGGTCATTTCTCTGGTTTCGAATATCATTTTGTATTTGCCTGGCATTATTTGGATGGTACATTTTGGCCTTAATGACGAGCGTCTTACAGTATCTGAAAACACATTCGGGATCCTCTGATTATTATAAAATCTGACTGTTAATTCCCTCTTCCTTTATTTTTCTGTCCAGGTGGACCTTTGTTAGCTTCTGACAAGGCAAAGTTTTTCCTTGAGGCCCAGAGAAGTCCAGCTTCATTCATTGCCTTGTCAACACCGCACAGTGACCCCTCAGGCCTCCCAGCTCGCTCTCTAAGGCTAGCAAGGTCGCCTCGAGGTCCCAGATTGCCTGAAGCCGCTGGGAAGCACGGTGACGTCACTGCCGACTTCACCCGAAGTGGGATAGGGCAAGTGGGTCCTAGCCCTGTCACTCAGGATCCCTGGTCCTCCTCTGACACAGATCCTGGGATTCCATCTATAAATCCACATGACCCTCTAAACCCTTTATCCCCAAAAAACCAGAACCACACTTCAGGGAAAGTCAATCGAGAAAGTCCTCAGGACTCCACTGGCCCTGTCCTTCTGCCCTTTGGTAGTTATACTGGCCCTGACAGTGGCCCAGACAGTTCTCCATCCAACCCCGGTTTTTCCACAGGGGTGAGAGACACTGATTTTCCCAGAGAGCTCTCTAGCAGTCTGCATGTCATTAAAGACCCTGTTGACGTCAACGCGGCCCAGGCTATCCACCAACTACTGCAGCCTCCCGGGAATCTGGAGCCAAGCTACGTGCCTTTCCTCAGAGCTCACACCATGCCGGACAGGCCTGAGGGGACACTGGTTCCTTCGGAGGACATCTTACCAACCAGCACCATGGAAGACTACTGGGGATCTGGTGACTACTTGGAAACAATGTCCTTTCTAGGGTCTGAGGATGACTTTGCAATGGTCACCAGTCTGCCCACTGACATACAGGACATGGAAGACTTCAACACTGAGGTCTACGACACCTCCTTCCCTGCCAGAGTGGTGCCAACGCTGTCCTCTCTACACATCCTTCCTTCTCCCAGTTTCAGCACAGCTTCCACCTCCGGTCTGCATACAGAGCCTGTGCCAGGCCACCCCTCGCACGGTCAGCCTGCATCTTCACAAAACAATTTGTCCGATGATGGCCTGGACTTGGACTGGGCTGAAATTTTCACAATTGAACCCACAGAAATTCTTCTTCCTGACATGAACAGTCTTGAATATTACACCACTTTGCTGGCCAAGGAGAACAGTTCAACAGGACACAAAAACAACCTGACCTCTAAGCACGTTCCTCGTGAGTCTATCAAAACAACTAGGCTCACACCCACCAGTACCATTTTAACAGCCTCCAGCATTGAGATGGTATTACCTGATAACAGCTCCTGGTCCGAGGAGTCCTCTGCGGACATGTCGTCTGGATCAGGAGCTGCGAACACATCGTCTTCTGATTCCACAAACCTTATCAGTCCAGAGCTGCTTAATGCGTCACAGCCTTTCCTGGAGTCTTCGATGATGCTCACTTCCTCCATGACACTGCCCATCTTTCTGCGGGGAGGCTCTGTCACTTCCAGCGTTCAAGCCAGTCTGGCCCCCACCTCCATCATCAGTTCATCTTTAGCTCCTCCCCAACCCAATGCTACCCAGCTTCTAAGTGGAGATGTCATTCTCTCAGCCTCAGAAGTTCTGTCGGTCACCCCCTCCACCTCTGAAGAGCAGATGCTCTCAAGTATTACCATCCCAGAAATAATCCCATCCGCCCCATCTTCCACCAGCGGGTCCTCCACCGGGGATGCCATGGCTGACGAGGGCAGCGCCAAGGGAACAGTGACAGTGATGTCAGAGGCCCCCCCCACAGCTGGCACCAACTCCAGTCTGATGGGAGTCACTGATGGCCGCTTGACGACTATCAGCAGCGTGGCCTGGAGGTCCACCACCAGGCTTGCACTGACACCAGGGAACACCACCCCAAGACCAGCTACTACAAAGGGGCCCTTGATGACGACAACCTCGCGGACCCCTCAGTCCACCACGTCTCGACAGTATCTCTGTAACGTCACAAAACCGGACATGTATTTGGTCCGAGTTGGTAAGACATTCGTCTTCATTTTTTACGTTATTTAGCATTTTCTTAGCATTCTAGTGAAAAAAATATCTAAAATAAGGTAATGTGATGTTGGTATTTTTTATATGTTTATTAGTTTGCTACTCATTACTTACTGGTTTGTAGGAGGACTGGGTCAGCATGCGTAGGTGCTCCCAGTGGCCTGAACTGGTTATACGCGCTCTCTGCGGTGTTGTGTGGCTTGGTATGACTCTGCTCTGATTCCCGCAGGTCTGCCCACAGGATCTACCATCGCATACGCCAAATCCCATATCCGAGAGATCCTGAAGAGCGAATTCAACCGCTCTGTGGAGCTGCAGGTACGATACAGCCACGGCACTTTCTCTGCTTAAATGCAATAAAATTTTGCTAAACTGAAAGCCCTGATAACACAAGCGTCATGTGAGTCTGTCATATGATCTTGTTGAAGGGGGTGCTCCTCTCGCACCAAGCACACTTAGAGTAAAGAGGACCGAACAGTGATTAAGAGCATTATGTCTCATTAGCATTAGCATCATCGCTGGCTTTGGAATAACGGGGAGACCTTTGGCCCTGTGTACATGCTGTAACCATCTGTTCATCTGAGGACACCGAGAGGCTGTCTGTGCTCAGTGCTCGCATAGCCCGGATTTCGGCTCGGCTGTGGGAGTCCCAGGTGCAGCTTAGAGTATTTACAGCCTCTCAGATTCGGGAAATTAACATTTTTTTTTTGTGGGTGACTAATATCCCTGCAGGGTCTGGGTTATTTTCAAATGTCACACACCTGAATAGCCTCATACTGAACATGTGATGGCTGGACGCCTGTCTGTGCCAACAGGACTGACGTCATTATTCTGCTGTTGTAGATCATGGCAGAATGTTCTGGAGCCTTTTACATATTTCCATTGTGGCCCAGGCCTGTTTGAAGCAGCTGGGCCTCCGCTTGCTTGCCCTGGAGTCAGATGACCATTCTGACCTTGTTCCTATGACCTCCAGACCCTTCTGTTCCCTGTGTGCCACATAAAGAAAGCTTAAAAGAAGAGGTGTTTCTCAGTGTGTGCACTTGATTACACTTGTGTTCCCGTGTGCCCTCTTCCGAGTCCAGTTTCCATACTAGCAACAGTATGTTGTGATAATGCGCTATATAAATAAAATTGTATTGCATTGCATTGCATATGGGGGATGATAAAAATCCCCGGGTGTCGTTCCTGCCCCTATATTGCACTGTATTGCCCAAAGTATTGGGACAGCCCTCCAAAGCATTGAATTCAGGTGTTCCAATTACTTCCATGGCCACAGGTGTATAAAATCAAACACCTAGGCATGCAGACTGCTTCTACAAACAGTTGTGAGAGAATGGGTCACTCTCAGGAGCTCAGTGAATTCAAGTGTGGTACCGTGATAGGATGCTACCTGTGCAATAAGTCCATTTGAGAAATTTCCTCGCTAATAAATATTCCACGGTCAGCTGTTAGTGGTATTATAACAAAGGGGAAGCAATTGGGAACAACAGCAACTGGTCGATGGACGAGTCTGGGTTTGGCGGTTGCCAGGAGAATGGTACTCGCCTGACTGCAATATGCCAAGTGTAAAGTCAGATGGAGGGGGGATTATGGTGTGGGGTTGTTTTTCAGGGGTTGGGCTTGGCCTCTTAGTTCCAGTGAAAGCAACTCTTAATGCTTCAACATACAAAGCCATTTTGGACAATTTCATGCTCCCAACATTGCGGGAACAGTTAGAGGATGGCCCCATCCTGTTCCAACATGACTGCACACCAGTGCACAAAGCAAGGTCTATAAAGACATGGATGAGCAAGTTTGGTGTGCCACCAATGTCACTGCAACCCAAGTTCGTTCTAGGAAGGCAAGTTAGCAAGACCGGTATGGTCTTTGCGTTCTTACTACTGAGAAACACCCAAGGTGTTCTGTAGGTACTTCCCGTAATGTGGTGTTGTGCTCTTTCTCTAGGTGGTGAAAGCCCCTCCGGACTTTGTCTTCCGCACGGTGTCTGGTCCGGTGGTGTACACCGCAGTGGCGGTCATCAACACGCTCCGCCGTGCAACCCACAGCTCTGCCGCAATCCTCGCTGTGTCGCCTGTCTATAACGTACCCGACTCCTACTTCCAGGTGCACTCAGGTGAGTGTGCTGCGCTGAACCACGGGGACTGGGCCTTATGGGTACATCTTGTGTGGTACTTCAAAGAGGAATATTGTGAGTTCTTTTCCTGTCCCCCCCCTGTTTGTGAAGCATCTTAACCTTATTGCTGTAATCTGTATTGAGGCACAATGATATTGTTGCTGTGTTCTGTGTTGGGACACAATAACAACGTGGCTGTTATCTGTGTTGAGCACATTGACTATGTTGCTGTAACATGTGTTAAGGCACATTGACTGCTTTGCTCAAATCTGTGTTGAAGCACATTGACTATGTTGCTGTAAACTGTGTTGAGGCGCATTGTCTACGTTACTGTAATCTGTGTTGAGGAGCATTAGTTACGTTACTGTAATCCGTGTTGAGGTGCATTAGCTATGTTGCTATAATTTGTGTTGAGGTGCAATAGTTATGTTGCTATAATCTGTGTTGAGGTTCATTAGCTATGTTGCTATAATCTGTGTTGAGGTGCAATAGTTATGTTGCTATAATCTGTGTTGAGGTTCATTAGCTATGTTGCCGTAAACGTTGTTGCAGCACTTTGCCCTTGTTGCTGTAATGTGTCTTGAAGCACATTGACCTTGTTGCTGTAATATGAGTAGAAGTACATTGACCATGTTCCTTCTCTTCATCGACTGCGGTTCTGCCTTTTCCTCTCATGGCGCCACATACCTTATTTCCGCAGTGCTGCAGTTCGTGCCCAGTCATGTGGACGTGCGCATCTGCAGCTTCAGCGAGCGCGTTGAGCGAGGCCTTGCCATGGCCTACGCAGAAGCCCGCCGGCGCTCGCTGGAGTCGGCCAACTTCACTGTGGAGGTGAGGACCCTCGGGCCCTCTTGCCCTTCTCTGACTGGCTGCTGCATAGACCTGCCTATCACACTTATGTAACTGCTGGCCAATCAGGTTATAGTGCAAGCCGTACAAGCTCAACAGTGCTATTTTAAGGCTTCAGATGTAAATGTGCTGTTCCAGGGCTAAAGCATGACTGTTTGATCCGATTTAATTTTCTTCCACCAATTTGCTGACTTGGGTGCACGTACCCATTCACACACTGGTGCCTCCCTACGTGCAGCCGTGGTGGAGTCAGCTCATTTTGAGGGGGCAGGTTTGCCCTGTAAATTACAGTGCCAGACAGAGTAGAAATAAATCAAGCTTTTAATGGCTTCCGAACATCAGGGGAAAGTCCTGCGTCAGGCAGCCATGGGCCTAGTCAGCTTGTAACCTTGCCTCAGCGCGATGTCTATGCGGTGCCATTTACGTCCGCAGTAGGGTTCGGGAAATGCGCTTGGTTAAGGGAAAGTCTGCCAGTGTGAGACCAATTAACCGTGGGCTTTGTGGCACAGATTGTGAACATCACCACAGACTCACCAAAGAGCCCACAGAAGGCGCCGGTGGATGTCACGTTTGCCATCCGTGACGCCAGGGGCTACGTGAGGGGGGCAGAGGTCAGCAGCCGCTTGCGGCTCCTCAGCGTGGTGGAGTTCAGCTTTTACCTGAGCTTCCCAGTGCTCCAGATCGCCGAGCGTGAGTCTACAAGCCGCCGCGCTGCCATCCTTTCATCTCCTGGGTGTTACAGGCTAATGGCGTTCAGCCGGGGGTAGCTTTTTAGGAGGTGGCGAGCCGGTTAATTCTTTGCCCCTTCTCTTCACCAGCTTTTCACTACCCGGAGTTGAACATGACCCACTTGCTGCGATCCTCGTGGGTTAGGTCAGGTAGGCTGAAACGATCAAGCTCGGGTCAGAACCGGTCACATTGCTCTCAGATTTTTGGTTGAAGGTTTTGACTGCACTTCTGCTGCTCTGCCCCACAGTTTTGCTGGGAGTTCTGGACCAACGGGTGAATGAGCGCACCTTCCAGGCCAAGATAGAGCGGCGCCTGGCCCAGCTGCTGGGGGAAGTGGTGGGGTCTGCCAGGCGCTGGAGAAGAGCCACCAGTGTGGGCAACAACAGCTTGCAGGTGACTCACCCTGGCCCACACAGGGCCCGTTTGCAGTGCTAAATGCTTATGTGGTACGATGACAAAGCACTAGTATGATAAAACACTAGTATACTGGCAAGATAAAGTGCTAGAATGCTAATAGGATAAAATGCTACTACCTTAATGTGAACAAATGATAATATGCTGATATGATAAAATGCTAGTCCCTTAATATGATCTAATGCTACTTCGCAAATAGGATAAAATGGTTGTATGGAGTACGGTTAGCCTCGCCATTGATTTAGCATAGCTGCTAGTGTATGGCTGCAGTTTCGCACCCAGACAAGCATAATCCTCTTAGCCTTCCTACACAGGGAAGTTGTAAATGAACACATTCATAACTATCTCAAAAGCCTTTCACTGCATTGAGATTCAGGGCCCGATTGGGTTTTTAAGTGACCCCCCAAACCCCCGCCCCCCGGCACCTGTTCTCCCCTTGACATCATCTGGGCATACAGGAGAGCATCTCCATAGCAACCGCGGGCCATTCATCTCGGTCACCAAGCCACACAGTAAGCTGGCTCTCGTTTTTCCTGCTCAGCCATCAGGATCCATTATTAATAGCTATGAGCTAGAATGAGGATTTAACAAATAAATATGTATAAAAAACCATGATTCGCTCTCAATGTAGAAAGGTGCGATTTTATCCATGTCCACGGTGGCCCGTGGCAGTCGGCCGGTCCTCCTCCCCAGGCAGGAACTGCCAAACTGATAAACATCACAGAGTCCAAACCACAGTCATGCCGCGAGCGACCAGCACCACACTCCCTCTCAGCTTACGATTAATTATTCAGTCCACACCGAGCACCGTACACAAAGGAAGTTGTGAGGGATACTACTCTCCTTTATTGTGGCTGCATTCGTAATGAGTGTAATTCTGCTTGCCGTTAATGAACCCTCATGATCACAGCAGGACGCTATTAGCTGCACGTGTAACCGTTATGATGCACGTGTGTGAACAGATGCGGCGCTTACGGTGTACGTGAGCAGCGTTTGGTCATGAGCTTCTGCGGGGTGTGTGGGCTGCCCACAATCCCAATATGTGCTGGGGGCAGTCCACAGCTGCAATCTCTGCATTTGTATATATGTGTTTTTTATTTATATATATATATATATGTGTGTGTGTGTGTTTTACATATATGTCTGCACTGGAGGAGCAGCTTTTAATCTCATTATACATATATGTGTATAGTGACAATAAAAGACATTCATTCATTCACCCCCCCCCCCCAGATTGTGCGGGCATCCCGGTTGGAGGGCCAGGACAACCCCTTGGAAGTGGTGTACTTCGTGGAGGGTCCCGGCGGAGACAGGGTTCTGGCCAGCACCACATGCGGCCTGCTGAACCGGCTGGATGTGCAGCGGGCCGCCATCGTGCTGGGCTACCGTGTACAGGCTCCGCTGGCCAGGCGTGAGTTTGGGGGGGGTCCTCTGCCATGGCACGTATTCTGTTTTTGTTTTTCCCAGAAGCACTGTGTTTACACTGCATTTACATTTATTTACTTTACAACGCTTATTTTAACACCTACTTTTGTTATTTCTTTCTTTTTATTTAGCGTTTACATTTTTATCCTTTACACTCCGGCGATTTTCAATTCTATATTCTGTTTACTTTTTTATATTCTGTAACCACTTATCCTATTCAGGGTCACAGGGGGTCTGGAGCCTATCTCTGTTTATATTTACTCTTATTTTTTTTTGTACTTATATCCTTCCTGACCTTTTTCTTTCTTGCACCGACAAAGACGGTCTGCCGTGGGCCGGGACAATAAAGCCGTTCGTTTGCAAATTTAGCGGTACAAGTGAGGGAAATGGCACAAACACATGTGCTGTCAAGCAGTCGACTAGGAGTAAGTGCAGCTAGGCTGAGCTGCCGGCGAATGCCCATGTACGAGCAAGAGCTGTACATCATCTTATACCTAAGCAGGGACCTAATAAGAGTGTATACAAGTGTGACATCAAGACATTCTCGGGAGATAAAGAGGCTTCAGGCTAGTAGAGGAATTTATGGAACAGATGGGTCTTGAGATTAGAGATTGAGGGAAGTATTGTTTTAAAAAAAAAGAGGTTTTTGTTAAAGTTAAGCTTAAAGTTTAGTGGTTAAGCATTATGGGAAGCAGAAGATGACTGAGTCTCCCGGACTTTCCCGGCCCAGCTGTGGAGAAGGTGGCTGCCCCTCCCTCGGAGACCCAGAACAGCAACATGTGGATCATCGTGGGAGTGGTGGTGCCTGTGCTGGTGGTACTGGTCATCATCGCCATCCTGTACTGGAAGCTGTGCCGCTCGGACAAGCTGGAGTTCCAGCCGGACGCCATGAGCATCCAGCAGCGGCAGAAGGTGCGTGAGCTCTCCTCCGTCTGAAGGTGCGTGAGCTCTCCTCCGTCTGAAGGTGCGTGAGCTCTCCTCCGTCTGACACTGGCTGCCTGGCAGTCACTAGTGACTCTGCTGCCATCCATATTAGTTGTCGCTGTAAATGCAGGTTTATCACTTAACTTTGAGTGATCCCCGGCTGCCCGTTGTTCTTATTCCTTTGCCTCTTGTTCCAGCTTTTTAGGAAACGTAACTAATGTGCTGTGTCTCTTTCCTGTAATATGGGGAGGGCAGTGATAAACCTTATGAGTCTCTCAGCCCCCTTGGTCTCTCTAGCTTTCTTACTTTCACTCTGCCGTGGTCGCAGCACAGCCCCTGTCTGGGATGTATTATTCCTGCTTTTTTGTCGTTTTTCTCGTAATTGTTCGGCACACGCCCTCCACACCCCAGGAGTGTGAGAAGTGCCTTTGTGGCACGACTCCTCCTATAGCTAGAGCACCGGGGGGAGGGGTGCCAGCAGCCATTGGTCCAGGCCTTCAGCCGAAGCTGATCACGTGGGCATCGTCGTGGTTGACTGACCGGGGCTGAGGTGCTCCACAGCAGTGAGCGTTCTCAATAGGGCTCTCAGTACTGCATTGCCTGGTCTCTGGCTTTTTGTTGTGAGTCTTAAAACGCACAGCTGCAGTTAGAGCAGTGGGTTTTGGCCTGCCCTAAACTGCCACCTAGCTTATTGCTCAGGCTTTTGGAAAATGCTAGATCAAGGCATTCTTTAGCCCCTGTTCTCTACAGCATGCCTGGGAGGGTTATGGAGTCTACGACCTAGTCAGCCACCAGTCACTTCTTCTCACGTTTGTCTCCATCAGCCACAAACAATGGGGGATCAGTGCCGGTCACATGCAAACAGAATGTTGAAAGCAATAAGGAGGAAGATTGTGAGGCGGAGTAAGAGGAATGAGAGAAGGAGGTGTAGTGTAGCGGTAATGTCCGGTTAGGCCTCCAATGGCCTTGTGTTGAAATCCTCAGACTAATAAAAAATTGCACCACCTGACCTGGTTAGAACGAGTTGCCAAGGGACCAAGCCGATCCATGTTTTAAAAGTACTAATGATTTGACTGGGCCCTGGTCCTCCTCATTAATGAGAGATTTCTCAACGTTATTAGCTGCCAGTGAACTTGCCGAAGGGCAAAGGCGGCGAGGAAGAGGAGGTCCGGAAGGAGGCGGGTGATGGAGTGAAGGGAAAAGAGAAGAGACTGAGTGTGATGGAAAGGAGAGGACAGGGCATGGGGAGAACGGAGAGAAGAGGAAGACTGAAGGTCGTGAAGAGAGATGGAAGGGGTGAAACGGAGGGAGGGAGCAAGCTGAAGCAGTGGACGGGTGATGAAGAAAAGTGGATGGACGTAGAGAGCGTTGAAACGAAGAGAGGTGTGGAGGTACAGCATGGACCCAGTAGCTGGTAGATAACCCAACCGGTGTCCCTCCCTAGCCTACTCAGTCTGGCCGTTTTGTTCCTGTCTTGAGTAGTTTCACGTTAAAAGCATTTCAGAAGTTTGATTCCTTGGTCCTATACATAGCCACCCCTTTAAGACCGTTCACGCATTCGGTCAATAGTGCCCTCCGCAGTGCACTTCAGCGGTGTCGATTCGCCTTTAAATCCATCCTCAGGAATGTGATTACCTCTGCTCACTGTCAGGGGAAGTGAAAAATGAGCTGAAGGATTTAAGTGTGAGAAAGCATCCTCCCGTGCTGGGAGTTTTGGGAGCCTCCATGTCTCCATGGCTCATTTACATTCAGCTGAAGGAGCACGGCACCTCGCCACCCCGAAGGCCTGCTGGATTGATGGGCTCCAACAGAGAGGCCTTTCACAAGCTCGTTCCTCTTTATATTCACACGCGTCCTGCTCAGGGCTACATGAGACTGGAGCATTTGTGTCTTTTTTACCTCTATCATTATGATGATAAATAGTGAGTGAGTGAAATGTCCTCTGTTCCTCCGAACACTGGCCAGTACAATGACAGGATGCCCCGTGCTGCCCATCATGTACTGCTCCTGATCCTACAATGCGACCTTTACAAAATGGTCAGTCAAGGGTGATAAAACCTTAGGAACCGTTATGAGGAACTATAAAGATTCGCACTAAAGGGCTTATGGTTTCATGTCCCCCTGCATCACTGCTGCAACGTGGAGGGCCTGTCCGGATACTCCCCAGTCTGCCGAGTTAGCAGGGAATGGTGATGCAGCCCAGGCTCCCTTCCTGTAGAGATCGGCCCTAATCCAGCCAGCCCCCGGTCCTGGCTGCTGAGCTTGACGGAAACTCTGCTCTGATAACAAGTTCTATCCCCCTTAACCTCCCCTACAGCTTCAGGCTCCCAGCGTCAAAGGCTTTGACTTTGCCAAGCTGCACTTGGGTCAGCACAGCAAGGATGACATCATGGTGATCCAGGAGCCCGCCCCGCCACCCGCACCCGTCAAGGAGATGACACCCTCGGAGAACGGGGAGGTGCCCACCCCCAAGTCCAAGGCGTCCTCTACAAAAGCATCCCGGGGTACCCGCCGTAGAGGCAGGTCCGTGAGCCCACAGCCCCGGTCTGTATGATGTTGCGTCTCGCTGGATGGCCATAGCCAATAACCTCGCAGGCCTTGCATAGAAGCTTGCTGTCCTAGCTCTTTTAGTTTTGAAGCGACGTGTCACGCATGGTTTTACCAGGTCGTAACCCCCGTCACTGACAGCTGTTTTTATAGCTCTGTCTGCTCAAAAGACAACATGTAAGGCCATTCTTTGTGTTTCCTGCTGAAGCGTAGCCAAACCCAATCGTTAAATAAACACAAACCTGCTATCTGGATGTATTGCTCATCTGATCAGCTTTTGCTGGTCGTTTGTTTTGCCACAGGGTACATCCAAAATGGCATACTTGCACAGTACATATTGAATTTCGGCCTGCCGCTAAGCCGTTAAAGTAGTACATACTGTATGTATACATGAGAACAGTATAGAAGTACTCGAACATACTGCAGTCACCAACTTGCATGTTATTCCACCTGGATGTTTACCGACAACATAGCTTGACCCCCTTGAAAGTTGAAACTATTAAGTTAAACTGTTAACGAAAACACGTACATATTTGAGTCAACTTGGATAACTGGGTATTGCTTTCTATTTAAATATGTACAGAGATAGCACCACCTCTGCCATCTTGACACAAATTTCTGAGCAGGCAACATTCTTTGCCACTCCTGCGGCCTTGTGGGATAGCGTAGTGTCCATCGGCTAAATGCTTCAAAATTTTGCAGAAAATAGTTTGTTGTCGGGGTACCATTGCCCTATTATCTTACCCATACTAAGGATTTGGCAGAATGTAGCATGCCATCCAGGTACCATTTGCATACTGTCTAATCCATACTGAGGATTTAGCAGAATGTAGCATGTCATCCAGTTACCGTTTGCATACTGCCTCATCCATACTGAGGTTTTAGCAGAATATAGCATGTCATCCAGGTACCGTTCGCCTACTGCCTCATCCATACTGAGGTTTTAGCAGAATGTAGCATGTCATCCAGGTACCATTCGCATACTGCCTCATCCATACTGAGGATTTAGCAGAATGTAGCATGTCATCCAGTTACCGTTTGCATACTGCCTCATCCATACTGAGG
>JAODKN010000001.1:3396011-3412050 GCA_026774425.1 Petrocephalus zakoni | reverse complement strand
ATCATCAATTTGAATAAGTTCTCAGCTAATCAGGAACACAGAGTGCACCGAAATCTAACATCAGCACCCTATAAACTGGGCATTGATTTGAGGCTGTTTCTGATTAAACCGCCGCCTTAAAGAGGGTGTGTGGTATTAACACATGTACATCAGGCTGGTGCAGATTTCATAGTGTCTGGGTCTTATTAGTGGCGATGGAGAGGGAAACAGATTAGTGCAGAGTTCCCCAATTCCTGTCTGCCAGTCTGCAACACAGTTTGCAGATTTCTCTGCTGAAATCGGCTAATCACCAGGTTTAGTAGATGTGTCTGAGCAGGGAAATCTGCAAACTGTGATGCAGAACGGCCCTCCAAGACTGGAATTAGGGAACTCGGGATTAATCTGCTCCTCTATGCAGCTTTATCAAGCTACTGTCTAAACATTACAGATTCTTTACTGAGCCACGGTACAAAGGAGGGTAGCATTTTTTTTTTTTTTTTTTGCTGGGGTGCGACTGGGGAAAGATTTTTGGCAGGTATGGAAGCCTGGGGAACCTGGAAATGGGCGTCTGGAGGGACAAGGCTTTCGAGGGAAGCCACGCTGCAGCTGGCTGAGGTGCCGCACAGCTGCTGCCCAGCATGGAAGAAAAATCATCACTGGTGAGGAGATGGTTGAATCAGGTGTCCATTATTCACAAATGTGCCTAGGAGCCATCTAGGAGTGGACTCTATACAACAAGAACCAGGACGTGTAACAGCTGGTCAGCTATCTACTCCTACCTCCCTGCCTGGGGCCCTAGGCGAGGGAATTTACATGCCGTTTCAGCGCTGTGGGCCAGGGGGCACTGACATGACACGTGTCCTGTTCCGCTTACACGCCAGGGACATACCGGCTCACTCTGGCGGAGAGTAAGCGGTGGTCCAGCTTCACCTGCCCCACGATGCAGCATCCTCAGTAGCAGCCTGAGTTATGATGAGTTATCCTTCATCATCTGCAGAACAACAGCAAGGATGTATCTTCTGTGGTTCCTGATCATGGGCCATTCTAAGATTTTCTTAAGGTGAGGTGCATGAAAGAGGCAATACAGTAGGGCCAACCTTATAATTAACCAATAATGATACGTTTTTAATTGGTGAGTGACAGAGGAGGAGGGTACTCCATGGGCTTTCAGCTGCAGCCAGTGCCTCCACCCCTGTATACACCCCTGTTCCTAATAGTTCCCTGTGGTTGTACTTTTTGTAGGACACAGTGAGCAGTATTTATTCCAAGATGATGGAGAACCACTACCTGGCTCTGAGTACAAACTGCGGCACTGGGTGTCCCTCCAGGGTGTGTCAGAAATTAATACAAAATGGCAGAACTGGACCAATCCTAACTAAACCGTGTCCTGAATATGCTGGGATTGTAAATGCCAGGTTTACATCACACAGTTGTGTGGTTTGGTGCCTTGTGGGGAAATTTACAAGCTTTACCATAGTAGCAAGGTCGGTAATTATGGGAGGATACTCACTCTCTCTCTCTCTCTCTCTCTCTTTCTGACTCTTTTGCTTTCTTTGTTTTTCTCTCTCTCTCAGTCTGTCTCTTTCTATCCTTCTATCTCTCTATGCCCTCCTGTTCAGGGGCTTTGAGAGAGCTTTCACAGAGTAGGGTCTCTGATTCCCACACTGATTTCCTGGCAGCTGCAAAGCTCTTGACAGCCAGCATTTTTTGCTGGGTCTGTTCATAAATATTTTATCAAATTTTTTGTCATTTGTGATTATAGCTTGATAGAGATTTAAATTTATGGTCAGCAGAGTGTCATAGTTGCATGTGGACAGAATTAGCTGTCAGGTCACACTGGACACTTTCAAATTGTATTTGTATTTGTTTTTTCAGAGGGTGAAATGTGGTGAGAGACTTCCCTTAACCATAATGTAGGTGTGTTAAATGATGGTGTTAGATCCGTGCGGAGCGGTGTGTAATCCCCCTGCTGGTGAGTCTTGCGCACGCACCCTCAAGGGGGGTATTTCTAAGGCTGTGCAGCACTTTGGCAGTTGCAGGGTTAATGTGGTTCAGCACTCTTCGCTGCAGAAGCTCGTGGCTGTGGAGGGGAGGGGCCAATCTGGGGCTGTGGGAGGAGATCAGTGAGATCCTTCCCCTGACCTTGGAGGACTGAGCGAGAGAGAGGGGCGCCAGTGTGCTATCAGAGCTCAGACGCTGTAGATCTCCGGCTGTTTCTGTGACGCCCTCATTGTATGGGCACGAAAGAAGGGGGATTATGACAGCCAGCATTTCACATCTAGCAACTCTGCGGATCCCCTGAAATCCTGCCGGAAGAGAGGAAATGAAAATGTTCTCTTTGCTGTGAAGGAAAACCCAAGTGTGAGCTTGTGAGTAGCACTCTGACAGGCTGCTGGCCATCTGTGTGTGTCTATGCGGGTGTGTGTGTGTGCATAACATGTAATAGTATCATGCCTGAACCAGGCACTGGGACACACTGCTCTGCAGCAGAATCCCTGGTTGTCATGCTGCAGTCTGCCTGTCACGCTGCAGTATGTGTGCGTGTCTGTGCGCGTGTGCGTGGACACGCAGGCTGCAGACAGCCCTGGCGCTGCTGCCTGCCTCCAGCCCCTGCTTCCTGCAGCTTAGCTGCTCTGCATTAGCCTTCTGGGGGCAGTAACACGAGGACCCTTCTCGCTGCCACATCCTTGCCGTTTGGTGATCCTAGCCGTTCTCAGACCCAGAACGTGGCATTCGGGTCTCTCCTCAGTCTCTCCATATGTCTCTGACCTGATGATGGACGTGCATGTCTGCTGGACACAGTGTGTGCATCGTATGACCTGCTGGACACATCTGCTGTTTACAGGATACGCATAATGTAAACAAAACCTGTAAATATGAACCAGGGCAGAGGAAGGACCAATAACAGAGTGAGAGAGCAGGGCGTCATCGAGCGGGCATTCTCCGGGCATCTGGGACATTCCTCTGCACTTGCTGTCCTTTCGTTGCCTCGTCTCTCCTTCCTGCGTGCCTCCCGCATGAGGGCTGCCAGGGGCCCGGCAATGCGGACGTGCACGTCAAATGCGCTGGGAGCTGCTGTTTACACTGTCGGCAGATGGAGGCCCCAGATATCGCAGGCATCCGCCATGGGGCATCTACGCCCATCTCCTGGCGTCCCTAGGCGAGCCACGGGATCAGGGAGGCGAGCGCCGCGAGTCCAATCACGTCTAATTCCCGCAGATCCTTTCGGAGGTGTGCCAGGGTCCCTCGGCGACCCCGTGCTGCCCCGAGGTCGTGGGCGGGGGGGGGTTGGGGGGGTGGGGAGAGGGAGACAGAGATGGAGAGGGTCATGAAAGCATGGGTGTGCAGATCTGACACATGAAGGCGGACGAACACAGCGTAGCACCAAAGAAAAGCCACTGATAAATATTTATAGTGGTCATGAGGACGGGGGAAGGCGAGGACCAGGAGCACAAACGGTCTATTCTTCTCAGGCATAAGGAGCCTTATTGCTATGAAAGTTGGCAAAGAGAATTAGCAATGCTAACAAGCGAAATCGAGATAAAAAAATTACATTCTCTACGTCAGCTTCTGTAGGACGAAAATTAAAAGGGATGCCCACAAGTTAGGATAACCTTAAATAACAGTAATTGAAGAGCACTTAGGATGGAGCGATTATGAACGAGAGCCGGTATACTGAGAGCCCTTTTAGTTTAGCGCATATTTGTTGCTGTTGTTTGTCATGGCGGTTAGCGCTTGGCCTGCTGGTTCGTCCTGCCAGGCCTGCTTCATGGATGGGGTGGGGGGGGTCACCAGCAGAGCGCTAGCTCGGAAACCCGGGACACCGATCCTGTCGCACCAGCAGCTGGGGCCGCCAGCTCACAGCTGATGTTCCTATTCCTAGCGTCCTTACGCTTTGTTTTTTCTGATGCTCCAGATACATGCAGGAGACACCATTTCATATTCAGGCAGGAAAAGAAGAATGAACAGTTCTCTGATGGTTGGCCAATATGCCAAACCCTTCACCTGTGAGTTTCTGGGATGCGAAAACTTGGAGGCTATTGCTTTGTCAGCCAATAGACTAATGATGACGCAGAGATGCATGATGGGATACATGCTTGCCCTCGCACTCATAATTCTTGAGTTATAATCGGTGACGGTGATGGATCTAGAAGAATGCTTGGGTGGTAAGGCAGATGTGAAACTGTTGATAGACCTGCTTGTTTTGTTGAGTTTTGGTAGCTGGGAAGGTTGATCTAGTCTTAATATTTAGCATTTAAGTGATTTAGCGATTTAATACTACTAGTGTCAGTAGGTGATCAAAGTTTTATCCTTGACTTGTGCAATTATTTCCTTCTACTTGTTTTGCCAAAGTCTATAATTATGCCGGGCATTTGTGCACAGACTCCCGCTGAGACCCATAAATCATCCACTAACTGTAGTCCTTTTGTCCACATAGCATAACAGGAAACCACTGAATGCAATAAATCCAGCATCATTTTTCAACATATTTTCTGTGAAAGATTATGAAGTGGTCCATAGGACTAAAGTGGTTGCACAGTGAGGTTACAGCCGTATGTTTACAAACTCATGCTATTTGTCTCATAGATCATCGGTGATCTTCAGACAAACTAAGCTGTAATGTACAACCAAAACGATATGACAACGCTGTTTATGACGAGGACAGCCGATGATCATCTTGTGACTACAGGTGTTAGGATGTGAGGTTCAGGGGACATTGACAGATTTTGGGAAATCCAGTGAAATTACAGCTTTCAGCTTGATGCGTAGGATCTGCAGTGGCTTCTGAGGCCTTGGGCAGTGAGCCTAACCAGCTTAGCCCTAATGGGGCAAGCTTCCAGCATTAAGGCATCCGCAGAAGGGGCTCCTGCTCCCTCCATCGCACGCTTGTCTGCTGCCAGAATGTCACTCAGGCAGCATCTCAGGGGGTTCCAGTCTTTCTGATCACCCTCATTCTCTGCCACTCCACGCTAATCCGCCCTCCTGGCAGTGACCGGACACTTCCCAGGGTTATGGTAGATGCTGGAGTTGTGACTGGTTCTGTTAGAATACCTGGAACACGGACCTTGGCAGCAGGACTATTTTTCCACGTTCACCCAAGATGAAGGTCTCACTATTCCGAGCGGCTCAGACAGGTGGCTTGAAGGTATCATATTGCATGACCTAGAAATTTCAATTCTGGCATCATACCATCTCTGTTTGTTTTGCCAAAATGTAGTGTAGGTTAGCTGGGCTAAATGTAATGTTTTTAGAAACCCATGAAGGTACTTTCTAAATCAAATTCACTTGCTAAATTCAATATGAAACCATGCCACATCACTGGGAACTTTTACAAACAATGATGTAAAGTCAAACTGAATGTAAATACCGCATTAGATATATTTTAAGGATATAGTTCTCATACATTGCAGGTGTCTGCTGGTGCTCTACTCCTATGACATTTGCTGCTGTCAGTCATGTCATCGGCATGCCTCTTGTAATTTGGCTCCAGACTCCCACTGACTTTACTGTGTGACAATATACATTCATAGATAATCCATCACATATTTCAGTTTATGTTTCAAGGTGTCAGGCTTTTCAAGTGGTACCTTATGGGGGATTTTCAAATGGTCATAACGCTTCTCACAATGAATCTAATTATGAACCTGAGCCAAGAAAAGACTGAAGACCCCTGGACACTGTTAGATCGTGTGTCTGGCAAAACAGACCAGCAAAACCTCTGAATATTGGAGACATGAGAGTATATGTGCAGGGTGGAAAGGAAGACCTTCTCAAGATTTCAAGATGTGTTTTTGGCTTTGGAAGGTGGGGGGGCCAAAGACTACCAAAGAGTGTTAGTGTCATGTTACTCCTACACCGCAACCCCCAGCCCCCTCCCCCATCCCCCCCCCCAGGGGTGGCTGAGCAGTCTATGATACTATACTCCCAAAAACAATGGAAACCACAGATGAAGTAACCAAGTGCATGAGTAAGTCACATGGTCACTCTTCTAGGGTGGACACTGTTTTTGTGGCCCAGCAAAGCTATGTTCCAGCCAATCTCTTGGTGTTTCGTGTGCAGTAATACCCAAAGGTCATGAATAACTGGAGAGTTTGAAGAGGATAAGATCCAGCAATGCAGTCAGGCAGGTGCTTTTGTGGTCTCAACAAGTTCATTGTTTAGTTTGCTGAGTATCTGAGCAGGTTTATAGCATAGTTCTCCAAGAGCGTGGTGGTTGGACTTAGAATGAGTTTTTCTATTTTCTGAGAGGAGCACACCATGGTTACGTTGGACTTGTCTCAAGCTGTGAATGACACCGGTCAATGTCAAGTAAACTATAGAGTCAGCTGGAACGTCCATGAGAAGTGGGTGCCATGGTAACGACATTGCCAAGCAACTCCCAATCTGTGGCTGCCCAGCGGTCCTTTCCAATATGTGCTAATTACTGTATGGGCTGGATCTTTCTGTTCAGGAAGGATGTTGATCTTTCTGGTTGACATCCTTCTTAAAACAACTGCTACACATACAGACTGTATGTGCTCTCCTTGAGTGAGTCACACACGTCTGTCTTCGTTTGATTGGTCAGACTTATACCGAACTGGTTTAGCGTATGAGTTATGAATGTCCGTAGAAGAAAGATCCGCCTGATCTCAGGAGGGTCATGTGGATTCTTGAGGGCAGTTCTGCACATCTTTCTTGTGTAGTGTCCTTTTTTAGCATGCCTACTGTTTTGTTTTTGTTATATTTTCTGCCGAAAAGATCTTTAGTAGTGACAGCTGACTTAAAGGTGAGCTGCTTTATGGTCAATGGCATTTCAGGTCAATAAAAATACATGGCTGGCATTAGTAGCCTGAATGCAGACCAGTTAAGAGCCACAGGAGTAGGCTAGGATAGCTCAAGGTCACTAATGCTGACTGGACATCTCAGGGTCAACTCTATGTCAAGGAGACCTGGGTTGTCATAGATCGGCTGTCTGCCCGTGAATCTCATTAAGCCATGGTCATATTTCAGCCACATACTGGATTCGATTCACAGGGTGATTCCCATTAGACTGAATTATAATATTATTCATTTTTCCAGATAAAAATAAAGAATTCTGGAGAGGAATTTAAATAAACATGAAATCAAATGCATTCACAGCCTCACTAGCATTATGTCATTGCAAAAGTTTATGGGAATATTTTAAATATGACATAGTTCTCCTATCTGTGGTTTAGAGTAGGGGTCCCTAAAGACTGGATGACTAGGGATTGGAAGGCTTACACACTATCCAGCTTCAGAGTCACAAACTGTATAAAAATATGAATAGATATTCTTGTGTTATTGCATTCATACTGTATGCTTATAGACTGGTTACAAGGATATGTTAAACTTTATGCGTAAGCTCTGAATTCTGGGTAACTGTCTGCATCCTCCTCCTAACTCTCTTTTTCTCAGAGAACACACTGCCAAGGCCAAAAAAGATTTTTTTATTTTGATCTCCAACTTTTTCCGATCCTGCACATATGGCAATGTTTCCTTTGATGGCTGTGTTTGCCAGTACCAAGCATCATGACTGGGTCCAAATGGCATCCAGCAGTGGGAGACCAGAAAAAAAGGATATCAGTGTTTGGCGAGGTCGAACACAGCGATGATCTGGAAGAACTACAGAGGTCTGGTTGCCAAGCTGGAGGCCAATTTGGAAGGGGAGGAATTGCAATAGTCTTGGTGTATGACCATATCCTGGATCATCTACTGGGTCGGCAGCTTTAACTGTAAGGCAGATCCACCCAATGCTGTATTGCACAAATATGCAGGATCGGAATACTTTTGGTGTATCTGAGGTTCTTGTGAAAGATGATGCCAAGGTGTAGGAAAATGCCACCACCAAGTTATAATGGCTGTGAGCCTGAAGTGACTTTCTGGGATATGCGGTATCTCAGTGTTTGATTTCTCAGATTAAGTAGAAAGTGATAGTCTTGATAGTCTAGACAGGCTGCAGAGGATAATGGCTGACATGCAGAAGGTGGAGAAAAAGGAGGTGAAGCTTTGTGGCATCAAGAGATCGTATACAATGACAGAAACTAGGAATGGAGTGTATGGGGAATATTGAAGAGGACCCAACACTGACCCCTGTGGGAAACTTGAGGAAATTATCTGAGGTAAAGGGAAGGAACCCCACTAGGCCACCTGGGTAAGACCTGCTGAGTTACAGCATCAAACTGGGCACACAGGTTCAATAGCACGGAAGAGGAAGGTCTCTCAAGCAGCATGGGGACCCTCAGAACTCCAGAGTTTATTCTGCAGTTATTTCAAATCATTGAACTACTTTGTGTCTGTGATCTATCTGACCTGATACAGAATACCTCAGCAGCTAATGTCTGCAAGTGTCGCACTGAGACACGAACACAGCACAAGTTCATTAAACTACAGAAATTACCAACTGCAGCAAGCAACAGGTATCAGATAAGCAGATATTTATCTGAATCTTTTGTGCTTACAGTGCTAATTTATGGATGAAATGCACTTTCATTCAAAATTAATGGTCCTACTTGTTAGCTGAAGTTTTTCTGTTCAATGACAGGAAAGTGTACACCAAGAAAATGTGACAGCTTAGTTCAAGATGCCATCTAGTTGGCCCCTTAGTTTCAGTTCAGGACTTTAAAACTGGTCGTTCACTTACACATAAGATGATTAACATTTTCATGGTGTCAGAAGTGAAAAATGTTCTAGGCCATACCCTGAATGTATGAAATACCTCCATAGGATCAACAATTGTATCAACTGGACAGCTGTAAAGTACAGAATGCATGTAACATGCTGGTAGAGCTGTTCACCCAGAAGTTCTGGTTTAAACGCCGTGCTGTTGTGCTCTAGGATACTGTAGCTAAGGTGCCTACGCTCCAAGCACATCCCTATTTTGCCCAGTCTGAAGTGTCCCTGGGTCAACGGTGGAAGGGCTTGCATTTAATTTTCTTTAACCAATCACAGTCTTCAGTGTGTGACATCACCACACTGGTCCGTTTTTTCTTCTTCTTCATTTTCAAACTCAAGGCTTCCAGCCATTGAGCTGGAGGTAGTCTGTGGCTCAGTGGGCTAAACCTCTATGCCTGTGATCAGAAGGATATCAGTTCAAGCCTGGTTTTTATTATTGTCATTATTATTACTATCATCAAGAAAAAAGACACATCTCTGCACCTTCCAGCCTTTCCAGGTAAGCATGTTCCTTTTGTTTTGTGTCTGTGACATGTCCCTTAACAAAAGGCATACACAATAAAACAGATATTTTACAAATCTGTGCACCTTACCTCGTAACAGAAAACACTCGTTTTAATTAATGTGGTGATGTCATACAATGAAGACTGTGATCAGTTAAAGAAATGAAACACAAGCTCCTCCCTTGTTGACCCAGGGGCACGTTGAACTGGGCAAAATCAGGACATACCCCCTTTCACAAAAATATATAGTTGAGTAAAGAAAATGTTAGAACAAATTGCGCAATTGTGCAACTGAGCACACATGGTCGACATCACTTTATAAAACTTTTGATTAAATAACAGTAGTTGAATGAGAATTTTTTTTAGTCTTAGTCATGCCTGTGTCTTGGCCTTATAATTACTCATATGCTGAAACCAACACTTGTTAGAATTATAAAACAGACGTAATCATAGGCTACAGAAAATTCCTTTCTCTCACGTTTTAACGCATTTACAATTAGCATGGGTTCTTTTTTCTTCTGAGAAAAATGCCCATTTGAGTTCAAGTGTTAGCATACGCTTCAAGCAGCACAATGCTAGCCATTAGCCGACACCCTTCCAAAGGTTGGGTCCCTCCCGGGCAGAAGTGTGGCCTTTGTCTCTTTGTCATAAATCCCCCTTTTGTTCAAAGTGGAGATCACATGCCACCTGTTGTCAAACAATTGAGACGGAGAGGTTGGTGTCTCCGAGGGGACAAACAAAGGTGTCTTGGCAGTATGCAGGCGGATCCTCTTAGCACCAGTAGAAATGCTAACATCACTGTCACACACGCAGCTGGTGCTGTGCTGTGCTCATGTTGCGCCTGCCACATATTGCCAGTGGCCCTTGAATTCTCACAGTGTTGACCACATAGTTCCTTGCAGACAGTTTGAAGGGAAGGGCATTAGGGGTCACATGACCTTATCTTCTTAGTGTGTGAGATTAACTGGGCAGAGTGGGTGTGCTTTGATGACACCCCCCATACTGCCAGCTGGGCTGTAGAGCATCCACTCGGTTTCAAGCAGTTGTCATTGATTGCATGCAGGAGTCTAGGGTATGGCTGCACGGCCCTATGTCAGAAAGGCACCTCTGTACTATGCCAGGACAGTTAGTGGGTGCGGGTGGAGTGTGAATTTGGAATGGAATTGAGTTAATCACAACACAGGTTTGCATCACGTAAATCAAATGTAAATTAGACTCGTCCAGAGTTATAACCAGCGGCAGTGCGGGTTTGCTTGGCACTGCTTGCAGCATGCATTGGTGCCAGGCGGGGCTCAGCACCAAGTGTCATGGGATGCCCGTGGATGCGGTCACAGTGCGCAGCTGAGTGATGACATCATCCAGTTGCAGGGGCCAGCAGCGGGTCTGGATGCGGCGCATTCTGGAGCGTGGAGGTTGTCAGGGCCTGGGGTGATCCCAGCTGCCGTGGATTTGGTCTCGGTGGGAGCAGGAGAATCTGGCTACGGCGCAAATAATGCGACACGAAGAGCAAATGGAAGTGAAAGTTTATGAAATCAGACATATTGAGAGCAGTAAAAGTAGGAATACTTTAAATGGGGATTAAAGTTAACCGTGAATAAGTATGGTTGGATTAGTGTGTCTGATTAACCCGCATCACTTACCCACAAATGCGAGAAGCAGCCCTCCGATGTATCGACTGCTGCGTTGCCCGCGTCAGTCCGGCCGGAACGCCCTGTAACTAGGTAATTAAGGACTTCCTCATTGCAGATTTAGTGAGGAAGGGACCTGCGGGTGTCCTCGCTCATGATGGCTGGCTGGACTGGCAGAAGACCCAAGGGGAGAAAAAGAGACTGCAGTGTATCGGGGCTGGAAAGATCCACACAGACAGTGAAGGTGTCACTGGAGGTATTACAGCATCACTGGAGGTATTACAACATCACTGGAGGTATTACAACATCACTGGAGGTATTACAGCATCACTGGAGGTATTACAACATCACTGGAGGTATTACAGCATCACTGGAGGTATTACAGCATCACTGGGGAAAAACAGACTGCAGAGCTTTACCACAGGAAATACATAGAATATAAATACAATTATAGTTACGACCTGAACATTTCTATCACGTAGTCACATTCTCAGGCGACATCTGTTAAAGTTCTGTTACCACAGTGTTTATGCCTTGATTTGCTGATTTGGACAGAAGGTCATTATTCCATTAAACGTGGATGTTTGGGCACGCGCCGCTTTCCTCGCACTATTTCATACTTCTTGCAGACTCACAACGAATAAACAAATCAAGAAAGAAGCTTATTTCGGGAACCCGAGGGGGCACTTCTTTGTTTTTTAACTTCCATAGCTTCACAAGGGCTGATTCTTCGTGACCAAGTGGGGTAACATTGTCTCCACCAGAGTCAAATGGGGCCACTTCTGCTTTTAGTGCCATATATCCAGTCTGCTGGTGTGGAAAGTGAAGAAACACCACACAGTACTGGAGCTGTTCCATGCTTTCGCGTCTCTACAGCTGTAGGCCTGTGGCCCTCGTGCTGATGTCCAGTAAATCACACAGGCAACAATCACCGCTGCTCTCGCCATGTCTACACTAGAGCTGCATCAGAGACTAGAAAGGCAGCCGAGGGGCTCGGTTACCGCTGGATGCTGGAACCTCTCTATGGCATGATAAACAGGGCTTATTTTTAGGCCCCACTGACCACGGAGAAGCAGCCCTAGGCTGCGGAGACACTTGACCTGTCGACACTTTAGATGGGGAGTAGAATCCACAAGCCTTCCCCCATGTCTCCATGCTTCCAAAGCCCTAGGACTCGCTCTCTGTGCCGGGGTGAGAAGCCCTTTGTCCGGCGAGGCTGCTCCCAGGCCACTGAAAGCACTGTGCTTGCCAGTAGTGCAGAGTTCCTTTGCGGACTACCAAGGACAGGCTGCAATTAGGAGGCAGCCACTTCGTCTGGACATCTGCTTGTGCTCAGAAGTACAGCCTGCTCTTAAGCGAGACCTGACCCGTTTCTCTGTGTTTTCTCAGCTTTTTAGTGGATCGCACCATAGGAAATTATAGGGGGACTGAACCACTTTGATTCATATCCCTTCAGACTGCTAAATGTCCAATTTTACTTTTAGAGGTACGTCTATGTGTACTTTTAATATTTAAGACCAAGGCTATGGTGGTGCTCTGAGGACTGTGGGTACTATTTCTGGACATTAAACAGGGTAAATACGATCTGTTTGAGAGTTTTTGTCCAGTCAGATTCATGGTATACACCAGCCGGCTTTTTTAAGGTGTGAAATATCTGCGCTCACAAGAGCTAGAAATAAAAATAAAAAAACTATAAATATTTACAATGCTTAGGTCTGCACTGCTGCCTTATAAATGCTATATGAAGTGCTCAGCCCGGTACTGTATACTGCGATATGCACACATAGGGAGTGCAGGCCAGCAGAAGGCAGGCCATCTTACACTGTCCCTGCATGTGCATTAGCAGGCCAGCAGAAGGCAGGTCATCTTACACTGTCCCTGCATGTGCATTAGCAGGCCAGCAGAAGGCAGGCCATCTTACACTGTCCCTGCATGTGCATTAGCAGGCCAGCAGAAGGCAGGCCATCTTACACTGTCCCTGCATGTGCATTAGCAGGCCAGAGCCATGCTGACCAGGCTTTTCTGGTTCTTTCCCTTGAAAACATTACAATGTTTCTCTGCATTTATGTGATTATCTCTCTCTGCAGGCATGCTTCGGAGGTCAAATGTATCAGCTGAATATATATGCATATACAGTACAGGCCAAAAGTTTGGACACACCTTCTCATTCAATGTGTTTTCTTTATTTTCATGACCATTTTTCATGACCAAAACATTAACCCCCTGCGCCGACCATTGGTTTAGCCAGCCTTTGCTCTGATTACTGCTTTGCACACTCTTGGCATTCTCTCGATGAGCTTCAGGAGGGAGTCACCTGAAATGGTTTTCCAACTGTCTTGAACGAGTTCCCAGAGTGCCAAGTGTGCAAAGCAGTAATCAGAGCAAAGGGTGGCTATTTTGAAGAAACTAGAATATAAAACGTTTTCAGTTATTTCACCTTTTTTTGTTAAGTACGTAACTCCACATGTGTTCATTCATAGTTTTGATGCCTTCAGTGAGAATCTACCAATGTAAATGGTCATGAAAATAAAGAAAACAGATTGAATGAGAAGGTGTGTCCAAACTTTTGGCCTGTACTGTACATATGTTGGGGTAAGCTTGTTTCCCGCAGTATAGCCTGTTCCCGCCTCGGTGGCTTGGCTGTCCAAGCATCCCCATGCTCAATGGCCCATGACTGGCCAGGGATGGGTGCTCTGATTGTGGCCGCTGTGTTCATGATCGCCGTTCTATACTTATGAGCTGGCTGATGAGGCTCAGCTGTAATGGAGGCTGCTGGTTTAAATTAATGAGACAGTAAGAGGCTCGGCGGCACCCAACCGAGAGACCTGCTATCCTAGACCTTGGGTGCTTGGCCGTAACACACAAACCTGCCATTTCCCCAGGCATGCTTCAGCTCACTGGGAAAGCGGCTCCGCTATGTCACATTCCTACAACGGTCAGGAGACTTGCTCTATGTTGATGGGTTTTCCAGGATTTGTGACTGTGATCAGGCCTCCAGGCCTCCCTAGACTCTCTTAAGTAAACCGTTAAAGGGGTTAAAGGTGTGCATCTGATAGGGTTATAATGGCAATGTCATGGCAACTAAGATTCCCCCGGATTTATGTGAAGAGCTCACACTTGACAGAGATGAAGAGATATGGTCAGGCAGCAGATGGTGAACGGTACCATGGAGAAGAGAAGTACTTGGACACAGAAATAAGATATGTGGGAATTCATGCCAAGCAGGGATCAGAAACTTATGTGGCTCTCTCCTAGAACTTGCCAGAGGGGTTACCACAGGGATAATTTTAAACGTAGCCTGGTCATAGCAGCCATGGAAATAGAGTCATCTGTTTGGAATGGTTGGATGAATTGCTATGAAACATGCTTGTTTACCACAGTGTTGACCTTAATTTAATCCATTGTTGCATTGAGGAGACTCGCCTTCATTCTTTACCTCAACATCATCAACAATATCCGATGTCCAAGGCTTGCTGCTTTGTATAGGGGAAAAGGGCCAAACTGGGGTTGGGAGATAAGATTATGTATTACCCCCATGGAGCTTGGATTGACCCTGTACGTGTTATAAGGGTGCGGTACAGTCCTGGAAGCTAGGTGTCCTGAAAACCCCCCCTTGTCATGGTAGCACAATCCTCTTTGTACGCTATGTGGACAGGGCTATGCAGCATTATCGTGAGGAGGAGATTAGAACGTCCTGCATCCCCTTTGAGCTGAATGTGACGCTGACTCTGAGCTATGCCTAGTGGGATTGCCCGAGCAAGAGACTGGGGCCCATCACTGAGGACAGGGCCTCAGTGCCTGCCCATGGTAGGTGAGAAGTGGGTTTACCTTGCGTGTACTGATGCGATAGCAGCCAGCTTGCTTTTTGTTCTGGACAGAACACAGGCCTAGGTGCAGACGCCTATAAATAGTGGCATCTTTAGCCTAAGCAGGGTCATTTTACAAGGAACCAGCAGGTTGTGTGCTTCTACTCATGGCATTTTTTTACTGGATATTGTTGTGTTGTCCTTGAGTCAGACATTAACATTTTATCAAACTGATTTTGACTTATGATAGTAAAACACATTTCTGCAAGAAGTAAGAACCATGTTCTGTGAATGCGGTCTCTGCCTCTTATCGCAGATCATTCGATACGACTGAGACGTGTAAATTATGCAGGATGCTAGATCGGTCTTGCTGAGATGGTCTCTGAATGGCTGAGGTGGCCCAAATGAAATGCTCTCTGATTGGCTGAAGTGGCCCATTTAAAATACCTCTTAATTGTTTGAGGTAGCCACCTGACACACCTCAGGCCTTATACCTGAGACACAGTGGTCATGAAGCCCAGTTATCAGTATAAGTGATTTAATTCTAGTTTATAGTTCACATAGCATAATTATTAGCTAAGCCTTTATAGATCTGATATCAAGATTAAGGTAATTCCTGTAATTGTTTCCAGCACCGTAATCAATCGCATTATGGCGAACAGAGATGAAGATGCATATACGTAACTTGCCTGAGGGGGATTTTCATCACACTAACCAATCATCTCTCTGCCTTGCCATTGTGCTAGAGCAGTGTTATCAAGCTGTCATGACTTCAAGGGCTATTCTGCGAAACCCTTTTTGTTAGCTGGAACACTATGACTCTAACCCTGGACTATGAAGCTGGGTGACCTCACTGACGGCCCACAGGAACGATGACGTCCTTCTCCTGGTGCAGATGGGTCTAATTAAGGCTTAAAGTTATGATTCTGCCGTTCGTCTTAGAGAGCGTTCGTCCTGGTTGCACCTTCTCTGGGTTCTGTTCAGATGTTGGCGGAGGAAATAAAGGCTCTGGTTCCCAAATATGGTATCAAATGAACAAGTTTAACGTCCTCAGCTGGCAACGCAACTGTTACTGCGACTTTGCGTACTGCCTTTCTCCTCCGCATCTGCTATGTTCCACCTGTTGTTATTGCTGCCGTCTGTCAACAGCCTGTAAACTGAGAAAAAGTCCGTGTTATAATGCAATGAGTGAAAAAACTGTAGGACTCTTGGTTTTCCTTTGGTTTCCCACAGCGGCAGACAATAACAGAGAAGTATTTAGACAATGGAAGCTTATAGCAGCAAGACTCTGCTCTGCCTGTAACGCTGATGCATTCAGTGAATCCATCTTCATTGTATGTTGTTATTAGGGCTGGCCCTATCACATGGTTAATTAATATTGTTTACATCTTTTGCACCATGTAACATTGTGTTTGCGCATCTTTTGCACCATGTAACATTGTGTTTGCGC
>JAODKN010000001.1:3289770-3304241 GCA_026774425.1 Petrocephalus zakoni | reverse complement strand
ATTGTGTGTTTGCTCCCGCTGTGGCTGCACAGACTAAAGGACGGCTTAGAGTCAACGGCACTGATGGAGAAGATATGCCTATGATGGGGGATAACGAGGAGGGCCTGCCAAGCAGACTGTAAACATGACACCTAATGACATTTAAAAGCAGGTGCCTGCAAATTACACTAGGTGAATGGTCACCTTTTATCAACGCAGCTCAGAAGGAACCAACACAACTACACTACAATATTTTAAAAGCGCATTGGTCTATTGAGGGATTTACTAGAGCTGATTTGCGAAAGTGCTAAGACATTACTTCCAAGCCAGAAAAGGTGTCTTCATTTTTCCAGCTCTCATATAGCCTCTGCCATCCGCTATTAGGTAGAAAGAGCATTCCTCAGAAGTAGGCTGTCCCCAACGGTGAGCAGGAGCTATGAATTTTTCAGAACTACAAACCCAGCCCGAGGGCTTTAGGCATCGATACAAAAAAAATGTCACTGTGGATGTGAATGCGTGTCTGCTTTAAGACGACCTTGCAGAACACGTGGGCTGGGATAACTTGCTAACACCTGTAAACATGATTCTTGGAGACTTCCAACAGAAATATTTAATAATGATAAGCACCAAAACTGTCATTAAGCATCGTCATTCAGCGTTGTCTACAAGCTTATCAACACAATAGTGAGGTCAGGTGAAGAACAGCAGCTCATGAAGTGTACATTCCTCAACCGATGTAATATTCCGGAAGATTCGCTATAGGAGAACAGAAAGGTCACACTGTGTACTGGGAGTCATCTCAGTGATTCTCAGCAGCATTAATGCTGTACTGACTCCACTGATGAATCCGTGAACATTTCTGACCGGGAAAACACTAAAATGCAGGTCAAAATTAGGTCTGTAGGTCTGTACGTTACACATTTCAGGGATCAGCCAGTCAAAAGTCAACTATGGAGATTCTGGAGACGCTGACCCCCGAGCAAAGTGAAACTTGAACAGTCACCATGATTAACAAAACTTTCAGTTGCAGATCTAAGCAAGCCTCTTGAATAAAAGCTAAATTTCAGAGCATTTAAGGACACATTACAAGCATGACAGCCTGAAGATGAAGTACCAAGGAAGACTGTTAGGGCGTGCTAGACATCACCTGGAAACCACCCCAGTGCCACAGCCAGACTCGTCTACTGACTAGGGATGGATGGAAGCAGCCATCACCTGCAAGCGGACTGCCGGAGGAGGCTTGGGTTCCGGCTGAAGAGATGGGGGCGAGGGAAGCGCAGTCCCCGAGGGGCATCCAGAACACGTGTGGAATCCACTCTACACCATGAAAGCAATGGAAATCTAGACCATCAGAAATTTGTCTCACAAAGCCCGACGCCTACGCCGTTTGAAACTCAGACAAGACAGATTTCCACAGAGCCCAGCGCCACAGCGCCAGTCTTTCAAAGGGCTAAGCGCATGAAGGAAATCTGGGATTTTTATCTGCGGTGCGGAGCTTTAGGGTCTGCTATTCACAGGCCTGCAAAGCCATTGGGGACGGCTAATCCGCGACTGGGACCTGTTCCGAGGACAAAGGACGCCTTGTGCAGTTTGTTGATCTTGATCGCTCACGTTTACTCCCACTAACTGCGCTTGGCAGGGATCTTCAGCAAGGCACAGCAGTCAGGGAGATGAAGAGAGTTTGCCAGGAAGCATAGTGGTTTGGGGATGCCCCTCGAACACGTGCTTTTGACTCTCCTCACTCCAAGTGACACGGCCTCAACACACAGCCCCCAATCCTCTGCCTATACTCCCGCTCAGCTGACTAAAGGTGTTTTTGGAGCATTGCATCATAAACTGGACCAGGACAAAAGTCCACCCAAGCCAAGCAGAATAGGGTGCCCAGCTGGACCTATTCCAACATGGAGTACACAGGTAGTGTACAGTCCCTAGTGTACGCAGATTACACACTCACTTATCGTGTTACACTTTCATACTTGTGAATTTATCTCCAGGCAAATATCCAGCTGACTGCACATCTCACCCAAATAGGACAAGAAGCTCCTGAGCTATGAAGTACAGACAAAACTCTATACATGACACTTCTCTAATGTGTCCTAACTCGGTGATTTCAAGAAAAGCCTCATGCCATTCAAATTCTCAGCTGAAAACCTGAGAGAAAAAGGAAAAAAAAACCAAAAAACAATCTGGGTTATTTCCAGACGGATTATTCCAGGCCCTCCAACACTTCTGGCATCAGGCAATTCCGATAGGCATCATTAAAGCTATGGTGATAACCTCTGGCTTATCTTTGTGTTTAATTACAGTAAATGCTCTTTATAAAATGTGCTACTCTGACAACTGACTGCTAGCTTTTGGGCTGTGCCTTCACCAAACCAGCACACTGACAACTAATTTGCCTGAAGGTTTAAATGAAGCAAATTTGAAATGAACCTAAATTAAACCGTGCAAGTGTGCCAATCCCCCTGGTTCGCTCATTCCTTGTTGCATGTTTTGTTTTGCAAGGAGCCATGACTGCTGACGGTACTTTCTTGGAGGGTGAGCAAAATCCAGAAGACGCCATGTGTCAGCGCGAGGTTGTAAAGTGAAACACGCGAGGGGACGAGTCACTTCCTGGGAGACGGTCAGTGCACGGCGTCATCGGGCCTCGGGGCCAATTCCACGCTTGGCTGGCCAAGACCATCACTGGGGAAGGGAGCACGTCTAATCCGTGGGCCAGTTCTGCAAAGAAAGGGGAGGCAAGGAAAGTGTGGGCTGTCTACAGCCCACCCAAGGGGTGCCAGGAACACGGACATCAGCCAATCAGGATGAGATGACGAGAGCTTCTCCCTAATACTGCAGACCTGCACAAAACCGGCCCGTCTCCTAGAAGCAAGATCCATCGATTAACGGCAAAAGGTCCCATCCATTTCAATGTTTCGAAGCTTTCAGCTGTAGGCCATCGCACACGAGGGGAAGAGTGCGGTAATGAAGATGTGTGCCTCATATATGACCACCCACATAAGACACCTTCACTCTGGCTAGCTTCCAGCAGCCTCACCACGGACGCAGCCATTCTGCATTCCAGAGTCGCTTAATAAGCTCAATAAAACAAGAAGAGAAAATCACTTCAGTCAATCAGCGAGCCACAGCTCACAGCCAGGGATCGCCCGACACCTCGCTCAGTAGGAAATAGAGCCCTAGCTATTCCGATAGAAGGAGTATAAACATGACTCCTGAAGACTACACTTAAAATGCAACAGAAACCTGCACTCTGTTCAAAACATGTAATCCAGTCCTCTCGGACAACCCCGACTCTTACGGCTGACTATTCTTTCTAATCGAGACAAGGTAATTAAATCGATGAGTGAACACATGGGGATGGTCTTAATTAAAGCAAAGGAAGGTCACAGCAGCTATCAGCTATCTGAAGATTCTCAGGCCGGTGATGAATGATCATGTATTCAGGACAGGGGCTAGGCCACCATGTAACTGAAACGGTGCTGTCCTAGCCCCTGGAACCCAAAATCGCCTGCCCCAATCTTACACCAGCTCTGCAAACATGGTACCAGTCCAGCCCACAGGACAGAACTCCCTCATCACTGGCTTACGGAAAATTTTAATAGACTTCAAATTTAAAAATGTATGCTAATTTAATTAAACTGATAATGCGTTATCATCAACAATAATAATACTACTGAATCATGTCCTGCATAAACATTTTTTGTTCTTTTTAATATCTAGCCAGCTCATGGGTGCTGGGCACAGAAACTATTGCGACATTCATTAAACATAAAAGTAAAAAAGAAAAATCAAAAGCTGAGGAGCATTTGATGCACACGCGCAGTAACGAAGCAGCGGACGCTCCCACCAGAAGGACGACCACGTCGTCGGCTTGTTGTCATGCAGACGGCAATCTCTGCCCCTCAAACCGCACAGAGGACGACCCGTCTTCGGAGAAATCTCAGCAGTAACTTCAGAAGCAATTCTGAAATACTGACTACTGCAGGCTGGACATATTTCGCTTAATCCAGTTATGGCTAGAGGTAAAATCTGATAAGACAGGCCAGAAACAGAAAGTTTTTGACTCTCTGATTTTCTGATATGCCACAGCTCGTTTTCTCATTAGAAAACACCCAGTTGGGCACATACCACTGACAGGTGGAAACGGAAAAGGTCTGGTGAGAGTGCTGGGGAATCACCAGTAAGTCCCATGACTGCTACAAGCGTGGGCCATCAGAGGGCCGCAATTCACCAGGATGGGAACCAGACGCAGCAAATGGCTCACTGCAGCTTATTTAGAAATCTGAACGTCTCGCCTGTTAGAGAAGAGCAAACACTGAACACCCCCCTACTCGATCAATTTTTAACGAAGTGGGAGGCCTCGCCGAACAACGGAATACAAAAATAAATAAATAACAGAAATACCCAGATGCGGGTGGGGTTGGAGGGGTGGGGGGCACAGGCAGTCCGGCGGTTCCCAGACTGGCGAGCGGCTCCAGGCTTGCATTGATCACACACCGATTTGCAACTGAGCGACTGTAAAAACGCTGAGCGCTGCAGACCAGCGGGCCGATCTAACACACTGCATTAATTCAGAGGTTAGAAGCAGATTAGCATCGATTCCACTGTCAGCAGGGCGGATCTGGGGACGGGTTTATAACCTAGCCTATAAAAAGGACAGAAGCCAACATTAACAAAAAAAGTTATCTAAAATTCTACAGTCCTAACACCACGAAATTCCTTCTTGCAGGTTTCCTGTGAGATATTTCCTTTTTTGCGAGCCTGCTGATTTTTTTGTGATATTCCTTGAAGGTCTTAAGCGGCATTGATTTTCCCAGAGTGCAGACGGAGGTAAATAAACACACATAAGCCTTTTATTCATGTCATTGTTTTTAACGCGCTGCCTTCTATTACGGAGCGTTATAGACCCGAAGGGATCGTTTCTCAGCCCGAGGAACCAATTAGTGCCTCATCAAACATACTGTAGGCTCCTTTTACATTTTGAATGTAACACACGTTAAACGGTGGCCAGTATGGTGCTAGACGGAGTTGAATGACCCCCAAAAGGTTACAGTCACAGGAATCTGACAGCTCGGTACTCGACTGACCTCCAGGTACCATAAAACGAGCGTATCCGGGAACACGGGCCGCAGATGGCGGGGCGTTTGACCTCAGCGGCTCACACATCAGTACTGCTGCCGGAACAAACACTTCAGTTTCTGCGTGAAAGGCACCGTTAAATTCCGTGGCACCAAAAATACCCTGGGGGAGGCCGTAGCCACTGCCTGCGGTGACAAGACCATCACTCGCTCAGCGGGGGCTCTGCTGCTCAGGCAGTCCCCGTGCTCTCCAGTTGTTCACTCAGTGACAGTCCTGTTCCCAGGACGGACTCCGCGTGATTCTCTCCAGTGCTCCATGTGTGGCCGTGCAGTTATGGAGGGAGCGTGACGAGGGACTGAGCAAAACGTAACAAGGGTAAGAAATGACAATGGTGTCCCGTTTTCGACCAAAGACGTTCAAAATTACCAACATCCTTAAAAAACAATCAAGATGTGTAACTCAAATCGACATATGGTTCTTTCCATGCAAATCTCCCTGTGATATACATGCCCGCTGCTGTATGCACTAGAATTTACCCACCGCAGGAACGGCGGAGCAGATTAATCTAGTGTCAGCTCTTACTAATTGTCGTTAAAATGTACAGCAGAACTGCAGTGAATACAGGAATGCTGCTTGTCCTGGGAACGCTACCCAGAAGTCGCCCCCCCGGCGCTGGGGACACGTTCGTAATCATTATGGCTGGCATTGTATTATCCTTGCAGAATTGCCTTAAGATTAATTTACTGCACAGAACAAAAGGGCGCTTTGCCGTAGAGCTGGAGCCATCAGAGCCAGGCATTATTCTGGTCAGGTGGCCGATCCGAGCGTCGGGATCAGAAGCAGCAGGACGGGCTGAAATGCCAGCCCCCCCGCACAGGGACTTTGGCGTCCCACACCAACAGGAAATGATTACCGTTCCTTTTGTCTGATCTGATCGGCCTTGATAGAGATTGGGACTCAGTCACATAGTCGGGGGCCAGGACACGTGGAAGGGCCATGACAGACCATGCTTAAAAAACTACCGGGAATTCACCCCCCCTCCCCACGAGCACCCCAGACCCCCAGGCTCAGTCTCCACTAATCCCCATAAGAAAGAAAAGCCAGATGGTTGGGAACAACTGCCGCAGAGCGCACGGAGATGCCTGGAGTTCCTACCATGGTTTTGTCCATGTTTCGGGTTACCGATGGGAGGCCCACAGAGTGTCGGACCGCCAGGGCCCTGCAGGCGGGAGGCCGGCCCGGCCAGAGGTTGGGTTACTGCTTTGCACCTTGGTGCCAGGGACGGACAGCGACTTTCCGACTCGTGGAGTATCCGCTGTCAGAACCCCAGCACCCTAAGCGGCTTCTGAGCACCATCTTCTGCCATTCTTAGCCAGCACAGGTATGAAAAGCCCTTCACTTCTAATCTCTTACTGTCCCCAAGATTACTCCGCCATCTCTGGCCCCGACTGGAGGAGCATGCATATGCCCGGAGCATGCTTTGCTTTACCATGGAAAAGTGTGGAGTTCCTACACTTTCCTTCTATCTGTACAGGGGCTGCTTTAAGCTCAAGTCTCTGATATTAATTCTTACAGACTGGGGAAGGGGCTCAGGGGATTCAGCACATCTGTTGCTTAATTCCTAAATGCATCATCACCAGATGAGAGCAGGACAACAGTGGTGTGGTTGCAAAGCAGAAAGGGGGTTTAAAGCTAATGTTATTCTGGCTTCTGCAATAACAGCTCTACACAGAGACTCTAGGCTGAACTGAGGTCCAAATTGAGTTGTTCAGTGCTCACAGGACAGTGGATCTCTAAAGACAAAACCACCGCACCCTCATTGGTTCTCTGGGGAGAAGGAGGAACTGAGGCACTCTGGGTAAAGTGATGCAAGGCACACTTCACTCTAGGCTAACAAATCAAGTTGTGCAACATGATAAAATGTGACATTCGACATTTAATTTTTCAATGCTTCAGGGACAGATCAAAGGGAATTGTGTTTGGCTGGTGTAAAAGTCTATGTTTTCAAACCATAAACCACTCCACTTTACGCCCTCAAAACAAATTCCTTATGTGCAGTATACTAACTTTGCCTGTTTTAAACGACTCTCCTGTTCATTCCTGAACTGCACACACTGTCTGATCCAATAAACCCATTTAAGGGAATAAAACACTGCAGAGCATGGAAAGAATATAAGTAAACCAGTGTAGGTGCATGTAAAATATGTCATGACAAACCTGTCGAGGAACACACCACAGTTACACAATCTGCTCAGCTGTAATTACTCCATCCACCGATCCTGTTCTCAAACACGGCATCGTTTCCCACACTTGGGACTTCCGACTCGCATAATACAATTAGCATACATGTCTTGTGCATCAGCAATTAACTGAGAGCCAAAGCAACTAAAAATAAAAAAACAAGACACGGGAAGACTATCAGAGATGGTGTCTACTTACCCAGAAGACCAGGTTGAAGAGGAACATCATGTATTTTAAGCAGCAGAGGCAGCCTCGAGCCATGTTCAACTTCTTGAATTCTAGAAGGAAGACAAAGGAGAGGTCCAGGTAAAACACCACGTATTTGCTGCCCTTGGCGGTGCTCTGCTTCTCCTCGGCCTTGTCTCCGGGGCCAGCAGTGCCAGCAGCGACCGTGGCGCTGGAAGTGTCCCGTCGGCTGGTGGAGCCGTAGAAGGCACCGGCAGTGAACCCGCGGCCCCCGAATGGCCGGCCTGAGGAGGACGCCCTGGCGAAATCAGAGTCCCGGCTGTCCACGGAGGGGCTGCGGTGGATGGCAGACTCCTCGCTACTCGATTTCTCCATGCTGGGGGGCGGTCGTCACTGCAGGGGGCCCAGACACAGCCCAGACCATGTCTCTGAGCACAGGTGGACCGACTGGAAAGTCACCTCCGCTGCACCGCGCCCCTCAGCGGCTGGCAAAGTTTCTCTGCAGACAGCTCGTACGGAGAGGAGAAGCACACGTGTCCCCTGTGCAACACGCTCTTGCACGCTCACAGCCCCACGTCTGGCAGCAGCTCTCTAACGGAGCGGTTATCAGTCCTCATGCTCCCCGGTCACAGGACGAAGCAGGGCAGGGAAGACCCCCATCCAGTGCCTCTGGTTCCAATCTGCGCTCCTAAGTAACTTCTATGGCGGCGTCCTCTGGCTCCTCTGCAGCGATCCCCAGCTGCTCCTCTCGGCACGCTGGCCCTCGCTCTCGCTCTCGCTCTCGCGCGGGGAGCTGGGGCTTCCCACAGCTCGTAACTTTCCTCACGCTCTCCTATCTCACGCTCCTCGTACCAGTGCAAGCGTTTCTCCGTCCCTAGTGCACACTCGCTCTCTTGCTCGCTCTCGCTCCCCTTCCACGCTCAGCTGTTCTGACCCGGTCTCTGTCTGCGTGGCTCCTGCATACAGATTCTCCGCTGTGGCACCGCCCCCCCCCATCTCTCTCTCTCTCTCTCTCTCCCAGACTGTGCCTCTCCTCCTCCATGCAGCCCCCTTTTTCCTGCTCCAAATGAGAACATGGGAGGGGTGATAGGGTAGCCAATCAGTGCACCCACTCGGGGGGTTTGGCCCCACCCCCTTCTCTAAATAAGCTTGTTAGTACTGCACCTATACAAGTTCAGGGCTTTTATCTATGCAACGGTCCCTGCGTGGGAATGCCAGCGAGGACGACGGTGAATTAAAAAGAGGAAATTTAAATTAAAAATCATCAGGCGAGAGGAAGTTGAGGACAATGGTGTGTGTGCGTGTGTGTATGTGTGTGTGTGCATGCATGCGTGTGTCAGAAGCTAACATTTTAATAACCAAGCAGACTTTCTGCTCCCTCTCAGACGAGAGCCTCAACTGAGCTGTTGACACGGGGACTGTGTCACTGCCCATCAGTCCCTTTGCACGGGGAGGGCGACGTTTGGACAAGGCTGCAGGGGCAGAGTGGGCACAGCACCCACATAACACTATAACACTATAACACTGCCCAAAAAGACACCCCCACCCTGCTCCAACTCTCAAAATTACATGACTCGTCCACAAAGCCACGCTGTTAAACGGAGTACCAGAACCACAGACGTCGGCTGCAGAGCCCAATCCGCCACCTAAGTATCATTTTAAATAATCATCAACTACTATCCCAGGCAACAGACACAGTCTTTGATTTCAGCCATTTAAATGCCATAAAATTTTAGGATGCAAACTGAAATAAGGCAGCATAAACTACACCTGGCTGTTTAACATTCTGTGGTTACATATTGAATTAATAAGCATCACCCCTAGCAGTTCCATGTAGGGTAGTTGAATTATAATTAACATAACACCACTAACACAGACATTCACACCGGGAAGCGATGGTGTTCAAGAGGGCACCAACAGATAACACACACTGCACAGCCTAGCTAATACATTCATAAAGCGACATCCAAAGACAAGACGATACATAAGAAAGAAATAGGGGATTATCAATAGACTTATCACCCTTTTCAGTGATGTATCTTGGGGCAAGTGGCGTCAAAACTGATTTAAGGTGCACAGCCCACCGGCGGTTGAGTGTCGGGCATGTGTGGCCTCCACTTAATATCTGCTACTGTATTTGACGCCAGATTCCAAACACTCTACAATCATACTTTGACGCGATGCTTGCCTTCGACACGACAGCCTACTAACGACACTCCAGCACGCATTGGGGGAGGATTGCTAGTTTGTGCATCACTCAACAGGCATCAAAAAAAAAGCACTACGGAAAAAATTATGCATTATATGTCGTCTCTCCACAGATATCTCCAGAAGCATCTAGCAGGACAACAGGACAAAGAGGTCTTTTGGAACTTCCCACAAACAGACGGACAAACCAGTAATTCCTTGGCAGCACTATTAGCAGGTAAACCTGAATCCAGAGACAGATGGGAGACTGTTAACTGAATGGTCTTAAGGTTAATCCACTAACCACTCGTATTTACACATATTCGCAGGTTGATTTCCCTCTGGGTATGCCCCCAGTTCCTCCCTTAAGCAGCTAAAAACTGCTCGGAGGAAGTTCTGTGATTCATTGGGTGATGATAGCAGATTACACAAAGTCATGGGTCAGAGTCATGTATGATTAGCATAGATGATAGCCGTAATCTATGCTAATCTCTGTTAATGGGCCAAAGCCTTCAATGCATCAATCACAGGTCAATTATAATGCGGAAAGTATCACTTATTGATTCCTTAAGGCCATAATGTTTGATGGACTGACTATCTATGCACATTATAAACTCCCTCCCACCCCATGTGGAGGAAGAACAGGACAGAAATCAATGCGGACTCACTGCACATCAAATCAGAGATCCGTCACGCATCCCCCATTAAGGACACCTCTGTTACCATCCTGACCACCCCCACTCCACATTCAGGCATTTGCTAATTCTAAATCACAAGTCAGGCACATTCATCACGTTGACGTCGAATTAATCCAAACAAACAATAAATCCCCACCACACTCTACTCTCCAGGATAATTCGGTGAAAGTTCATTGAACACCTCAGGAGAATACATTAGCCAAATGTAGTATAAAGCACAGATACATTACTATGACATGCATCGCTCTAACTACAGCAAACACTACTCCTCTAAGAGTACCAAGGCTTCGCCGTCCCAATTTAAATTGGGGGGGGGGGGGGGTGTGAGGACGACAACAAAAATCCAGGTCTTGCAGACTAGAGGTGCAACACAGGCCTGAGTGTGTGAATCAGCCAAGCAGTGATGTGAAAGCAATATTGGGACTGAAGGAGCTGATCATAAGATTTGACGAAGAAGCTACAGGCTGGAATTCAGGTGGGGGGTATAAGACATCTTTGAGCTGAGGAACAGTGTGTGATGTGAGGTTACAAAAGAAGATTACAGCTGTTCCGGGACGAGTGTTAGGCTTCAGCTGCTCCGACTGCAGAACAAATCTGGAAAACCTTAGACACACCTGGAATGTAAACCTTTATCATTCCAGCGTGGTGACAAAGCTCCCATCGGTCACAGAATCCTTCCAAAGCACAGCTGAGAGTCCTTCACTTACTGCACTGAAGAAATCACGTTGAGAGCAGGAAAGAATGAAGACGCTTCCATCAGATTTTCTAGCTAAAAACATGCAGCCGAGTTGTGATGACACAGGAGAAGCTCACAGAACCAGCTCAGACCATCAATGTTCATGCCATCTGCTTTTCTCAGATGCAGCTCTGCATATGCCTGGCCGCTAGATAAAGCTTGCTTGGGAAGAAGTGACCATTTCCTCCCCTGGTTACCAGAGCTGAAACCACAGAGGGGAAGCCAAGTCTCTTGGAATGGCCAGGAACCCTAAGCAGCATCAGATGATTTGGGAGAACTTTTACCACAGCTGGGCTTCAAGGCCTGGGTGCAAGCTCTCGATATGAGGCTCCTGGTTTCAGGTTAAGCCTCTGCTATCTCCCAGCATGCTGCAGAAGGATCCACTGCAAGTAGAAGGTATCAAATGCCCCTGCATTTTAAACAGCCAACATCTTTTTGATTTGAAGTTCGAAGCACAGGGCAGGGAAAAGAAAATAGCTCTAAATGTCAAGCAATCATTAATGATGGTGGAATTCTGGGAATGGGAAAAGGCCGAGGAGCAAAGTGAATCAACGGCGAGTGAGAGGACTCACTTATACGCCAAGCCTGATTACTCAGCATTCAGCAGATGGCTTGGACATGTCACCTGTACTGGGCAGGCTAACTGTTTAAGTGATGCTAATATAATTTGATTTTCTCTCCGATAAGCCGCCCCTCCAGCCCACAGTAGCTGACTCCTAGCTAATTCCCACCACAGACAGCAGAACAGCTTCTCCTTGGCAACACCCAGGAGCGGATAAGGAGGCCGTCTAGGCTGGGGAAGTAGATGTAGAATTTCTGGGAATGCAAAACTGAATGAGTAAAGTATTTGTAAATGGTTTCAGGGACGTGCGAGAGAATTCAGCATTCCGTATTGCAACTTAGGCAAAGGCCTTGAGGCATCCTCTGCGGAAAAAAAGTTCTTACATTTTTTAAAATAAGGTTTATCGTGGTGCTGATTAATGGTATAGGTGGAAATAATTTGCCTTACACTTCCAAGGGTTGTGGGTTCGAGCTTCCGCTCTGTGGGCATGGAGCTTGCATGTTCTCCTGGTGGCACAAGGATTTCCTGTTGGGGCCCTGACTTCCTCCCATAGTCCAAAGACATGAAGTCAGGCTAATTAGCATCTACACACATTTCCCATAGTGTATGACTGTGAGAGATCTGTGCCGGACCAGCATCCCATCCAGTGTGTACTCTGCCCAGTGTCCTTTACTGCCTAGAATCAGCCACTGGTACCTCCCACAGCCCTGACTGGAATAACAGGTTAGAACTCAGACAGATGGACACTTCATTGATTTGACAATAGGTGCCATCATAAAAGGTAACAGACACACAGCTATTTGGGTCAATGCCAAGGAAAAGCATTTCTCATTGGGCACATAATATCCCACTTCCTGTTTCTGCCGTACAGGCTGGTGTCGGCACAAAGCCCGGACCATCCGCAACATGAACTCACGACACAGAAAAGACCCAGAAGTGAAAGCAGACAGTTGTGGTGTTAAAAACTAGAAGACATCAGTTTTTACAACAAGAAATCATTTCATTCGCCAAGACATTCACTTGAGCTGAATTTAAAATTTTGCATAACGACACAGATGAATGAGTCAGAAATGAAGATGATTAATTTTGTCCTGTGCTTATCCGGAAAATATAGAAACATATTTTGAAACACTCTATTAAAAGTCAATTAAAGTCACAGAATAACCACTATTCCGTGGCTTTTCAGCTATCCGAAAATTTGTCAAAATTATGAAAATAACATTTTTAGCATGCATAAGTACATATACATACATATCTAAGCATACACACATTATAATATATATAATAATAATAATAATAATTATTATGTGGGGACATTGGGTCCCCACAGTCATTGTGGTGTTGATCTCCTCACGCAGTTCCCATGAGGACTTTCTTCTGTCCTTAAGACTGAGAATACAACAAATATCAGATGAAGTGAGACCTACTGTTTTTAATCCACTTTTAAAACTTCAATATTTGGTATGTCCCCCGTTTGCAGCAATTACAGCAGCACATATTTCCTGAGAACTTCAACACTAATGGTATGCAATGCCTTCTGCAACTCAAGCCAAAGGCTTTCTTTTGAATGTTTGAATGTCCAGTTTATTTTTCAACTCGCCCCAAATTTGTTCGATAGGGTTGAGGTCCGGACTTTGAGGGGGCCAGTCCATCATTTTCAATGTTCCAGCAGACTCTGTCACAGGCAGCTCCGGCAATAGTTAGAAGAATGTTTAGGGTCATTGTCCTCTTGGAAAATAAGACGACTCCCAGATGGTACTCCACGCCTCACCAGAATGCTGTATACTTTCTTATCCAGGATGCCATCAATTTTCACTAAGTCACCTGTTCCTGAGGCTGAAACGGCACCACACACCATAATAGACACTCCTTTTAATCTCTCTCCCCCTTCCTCCGTAGAACATACACTCTTCGCTTGTCGCCAAACTGTTCAAACTTGGCCTCATCAGTCCACAACAATACCAAGCTTCCTTTGTCCATTTCTTGTGTTCTTTTGCAAATTTCAGGCGTTTCATTATATTGTTCTCTCTCAAAAATGCTATCCTGCCCACAACTTCTCCCAGAGTCCGATGTACAGTTCCCGAGGACACTGATGCACCGTCAGTCATTGTGGTGCTGATCTCCTCACGCACTTCTCATGAGGACTTTCTTCTGTCCTTAAGACTGAGAATTTTGAGATGCTTCACTCCCTTGCCTTCGCTTCCTACCTCTCCCCTATCAGTTCTGGTATGAATTGGCAGCATCATGGCGGTCTAACGTGTACTTTACAGTGCTTGGACTGCCTCTCAAGTCTGTGGCTATGCGGCGGTAACCCCAGCCAGCATCAAAAAGGGCCTTTATTCGAACCCGTTGCTCGCTGGTTAGCTCCTTCTTCACCTTAGGAAGAGCACTGTGTGGTTCAGGACTACTGTACGTCTCCAGGCTTTGGATTTATACCAATTGGTCATGCGGCCTCAGTGAGAAACCCTGATGTTACCAGTCACTTAATGAGCAGGATGGACCTTGTACATTCAAAAGAATTACTCAGCTGTGCCCTAAGACTCTGGCATCACCACCAGTGTAACCATGATCACACCTGACCGTGATTACACAAGTAATCTGACGGCTTCTGTGAAGGAACATGATTGTGTGACATTGAGAGTGAAATAAGCCCAGCTTGTTTTTTGTAAGGAACATGATTGTGTGACATTGAGAGTGAAATAAGCCCAGCTTGTTTTTTGTAAGGAACATGATTGTGTGACATTGAGAGTGAAATAAGCCCAGCTTGTTTTTTGTAAGGAACATGATTGTGTGACATTGA
>JAODKN010000001.1:3273673-3288124 GCA_026774425.1 Petrocephalus zakoni | reverse complement strand
CCCCCCCCCCCCCCCCCCCCCCCCCCCCCCCCCCCCCCCCCCCCCCCCCCCCCCCCCCCCCCCCCCCCCCCGCTGTATTAAACACAATGTAACAGAGCCTGTGGGATTCTGCAATCATTTACAGTATGACACTGGAGGCCACGGACACAGCCAAGTCTGTGGTAGAAGTCCAGGCTGCTGGAAGAAGCTTCGAAAGGGCTGGAATGGAAGACGACGTCCCTCATACGCCAACATACGCATTATCCCACAAGTGTCCCTGAGCTTCCCAGGGAAAAATGGGATAAACAGCAGCTGGGTTATCCAAAGAAAGGTTCATTTGGCACATTGTAAAGCTGCCACCTCACAGCAAACTCCTACAGCTGGTTCCTACCTGCCGCACCTTGGCGGATTCTGTCAACGCCATTGGCGAGATCCCCAGAGGTCCCCAAAACAAAAACTGACGCGCGGCACGCTCATGGCAGATTATCGGTGTTGCGGAGGACCCAGGTCTAGTTTGCTCGTTGCACGTGGATGGAAATTTTAGTATTTGGGTCACAGCAAGACACACGGAAATGCGGCAGGGAATTTCAGATCGGCTACAGTTTTTCATTACCTCATTTGTATTTAAAGCAGGCAGGTTGCAGTACGCAGGGGCAGCTGTGCAGAGAGCAGCCAAAGAGCCTTGGGTTTTTCACTCCACCGAAGGTTCCAGAAATATAAACACTGGGACTAAATCGGAGGACCAGGGCCTCGAGTCCCTCAATAGCAAAAGCGGGTTCAACCCGCTGGAAGTGATGGTCTCTGCGCCGGCCCACGGCACGTGTGCCACCATGACCCCGTATAGCTGCGATACCGACAAGCTCATCAAGGCGCTGACAGCGGCCAGTGACCCCCAGCGGCCTACACTCAGCGGATGGAGGCTGGACGGCTGCCAGGGAGCTCGATGGTCACGTGCCATCTGCAGCTAAACTGGACCACAACCAACGGAGACTGCGGCTGAAAAGGCCGGGAGCTCAAGGGAATGGCTACGCAATATATCCCGTCAACATTCTGGCGGTATCGCTGGTAGGGCTTTCGCCAGGAGACGCCCAACATATAAGAGAGGGGGTACTTTGATCTCGGGGGGGAAATTTGTGCACGAATTGCAATAAACACACAATAACTAATTAATCCCACCACCCTCAGTTTAAACCCACAGACGCACTGAAGATGAATGAATATTGTAAAATGCAAATTAATATCAAGATGATTATCCTTCCACCCAACCCCTGGGCCTGAGTTTTTTCCTAGGAGAATGGCACAGTGTTAATGATCATACCGCAAATTTTAGTTTGTGGATAGAAACAGGAAGCACACCAATTAACCGATTTACATTCAGACGTCGCTAATCAACATTTAAGGTGGCGATTCCCTTTGGGGGGGGTTAACACAAACAAGGTGCGGCTGCCCATTATTGGTGGGGTTGTCCCAGCACAGCTGGCCAGTCTCGATACCGCAGGAATCTTCCGAGCATGAAGCCGCAAAGTACATACGTTCCGCTTCTACAGGAACGCTGCGAGTAACATTCCAGGTGGAGCCAAGCAAAAAGGAGGTGCAGATCTGGCGTTACCAGGATATAAGGTGGCCAGCCAGCCTTACCCCCATAGCGATGCCCGGTCCCGGTGACGAGAGAAAAGCCGCGAGATTCCAATCCGACATTATTCCCAGGCAGGCATCCCACGAGATTCCAATCCGACATTATTCCCAGGCAGGCATCCCACGAGATTCCAATCCGACATTCCCAGGCAGGCATCCCGCTCCTCTTTGGCCTCCCGAGCACCTTCGCCCGTGCATTACGAGATCCAGGCACCCCCCCAGAAAAAAGGAAAAAGGACCCTAACTCTAACCGCCGAGAAGCAGGATAAGCAGAAGCATGGGCAGCATTTCCAGGGAGCAAAAAAAGTGCTCCCCCCCTCCCACAGGTTTTTTTACACTGGGTCCTCATACTGTAATAACTGCAAATTCTCGTACACGCACACACACACACACAATGGGGGTGGGGGGGAGTGCACTTATTCTTGTCTCCTGCAAATGCCACCCATGGTCCTCCCCCTCTCTGGGGTTACATTTGATGTCGGTATTAAAGTCGTCCCGGGGGGGGGTCATATTCACCACTTTGGTTCTGTAGGTAAAAATCTTCCTCGACCCTGGTGGGGATGTCATAAGATCCCTCACCTATAAAGCCTCAATCCCTTATAAAGTTTCACTTTATATTTCTATCATTATATGGGTTAAAAATCCCCAGCCTGTGTCCAAGAGAGCGGTACACTTAATGCCCCCCCCCCGGCGTCCTTGCACAGTGACCTACAGAGAGAAGCATCCAGTCTTCACCTACCGCTGGCACAGACAGAAGGAGGCTATGTAGCCCTCAGGCCAGGGGCATCCGCGGCAACGCGAGCCGGCAGCCAGGCCTCAGCGGCGACGCGAGCCGGCAGCCAGGCCTCAGGCCAGGCCTCAGCCAGGGGCATCCGCGGCGACGCCAGCCGGCAGCCAGGCCTCAGCCAGGGGCATCCGCGGCGACGCGAGCCGGCAGCCAGGCCTCAGGCCAGGCCTCAGCCTGGGGCATCCACGGCGACGCCAGCCGGCAGCCAGGCCTCAGCCAGGGGCATCCGTGGCGACACGAGCCGGCAGCCAGGCCTCAGCCAGGGGCATCCGTGGCGACACGAGCCAGCAGCCAGGCCTCAGGCCAGGGGCATCCGCGGCGACGCCAGTCAGCAGCCAGGCCTCAGCCAGCTCCTGCGCGCGACCGCATGCTGGCCAAGCAGAATTCACTCCTGCCTACTGCCTTTGAAATATGGTCTCTCTCGTTAGGTATTCACCATTTGTATTGTTCTTCTATAATAGCAGATCTAGCACATTTTCTACAGGATCAACACTAAAGCCTCAAAAAAACATTTTCTATAACACTATAATACCTCTATAAGTGGGGGGAATCTTGGACCTTTATGAAGAAATAAGGTAGTCACACACACACACACACACACACACACACACCCCTAGACAGTCCCATTCCCTGTGGGAAATACTCACACCTAAAACCTCATCCAGTATTCTTGGGAGGGAAAAAATAATAATAAAGGGATGAAACCCTGTAAACCCTGACGCCCAGTCAACGTGGCATGCGAGCAGAGCATGAGATGCTGGCTGACTGCGGGAGGCGAAGTGCTCGTGCCAGAAGGGAGCTCACCGCGAGGCCCTGGCACTGAACCACCTTTTAATATTCATCACGGCACATCTCATTAAACTGGCATATTTTTAGTGCTCGCGATGACGGGGCGGTGATCAGTATTCCGGCAGCCATAACAAGGAGAGAGCGGCCTCTGCACGGGCTCTCAGCCGCTGCCCTGACCCGGGGGAGGGGAGGAGGGTGATGCCGGGGCAGGAGTTTCCCTAAAAATGGCCGGAGAGTGGCCTGATCCAGCCGCTCAAAAAGCCAAACGGGAGCGAGACTGCGGCACTGGAGGTTATAAGGGCACCCGGGCTGTTCCACGAGCAGCGATGCCGGCCCACAATCTCGCCAAGGTGCTAATTGGCTCGAATATCCAACAGAGTCATTTTTCATGGAGATCGGATAAATTCTAGGCCACCTTGACTGAAGAAGTGAGCACAGCACGCCCCCCTGAACTGCCCTGCCCCCCCCCGACATTGCCATTTTGATCGATGGGAATGTGACAAAGCACGCAGCGTCGGAGCCCGTACACAACATTCCCCGCGGAGAGCCTGGCTTCCCCTCGGCTCTGCAGCTAGCTAAAACAGCATCAATAAACTGAGACGCACTCTGCTAATTCGCCCGGGCTCTTCAGTGTACCTGAGCACTTAAGGACCCGACTTACCTAATCATCTCCCTAATTGAACTAATTTAGCCTTCTGCAGCTCTCCCCTCCCTCTTCGTTAGCAGTACAGATACACATGCACCCACCCAGCGGGCCAGCCTGACGCGGGGCCCACGGCCGCCTGCTCTCGCTCGGCACGCAGCCTCCCTCTTGCCGGTAACCGTTAAATCCATACCACTGACTAAAATATTGATTCATCACTTTGCAGGGGAATGAAAGCTGAATGTCACAGGTGATAAATTCCATTTTGCTGAAGTAGGGGTGGGGGGGGGATACATATTCATACAGACGGCTGGAACGGGGACATTACTGAGGAGGGGGCTGACAGCAGAGTCTCGAAGAGGGCTGGTGGAAATGGGCAAAGCCGAAACTGCAGAGTTACGAGCACAGTGGAGTGAGGCCCCAGGCGGGAGAGGGCCGGACGGTTGGCGAGGGCCGGGGAGCGGGGACCAGGGGGCGAGGGCCGGACGGTTGGAGTGGGCCGGGGGGCGAGGGCTGGGGCGCGGGGGCCGGACGGTTGGCGAGGGCCGGGGGGCGAGGGACGAGGGCCGGGGGCCGGGGGCCAGCACAGTGTCCGGAGCAGGAAAGGCGGCTGCGTTTAGCAGCACCAGCCACATAAGGCTGGTAACACATCCAAAAGCGCGATTACAGTACCACGCTCTCCCCTGTGTACAGATTCACACATTTCACTTTTAATTGCTTGTTTTGGTTATATTTCACGACACTCTTCTTGTTTAAATATAATGCCTTTTCCCCCCATCAACAGCGCATCCCAATTAAATGCAGAACTGCTATTTTCCTAATGCCAGCAAAATGTTAGGTAATTAAAACCTTACATTTAGGAGAGTGACGCACTAATCACCTGGGAGGGGATAACGATCAAATTCCCCACTTTTCTAAGAGAGGCTCAGAGTTCAATCAATCTGCCAAATGCCAGAGAGTGCCCGGTGACAGTGACAGCGAGAGATGGAACATCATCCGCCCCCCACTTCCGAGGAACAGTGGAAGCTCTCGTTCCTGATGGGGGAAGAGCAGGGACTCAGTGCCACCTCGGGTCAGTCCGGGGGTCCTGGGCCACAGTGTAAAACGGCCCAGTTACTCTGGCTCACACAGCAAGGGGTGGGGGGGGCTACAGTCATGCCCGTAGCGCACATCATGCAGCACTAACATGTCAGTGCTAACGGGCCACGCTGCAGCCGGAGAGAGACAGCGGGCCGCCGCCATGCCTCAGGGGCTCTAAAGATAGACCGGCGAGAGAGGCCGGCATAGACGGAGCAGGCGCGGCAGACGGAGGGAGGGAGGGAGTGAGGGAGCGAGGGAGGGAGGAAAAGGGAGGAAAGGAGGAGAGGAAAATCTGAGCAAAATGAACATGTGCCGAAAAAAAGTGACAATCTGTTTGATTAAGGTGGCAATTTCACAGCTGAGAAGCTAAAAGGAGGGAGGCGGGAAAAAGGGAAATTCTGACGGTTGTTTATGTTCAGTTTGGGCGAGGATTGGATGTCAGGTTTCCACACGGATCGGCAGTAAATCGGATGGTTCAGATTAAGCGCCAAATCGGGGGGAAAACCCCCCAGAGGAGGAGGCTGACCAGCCAGCCTTCAGCTACGGTGGCGGCTACATCGCATGCTAATGAACATCTGCCACCCCCTCTGCAAACATCCGTCCTCGCTAACGAGGGGAGCGGAAAGGCAGGAGAAGATGCCCTCCCCAAAAATGGGTCATGCCAGAAAGAGGCCCGCCCGGCCACACAGAGGAGCCCCCAGAGGACACCTCCAGCTGCCCGATGTCCCTCACACCTCCTGACCCAGCTCGTCAGGCCACGTTAGCCCAAATATGCCACAAATTAATTCAATTTCAGTAATTCGACGAGTTGTTAGCAAATCGCCGGGATGCAATTAGCGCTCAGTGTCATCGGGATTCTCGGTGAGGTCCAGGAACGTGAGGCGAGTGTAACCGAGGTTACGGAGGTCAACATGGGCGCTTGACGGAGGCGTTTAATAAGGGGGGGAAAAGCGCATTTGGATGGGGCCACTGCTGACAGGTCTGTTTGTTTACACTGACGCTGGGCCCTGAGGAGCAGTAAAACATGCTAGAAACATATTTAAACTCACATCCTGAGCATGTTTGCTAATGTCATGTTGCCACAGAAGTTAAAACTCTTAAAACGCTTAAAAGCTCATTTCACCTTCCAGAGTTCAGATACCTCTTTGAACATCTGCCAAACCCTCAGTAATGGCTTAGAACTCACTGCTATTGGCAAACGTTTAACATAAATGTTTATGTTTACTGGAACAACGTAACATTTCTATGTCGCCGGATTGGTTAGTCGCTCTTTCTGATGGCCTGGGGCAGAACATTCTTTTTCGTAGTCCCCTCTAAGACACAAACTGGTTACAGTAAATTACAACATCAAAAGACAGATTTAGACATGAATTCTATACAGTAAGATCAAGAACAGTTTGAAACTGAAGGTGGACAAATATTTCACTACTTGAACCGGTCCATCTCCGCTGGGTCCAAAAGCCAGTCAGTCCCTCATCATCCTCACTGCTGGTGTGTTATGCAGCCATCATGCCTTATATACACTGAAAAGCAGCAGTATCAAGGGGAACATAATCAGTAATTTATGTGACAGACACGGTTAACCAAAGCGACATACATTCTGAGAAGGGGTCAGGTAGTCCCTGGAGCCAAAAGAGAGTGCAAGGGCTTTGCTCAAAGGACAAACTGACAGCACTCTGCTGACGCAGGGATCTGAACTGGCGACTTTCTGACCGCAGGCACAGCGCCCTGACTGCGGGGCCACGCTCCGCCCCCGCTCTGGCCTCACAGAGCGGGTGTACAGTAACCCAAGGGGGACCGCGGGGCTGGAGAGGCGTAAATCACATGTCAAATGCTCAACACTGAAGGCCTAATGACAGCATGGGGGGTGTTTGATGACATCATGAAAATCCCTTCCGTCTGTCACTCAGTCTCTCTGCCCAAGGTGACACGAGTGTCCTCCCCGTCACGCCGGGACCTCGCTGCCTGTATTTCCAGGATGACAAATGCAGTCATGGGACATTAAGCTCTAAAAGGCCAGCAGCGACGGGGGGTGGGAGCACTGCCAACTGTAAAAGAGCCCTGAGCCAAAGGCTGCCCCGCGCGCCCCTCTACCTCTCTGCCCTCTGCCCTGCGCGCACCTCTACCTCCCTGCCCTCTGCCCCGCGTGTCTGTACCTCTCTGCCCTCTGCCCCGTCCACGCCTCTACCTCTCTGCCCTCTGCCCCGTCCACGCCTCTACCTCTCTGCCCCGTGCGCGTCCGGGCCTCTACCACTCTGCCCCGTGCGCGTCCGGGCCTCTACCACTCTGCCCCGTGCGCGCGCGCGCGCGCCTCTACCACTCTGCCCCGTGCGCGCGCGCCTCTACCCCGCGCACCTCTACCCCTCTACCTCTCTGCCCCGTGCGCGCGCGCACCTCTACCTCTCTGCCCCGTGTCGCAGCGGGGATGGACTGGTCATAACTGGTTGGGGTGATTGACAGGATCCTCAAGCAGTGAAATATTTGTCCACCTTCAATCCAAAAACGTTCTTGATCATTTTAAGAGAGAATTCTATACATTTCACTGGATTTCAGGGCCCAATGTCACTCTCTCCAATATAACATCTGACGCACTCTCGCCAGAGTAATAATAAGCTTACCTCGGTTTAAAAATACACCTGAAAAACCAGCAGGCTTGGGCCAGTGCATCCAGAAACTGGCAAGGATCACGCCCTCGCTAAGCAGCCAATGACTTAGGTCGGCAGTGAAATGGACGATAGTCCAGGGGGAGACACCGCGCGCAGATGAACCTACCAATGGGACCTTTTGGAAGCTGCCAGTCAGGATGGGGATTCTGTCAGTGAGACAGCCGCTTAATGACCAGAGGGTGACATGCACGGCCAGGACTAATGAACACGAGTTCTCTTTTTTCCTTTCCAGCTGAATCGTGTCGTGACAAGTTCCAGCTGAATTTGTCCTGATAAAATGACACCATGGAACCTCACCTGGAAAAAAAATTAATAATAAAAATGTTTTTATGTCCCATGGCAGACGATTTTACCCTCAACCTTCAACCGCCCTTTTTTCCTCCTGATTGTATTAAAACATCCATCCATCTTATGACTGTTTATCCAGGTCAGAGCTGCCGGCAATGGGGTACGGTGCAGTAGGGCGGGCTGCAGAGACGGGGGGTGCTGGATCGGTTCCCAGGCACTGCCATCCACACTGGCCAGGACCCAGTCCGTCTCAGGGCACAGACCCACGGCCAATCGCATACAAACACGCGCCTCCTATGCCAATTTACAGAGGCCAATTAGCCGAGCTGGGTGTCTTTGAACCGCAGGGGGAAACACTTGACATGGGGAGATCATGCAAATTCCACACGGCCGCAGATCAAAGGCAGCAGGGGCTCCGCAGACTGCACTGGTGGCTCACATTTCCGGGGTGCGGGTTCAAATCCCATTCTCTGGGTGTTCAGGTCTGCTTAGACTAATTCTCTAAATTACTAAATCGCCCTTAGTGCACCATAGTTATGCATCTGTGACAGACTGGTGTGCCCCTGCCTTATGCCCCGTGTTGTCACTCGGGTTTAACAGGCCAGGTGCTGAGCAATAGCTGAAGAGAGCAGTGACTGACATTGCTGGAGGTGGACATCAGACCAGATATTGGCAAGAGGGAGCCAATTAGAGCCCAGCTTTCAGCCAAAGCTGAAGCTGGGCTTAATGAAAAGCAAACTGTCTGCAGCAGGAAACTGGTCAAAATTAAGCCAAGGGGACGGGGCGTTCCGCTCTTACAGAACCTCAATCCTCCCCAGAAAAAGTGCTTATTTGGGAAGGCCCATCAGACAAAGATATCACTCCTGACCTAGTATTTGTTATACCTTTGCATAGAGGAGCAGCTAGGCAGGGCCTCGTACTTGGTGTCTAGTCAGGGACCAAGGAGGCGAGACCTCCTTGGTACCACCAATTCACATGTGCAGGAGGGATTGAAGAACCCCATGGCACCTCAATGAAATCATCATGCCTTCCAGGAGCACAAACTCGGGGCCCTGCCCATTGCCGGGATAGGAAGGACGCATCGCATAAAATCAGCTGGCTCCACATTCCTCCGACGCCCGACCAAACGGCCCGCAGTGCAAAGCAGTTTGCCCCAAAAGGCCAGCCGTATGTCAGACTTTTCAGACACGTGGCACGGCCTGAGACTGAAGGGTCATTCGCCTGTGCAATGTCACGGCTGCACGAGCCGTACCGGGTGCAGAAATGGCAGCAGGTTGCAGAGGACGCCCGCCGCGTGAGGTGCCAATGAAAAGCAGGCGGGCGCCAAACAACATCAACATGCATTGAGGAGAATTTCAGAACATCAGAAAATGAGCCGTTCTGTATGCTTTTGTGAATCAGGCTGCCACCCCGATCAGGACCAACGAGCCATCTCTTCAGATGACCAATAACTTTTAACTCAAATCCTAGACTGAACTGAAATGTGTCGATATAGTGGTGGAATTAAGGGGGGGGGGGTCATCACCACCACCATCTGGGTGGAGGACATGAAAGAACAGGCCAAACAGTCATTTTAAAAAGGGTTCACAGGAGGCAACATCTGGAACCAGTCATGTGTTTCATTCTGAAGGGAGACATAAGCCGTCACCAGGTTCCCCAACGCTGCTCCACAAGGCTGCTAATTAAAAATGAGCCCAAGCTACATGAACGAAGAACAGGGATTACAATTCCAAACAATTAATCCACCCATTTAATAGCACCAGCAGTGTGATTATTTTGACAATTTGCATCTAAATGTGATTTTACAGCCGTCTCCCAAGACCTGCTTAACAACAATTAATATTAAGTAAAAAAGATTGCAGAGGGAAAAAAATGAAATGGTAATGGAGGTAAAAAAGATTTAACAGAGCTTTGAACGTCATTAACTACACACTTTGGACTTAACAGAAAGAGGAGTTCTTCTGGCATATTCCGAATATTCCTGCTGGTGAATATTTTTTAATTAAGTACACAAGAGTCTGAGCAGACAGCATTAATTTATAAGCAATTACCATAGACTCTCATAAATCAATAATGGTACACAGACTTATGGCAGAATTTAATTCTTAATAATCTGCCATAGAGTACATTTTCAAAGATGCTCCAGATTCTCAGGATCTGGGATTATCTGCACCGACGAAGATGTCATTAGCAGCGTTTGCAGTTATGCTGGATTTCCTAACGTGGATGAGCAGATGGTATGGGCGGGGTGCAGAACATGTCCGTTATGCCGCTAAGTGTGATCATAACTTTTTACGCTAGTACTCTGCAGAATGCTCACATCACAGCTGGGGTCTGAGTGAGCCTCATGGACCTTCAGCAGGGTGGTCCAAATTGCACCAAACTGTTCACCTGAAACTTACAAACCCTGCGGCAACTTCACCATCCTTTAAACTCCGCATAGCAGCTTAGCTTAACCGGCAGAACTTCCAGAATCATCCCAGGCGGTCTCCGTGTTCCCAGCCAAACACACGACATGCAAGAAAAGGTTATCCAAAATTAACCTTTATAAATGAATGTCTACATGGGAGTGTGCATGCTCAGTGACCGACTGGCATCCCATTCCAGAGTCTATCCTCATCTCCTACTATTCCACGGATGGACTCATCACTGCCGTTATTATAAACAAACAGATGAATAATTTTGCCCATCAAACAGCAAGTGGATTAGCAGAAAAATCAGGCCAATAAAGAATTAGCCATCTAATTTTTCCCCCGAAAGGAGGTGGTCAGAATTTCATAGCAACAGCCAGTCCAGAGCCAAAACACGGCACCCCACACTGGCGTCACACCAGCCCTGTCCAGATGTTGAGTAACAGCAGGCCGAGCCCGACCCCGTGGGTTTCCTGATGCTCACCTGCCCCTCAGCCTCGCTGGGCTCAGTTCACAACGCCTCCTCTTTGGCCCAGATTTTATTCGCCGGATAAAAATATACAACTTGATGAGTCATGCAGGCACGTCATCGGCATTAACCGGGGGTCTGATTTACTGCGGCTCCCCGGCTTCACGCAGTTATATCGGGGGGGTGCATTACTTCACATTTGATGAATGCCCTTGAGGAGGCTTTGAGGTGCGTCTCCAGAATGCTGCAGAAGGCTCTGACTTTTGGGGGAGGGGCGTGATAGTGGGGGAAATCGGGCCACATTGTGGAAAATAAAAGTATTATTCATCAGCATCTGGCCCCACGCAGACAAAACGTTTTTTCATAAGGTTTAGATGTTGCTTTCTCAGTCTCTTTCTAATGAGAGGATCTGTCAAATATACTCGCCTTAGTTTAACAGAACGAGGGACGTGCAGAGAATAAAATTCAAGCATGTTTTTGTTTTGAAACCACAACAGTAGATCATTCATAATTAACAAATAATTCTAAACAGGGTCCCTGAACTGAGGGAATGTGTATTTAATCCTCAGTAGTCCCACATGTGAGAAATTTAGCCTTTTGTCAGCAGCATGTCTGTCGCTGATCAGCACCCCCCCCCCACCAACCCTCCCAGAGTCCGAGTTCAGATGCCGACATGGATAATCCCCTTTCTGGGATGACTTGCAGACAGAGATAGGCCGTGTAATGAGAACAAAGAGGGTAGGCACTAGGTTGGGGCTTAAGGGGGGGGTGGTGTGCACAAGGGGGTTCGAGGTGTCCGTCGTTATACCCAAAGGCATCCGGTCAGGTGAGCGAATTTCTGACACTTCATGCAGCACATGGGAATTTGGGGGGGGGTGGTATCCATGCATAGAAAACCACAAGGTTACTACTTAGGGGTGGGAGGTTCTCTTGTGAAAAGGAAACCATCTTTTTACCACCAATTTATGGCGTGCCCCCCAAGAGACATCCCACATGCCATTTTCCATTTTTAACTATTACACAAAATCAAGCAATACTGGATGACCACACACACTATTCAGAATATATCTATAAAATGAAGAACACTTCACAGAAATTAATGGAGAAAATAAAATTATTAACTGTGCAGCCAAGTATTTTCCTGCTGAATAGTTTGTTAAAAAAATTTAAATATTACACTTAAGTAATAAACAGAAATCTAAAGTACACAGAGCATAATTTCAAAGACAAATAAGGCAGTAATAACACTTGGAAAAACAGATTTTTAAAAATGCGTTTCTCAAAGGGCAAGGTATCATTTTAGAGTGCGACGTGTCTAGTTATATAACAACGTTTACAAATGAATCAGCACAGAGTTGGGAAACAGCGGATGGGTATTGAGGGTGGCGCGGGCATCGGCCCGTCGGGGATGCGCGGGACGCCATGTGACCGCGGCGAGCGGCGGCCCGGATCGGCGGGCGCGCACTGGCGGCGAGGGCCCTACACGGGCCTGAAACGAGCCGCTCCTTTTTAGTCCTGACCTTTCCGGCGGAGCAGTGCACCCTCTCGCACACTGACACGCACAGGTTATTTATATCTCATTAACGCAGCCGGCTGATGGCGCTCACGCACATTCCCACGTTTACTCGGGACTCGGGTTACAAGATGGAGCTCACAGAAAGAAAGAAAAAAAAAAAAACAGGGAAAATTAAAGTGCAGCCTTCACTTTCAGCTCCGCGGAGGGAAGCCCAAGCGTGACTGGAGAATACGCACTTAATGAGGCGAGGGCCAGAGCGTGCTTAATGCCAGAGTAACAAGCACACTGAAGTGTCCCCAGCCTCAGCCCAGCACAGACAGCAGTGATGGGGGCTGGGAGAGGGCAAATCTCCATGTCACCTTTAACTCCACCCAGAGAAATGATACATCTCAGCGTCTAATTTCTGTCACGGACACGGGGATGCCAGCCACTTGGGGGAGACCGCAGACACAGGTGGGGAGATATTCTAGGTGTTAGATGGGGGGAGAAGAGCCTAGCATTTAAATGAAAAGCCCAAAAAAATCCTCCCCTCATCTCCGACTGTATTTGGGAGAGGGGGCTCGGAGTTTGAGAGGTTTGCCAGAGTCAGCGTCCATCATAGCCAGGGACTGAGGAGGCAGTGGGGGCCGTGAGATTTACTGTGACAGCCTCATAGAAAATGTACTTTTGGCCGAACTGTGGATTATTAAGGACAGAAGGTTAACCCACAGAAGGAATAACAGAAGAACAAGGCAACTGAACGCAAACTATCATGCTAAAATTACCATGAGCCACGAGATGGATATTCAACTGATTTCTGCAGAAATAAAATTAAAAAATCTCTAATTCAAATTCCGGACTTTAAATTTAGCCTAATTCATTTGGGGGATATCTTCAGGACGCGCTGCCCGGCGTTTCTGGGAGGTTCACGCTGTCCTACATTTCCTGTGACACCCTGATCGGGATGACTTGGCTGGATGTGGCTGATAAGTGCATGCAATGCAGCAAAGGCCCTGACTGTGTCCCCCGGCCGGGAACAGCTGCAGCAGGGCTCAGAGAAAACCGGCGCAAAGATTACAGCAGAGCATCCCTACACAAGACACGCGGACGAGCGGGAGGTGGCAAGGGGCACACACACACACACACACGTTTGTATTCATATCTTTGTGGGGACTCTCCATTCATTTCTATGGGGAAAACCCTAATCTCAACAATGACAACCTTATCCCCTACCCAGCACTAACCCTAACTGCAAGTAACCAAATACGTTTGGCATTTCTAATCGTTTTTATTGCAGACATTGAATTTTATAAAAATCAGTTTCCCCATGTGGGGACCAAAAATAATGGTCCGCAAAACATCAAAATAACAGGTTTTTAACAAACACTGTGTGGACACTGTTTGCTCCCCACAATGTAACGTATACATGACTCACACACACACACACACACACACACACCCCACCAGAAGGCAAGCTGGCATTATGAAACGGGGCTCTGGACAAGACATGCCGAGCCGAGAGCAGATCTAAATTTAGAGCCGGATTCACACATCTATGGGATGGAGACTGACGTGCTTATTTACATCTTATCAAAGGCATCTCATTTCCTGCCCTGTAAAACCTCTGCCCTGCCACGGATCGCAGTAAAAACAAAATGCATTTTTGTGCAGTGAGGCTTTGTCTGACTTTGCTGAGACCAGCCATGAACAGGTTTTTGGGTCCTAAATCATAGCACGATCAGTTTTAAGATCCAGTTCTCCATATTCAGTTTCAGTATTTTTTTGTCTTATTCCATTCGCAGACCACATGCCACGGTGAGGAGGAAATAGAAGAGAATTAATATTAGTTTTAAAATGTCCTCATCATCATCATCATCATCATCCATTAATATTTTGTAACCTCCATTCTACTGCAAGGTGGTGGCAAACCTGGGGGCTGTTCACGGACACTCGGGTCAGGAAACCCAAGATAGGATGCCATCTCACACAAGCACCCACACAAATCACTGTGCCATAAAACCCTGCCTTCAGGCTGTGGGAAGAGACCCTCAGAGATACTGGAAATTAATGCAAACTGCACACAAAGCCAAGGATGGGAGTGAAAGACACGGCACCGGAGGCATCAGCCACTACCCACTACTGCCATCTTTCTGCAGTACATGCTAATGGGGGTCTGGAGCCTATGGCAGGCAGCACAGGGCATACGACA
>JAODKN010000001.1:3245779-3259805 GCA_026774425.1 Petrocephalus zakoni | reverse complement strand
CAATGGTAAACTGGCTGCCCCCCCCCCCCCCCCCGGCATGCTAACATTACAGAAAAAAATACGGACCTCCCAGAGACGATCTCCATGACATTTCACAGTTTTAAATTCCTACTTACAAACTGAAACATAAACTAATCCAAAAAGCCAAATGACACCTACCTTAATCTAGGTAATAGTTTTCCTAAACAAAGACATTTTAATGACTATATTATTATACAATAATAATGATAATTTCTATAGGTACTGCAACAGCACAGGATGTCCACTAGGTGGTGCACATTTCCCAGAAACGCAAATGCAGATTAGAGCAGAATGAAAATGCCTTTGCTATGGCACCATGAACCATGACTAGTCGGGGGAGGATGCTTGTAGGGTTGGGAGTGCGATAAATTAGGTTGTAACCTTCTCCCCTCTACAGATAACATCTCTTACTAAAAACAGCCACTGCGGCTTGATAAAACACAATGATTCCTGAAGCCGGCCTGCCTCCACCCGCCCGCAGAGCCGAGCCGTGCCACTGGGGTTCGGCTGCGTTTTCACAGCGGGCCGGCGTGACTCAGGCCTCACAAATCAGGGAGACGCCCGTCTGAGGACAACTAGGTCTACGCTGGGGAAGAGGGTCCAGACTGCCCCGCAGACCCGGCTCCCGCTCTCTGGGCCAGGAGGGGGGGGCAATTACATATAATTGTGATTGGGTGGGCCAGGCCCACCCTACCCCCCTGCTGCCCGGTGTCTAGGTAACTGGAGAGCCCAGCTCAAAGGAAAATAAAAACACTGTCGCTCTTGCAGTGTTCTTAACTTATTAAATTCTTAAATGTGGTTATTCACAAAACTCTCAGTGGAAATCAAACCTAAACCTGAAAATTCATGGCGACAAACAGAGAGCTCACGACTGCTCAGATTATATGTACTTAAATGTGGGAGTGGGGGTATTAAGCAGCTGTGTGCCAAAGCTTCCTCTCCAAGAGCCCAGAGAATAAGCTTTTGCTTAAAGTCCTGGACATGCCCGTGACATTGCTGCATGTACGAATCCCATGTGAATGCAGATCAAGTAGCAAGGAATAAAATATATTAATAGCGGTCGGGTATCTCCATTATCTCAAGTCAATTTTCCCTGCTATCCACCTGCCATAAGCCATCAGTCATTATTTTCTTAGATGGGTGCACTGCTGTCATAATCAAATCCATCCCCATCATATTGCTGTGGGTCCCCATCTCTGACAGCGAGCCAATCAGGGCCGGGACATCAACAGGCAGAGCAGTCAGGCCGCCGTGCCTTTAAGGCCCATTTCCCATTGGCTGGCCTGGCTGGCAACAAAAGCTGCATCATGCGAGTGAGGGCCACACTGTGGAGAAGGCCAAGGAAGCCGACCAGAAGCCGGCACGTCAATGAAGATGGACCCCGTGGCAGGTTCCACCTCTGACACCCTATGGCTTCTCCGGGAGCATGACTTTGCAGACTCCTCAGAGAAGCTCAGAATGACAGGCAGGATGGTACCGCACACAAAACTATCCAAGGCAGCAAAAATCACACGGGCATACAAAACCGAAAGCAGGCACGGCTGCGTACGTCATGTACGCTGGACGCGGCTCAAGAGATTGTAGGGAAAGATTAATCACAAAATCACATGAAGCAGAACCCAAAGTTCCGTTTTAACTGATACCGCCCTGTCTGGGTTCCACCAACCAGATTCTATAGGAGACAGAATATTCCCAAGGTCCCTCAAAGAAAAGATGCAAAAGCTGATTCAAACTGCAAACTTTCAAGTGCTTCAAAAACACATTTGTGTGATTTGTCCACTGGGGGGCATAAGAGCGCAAACTGGGGGAGGAGTGCTCAGCTACACGGATTCATTGTGGCTGGAGAGGCAGGCCACCAAACAGGATCATCACTGGGCCATTTTTAATAATTAATAGGTTAAAAAAAAACACACACACACACACACACACACACTCCAGAAGCACCGCCTTCTATAACTACTGGCCTAGCTTAGCGTGCGTCCCAGTATCACCAAGGCATGCGGTCCACTTAAATAAACAAAACGGAAAAAGTACCTGACCTCAGGGCTGGTTCGGGGGCCTAAACAAGCTCCCGAAATCTACCTGAGAAACTTTTACTATCCCCTTGGCGCTCCCGTCGGTGGCCCCCATTTCTGCGCGGTCGCATTTACGGCCGGGGCGCAGCACGCTTAGGGGAGATTCCCGCGGAGCGCAGCAGTGCTGCGGCAAAACCAAACAAAAGCAGCCCAACGTGTGGGAAAAGCGAAGGTCCTCACCGAGAGCCTGGATTTAAGGGGCTATGAGCGAGGTGAAGGAAATCCCATGTGAGATTCCTGAGACATGTCATTGTACCAATCAATCTGGCCAAGGTCTCTGGCTTTTATAATTCCATCGTGGGCCCCTAGGTGGCACACTCACTCGTAAATATCAGCAGCACTTCAGAAAGTCCATTTTCTGCCGTTGTAATAATTAGTGAACAGTGAAACAGATCTGCTCCTTCAGTGTTTATTTCTTAGACAATAAAGAGGAGACTAGATTACAGTCAGGAGCTGCCATTAGCAGCCTGCTAAGGGTTTATGAGCGCGGCTCTGAGAGAGCTGGCAGACAGGCCAGCGGCTGACATTCATTCATCCCGTTTTGCTTTTATGGACGTTGGCAGGCAGAGTGGCCCTTTAGCTTCGGATTTCCAAAGAACAGCCTCATTTCAGACAAATGCTCATTAAACTCCTTCAAAGAACCGGGCGAATGCCAGGCTCACCCAGATCGAACCGAGCGGAAATGTTCCTCGCCTTTCAGCTCGGAAGTCACGGCGGCCTACGCTGCCCCCGCGACTGGCCTACGCCGCCCCCCGCGACTGGCCTACGCCACCCCCACCACGGCCTACGCCGCCCCCGCGACTGGCCTACGCCGCCGCCCCCGCGACTGGCCTACGCCACCCCCACCACGGCCTACGCCGCCCCCGCGACTGGCCTACGCCGCCCCCGCGACTGGCCACGCTGCCCCGCTCGCCACAAGAGGCCGGAAGGAGTCGCACCTCAGAAGGGTCGTTCCAAGCCAAGCATGAGCCTCCAAATCTTCAGTTCAGCTTGTGGTATGCATTTCACAAGCAGGTATGATGTAAGGGTTGGGGGGGATTGTGCAAAACGACAAGATGACAAGGACACGAGTAGACGGCAGAATGAGCAGAGTCTACTGGATCCTCATGGAGAACATGACACTCGTTATCAGACTCACCCAGCCAGGCACCACAGGACGTCTAACGGTACACGCGGCTATCTCAGATCCACATTTTCTGCCTGATAAAATCCTACAGCTTGTCCTTGGTGATCAATGTCCTCCTGGAATCCTTCAGCTATCCCTGATCCTCATGCAATCAAGGGGTCAATGGGATTCATGAAAGGAATAAACTGACAGGATTATCAGTCGCCGGTTTTGCGGGGTTATAAGTGTCCATCAGCACGACATTAACTATACTCGTACCAATAAGACGTTTAAGACTTTATGTTGAATACAGAATGTATGCACGCGCGCACACACACACACACACACACACACACATACACAATCACAGCCCAACTGTCCGATACCCCATGCATTTGCTAAGCAACACCACTAGCGATAAGACAAGAGTCTGCCTTTTCCAATTTGATCTGGACCAAGCGGCTTAAATAGTTCTGAATGAATAGACCAGCAAATTTGGTTTAAGACTGTATTACACCATAAGGGACATCTTTTTATGAAGGCAGGCGAATGCCCCCTCGGCTGGATTTTGTGGCACGTTACGCGGCATTATGTCGCTTAACGATGCATCTCTTTGGACCTCCTGTAACTGCTTCAGCGAGCCCCAGGGGGGCACAGGCACCTGGTCAAAAATCCCTGATTCAACAAGGAAAAACTGAAGCATGGTGGCCAAGGAGTCAGTGGTGCAAACCCAACCCTGGGGGAGGGGGGCTTGGCTGTTTGGCACTTTAACAAAATGTCTCATCATCAATTTCCTATTTTTATGGAAATCAAGCTTGGCACTATGATATGATACCCAAAGAAAACAGCCCAAAAAGATGCCATCATGACAGCAACATGGATGGATGGATAAACACAAGAATATTAACATAAAAAAATAAAAATAAAAATCGGTAAAACATTAAACAACAAAGTAGAGAAATATTTCGGAAACACATGCTAAACCACTTACTCAAAGTGTACTTTTAAAACTATTGGATTCAATCCCATGACCAAAAGTCAACATGCGTCTGATGCGTACCAGAATGGCTGTAAAAGGGTACATTAGATTGGCAGGAGGGGCGGGGCAAAACGGGGATGCTACCTGCAGCACAAGACTGTGCGAAACGCAGCATAACTACGCGTCAGTGATGCAAATCAGAGCTAGCTGAGGGCGGGGTCTGGGGGTGCAGCTGTATTATGGCAATCAGGTCCCAGAGTGAACAGCCACAGCCAGTGTGCTGCTTTTGAGGAGGTTTGCTGACGGACACAGAGCTTTCCCACGGTCACGAAAGCCCCTCTCATACTGCGTCACGCTCTCAAGAGAGTTGAGCAACACTTGCAAAGATCACTTTTGAGTACCAAAATGTCCCCAAAGTGTGGTAAAACCTGAAATTTCCATACTTTTGGGGACATCTTTTAAGGAAAACCTCAAAATTTTATAAAAATCTGTGAATGGAATCAAAAAAATAAAAATGCCAAAAGTCCTGTATTTGGGTTGGTTACTTATGGTTAGGGCTGGGTTGGGGTTAAGGGTGTCATGATTGGGATTAGGGTTTTTCCCATATAAATGAATGGAAGGTCCCCATTTAGATAGGTACACCGAGGCTGGGTGTGTGTGTGATGTATATTTTACATTGTGGGGACGAAATGTTCCCACACTGGGATACCCTGTGAGCACCTCGGTCCCCATAAGGGGAAACAATTTATAATCTGTGACTGCAATCAAAAAATCAAATGTGAAGTGTTGCATTTTGTTTGGTTACTTACGGTTAGTAGGTTAGTAAGTTTGGGCTGGGTAGAGGTTATGGGTGTCATTGCTGGCATTAGGGTTATGCACATGGAAATGAATGGACGGTCCCCACAAAAACATGCACACGTGTGTGTGTGTGTGTGTGTGTGTTGGGGGGGGGATGGTGGGTTCCTCCCTTAAAAAGGAAAACCCAGAATGGGGGCAGACCACTGGAAACGTGGCAGTTTTTCCAACCCCGGCTTCTTTTAATAGAGCGTTTCATAGATCTGCCTGCCCCCCTTTGTCGGCCGAGTGTCAAGCAAACATGTAGCTCGTATTCTGCTGTGCCAGACCGCGAGCACTGGAACATCCAGTGCCAACCACTCGCACTGGAGGCGGGGCCCGTTTTCCATCTACAAGGCACCGACCTCGGCTGGCTTCACGATTTCCAGAGGAGAAGCCTAACATTCACACATCAGCTAGATCCCCTCCAAAGTAACAGCAAATAAAAGCCTCTTTCCATGGGCAGTTACCTTAAGAGCGTTAGGCCATCAAAAAATAATGAAAGATGCATGTACTCCATTGGAGGCAGCCCAGTGACGAATCAGATTTACTAAAGAACACTGAAATACAGTTAACGTCAAACTCAGAGTTCCTCTTGGGTACGTCTGGGCTTCAGATGTTTGAAGAATAGAGTTTTACTTTGAATGATGACTCAATAAGGACGAGCCCAGCGGCCAAGTCGTATAGCAGGTGGAGGCGAAGCACTGGATGAGAGCAGACCCCTTCAAAAGGCATCATTTACTCGTCACCCTCATGCTCTGGGGTACGGGGGGGAGCTTGGAACGTTCAAGCCATGGGTAGCAGCTCTAAGAGCAAAGGTCAGCAGCAAGGACTTGCTGAAAGAAGAACACTTCTGCAGGACCTAATGGCTGCAGACCAAGCAGTCCCGGACAGGCACTTATACCTGAACACTCAGAAGGTTCTAAAAGGGAACCCAAAAGTATAAAGCACAGCAAAGCAGACGAGACCCAGAGGAACCTGGGAAGTTAAAGCAGGACAGCTGGGGACCCCAGTGGGGGAGCTTAGACAGGCCACCGCTTAAAGCAGCAAGCCCATTCCATTCCCGTTACCCTGCTTCACACATTAAAAGACCATAAGTTAAAGAGGAACTACTTAGAAACTTTACTCTGACACGAAGGGCTTGTACTTCCCATAAAAGAGCAGCTTATCAGCCACCCTGAAATGACATGCTAAACGCTTCACAAACACCAAAAGCATGACTGCATGTTCAAATAAAAACCTTTAAAGTGAGCAGAGAGACTCCCAATCAGGTCCAGCAGATGTTTCTCAGTGAGGGATGGTCAGTTCTGATGGACCATCTGCCAAACTGGAGCGGCTCCACAACTTGCTCCCTGTGCCTCATACTTGCTGAGAACTTGCTAGCATAGTGTGTGTCAGCTTGGGGGACACTATTCAGTTTTTTTTTTTTTGGAAAAAAACTTTTTGGGTGAGTTTGAGCATCTAGAACTTTAACAAACCACAGAAATGGAAGATAATTATTTCCCCATGGAGAAAAGGCAATGGACATCTCTGTTTGAATGCAAATCTAGTGAATTTACCTCACAAACACACACACAAAAGCACAGAGTACAAATATTCCTGAATCCAAGTATCCAATGACTCTACCAGGCTTTCCATATCTGGCTAGTGGGTCTGGTATGATTATTAAGGCCTTGTTGTGAGAGTTATTAAGGAGCCTCTGCCTGTCTCCTAGATACAGGCCAGTCACAGAGGCCAGCAGAAGACTCTCCAGGGAACAGTGAAAGGTTAACCGTTTAAAGGCTGCTCCATGTCACCATGTTCCTGCACAGCAGAGCTTACAGTCATGGTAGCTTTATCAGAACAGATGCATAACATGTTTATTGTGTAAAAACCATCAAAGCATTACATACAGAATGACAGTTAGACATACACTGAGTATCCTTAAGTATAGCCTTCTCAGAAAGGCCTACTGTGACTGGTTTTAACACGACACCAGAATGGTTAAAGCCCAAATACTTAAGAGCAAGGCACAGACAGATGAGGCAGACAGTCCATCTTGCTGCAGTGTGGCATCCCGGTGTAAATGTAGTGGTGAATGTGGAGCGGCATTAGAAAGCTTCATCATCACGCCACCCTCCCTGTCGTGGGAGTGACGGGCCGCTCGACATGCACAGGGGGCTGTGCGCTACAGTGTCAGCATGTGAGAGACCGGCGAGAGTGCGTCCCGCAGCTGGGACGGGACCGGCCATCCAGAGTCAGAGCGAGAAAGGGCACAAGAACAACTCACAAGCTTACGAGCCCGCAGCCACGAATCATAATTACGCATTTTTCACTCACAATCATTTGTCCGTGAAATCAGACACATTTACATCTAAATGAAAATAATAAGAATTAAAACTAATACCACAAAACATTACAACAACCATTTTTTCTTGGGGTTCGGTACGGGGTTGTTCTGATGAGGCTCTTTTATACTTAGCATAAGTGTTAAAATCACACCAAAAGTCTCTACAGGGGATTAACATGCATTTAAAAAGGAACCACCAAAACGGACTATTCCAACTTCAAAATGGCACCCATCAGACCCGGCGTCCAGAAGACCAGTTAAATATGAATCTCCACAGTAAAGAGGCCATTCGGCCTGTGAGAAAATCAACAACGGGGCTCTTCTGCTCTAAAAAGGTAATGACAACACTAGCCACACCCACCAATCAACTACTAGGCTTCAAGTCATAGCTGTAACCACACAAGTTAAATGAAGGCTGAAAGACACTGATCCAGCCTGCCTCCCCCACCCCTACATCTATTAATTTGACTGAAAATGTTCCAAATCTTCCCCCCAAAGCACACAGTCCCCATATCAGCTTTTAAATCCCAAAGAGGAGTCCAATGACGGATTAAACATCCGGACAGAGATCTCCAATAGTACAGTACAAAATCTCAGCGGGATTATCATTTTAAAGCATGTTAAAAAATACACAAACTGTTCCATTCCGTATGGGCCAACTGGAAATGAAGAGGTCGGGTTAAATCAGCAGGGTGGCCAGGCAGCTATGGATTTAACCTCCCATCCGGAAAGAGAGAAGGTTCTTGGTCGATGCATCAAGAGTGCCGAGCCGTGTGGAACATTCAGTTTTAATGTCTGAAAACGGCAAGTTGCTTCGGACATTGGCTGAGAAATTAACGACACCCCAAAGGCCTTCCGGGTAGCTATTTAGAATCTCACTGCAGAAGATGATGACCACAACGTCCACCAGAAGCAGCACATGACCCAACAAAAGGGGCAGAGAGATAAGGGTTGATGTAGCGGGTCTAGAGGTCAGGCCATTGTTTGCCATTCCAGCTCGGGCTGGACGCCCTCATCCCTAGCCAAGCCCACAACCTTCATGACGCCTCAATTTAACGGTGCCATGCGAGGAGACCCCACGGAAGCACAGCTTCACGGCAGCTCGAGCAGATGCCTTTTTTGGCAGGATTTCAGTGACTGATTCACCAGGCATACAGTCCAGCAGCACTTAAGGAACAAGTAAGGCAGTAACAGCAAAAAGAAAAATAATAATAGAGACAGGAACTAAGACTCCACTCCAACCATAAGAGGTTGGACAAGGACACAGATTAGAAGCAGAAGTCCGTTGTGTGCTGGTTCCAGGTCTAAGGATCCTCGCGCCTCCGTCATGCTTTCTGAAATGACCCTGTAAGTACATTGGAAACAGAGAAAGGACCCCCGCCCCCGGCATGGAGCAGAAGTTTTGAATTTTGTCCAAACATTTTAACAAAAAAACTTAAGCAGGCAGTAAGCACATTGCAGCTATTCTGGGAATCCACACTGCCCCCAGCCTTTCCCCATGGGATCATGTTAACTCAGCCTGGCCCTCGCATTAATAACAGGGGCACACGGAGCCGCCCCCGGGCCTGTACTCTTCAGCAGAAAGTCCGATTCCGCTTCAGAGATCTCATAATACAAGCCAAAGCCAGAGGACTCCATTGCAATCATCCACAGAAAACTTTTCATGCAGTATTCTGCAGAGCAAGTACCCAATTCTAGATTTACAGCCGAGATGGGACTGTTTACGTCTCAGAAAAAGAACAGCTATAGTGCATCTTTCTCTAGTCCGGTTACAGGAAAACGTATTTGAGGGACTGTAACAGAAGCCAAGTGTGTACACACACAGACAGACACACACACTCACAGCACCACCTTCCATCGCACTGCACTTCCTGTCCACGAGGTCTGGCCTAGACCTCAGGAAGTACCACCTCACTATACGCAAAACAAGTCTGAACAGCCTCACTGACAATGAAGCCAGACAGTTATTCCTAAGAACAGGCTAAGAAATAATAACATGCCTATACAGCAAAGCCAGTGCAACTCTAGGCAGGCTGCGGGTGCTGTGCAGTCACTGGGAAACCATTTATATTAATTCTTAGCCAGGCCATTCACCACGACTGGGGCCAGCCAAGGATAGCCATTGCGAGATTTACCTAAAAATCAGCCATGACCCCTGAGAACACTAACAGGCTCTGCCACTCGTTCCGAACTCCTTAACAAGAGCCTCCAGCTACCATAAAAAACCACCTGCTAAAAACATTAACTCCTGAATGATTAATGGACTACAGCGATTTCAGGCTGCATTTAGTTTGTCACGCGACGGGGGGGGGTCCCAACAAGACGACGGACGTCAGGTAACACAGAAGGGGAGACGCATCAGTCCTACAGGGACCCCCCACTGCAGGATTACAGCCATATCCACTGCAACTTATGTCAGGAATATTGTTTTACATAAATGTCCGAACTGATGCTACCCCACTAGGGTGTGATTGCTGGTTGAAACAAGAGTGGAGCTACCAAAAGATCAACCCTAAAAGAAAAATACTGTCTTTTGCATCAGTAAGCTAAGCGGGCCCTGCGATACTTACAGGGCGTCAGCACAGTGTGTCACCAATACTCAGAATGCGCCAATAGTCCGGACATACCGAGGAGAGAGGAAAAAGGGAATATCCCACGATCACCCACCTCCCGCCTCCTTAATTAGGACCACAAATGATAAGTAAATTAAAAATTTTATATTGGAACACGAGTGGTGTCCAGTCCACCGGCCACAGGGTGGCGCTAAGCCTCAGCTCAGCATTCGTCTCCGACACCACCTGGAAAGCTGGAAAGGGATGCTGTCAGCACCTCCAGCCGCACCCAGCCTCTCGCACCTTACTGCGGTGCGGGGATCAGCCTCCCAAGAACAGCTGGGCAAGTGTGGACAGGACAGGAGGGCAGTAGGAGGGAAGGTGGGGAGCAAGAAAAGAAAATCCCTTCTGCATGATGTCATCACCACCCCATAAAATACATGGCTTCGTGGGATTCTTTATCCTGAGGCAGAAAATATAACGAGGAAAACCTGTTTATTGTCAGTGATAATCTCTAACAGAGTAGGATCAAAATGGCCACCCAAGGTCCAGCCCTGGGTTCCACTTCCCCTAGCCAGAGGAGAAATATGTATTACAGTCCGATCTCAAACAAGCAGCCCCTGATGTGATGCCAGTAATTAGGTGACCTGCAGCACCTGAGGTCCTGCCAAGCTGGCGATCAATCGCAGCAACTTTAAAGGACGTGGAATCTTGGGATCTACAGAAGCACAGTCACACCTCTCCTTCTCATCTCCTCAGCTACGAGTGGCTGGCAGTCACATCTTCCACAGGGCCACAGGACTGCCGGGGGCACGGTGGTGACTGCCTCAGGAGAGTAAAGCTCAGTGCAGCGTTAGGCAGGGCGCAACTGGACGCCTCTACTCTATTCAGATGCTACAACCAAAGGCAGTAATATGGATTGAATCACTTATTTCTATCCCATTTATTTTTACCTGGTTAATGTTTATTCTTCATACTAATTTTATATTCAATATTACATTCTATTTACTTATTAGTATTCCGTTTATTTTATACAGATTTTATATTCTATACATCCTCCCCGACTTGCATTCTTGCTCTGACAAGGATAAATCTTGCTCAGTTCAAATCCATCAAAATTATCTTTATACACGCATTCATTCATTTAGGGAACAATTAAATTTTCCGACAATAAGCCTGAAAAGCAAATTTTACAGTTCCTGACATTGTATGTCTATTATTTGCTCGTTTAATAAAGTTTAACGTACATAATTTAAAAGCACGTGCCAAACAAACGTGCAAACAGCAGGGTGCAATTCCATTTCCAGTTCTATGGAAGGGAGCGTGACCTTATCCAGGCGCTACAGGGCAGAAGCCAAACGCCTTCCTGATGCCCACAAAAGCCAAGAGGAGACCTTCTCAGAGAGAGCAGGGCATCTGATACAACTGCCACATCAGGAATGGGGTGAAGCCACAGAGAGGGTGAGCTTTCAGCACGTAGAACAGGCTTCAGTAAAGGCCACCACCACCGGCAGCATCCAGAGAGCGGGGCTTGGCATGAAGGGGTTCAGTGTGAGCCAATGAGCTGCATATGGATCTTTAGAGTCATGCTAAATTTAAAGAGGAACAGAGACAGTGTCGCCTTGTGATGTTTCCATCAGCTTCTTCTTGGGAGCACCACCTCAGCATATGTGGATCGCAAGGTCATCCAGGGAGAAAGAGGCTCTTCATGGCCCTTTTGGTATCTGCCCGAGTGGTGGTGCTGGACCAGTGGCCCACAGATCCATCTCACACGGACACAAGGCCGCTTTGTTCTTCATACGGGACCTGCGTCCACGGAGGCCGCAATGGTCAGGCTGGCACAGGAGGAACGCGGGCTGTCACCGAGGTTAAAGCGGCCCAAAATGTTGACACGAGACAACTCGTCCATTGTAGGCCGGCAGCTTGGGATGCAAGCCGAGAAGCACAAGCAATGTTAGTGAATAGGTACTTTCATGAAGAACGACAATGGGGCTCAATGACAGGACCGGACCAGATGCCAGGCATAAAACATGGGCTTTCTGGAAATACCATGATTCTTATTTTATTAAAAAAAAATGCTTCTTAAAAGGGGTATGGCTTTCCTGATAACAGCACCAAAATAAAACGAGAGGACAAGAGATGCCCAAACAAAAAGAATCTCCATCCTAAGAAATTGCACGTCACTCCCAGCCTACAAAACAACACGCTTGGGCATGGTCCCTCACCAGAAGAGAATGGATGCTGGATGCATCAGAAGACCACAGAGGGGTCTTCTGTAAGGGGCATGATACTGATTTGCCCTCAGTTTCCAAAAATATCTGCCCCTGTGCCAATGACTGTAGGGCCCTGTGGAACTATACGAGCAGAAAGGACCACAAGAAAGACTCGGGAGAGAAAGGAGCCGCTCATGAATCAGCTGTATGCACATACATCTTTTTTCAATGGACAACAGGAGCCAAAACTTGGACGCCAGCTTTGGCCTTTATCTTGCTCATCAGTCCTCATGTCCTCTTATGTATGACCCCCGCATTCCTCAAGCCTGCCTCTTCGTCTTCCCTGACACAGGCGCGAGATAATCGACGACCAAAAGTTACTCCTTCATGCTGCACTTATCACTGCAATACATTTCCCCCCCAGCGCTACTCAGCCCAGCCAGACAAAAACCACTACCAGCACACCACCTTGGGGCCAACAGTTTCCTCAGAAACCCATGAATGTGAGATGAATCGTTGCATTCCTGCACTAGGTTGTAGGTGATGTGTCCAAGCAAACCTGATTGGTACAATAACACCCTATCAGCTATCCATTCAAGAAACACTACATACTGAATGTTCAAGCCATAATCCCCGAGAGCTACAGTACCAAACTGAACCCTTCAGAAACCATCCTCCACATATACCACCATAGCAGGGACTAAGGCATAAAGCCAACTATAGCATAAAGCAGGAGAGGGAGCCAAAATCTTCCAGGCCAAGCCAGCACAGTGGCTTTAAAGTTTTATCACAAACAATCGCAGTGCAGCATAAGCTTAAAGCTCATCTCTAAGTAATACGGAGGTCGTCTCTGGGTCATATACAGACTGTGCTCGCTCCAGTAGCAGAGAATATAAAATCCCACAGCCACCAGTAAGAAAACGATCCTTCAGAAGACATTTCAGGCTTTTGCCCTGACTAGGGGCTTGGGTCCGGGGGACAGCCTGTGGTCCAGCTCTGGGACAGGAGGCATCCAGCTGGTTCCAAGTAGATGCTCAGCTGTTCCCCAGCTAAGTGCTGTGCATTTCTGCCTTAATTCCTTACATTCTCCAAGGGCTGGTAATGCCTTCTGACACACACATCCCAGTCACATTCCACACACATCCCAGTCACATCCCAGCCACCCAGCAAGCAGGGTGGGGGGGTCCTTTATGTATATTTAATGGAGTCTGTCTGACCAGTCTGCAAAGAGGTTACAGAATGATTCTCTTCGCCATAAGAATAAATCCCCGGTGTGAGCAGCACTAAGGCTTAATGCGGGTAATTATCCGGGAAGGCTACGCTCTGCACCGTTTGCTTGTACAACTCCGTAAAAGCACACAACTTAATCATTGTATTTATTATTATTCTTCTCAGCCCGTAAATGGTGTCATTTTAGTCGGAAAAGAAGCAGCTGTCCATAATTACAGCAGAAAGGAAGTCACCGACGCCCCACCTTCGGCTGCCCAGCAGTCCGGTCTACGAAGTGAAACCGATTTAAACATTTAAAGAGAAACTGAAGCAAACATAGACAGACAGGGTTAGACCGGCGTGTTTCAGTACGTGGTCAGGATCAGTGCCTTATAGCCTACTTTTCTGTGCTCATTTACACGTTTTCCTGTGCATTTACACGCATATGTGCTCATTTAGACGTATCTGTGCCCATTCACGCGCTTCTCTGTGCATTTAGACGTATCTGTGCCCATTCACGCGCTTCTCTGTGCATTTAGACGTAGCTGTGCCCATTCACGCGTTTCTCTGTGCATTTAGACGTATCTGTGCTCATTCACGCGTTTCTCTGTGCATTTAGACGTATCTGTGCCCATTCACGCGTTTCTCTGTGCATTTAGACGTATCTGTGCCCATTCACGCGTTTCTCTGTGCATTTAGACGTATCTGT
>JAODKN010000001.1:3188034-3200293 GCA_026774425.1 Petrocephalus zakoni | reverse complement strand
AGGTCTGACTAAAATAGGACTGCTGCAATGTCATTTTTCCTCTCTACCCTCAAACGCTCCCACCAACTCCGTGGTGAAAAATGAGAATTGGTAGCGGGTTGTCAGTTCATTAATCAGCTGGCAGGGCTGTGCGCCGTTCGGGCCACTTCCGCGGAGCCCCGGGCTACGGGGCTGAGCTCCGCTGCCACCCCTCCGCCCAGGTGCCCCTGCTGCTGGAGGTGGGGGTGGAGGGGGGGGGATAGGGGCGAGCTCATGACAGACCTCCTGCCAGTAACGGAGGTGGGTTTGGGACGCGGCCACGGGTGCCGGAGTTCCAGTGCGATGGAGGAGGCCACTTCTGCACGCAAACCCGTGTTTGCAAGCGGGAATTAAGTTTAAATATTGAAATGCATTTCTGTACCATGACAGCTGCAATCCTGACACAATTTGGCCCCGTTCAAGCATTTATGTCATGTTAACATGAAGGCACTCCTTTAGCAGTCCCGGGCAAATGGCTGCCTCTGTGCGCAAACCCCAGGCTTTGCTCTCAGCTCTGTGGATGGGTGAAATATAGATTGCATCACCGGGACCAAATGACCGCCCCCCCCACCCCCGTGATAAAGGCCTGGGCCGATATGCATAAAACTTCTTAAGAATGGTCACTTTGACTTAAGAGTTAAAAAATTCTTAGCAAAAAGCAGGACCTAAGAGCGTTGTATAAAAATGCTAGAAGTTACTTTCAGCAAAGTCTAAGCCCAACTCCTAAGTGCTGACAGAGCCAGCACTTAAGTGTCGTGAAATAAGGACTACAAATAAAATCCCTCCCCAACTACTGAGTTCAACCAATAGAGGAGCTGCACGGTGAATATATTAGTGACATCAAACCCTTAATGTAGGGCATTATACAACACACTTTTTTGTGATTATTCCTTTAATTGGTTGTACTAAAATCTACCTAGCACATCACCAATCAATTTTCAGTAATAGATGCACATGTTGTATATATTATAGGTCAAACGCAAAAGTCAAAGCAAGACAATGGATTCTAAAATAAAACCAAATGGAAGGAGGCTTGGCAGGCTATTGCATGCTCCATAAATGCTGCGTCATCTCGGACAAGACGTTCAGCAGAGGAATGTGAAAAAAGGTGGTTTAATGTTTTATCTACCTCGTGAAAGGAAATCGCAGCTTACAAAGCAAGCATGCAAGCTACAGGTTTGTGTCATTGCTTATATTGCTCACATGACCTTCTCTGTAATAGATAATGATGATTAATTCCCGTTCTCTTGTTAACACACAGGTGGAGGTCCACCATGTAAACCTGTAGATGGCAAAGATAGTGCAGGAGATATTGGGGGCTGAGTCCATTTGCGGCATTGCATGTGCCCAAGATCCTGCACTGCTAAAACTGAAAGAGTTTCAAATAAGGCATGCTGTAAATGTGATAGCATGACTCGTGATATAAATGAACGGCTACCTTTATTCGATGTGTAAGTTAAACTGATTTGACACTTTTAGTCCATTTGAATGATTTATTTATTTATTCTTTATATCACAGCATTACAGGCATTATTGTTGTATATCTGCAGGATGTCCTTTCTGTGACGCTCACGTTCCTACTCTTAACACTTATGAACTTTTATACATGCAACTTACTCTTATGTCTGAGAGTAAGAGCAAAATCACGTCACTCTTAGAACTGTGACGCATTTAAGAGTGAAATTTTACTCGGAGAAGTTTTATGCATCCCGGCCCTGTTTTTTATGTTGTGGCGACCATTTTTTTTCATTCCTCAAGCTCAATTTTATAAAAATCTGTGACTGTAATCAAAAAACTAAAAATGCCAAAAGTCTTGCATTTTATGTGGTTGCTTATGGTTAAGGTTAGGGCTGGGTAGGGGGTAAGGTCGCAATCGTCGCCATTAGGGTTATGCTCATAGTAATGAATGGATGGTCCCCACAAAAAATATGAATACAAATATGTATGTATGTACGTATGTGTGTGTATATATATGTATGTATGTACGTATGTGTGTATGCATATATGTATGTACGTACGTATGTGTGTATGCATATATGTATGTACGTACGTATGTGTGTATGCATATATGTATGTATGTATATGTATATGCATATATGTATGTATGTATGTATGTATGTATGCATGCATGCATATATTCATGTATGTATGTATGTATGCATGCATATATGTATGTATGTATGCATGCATGTATGTATGTATGTTTGTATGTGTCTCAATGGCCATCACTGGACATGTGGAAAATAAAAATTTCCAACGTGCTTGAGCAAATGAAGCATCATTTTGTTTTGACACAGATGGCATCATAACAAAGAGGTGGAGCAGCTGGGGGGGCTTCGTCACGCCTCGGCGGCAGCTCGTGGTAACAGGCACAGCAGTGTCCCCTCCCATCTTAAAGGAGCAGACCCTAAGTGGCAGCGAGCGGACGTGTGAGCCCGGCACGCAGAGACTAAGGCCTGAGCGCTCGCTCAAACCACAGGGCGGCTGCCGGAGCCAGGGCCTCCATTTATAACTCGATACATTTCTGATTAATTGGAATACTAAAATATGGAAAAAGCCAGACAGTCCCCAGTCCATGGAAAAGCATTAAAAAGCAGTTAGCCAAGCACAAACGCAGCCCATTACTGTCGCAATGTGACAAATGTCCAACCATTATTCCACTTCCTGATGAGAGAGGAAAGAGCATCATGCAGGACTTTGGCCTGGTAGCCCTGCAAAGGGGCTGCGGGCTCCTGGTTTTGCTCTTCGTCCCTGTGTCATGTTGGGAAGCAGAATCGCGTACGGCTGGGGGTGTCTGAGCGATTCTTCCACTTCCATCACTCGGTAAACATTGTGGTCACATAAGACCCCAGGCTACACACTTGTGACTGTGACCCGAGCATCCATGCCGTGGGGAATTAAAGGAACACTCCTCCTCCAGAGACTGGCACCTAGGCCCGCCAACTCAGGGGCAAACTGGGGAAACTGTCCTGGGCCGGAGCCTAGTCACGGGGCCCCATTGAAGTAGTAATGTTATGGACCCGGGATTTACGTGCAGCAGCTCTGCTGCTACCTCCCCAGAAATGGACCATGTGTGACCCAAAGGCAGTGCTGGCTTATGGGGCGTTTATCAGAAGAAGATGTTCCTACCATCCTGTCAGAAAACCAAGGCATGAAGAGAGTAAGCCTGCCAAAAGTAGGGTGAATAAATCACTCTGGAAGGAACAAAAACTAGCTTTTTTTTCCCTGAAAGTCAGTTAATCCTTCTCAAATTTCCCAGAGACTCATTTTTTTTTTTAAGCAAGAGACAGTAAATAAACAGCACTTGAAAGCGTGGTAAAACTGGCCCCACGTTCGTGTATTCCAGCAATCACAAATCCTTCCATCTGAAAGGGAACACCAGTGCTGACCTCCACAAGGCACACCGACACCCGGGGGAGGCAAGAGGACGGAGGCCCTGCAGATCGCAGCCAACACTGATAATGCGAGGTTGCATTAAAAAATGCACTCTCATGCAGACCCTCTATTACAAGCCGCGTCAGAAGCAGCAGGTAGCTCCGTTTGACAGCAGGGCGCACCGGAGGCTGAATGCACACAAACGGGGCCATAATAGCTGCTTTACGTCCTGGAGCTTCCAAGCAAAGGTCCCCGAATGCTGCAGCACACTAGAGGAAAGGTGTCGACGCAGAGAAGGTCACAGCAACCGTACCGTATACAGCAAGCTGTTGCACCCGGGACACAAGAGTCAAGCTGGATTTTTTGTATAGACAATGGGACTTTTTTTGTGCGCTTTCAGGGTCCTGATCAGTTCACTTGGCACAGATTGTCCTGTTCCCTTTTTAGAACCTCCGCAAAATGAGCCTGTTCACCCCAGAGGACACTCTGCATCACAGAGGGAATCTGAGGACACACACCTGAGAAGATGCACACTGTCTTTCACCTCTTGGCTCTCCCTGCACCTCTGTGCCCAGCACCGGCCACAGCGCCTTTCCGGCCCATAGGCATCAGGCCCCTGAAGACCCCCAGCCGTCAGCTAATGACGCTATACAAAAGCCCAAAAGTGGCACCATGAATTCAGCAAGGACAGCCCTGGATGTTAACTTAGATGACAAATGTTAACTTAGACTCACCATGGAGACGATGTTGTGGCAAGAATTTTGGGTAGAAAACTTCCACCTGACCTTTGATCTGGAGAATAAAGCCCTAATGTAAAATGATGACCCACACTGTCTATTGGACTTCAGTGTATCAGGCCATATTTTTTACAACAGACTTGTCAACAATTTCCATGGTAGAAACTAGAGATGTCTAATATAGCAGTTAACATAGAACTATGGACCAATGTTCATTCAAAATCAAATCTGTGACATCAGGCCAACATGCCAGTCTTGGTCGATACTTCCAGGAAATATTGTGGCTTATGTTCACGACTCTTATACTTCAGCAAGTAGTGTCCTGCACTAATAACACAAAGGTCATGGGGTAAAATCCCAAATAGCACACCATTCACTCTGCTGGAAGTCACAAGAAGGAAAAAAATTGAAAATCTGAAAATTTTTGAGCTGTAGTGTTTTTGACACAGTAAGAGGCCGTTTTCTCAGACCCTTGGACAGCAGGCAGTTTGGGGACATTGCAAATGACACTGTATAGCAGGGGTGCCCACACTTTTTCAGCTTTCGAGCTACTTTTAAACTGACCAAGTCAAAATGATCTACCATCTCTCTCTCTCTCGCTCCCCCTCTCTCACACACACACACACACACACACGCACACACACAAACACACACACATACAGAGCTCCAGTTAGTATCAGGCTCCTAGATGAGTATACTTTATACTTTTTGAGCACTGACTATACTTTCTACATACAGAATACGTTGGTGAACCTTGCATCACTGCATGAACCCTCACAGCACAGTACACTCCAATACATTTATGGCTCCTTACGTGGTCCGGCTCCCCCACTAATTTTTATATCCCTTTTTAGTAGATATAAATCGGAAGGCTTGCTGGGTCACTTTGCTCGCTGGAGTTTTGCATTAGCTCGCAATACATTCGCATGTGTGTTTCGATAACCTAATATAAGCAGCAGCAGACTGGCCGCCCTTTACGTCAATCAAGTGGCGAATGCCAAAGGGAAGATAGATGATAGACTAACATCGAAACAATTCTTTGAATGTCATGCGATCTACGCGCACTACCTTTGCGATCTGGTGGTCGGTCGTGATGGACGTATTGGGCACCCCTGCTGTATAGGGCAGGGACTTTATTATAAATGTGTGTTTCTCTCTTTTTCGTATGTAGTTATTCTGTCTGCATCTTTGACAGAAAATACTGTCCAGAAAATATCAGTTATCGATATCAGTAATATTAAATAAAAAGATACTGGATATCGTATTGGCCAAAATGTCCACATTGGTGCACCACTGGTACCACTGGAGCATAAGGAAGGTCAGATTTCCAAAGGGATTTACCAACACACCAGCGCTGTGTCGCATATTGCGGTGTGTCGAAGCCACCGCGGTGTGATGGTGTTTGTACTGAGCGCCGTCTACCCAGAATGCCCCACCTCTCTCCTGTGGCCAAAGAGTAAAAAGACACCGGGCATCTGCGCAGCAGAGTGCATGATTAATTATTTAAGCCGTTCATCCAGGTCGACGTAATACATATTCACAGGAGACAACACAAATCCTGCCTTCAAGGGCCTCTGAAGACATCGATCACACAGCAAAAGGATGCAGTGGTATTCTACGCATGCCACAGTTCCTGACTCATGACACCTCAAGATCAGAGCTGGTTACAGCTAAATCCCACCCTCTGATCGCACATAAGAATGCGGATTATACAGGGCGTGCACCTCGCATCGGCAAACCCAGCGTGCTGCCTGGGAGGAGACCCCCGCCGCATGGTCCCATTAACAAGCTTGCTGCTCAGCCTATAACTGGTACTGAGGCTATAATGATCAATTAACTGGGGTGAGTTGACGATTTTTGCCTGAATGTGAGGGCAGTTAGAGAATGTGCTGGACAATCAGGCTCCACACTGATGAAAGTGGTGCGGGGGGGGGCAATAACAGGACCAGCGCAGTTATATAATATATAATCTGTGCACCTTCATCCATTTATAGAGCTTGTAGAGTTAGGCTATGAGTCCATGGCCTGAGCTGTGATGTGTCTGAAATACAAGATCCTACATTACAATGTTTATGGTGCGATACCAGCATCATCATCTGTCGTTGTCTGTGTAAATCACACAGAGGCAGGTAGGGGGCGCCGGCGCACACGGGCACGGAATGTGACGAATGAGCATCTGAAGTGTTTAGGTGTGAAAACAATGCTAATGCTTCCCCTAACCCCAAATTCCTTCATCCCCCCCCCCCCAGGCAGAAACAGATATCAGAGGTGCTCTGATAGGAAATGACATCTCATCAGCGCTGCAGTCAAACCCCAAGACGGCAGCTGCTTCCGTCCGGCCGAGAGCAGCCCGGAGGCCACAGCACACCCGTGCAGTCACGTCCCGAGCACCTGCGTCGCGGGGAGCCCTGCTAATGTGGGCGTGGAGATGTGGCACGCAGACGAGGAGAATCTCAGCAGCGGGATTCGCTCAGGTGTGCCGGAGGAAACCGATATTACATTTTAACGAGAAACCTGGCGATACTCTAAAGGAATCTGCCAAACTGGATGATGGTCCAGCTGTGATCAAAAACACAATAAGAGGCATCGGCGGAGCCCCGGCATCTGAGACCTCAACCAGACGGGATGCAGCGAGTCACCAGCAGCAAAAGGACCCTTTTTGGGCTAGAAGACTAGTATACTTCTAACTCTGTAGTTATTTACCGTACTTTTAATAGCATCACCAGAGGGGTAGCATTAAGCTACTTCCAGATGACAGGTTCATCCCAGTAGAGCTGCTGTGATCGCCAACATCTGTCCGGAGAACATTCTGGAAGCGGTGCTCTGAAAAATGTGACAGAGGAAGCGACCAGGACTCCGGTTACGGGGGGGGACATTTAATGCCCCCCCGCAATCGTTTTCCCGTTCATGGCTAGGAACGGCGAGCTTCGGGTCACATAATCAATCCTGCACATCTTAAGGGGAAAAAAAACTAAATTGGATATTCATCTACTGCCCTGAATATCAATCATGCTATAAAACTACAGAAACACCAAATAAATATCCAGCAAAGTTAAGAGCGTCCCCTCTGCCTACCGGGGGCCGATGGGGAGACAGTGGTATGCTCTCCAAAGCCACTTCAGCTCAGGGCTTTGAGGAGGAACAGGCAGTGAAATTTGGCTCATGGCATCTTCATCCTGTCCAGTTCTTGGCAGCACGATAAATCCCTTCCCTCCTAGGACCCAGAAGCCCTTAAACTGTCACAGGGAGGAGGGGGTGTGCGGAGGGGGAAATATTACCCATCACGAGGGCTTATTTTTAGCCACCATGGCCAGGTGTCCTTGCTTGCCACAACGCACCCTTCAGACAGAGTCTTTCCTCTTCGAGGGAGAGCAGACGGCTCGGGCTTCCGGATGGGACATTACTGCTGGGGGTCGCAGCCCCCCACATCAACAGCGGGGTACGGGTTCAAAGAGAGACACCTTAATGCATCAGGATGAAGTATCAGAGCAGAGTATCACTCACATCACGACTGCACCCTAGTGTGTGTGTGGGGGGGGGTTGGTTATGTACAAACAAATGTCCCCACAATGTGATGTGATGAAAACAGTTGATGACAACTGTTACGTTGTGGGGACCATTTTTTACAGAAAAAGCATTATAAGGGAAAGCTTACGCAGCACAATGCGCAGTGTAGTACTGACAGCCAAGTAAGTTGTTGTAAAAAATATATGTATAATTCTGAAAATGTGTATCATAATCATAATCAGACCTCAGGGGAATTGAGGGAAATCAGGAGAATCATAAACTCAATGTATAAAAATCTATCAAAACACTAAAAATGCCAAAAGTCTTGTATTTAGTTTGTTTACTTATGGTAAAGTTTATGGCTGGGTAGGGGTTGAGGTTGTCATAGCTGGGATTAGGGTTATGCCCATAGGAATGAATGGAGAGTAGGATCTGAGCACGCGCCTACCCCCAGGGCGGGGAGAGGGTCACTTGGCGTGATGTACTTTCCATCAGCAATGAGCCCAGGGAACAAAAACCGGATTATATGGCCCAAATGTACACAACACTAAAATCTATTTCTTTTGCGAAAGCTCTTGCAAAGGTATGATTTCTGCACATTTTCAGAATTATATGCATCTTTTACAAGTTGGGTGTCAGTACTACACAGCACATTGTACTTGTACGCTTTCTGGTATGATGCTCCCATTTTTTACCTAATTAGGAAAGCACAGGCTGTCTGGGGCCCTATTGATCGATACTACTGTGCTACGGCTCTACAAAGATCCACAGAAAATCCACGGCCCCCGTCTTCTGTCCAAATCTTCCTTCCACTTCACTTATTCCCACATCCTCATTTACTCAGCCCTTCCGGTCCTTTTCTGCTGAGTTGTTTACTTCTCCTGATATCCCCTTATATTAACACCCCATGTGGCCCTCCTGTGAGGAGTCCATCCATCTGCTAGAAGGTAGCGCCTCACAGCTTCAATAAGTGTCAGAGGTATAGCCCCCTGATTTTGTGGTTTTCTGCAGTTAGGGAAACCAGTACTGTGCTCAGACTTGAAATGAAGTGAAATAGAATGAGAGATGACTCTTCTATTAAGCATGGGATTCAAACCAGCAACCTACCAATCACAAGCACAGGGGCCGAATCCGCTTGGCCACACACCACCCTCCAGAAAGACCACACCCCTTTCATTGTACTTGTACTGGGAGAGTCACCCATTGGTCACCAGCAGAGATGATTGGTTCTGCTAGTAAAGGAGAACCTGACATTTAAAAATTTGTGGAACACAAAGAAATTATTGACTGATGGAGCAGCTTCAAGAAGCCGGCCCAAGTCCATGCGTCCTCCTTTAGCTCTGGCTCACCCGGCGTTTCCAGGAGAACCGGGACTCACTCACCACAGACAGGCAGCCTCTCTGCTCCCGGACGACGGCACAGCACCCCAGGAAGCCGGTGAGCATGACCAAGACCCCGGCCAGGATCAGGATGTAGGCAGACGCGGCCAAGCTGCTGGAGGCCAGCAGGCTCAGGTAGTCGCTCTTGTCGGTCAGCGTCCAGATGCCCACCGCCATCACCGCGGCTCCCCCCACCTGCCGGACAGATGGGAGATTACGGACCGCCAAGTCCGGCAAGCTCAGCCACTTCCGAGGCCCGGGATGATTTCTATGTGGAAGTACAACGGGACCAGTCATTTGACGGGACCTCTGAGGTTATGAAATCGCATCTGCGTTATGTCAATCATCTGAGGCTTCATCGATCCAACCGCGGTGCACATCAAATAACCAGCTGCCGACTTCGCAGCAAGCAGAAATATGCAAGCGTGACAAGACCAGCGGTTTCCTGGATATCACAGACCCAGCTGAAAACAGGACACCAAGCATTAGCGACCAGCTGACACCATCTCCCTCCACCGTTGAACCCTCTGTGACCAAAAACAATTGGCATCTCCCCGCCAGAAGCCCTGCAGCACCCTCACCCTCTGTATTCAGATAAGCCCTCTCAATCAGCCACCGCTGTCAACATAAATCATTTATCACACGTCACACAAGGACAGTCATGCTAGAATAAAAGACAGCAATCAGCCGCCCCCCCATCCCCCAATTCACTGACACGCACTGTCAGCATGCACATCACACAGGGCGAGTGCGATGGGGGGCCAATGAGAGACGTTTTGGTGAGACGGGCTTCCCCATATCAAGCCAGCTTTGCACTTTCAGGTCCAGAATCCTTCAGGGTCTCCATTTGCTGCAGCATTGAGATGCCAAAATGTCCATCAGTGACGACTCCCTCAGCTTCTGCGATTTCTGAGCCCTGGAGCACTCAGCCGGTCGATACCCTTGGCTTGTACTCCGAGTGCACATCTCTAAATCGGCCCCAAGCCTATTTACACTTCAGCACTTTCAGTTCATTGACATGCAATCAGCAAAACCTTCCGTGTTACAGATTCCCTATTACGCATCTGCAGAAATGTCTTTATATTTCTGAGACTTGTTTGCCTGCTGACTGCTTGTTTAAATATTAACAAATCAAAGGAATGAAGGGATGAGTGAACGACTAAGCATTCAGTGCAGGGCATTGCTCTCCAGGAAGAGAGCAAACTTCATCACCACTGGAACACACAGATAAGATCAAAGCAAAGCCTTGTCTGGCAATAATGAACATTTAAATGGTCGCTTACAGGGAGGCTGAGGTAATTACACATCTCACTGGACAGAGTAAAAGTGATCCTTACATGGACCCGGACCCTAGTCAATTACAAACCTTTCTGCTACAAAGCAGGCTGGGAAAATGGCCAGCACCGCTCCACAAGAAAGTGATCCTGAAACCTAGAAGGTTTATGGGCTGACAGCAATGAGGAGGTTGTCTTTATCTGGTGCGCCAAGCCAAGGAACTGCGAAAGCATCTTCTCCAGAAACGCCGCCCAAACACATCTACAATAACTGTACTGTGGTCCCCCGATCTGTCCTTCCGGATCAAGGTCAAAGCCAGTGCGATTCGCACAAGTGTGTGAAAATCAGTTCGATACAGAATCAGTCTGCATATGGGCTGGAAGCCAAGTTCATTAAAAAGCAATAATGCAAAAATGCATCACTAATCTACTTTAACAGTTTGATTCGAGAGGACAGATGATTTTTTGGCTAACTCTGACGGTTTATGGTTTTTAAAGCCTGAGATTAAGGATGATCCAGGAACTCAGCAAATTGAGACCCCTGGGGACTGGAGAAAGTTGGCTTCAAACCAAACAGTAGCTTGATTTGGATCTAATCTATCGTGGATCTAATGATTTGAATCAACATACCGAACTGCTCATAGGTGTGCATGTGTGAGTGCGCCCTGCAGTTCGTTGGCGCCCCATCCTGGTTTGTTCCTCAACTTACGCCCATAGCCTCCAGGTTACGCTCCAGATTCCATGCGACCCTGACTGGGACAAGGGATTTCAGAACATGGATGGATGGATTTGAATCAACATTGTCACCAATGGTACAGAACATCCCACCCACCGTGGATCCTAATAGTCTAGTCAGCGCAGCCCCCCAGCATCAGAGAACACTGTAATACAATTGTACCCTAAGGTGAGTCTCCCCTGCATCTACTCCAGGCTCTACGTCCTGCACCAAGAGAGGTGAGAGCTGAGGTGTCAGCAGCCATTCCAGAAGAACTACCCATGCAACAAATGGACAACAACCAGGAGACCAACAGAAAGCAGCTTCTGCTTAACTTCACTTAGCGTATCACCACAAGGCATCTGTGGATCGGATTTTGAAATTGTACAGAGAGAGGAGGAAAAAAAATCAATGAATATAATTTGAAAACCCATAAAGTTTCCGTGCAGTGACAGACAGATCTCTATAGCAACTGCACAAGCATCCATATGGGTATGTTACAGGCAAACACGCTGTGTGTTCGCACAGCAATGCGCTACATCTGAACGTGGTGCCTACAGCAGGATGAGCGATGCTACAGAAATGTGCAAGACCCAGCACATCACACCACCTGACGGCTAGTCCTCAATTATTCATGTACGGCTCGGAACTCTAATTTAGTTTCCGAGATGAACCAAAGATCAAGATTAAGATATGTGACTGCCTTGAGGCTACATGAGGTAACGTGTCTGTTACACTTAAAAGTGAAAAGGGTCCAAGGGTTTGAAGCCTGACGACCGACTGCTTTGAGATGAAAAGCAAACAAAGGGGCCTTAGAAGTAAGGACAGGACTAAAGCAGGAGGTTAAAAGTCATGTCTGTCAGGGTGGGCGTCGCAAAGACTTGTGGGGGATGAAGGCCGGGGCCATACCGCATTACCAACATGACACAGGCAAAGAGACCGGAGGGCCGGAGCAGGAAGGGAAAAGGACATTTTTGTTTGTGCCCATAGTTCCGTTCTTCAAACCCAGCGAAATGTGTTCTCCTGGGGCGACGTGAGCAGACGGGGACCAGCGACGGACGGCTACCAGGGCGACGTGAGCAGATGGGGACCAGTGACGGAGGGTTACAGGGGTGACGTGAGCAGACGGGGACCAGTGACGGAGGGTTACAGGGGTGACGTGAGCAGACGGGGACCTGTGACGGAGGGTTACAGGGGTGACGTGAGCAGACGGGGACCAGTGACGGAGGGTTACAGGGGTGACGTGAGCAGACG
>JAODKN010000001.1:3161197-3171394 GCA_026774425.1 Petrocephalus zakoni | reverse complement strand
AAATCATGCTTGTTACATTACTCAAAGGAGGAAGCAACAATGAAAATCATGCTTGTTACATTACTCAAAGGAGGAAGCAACAATGAAAATCATGCTTGTTACATTACTCAAAGGAGGAAGGAACAATGAAAAACTACTGTTACACATTTTACAATTTCGTATGTATATATATATATGCACACATACACACACACACCTGCCTGGGCCAAGTCGTTAGTTTATACTACCTTTGAGTGGTCCATGTATATTCGAGTTGCTGTGTTTGACTCCTGTCCTGGTTTTTGGATTTTGACTTTGCTGGTTTGGATTGTTTCCCACACCTTGTATTGTTCTGAAATACTCCTATGCTGCTGACTATGATTTTTTTGGTCTTGCCCCATTTTGTACCTTTACTCTTGGAGCTCGGATATTCACCTCCAGCTAGAACCACAATGAGCGATAGGCTCTCTGCTCTTGGCGTTACTCAGCACCCAGAGTAATAAGCTGCATCTCCAGAGTGTAGGCCTCCCTTCTACCCATGTCAGTTTCTTTTTTTGGACTGTGGTAAACCACGGATTACACAGTGCAGGTACGGGGTGTCTACTGTATTTGCTAAATATCATCCATGGCGCAATTAATAAACATAACATAAGTTACATAACATAAACATAACATAAGTTACATAACTCAGTGAGGTACTGAATGGCTACTATCCATTCCTTTTGGAGAGGTTTTGACAGACATGTCATGGTTTTCTTTGCCTAACATTTCTCACAGTGCTGTATGTAAGCTTCTTCTGTACATAGAGGACCAGAACTGTGTGAAGATATGAAATTGTGGCTGAATATGCAAAAATGACTTTTATATAAGTGAGGCTCCTGTCCTGGAAAGGTGTTTTGTGGCCATATTCGGCCATGTTGGGAGCACATTAGTGGTAACGTGCAGAGTACCACACTTGGCGGCCTCAGGTGCTGTGGTCGTATAAGGGGCTGGAAACCCCAAAGATCATCCTTTTATGAGGGAAGGGCTCTGTCTAGACAGATAATAACACGCATCTTGCTTTGGACTTTTCCACAAACAGCAATTACATATGGAAAGAGGGCATATTGATGGAGCCTGCAGCATTCTTGAGGTCTGAGATGAAAGTTTGCCTTTTGTGCGTCTGCGACGGAGAGGAGGTCAGACAATAAAGTGAATCATGGATAGGCTTGGTACAGTATGCAAGCCAAGAGCTGGTATTTTTTTTAGTTCCAAAATATAAAAAAAGCATAGCCATTGAATTAAGCTGTATTTACAAAGAGGTGAGAGAGGAAGGCCCCATAGAATGGATGGAATTAGAAGAGAGGGTTTAAAATTCACTCTTCTCTGTGAAATCACTCAGTTTTGCCCAATATAGTGCCAATGCTGTCTAAAGCAGTCATTTTCTCCACCACTCCCCTCGTGATGAAAGTGTGTGTGGTACCCATGCGTCAGCTGGCCCCCGCCGTCTGCGTGCCCAGGGCGATGTGAGAGACACCACTAAGTCATCTCGGCTCAGCATCAACCCGGAGACAGGAAACAGCTGGTCTCTCTGCTAATAGTCCTGGCATTCTGCACCATTTGGGTGAAGTGTAAACTGCTGCACCAGTCTGCCAGTGAGAGTAGACTCTCCCCGGTGGCCACTAGAGGTAGTGCGCTTAGCGGTGTCTGGCAGGACTGAGGTCTCTGACAGATGGCCACTTACACTAGTATGTTACATACATGTATTATCTTAAGCGATATGCATTCTGCCTGTCCTCCACATGTGCATGTATGGTTTCCTCTGGGTACTCCTGCTTCCCCCTGTGTGCCTTGGGATACACTCAAGCTTCACAGTGGCCCTGTAATGAACACACAGCTATGGAGCACGTATGAATGGATGGATTTTTTTTTAGTCCTTTTACATGTGTATAATATATGTGCATGCATGTCAGTTGACCATCTCTATATTAGGTTAAACTACAGTGCCAGCGCTTGTCATATTTCAGTAAACAGGTTTGTATGCGGTACTCCATTAATAAATGAATGAAATCCCCCACAACAGTGGGATACAGGGCAGATTATCTTCTTGTGGAAGACCCCAGCTCTACGGTCTTCATATGTGCATGCTGTGCTTCCTCGCAATGTCTTCTCAGGTAGATGCAACACTCACACTGCTCTCTGTAGTATTGTATAGTCACGTTAATAGGCCTACTTTAGGGATAATTCAGGAAGCAGACTGTGCAATATATGTTTGTGTAAGATCTTTAATCCTTGGCAAAAAGTGTACGCTCTCATAATTGTCCTGTCTCTAGTAGATATGGCATATCTAGTTTTGTGCTGGGCTGCACTATGTTCAGAACTTCACTGACTTAAATAAGCTCTGCAAATTCCGGCTCATTGTTTTGCTGTCCTGCAACAACAACCAGGACCTACTCACTACAAAACAGCAGGATGGGTCGTGTGGAAAAGCTTTTGCACAATCATATCCTAACTACGTGTTTTGGACAGTAATGCCACCGTCACGGCCTCTTAGTAACGCTGAACTAATGGATGACAAAACCGTTCAATTGCATTACCCTCTGAAATGCTCCACAAACCGGGCTGGTACTGTAAGTGGAGTCACTGCAGGAGGGTTACTGAACGTCATCCTTTCACGATTAAACTCTAGAAGCCTAACTAATGCTAGTTGCATGCTCCCCGGACATCACATGCTAATACTCAATCAGCATAATGGAGACTTATAAGGCTGGTTTCTCAGACAAAGTCTAGTCTTGGACTAAACATGGAGAATCCCCATACAAAAAATTCCAGTTTAGTCCAGGACTATGCTTAAGCCTTGTCCGGGAAACTGGCCCATGGAGAGTACATTTAATCTGCTTGCAGTGTTTCTTGTACAATCACCACGTGTTGTGTTGCAGATTGAATGTTCCAGCATTTCTGAGTTTTCAGAGAAGATCATCAAATCCAATCACATGGATAACGGTAATGATCGTCTCTGTGCTCTTGTACTATCGGAATAATAATACCTGGATTTTTTAGTGTAAATGTGGCCAATTTGTTGGCTGCTAAGAAGCTCTTGGTGAAGTTATTCACGTTTCAAATGACGTCTATTTTTCTTGCTTTGCAAATATTCTACAGTAGAGCTGAAGAACAAATTTCCAAAATCAATTTTCTTGGTTTTTTTTAGTGACCTAAAGTCAGGCCTTCTCATCATGTTACAGCATCACTCACTCAGTCCTCGTGTAGTTCAGCGAACTTTTATTAAATTCTCTTTTTTTTGTTATACTCACTAAATCTACAGAAGTGGTACTTACTTACCAACTTAGCCCATCCATGTATTCCATGGGATAACTGAGTTTTGGAAATTTAAGTTCCTTACTCTTAGACTTTATAGCGCACCCAAGGAGGTCAGACGTGACTGGTGTCTGTGTGTCTTGTAGTCATCACCATTTACAAGGGCAAGGTGGAGGAGGTGGAACTGCCAGTGGAACAAGTGGATATCATCATCTCCGAATGGATGGGCTACTGCCTCTTCTATGAGTCCATGCTCAACACCGTCATCTTTGCCCGGGACAAGTGGCTGGTATGTTCTTAGCCTCCATGCACTCCTGAGGGTGGATGGGATCGGTTGCTAACAAGAGAGATGAGGTCCTTCACCTGTATGGCGTACAGCCCGGGTCTTAGCCAGCCATACAGTACAAGCAAATGCAAGGCTGCCCGCTCAGGGGCCCAGTACCACGACAGCTCTGGAAGCAGATCTGCCTTACTTGCTCCGTTTTTTGCATGCATGTCCCGAAAAGGCACAGCGTTGGTCACAAAGCCCATTCCCTTCCCTCTGGTGTGCCAACAGAAGCCTGGTGGTCTGATGTTCCCAGACAGGGCTGCCCTGTATGTGGTGGGCATTGAAGACCGACAGTACAAGGACTTCAAAATCCACTGTAAGTCTCGAGAGCACCCTCTTTGGCTGCTTATTGGCTTGTCTAGAGGAATATGGCTTTCTTTAGAAACATCCTAGAGAGGCTCGTAGCTCTTTGGGACGTTACAAACTTGGGTACAGGGACACGTATGTGAGCATACGCCTGCAGGAGAGCATGCGCAGTCTGTCACTTCGGGTATAGTCAGTGTATAGTCACTGCACGGTGGCTGTGAAGGGACGGACTTGTCAGCCTTTACTGCCCTGGGGTTTCATATTGGGCGGTAGCCGTATACTGTGCAGTTCATCAGCTGCGTTCAGAGTGGAGGAGAAAACGGCAGGATTCTCCAGGTAGTGTCCCCAGTCCATTGGCAATAACGTACTGGGTGTAAACGCTCAAAGCAGAAGGCCTGGCTCTGAAAGAAAAAAAACGCTATAGGCCCCTTTTTCCCCTTATTAAATGAATGCAAACTCATTTAAATAGTATAAAGGAACAGTTGCTATGTGGGGCCTCAGTTCCCACTGCAGCACTCCTGTCAATATGCCACCCCAGAAGGATTATGGGTAACGGAGTCTCCGATCCAGCAGCTTGTTTCTGCAACTTCACACTTAGTGTCAGGCCAGGAAGCTTCCTCCCTCTGTAGGCCAAGTATGCAAATCAGCCCCCTGTAGGCGATCTGTTCATCCTTTTGTCTTTGTGTCACACTGAAGCTGTGATTCCTCTGCGAGATACAGCAGAAGTGCTTACATACACAGTCCTCCGCTCTAATGAATAATGCATTGTAATTCTTTATGAATAAACATACAGGAAGCTAAATGTTAAGTCGTCAGCCAAATCATAACTGTTGACTACAGTGGTAGTTTGCTCCTCTCCTGTTGTGCTGAAGTAGGCTGTTTGTCCAACGCCGAATCCCTTTGAATATGTGGGGTGAGAGAGAAAACTAAGGTCCTAAAACATTACATTTTGGACAAGCGGGTGACCTGAAATCACCCGTTCCTAACTGGGCCTCTACATGATTGGGTTCTCCCCAAGCAGCCAAATTAGAGTTGCCTGAAGTTGTCGCTGCCTCGAAGGCTTCAACTGTGCTTTTGTGCATCCCTTGGTAGGGTGGGAAAACGTGTACGGCTTCGACATGACCTGCATCCGAAACGTGGCCATGAGGGAGCCCCTGGTGGACATTGTGGACCCCAAGCAAGTGGTTACCAACTCCTGCCTCCTAAAGGTCTGAAAAGCTCTTTCCTAAGAAAACTGCCTTGCGGCTACCCGTCGTGTGTGTTAGCTACAGGATTAGTTTAGAATGTCGGCCTAGAAGAAGCGCTAAGTATGAAAAGAGAGAGAACATTACACAGCGATCCCCAGGGACCCTGGTGGACAAGCAAGACATGTCGATAGATTACTTCTTGCATCAGGTGATGGAGGCCATCTGGGGACAGCACAGGGCTCCCAAAGTCGGCTGTGGCTGCGATTCGCAGACACCAGCTGCAGCATTAGACCGCTCAGCCTGAACATGGACACGTCGCCTCTGGAAACATAAGACACACTTAGAGCCAAGTTTAAAAATTCAAGATATAAACTGAAGAAAAAAGGACTGAGCTGGTTGAATTCCAGGGGTCACTGGAATAAGATAAAAGTTTCCATAAATTCAGTCAGGACTAAAGAAATGCTTGTAAAGGTCAGAGTATTACTCCATAAAGACATACCAGCATTTAACAGCTCTGAACTTCCAGCGATTAGCTTATAGCTGTTCCGATCACAAAGTTTTGCTCCATGAATGTCACCAAATACCTTCGGACTGACAGCTGCAGCCTGTACTCCACTGATACTCTTACTGTACTCCACTGATACTCTTACTGGTGACCAGACTATTGCACCACCCACTTTCTTCGCTTCTGTAACAAATTAAAAGTCCACCTCAACATTCAAAAGGCATTTCATTTGGAGATGGGAAGAGGTGGTACTTCACAAAAGAAGGATATTGTGCAATAAGGGCCCTATAATCTTATGGGAGGAATTCTGTTTCAATAAAAAGAGAAAATTGTTTTCCTTGGTTAGTTAAATCCATGCAAGGCAGTTCCCCACAAGCTGAAATGCCCTCCATGTTAGAAACCTTGTGACATCACTCAGGGGGGTGGAGCCACAGAAGAGTAACCTTACACCATAAGGCTTAGTATCAGTAATGAGGGAATAGTGGTCATCGTGGGCACAGTAGGGGCATGGATACCCTGGCAGATTCAGGGGGCTCAGCACTTTACAGGGGCCCTACCCAGGGGCGACGGAGGGGCATGGATACCCTGACAGATTCAGGGGGCCCAGCACTTTACAGTGGCCCTTCCCAGGGTTAGACAGAGGGGCATTGATACCCTGGCAGATTCAGGGGGCCCAGCACTTTACATGGGCCCTATGCAGGGGCGCAGTAGGGGCATGGATACCCTGGCAGATTCAGGGGGCCCAGCACTTTACATGGGCCCTATGCAGGGGTGCAGTAGGGGCATGGATACCCTGGCAGATTCAGGGGGCCCAGCACTTTACATGGGCCCTATGCAGGGGTGCAGTAGGGGCATGGATACCCTGGCAGATTCAGGAGGCCCAGCACTTTACAGGGGACCTTGAATGCAGAAAAATTGGGCTGGTTGCCCAAGGTTACATTTTGTCAGGGGATCCAGAATTGGTAGCTGTGCACCTCGTGGTCAGTGTTGGTTAACAACAGCATACTACTCAGTATTGGTAAATAGCAGTGTGGGTCAGGTTGTCTCCCTGGGTAGATGGGGAGGAAACCGTTTTATTATTTTGGTGGAAATGGGAGGAGACTAAACATAGCAGCAGGCTGGGCTCCTGCTTAACGAGAGTTATTATTTTACTAGCTTTCGGCCATTCTGGGTGAGCAAGGCCCCAGCTGCCGAACAGGAAACTCATTACTGCAAAGTCGCTCAGTGTCAGCACATCTGCATCGACGTCAGTTTTTCCAGGGATATCAACCAGGATGTGAAGCGCAGGGACTTGCTAATCACTGGGTATTCAATACCCTCACAGCATCTGACGGCCATTTGGGTTTGCAATTCTAGGATGAGCAATAAGGCTGAAAGGAAAGAGGCCACATTCCTCAGTGAGACACTCAATGAGAATTTCCTGGTAGCAAGACCATCACGAAAGTAATACCAGAAAGAAGCAGGAAACGAAGGTCCTCTCCAGTCTTTGTAGGTCTGCATGTGGAACCAAGGCATCATCTGCCATGCTTCTCCTGCCAAAGGCCTCCCAGCCTGTCTCTCTTCCGGCCCCCATCAGGATTTATGAGATGCACTCCAGGGAGATACATGACAGTCTCACATTCCAGCTCTCCCTCTCATTCATCGTCAAGGAAATAGATTACTTCTGGGAGCTGAGATTTAAAAATAATGACTCATAAACTGTAGCTCTCAGGGACCGTGGCTGGGAGTGAGCAGTTACAGGACAGAGAGCAGAGCCCCGTGTTAGAGCTGTACTAGCACAGGGTCTGTAAGGCAGGCCTCATTGTTCTGTCTGCCACAGCAGAGCCCCGTGTCAGAGCTGTACTAGCACAGCGTCGGTAAGGCAGGCCTCATTGTTCTGTCTGCCACAGTAGAGCCCTGTGTCAGAGCTGCACTCACACAGCATCTGTAAGGCAGGCCTCATTGTTCTGTCTGCCACAGTAGAGCCCTGTGTCAGAGCTGAACTCACACAGCGTTGGCAAGGCAGGCCTCATTGTTCTGTCTGCCACAGTAGAGCCCCGTGTCAGAGCTGCACTTGCACAGCGTCTGTAAGGCAGGCCTCATTGTTCCGTCTGCCACAGTAGAGCCCTGTGTCAGAGCTGAACTCGCACAGCGTCTGTAAGGCAGGCCTCATTGTTCCGTCTACCACAGCAGAGCCCTGTGTCAGAGCTGCACTTGCACAGTGTCGGTAAGGCAGGCCTTATTGTTCCATCTGCCACAGCAGAGCCCTGTGTCAGAGCTGCACTTGCACAGTGTCGGTAAGGCAGGCCTTATTGTTCCGTCTGCCAGAGTAGAGCCCAGTGTCAGAGCTGCATATACACAGTGCCATTAAGGCAGGCTTCATTGTTCTGTCTGCTACAGCAGAGCCCTGTGTCAGAACTGCACTCACGTGGCATCATTAAGGCAGGCCTTATTGTTCCATCTGCCACATTAGTATTGATGTTTGTATGTCGGACGGGATGGAGGTGGAGCAAAGGCGGCCAAGGGGTTGACGTGCAAAGGGAGGCAGGGTTCCAAGGAGTACATTGTGAGAATGTCTGCATCTCTCTGGTCTGGAAGGTCTTTCTGGATTGTCTGCGAGGGGGAAGAAACAATTTGCAATGAATTTAACGAAAGTTAATTAAAAGTAACAGCCCAAACACACAAGCTAAGCCAGGGCACTTTGTCTCTCTATATTTTTTGTGGGCCATTTACTCCTTATTAGGGCCAGGTGGACTTCATTAATGCGATTGGCACAGGCGTACCACTTACTCATGATGACGACGCAGAAACGCGGCTCTAGTCGCACGTCATGTTTCTGCCTGCCAGCTCGCATGTGGCTGCACTGCCTGGCCTCTTTGCATTCCCCTCGTTAAGGATTAATAGCGGAAAGCGCAGAGTTGCACAGAGGAAGACGTCACTGTGGCCTGCAATAACAGCACCACATTTCCACCTTAACAGGAAGTGGACATCTACACAGTCAAAGCCGAGGACCTGTCCTTCACGTCCGCGTTCTGCCTGCAGATTCAACGCAACGACTACATCCACGCCCTTGTCACCTACTTCAACATCGAGTTCACCAAGTGTCACAAAAAGACTGGCTTCTCCACTGGTAAGGTATCTTCTGTTCCAGGTCACAGCCGGTTAAGTCTTCTGCTCACCACTCCTTTGGGTGCCCAAGCTTAGATATTGTGGCTGGGTGGCTAGGAGGAGGCCACTGAGTAGTGACAGGGTCTACCTTTGATCTCAGCTACACGATGAGTGATCACCCCATCTATTCCTTTTATGGCATGTTCCATCGGTGGAAATGTACTGATGATGCTGAGTGAGCAGGTGGTGGTTCGGGGGGATGGAGGGGGGGGTCCGATTGATAAGCCAGGCAGCTCATCCTCAGACCCATCCGTGCCATAATGGGGCCATGTGTGACGGGACCAGAGCAGCCAGAGAGCCACTGTCACTCAGCGAGCACCCCGACAGCCAGAACAATCAGGAGGCTGCCAGTGGGACATTTAAAGCCTGAGTTGGCGACCTCTGGAGGGCAGTCTTTGGTTCCATTGGAGGTACCTGCTGAAAAGGATGTCTTATCTCACCTGCTCCCTTGGGGGACCCCGGCAAGGCAGACAGAAAGCCAAGACACTCCGTCAAGCTTCTTTTAAATGTCCAGGTCAAAGCACGTCTTAAAGTCTAAGCCCGCTAACATTTAAAGGAACAGTATTACGAACCCGAGGAAGTCTCTGAGTTCCTACGAGTTTCTCTGACATATGCAACTACAAAGGGATGGATCCTTAAATGGCCAGTAAAAGGTAACAGTCACACAGCTTTTGGAATGACTGATGAGAACATCCAGGGAGCTCTGTGCCATGCCACCCAAACACAGATGCTGCTCGATAATCACAGTCCATCAAAAACATTAGAAGGATATTTTCCTTTTTATCTTCATAGATTTGAAGATGGTCTGAAAGGATTTTTCATAAATGAAAGAGTACAAATATTAATATTAATGCTATAATGATGGAAAATTAGGTCCATCCGTGAATATTACAAAGATGGGCTGCTGGTTAATTTATCTCAAAGATGTTTGAATTAACTTGAAAGTGAAGGTTTTTGGAAGTTCTTTGGCTGCCCTCTAGTGGCAGATTGTTTTAATAACGTACTTTGAACCACCTACTTCCATGATGTAGTGTAATGATTGTAATTAGTCAATATTTTCCCGGGTCATGTATAATTTTGGTGTATTTGTTACTTCGGTGCTGGGGATATGAACTTCTGTCGGGTCGGGATACATGTTTTTCCACAAAAACGTAATCGTCTTTGTTAGTCATCGGTTTGTATACCTCTGCAGGGCTCACTGATCTACAGCAGTCCTAGTGAAGCCAGTGGAAATGACACCACAGAGACATCTGCTATTATCAATCCATCATGTACACAGCTCAGACAGGGCCCCAGAGCTCAGAGAGGGTCCCAGAGCTCAGACAGGGCCCCAGAGCTCAGACAGGGCCCCAGAGCCCATACAGGGCCCCAGAGCTCAGACAGGGCCCCAGAGCTCAGACAGGGCCCCAGAGCCCATACAGGGCCCCAGAGCTCAGACAGGGCCCCAGAGC
>JAODKN010000001.1:3097022-3109268 GCA_026774425.1 Petrocephalus zakoni | reverse complement strand
CATTTTCCCAGCGTCTCTGACCTTTTATACCTGGCAGACATCTTCAGAAATAGTTCTGCGAAGATTTGCTTTGAAATGACAGGTCCCAGCTACCTGCTGGCAGCAGTGTAGATCTGGACCAGACACGATGACTCAGTGTCTCAGGTCATGAGCCTACGTATGCTCTCTCATCCGTCATTGGGATTCTGGCTAGTTGGACATCTTCTCTGCATATTTCCTGGGTATCCTGGCATTTTCCCAGGATATGATGTGACTTTTTTCCCCTCTCTTTCCCTGCTTCGGCGATGCATTAATAGTCGTCATGTGGCTTTTGGTCTGTCTTTGGTGATTTACGCTGTCAAAGTCACTGGCTAAATATCCGATCTTCCCCCTCAGCTCTCTGACAGCCTGATTCAAAGTTACCATGAAAAATATCTACCCCGGAAGAAGGAGATGGATGCATTCAATATGGTGGGTCACGGGTGTTTTCTGTAAATCCTCATATGTGAGGTCATTATGAAAAAATATCTTTGCAATAGCCTGACTGACTCCAGTTTATGGGTTACATAAGGTGTTACATAAAGACCAAATCAACAGTTATTCATCTTGCTCGTAAGCCATATCAAGGTCTTCTACACAGGTGTATTTCTGTGTATTTACCTGTTTATAGGTGACTGAGGACTGCATGCATACTGCATGCATACTGGTTGTATATCTAGTCCAGTCCCCTTCCAAAATGCTAAGACACCAAGCCGAAGGGTCTGTGATCTGCTCCCAGTTCTCTGATCGTCCTGCCTGTGCTACAAGGTTCTGGCGCTGTTGTTGAAACAGAACGCAGCCAGAGTAGCTGGAGCCTCGTGGAGTGAAATTGTGTTCTCAGATCCCAAGGGACAAAACACAAACAGTGAGGGGGGGTGTGGGGGGGGGGTTCAGGCATCATAGCTCAGTTTTCATACCATGACCTGCTTAGAGTTGTTCAGCCTGGAGGTAAGTGAGATGTGACCTTGTCATACATGGCAGAGGTGTAACACAGTGGATATTCTCTTGTACTGAGCAGTGCACATGACCCCGGGTACGAACAGCCACCCCTGCTGTCTGTAATGTGTCACAGCTACACATTGGTGCCCTCCAGTTGTAAGGCTATACTCTCACGGAACTCCGAGCTGGAGTAATGTTACTCTGTGTCCCCCGGCTGCATGAAGTAACATATTTGAAATCAGATCACAAGCCGCAGCTGGACTCAAATGAGAAAATAAACTGTAAACCTAATACCTATTCCAGCAGCCTCCATTTAGTTAGCTCAATCAAGGTTAATTCCTTCTAAAACACAGGAAATGTTGCTATTCAAACTGGATCCAACATAGTCACATACACAACCCTATATTATAATTAATTTAGCTCTGCTAATGGGCCGTGATAATCTCAAATATCTTAGAAATGTGCATGTTTCCTATCAGTTGTGATGACTGCTTGTTTATAGTTTAGGAAGGATGCTTGAAACTTCTGTTCAAATTAGAAGTGGGAATTAGAATTTCCTGGTGGGTTACACTGTAAAGTAGATCAAAGTGTCAGAAAACTTATTATCAGAGATAGATTTTGCTGACTGGCAGGTATTTTGTCGTGATCTCAACTACATGCTTTTTTTAATTCAGCTGAAGGTGACCTTGGCTCCATGCATCGAGGGTCTGATTCTCCTGGACCGTCTCTGCTACTTGAAGGAACAGGTAAACTCCACTCCACGCGGTTCGGGTATGATGGATGGCGCCCGCCTTTTAGCGATTAGAGATTCTGTCCACTCTTCTCCCTGGAGCTTTGGCCTGTCAGGTGCCCTAATTCTGAAAACTGACTTCCTGATTCTAATTACTGGTGCCTGCTGATGGAGCCCCTTCACCTACAGAAGGAGGACTTTCATTTAAGGTCTGATCCTAGCATCTTACCACATAGATTCTCAATAACTGTAGGTGTAACCCCAGCAACACTAGCTGAGCCAGAATGGAACAATGGCATCCCCTCTCTCTGGACCAATGCCATGCTGCCTTCTTGGGCAGTCTCGCACGTGTTGATCAGCCCAGATGTTTGCTCTCATCTAATAATCTAAATGAATTCTCCCTTTTCTCTTTTGCACTGAGTATCTGCTGACATTATGTGCGGTCAGATCTGGACCACACATCTTCCTGTTTTTTGTCCTCGATGAAAGTCAGGAAAAACTGGTGTATGTTTACATGTTTTAGCTGTAGTGACACCTGCCAGTGACGGCGTAGACCACATGCTGAGAGCAGATGTGTTTCCAAACCGCCAGGTCTTTGAGAAATTAACATTTCTTGAGGAGAAATAGTAAAGCAGGTATGGAAACAGCACTGCTTTTATTTATAATGTCTTGCTGTGTTAATGGCGCAGCTGGGTCATTAAGGCCATGATCCTCTAGTTTCTGAAATGTATCCCATTGAAACACTTTCTCACTTGTATAATAGTTCGAATGAAAGATCCATGCAGCGTGGAGCTGAGTCCTGGCGGGTCTCACTGGACCACAGGGCCTTGGCCAGTCTCACTAGTTCTGTCGTTTCAGAATCCAGACTCATTTGTGAATGGCCAGCACAGTGCTCAGGTAGCCTAGGGTTCACCCCATTTCCTCCTGTAGGGGTTCCCCCGTAGGTGCCTCTCTGCGGGCAACCATCAGAGTCCCTGCTATCTTAGGAAAACTCCCTAATCCCAAAAATAAGAGAAGGGGTACAGTGCTGTCCATCATTCGTCCCATCCCCATCACTGGACTGTATCTGCTTGCTTGGTCGTCTGTGCCAGTGCCCAGCTGGCCTTTAGCTTTGGGGTTCCCAACTTTATGTCCTTCGCACTAGTTTATGTCACAAAAATTTCACAGAACGTTAGAACGAAGGCAGATCGATTGCCGATTACGTAACAATAACCTTTTCCATCACACTTGAATGTGAGTAATAAAAAATATTAAGTATTCAGTTTATTTTTGAAAATTCACCCATCACTCTGCAAAAGTGTTCTACAGTATGGCCCAGTCGAACCATAACTATTTTACATGTGTGTCCTCAGTTATGGGCCCTTCCTCAGGGGTATTGAGAGGGGGATTTTTGAGAATTAATGAAATGAAAAAAAAAAAAAATCTGTTTCTGTTAACATCTGCCTTCAGTGTTCCCACCTGCTTCCATGATTTCCACAAGAAAGCATTTTAAACATATGTAGTCCCGTATTTTTACAGTCTGCTGTCACGGCTAATTTTAGTCATTTCCCATCAGTGTGGCATTTTTGGCAAAGAAAGATGCCCATGTTTCCTTTGATTGTTAAAATAGGCATTGCGTGTTTTTAATATGATGAAGTGTGTCGCCTCCCAGGACGCTGATGGTGGAAAACCAGACTAATACTGTGGCCTTCATACTCTGTGCCTGTCTTTGCTCCAGAAGGTATATCTCTATTTTGAGAGTCTGTGCCAGTTTGACCCCATAGTGCAGTGTTTCCCAATCCGGTCCCCGGCGCCCCGCAGACGGTCCCAGTCCAGACCCCTCTGAAATGGCCATATCACAAGAATCAGTGCGTACTCTCTCCCCCCCACTGTACTTTAACTGCCCCCATTCCACACCTATACCTAAATAAGGTTGGATGCTCCTGTATTGCATCTAAGCAAACTCAGGCACCTCTGACTGAATTGGAACACTGGGGTGGTTTATGTGTCTCCCCCAGTGTGAGAGCCTGTAAGAACAGTCAGAAATTAGCGAATTAGCACTCCCAAATGGGGGCCAAGATCAAGAAGCCCCAAGACCCTTATCTCAGCTGCAGGGATGAACGTCTCCTCGTCTCTGCCAACGGCAGTAACGGCAGACATTAAACACGGCATGGTGCCTAGTCATATCGCCGGAGATTTTAATGGCCAGCAGTGATGCACAGATTACTCATCGTCCCCCTTCTGCCCAGATTTCAAAGAACGCGATACCAGAACCACAAACCGCCCTTTGATGACCCTGCTGAGGGATGCAAGCCACAAACGACCTTTTGGCTGCAAACAAGGCTGTTTCTGGGGTTGAATGTAGGGTTCCTCACTCTCAGAGCAGGGCAGAATATTCACCGTACAGTTTTATGGTGGTTTGTGTCTTGTCAGTAATTAGAGAATCAGCCTTGCAGCAAGCGGACCATCCTTATATGATGTGGCTTAGGTCGTTTCCCAGGATGCCACATACATTCCTTTAATTCATAGAGGGGGCGCAGTGTGACTAGGGTTTGGACCCTTTGCCCATGAGCGGAAGGGTGCCGGTTCACGTCCCATGGTCGGCAGAGTGATTCCTGCCTTGAGACCTTGAGCGAGGCCCTTAACTTCGGTTGTGTAGACCCTGTGTTCCCAGTTGTATGTAGTTTTGGGTAAAAGCGTCTGCTAAGTAAATACATGTGGTTTGAGTCTGTATATTGTAACAAGCCATTGAAGTGTGCAAAGTGGATGAAAGCCTGGTTTCTAAAGGCTGCCTAGCCCTTCGGCAAGGACCCGAAACGATTGCGCAAAGTACTGCCGTATAGATGCGCGTAATCGACAGCTGAGCAGTGAAACGCTCCAGATCCAATATGGCTTCCAGAGCCCAAAATCTGACTGGTTCTTCCCGCTGTTCTTTCTGCAGAAGGAAGCGCTTTGCTGTGCTCTGGTGCAGCTTTTTGATCCTCTGATGTCACCGAGATGCTATGGACTCATCGGCTTAAAGGAACCGCAGGCCGCATGAAGGCCCCATGAAGGCTCCTGAATACAGCGCAGCCACATTGCTCATTATGTCATGGCTTTTCCGTTTACACTTTGCTGATAGTTTCCATGCTTTCAACTTTACACATTAATTTTGGCAATTAAGAGATCAAGATGTTGAATTGTTTCGACATTTTTTTAAAAGTGCAAAGGGTGAATGTTTTTTATTCTTTGACTATGGTGTTATTTTATGGCCAAAATGGGTGACTCGCTTTTTCAAGAAATGTCAGTTTGTTTTTGTTTGCTTGGAATGAATGAATACAGCATGCTGTATAGTCAGCGGATGAGATATTCTCAAGTTATGAATTTTAACCATTTTTGTAAGATGCTAGCAATTTAGCTCTCTTAATTTCTGTTTACTATACTTGGGGCTTTTTAATGTAAGGTAAAAATGAAGGCAGTAGCATTTATAATCCTCCAGAGAGGCCACTTTGACCCACTGAGTTGTGTTCATGAGTCATGTCAGTCCAATTCTCTCTTTTTCCAGGAATCTCATCACACACACAAACTCTAGGGAAGATTACTTCTTCCGAACTAAGCTCCAGACAATTTACTACTGGAATCAAAAATCTGATACCGGTATAAATTCCTCCAGTAAGAGGCTACCGTTTCATGAATATCTCTCAGTGGCTTTCAGCAGTAATTTCCATTTACATTTTCATTGCCCTTCTGTGAATGTAGTGCGAGGTGTCTGCATCCATAGAAGAAACTATTTATCAAAAGAACACTTCTGCCAGTCAGTTCATTTCAGTATGTTATCACCTTGGGGGGGGGGGGGTGTTGAAAAGGTCCTACTTCCCATTTTCTTAAATGGATTTTGTAAATACTTTCTGAACTGATTAATGGTGAGTGTCATTTATGATTTGTCACAAATTTATTTGGAGGAATAAAACTGAGATATGACTTTTAATGTTTTTTTTCTGTGGTTTTAAAGAGACTTCCTGTAATGGTGGTACAGGAAGGTGTCAGTCTTTTTTCATGAATCTATTTTGGGACTGTTTAGGTTGGCATCTCTATACGTGCAGCATTGTGGGGATGGATCTGGGTTATGGTTTAGCGGGGACCTGCCTTCGTGTTCACAGCGGTGTTACTCAAGCCGGCCCACTGACCGAGCAGGATCTGCGCCGGCAGGATCCTCTGCACCTACAACCACAGACACAACCTTGTGGCCCATTCATCCTCTCTCCATTATTAGCTTATATTCAAGGTAAAATGCAGAACAATGTGACAGTGGATTACTTACAAGGAAAAAGAAAATCATTCAACTCAAAGTTTGCCGTTACAAGGCCAGTAGGAATTATTATGCAGTATATGTGTGTAGAGGGCGCATACCGTATTTTACAGGTAAGAGAGGGCATATCTTTGTGTGCGTGTGAGTGTGTGTGTGTGTGCATGTTTCAGAAGAAAATGATCTAAGAGAAAAGAAAGAAGGAGAAACAGAAATGAGAGATGAAAGAAAGTAGTGAGAAAGGAAAGCAGGAAGATGAACTGAGGGCTCAGGAGAAGAGAGAGATGGTTAGCCGACGGGCCGTCCTCGTATCCAACCCGGGCCTGCGCAGCAGACGTGGGGGAGATGGTTAGCCGACGGGCCGTCCTCGCATCCAACCCGGGCCTGCGCAGCAGACGTGGGGGAGATGGTTAGCCGACGGGCCGTCCTCGCATCCAACCCGGGCCTGCGCAGCAGACGTGGGGGAGATGGTTAGCCGACGGGCCGTCACGCGGCGTCCTCGTATCCAACCCGGGCCTGTGCAGTCGCCCTGGCTCATTCTGACAGTTTGCCTGTATGCACGTCTTGTAAAGGGACGTTAGTTATATCACCTTAATCCTGACTGGAGACCGTCCAGGAAGTCGTCCTGCTTATTTAAAGGATTTAGGGGGTTGGAGATCTTGGGTGGGGGTAGCTGTTTGTCTCTGAGTCTGCTGCTGGGAGATACACAAAGCCCCCATGTGTCATGTGTCCACCTCGTATGTCCTGAGCTTGGCTGGAGACCCATAAGGCCTGTAACCTGGGGGGGTTCCCCTCACACACATGGTCTCTGGGACCTGTCCCTCAGTGTGTCACCGCGTCTGACCAAAACAATATTACAAGCACCACTGTCAACCCACAAGTGAGAGTGTGGGGCCTGTTTAATATGACCTAGGATTTTATGGTCGATGTGGTAAGTCAGTGTGGTCCAAAACCTGGATGTTTTACGAAACCTTTTTTTTTGCCGTTAACCTCATGGTTAGACTGGAAATCAGTGTGTATAATTTAAAGCACTGCCTTTTTAAATATGTACTGCCCATGTGTTACCCTGTGGCCTCAGAATGCCGCGGTAAGTGCTCTAATGTGCTGAGCAAGGAGCAGGTGTCACAAAACCAAATGGCTGTATCCAGATCAATCTCTCTGCCTGTGTATTCTGGGTATTTACTGCACATTTCAGAGCAACTGAGGTGGGTCGACTGTTGGACTGTTCATCAGAGGATATTTTATCTATATCTTTTATCTATAGCCTTATGCTGCATAATATTAAGGGAAGAGTTGGGTGAATGATCTGTAAAATCTGTTATCTCACATGTTAACTCTCAAACTAATCAAATTCTGAAATACAACCATAAATGAGAGCATTATGAAAGGGTCAGAGAGTAAATGTAGGGGATTTGGAGAATGAGGGAGCATTTATTTACCACTGTAGTATTAACTTTGATATTTATGCTGAAAAGATATAAGAATCAGTCCTTTAATATGCAGTGATACAGTATAGCAGAAAGCACGTTGTCTGACGATAGACAGTCCAAAATATCCAGCAGGGGGCGACATTATTCAAGGGTTGAATTCCTATTGACCACTTACTTGCTAGATTTAAATAGTGGATGCTAACTGAGGTCTAATTGCTTTGTGCCTGGCCTTCGCCGCTATCGAGTGCTCCTTTCTGATGAATGGGTGGAGTACGCAAAGGCCAAGCCAGGATGCTGCTCCTCAGAGCAGAGCTCAGACAAACCGGGCCTGATGAAAATGACCGACTTCAGCTTGTGTCCCATTCAGCGTAAACGGAAACAGGATCCGGCGAGTTCCCCTCCCAGCCACTTCTGACTAATTCCCCCTCTCTCTCACACGCACGCAGTGACAAAGGACTATGGGCACCGCGTGAGCCCGTACACACTCCCCCGCTTCCGTCACGCTCCTAATATCAATGGAAGAGGAAGAAGGTTCAGGATGTGAAGGAAGATGCGTCTGAAGATGTTCTTGGGACCAAAATAGTACGCAGTGGGAAACACTTGGCTTTTCGCTGGGGGTTGGGGTTGGGTCTTAGAACACGGAGGAGGAAATGTGTCCTTTCCTCTGCCAGAAGTCCTTAACAATTCACAGATTTTTCTTAGCTTGTTAAAGAAAAAAAAGTTTCCATCTCAGCGGCCAGAACATGACAGTGATTTGGCCCGTTGGGCTGACTGAACTACTGTGTGTGTGGTGCCCTGCGATGGAGCCTCACCCCTCCAGGGAGAGCCGCTGCCTGGTGCCCTACGCTCTGAGCCTCCTGCGACCCTGGCCGGGACAAATGCTTGGAAGATAGATTTATTATTCTTCTTCATGTGTTCACCCAGAAAGATCGCTGCAACTCTCTAATGCACCCAGACTCTATCCAGCACCCACAATGACAAATGACTGTGGTAAAATGTGCTTGCCCGTTTGGATAACATACACTCCTACACCATCGCGCTACAACTGTGCTACTCCATGATAAAAGAGGGAGATGTGGAGCGGAGCCAAAGAGGACAGCTGGGAGATCGCACATGTGTGCATTTGTGGGCAGGATTCTTCTGCAGATTCAAACCTGCCCTGACCTTAGCTTGCTGCCATGGAAACGAGTTGCCTCTTTTATCATGGGTAAACATATATTTTTTTCATTACTAAATAATGGTTCAGAAAACTTAGCTTTTATTTGAGATTTTAAAATGATCATTTATCCTTATGAGAAATATCTTTACCATGTATATAACAAAGGCTTTACAACATGCTTGTTCAACTCCTAAAATGAATTTTAATGTCTGATTAAGAAATCCCCTTGAATCACAGAGGGACGTCTTTGCAGAAAATAATGTTGACCTTTAAAACACGAACATCAATACATGGCCACCTCAGTGGCTGCAAAATGTAATATTCATTGTTGTGCCTTTGGATGGGCTGCAATATAAATATTAATATTTAGTGTAAATAGATCTTTGTTGGTTTGAACATAACTGGATTATAAATGGCATTGACTAATATTGCCGCTATATGTCATGCTATAATGAGACATAATGAACACATTAGGGCAATTGTACAATACAGAAGTAATTAGGTAATGCTTTGCCTGCGGTTCCAGTCAAGCCAATGTCTGGTCCTATTTGTTGATTTCAATTTTCTGTGCCTTTTTTTCCCGTTCTGACATTAATTCAAATATAGTGCCCAGCATGAATGTGGCTCTGCCAGGGACCCCACCCCAGGCCAGCTTGGGGCTATGACTTGGCACAGGTGGGAGTGGCTGGGAGCCCAAGGCCTTTCTAATCTGTCAGCAGCACTTACACAATGCAACGCAAAGGGAACGAGGTGTCCTCCTCGTTAGGCTTGCCCAGAGCGAGGGCCTTCCAGCATGCCTCTCGGGCCGTGTCACGTTCCGTAAAGCGCGTTTCTCATTGGCCAGTCGAATGCCCTGGGAACCGGACCTCTCCATGTCACTCAACAATCATCTCGCTGATGGCCTCCCTCCACCCACCCCAAGTCCTCCCTGGCACATTCTCTGTTTTAAAAGGTTAATTTCATCACCTCATTTCCCTGTTAATTAAATGATGAAGATTCACTCCGGAATAAGATCCATCATTTTCAAAACGCGCATGCGGCGGCTTGATAGTGCCTGTCTTAGGCCAAACCGTAAAATATTCTAATTTATTTTATTTAGCAATGACAGTCTGTAATAGTCAATGGCTTCCCCTCACATATAAAGCAATAATGTTTTTGGGGGGGATTTAGAAAAATATTTTGTACTCTGAAAGTGTTTATTTTATATTCATACAGATAAATGCATCAACAACAAACTACGATAATGGCATTATTATTTATGATTTGATTATATGATAAGCAATGAGTAATATATTCAAACAAATTTCATGACTTGAACTGTATCACACATTGGACTTCTGTCATGCTATTTAAAGGCACGGCTGCAGTTTATGTAGAAGATGAAGCAGTTATTATTCTATTCCTAGGTTTAGACCCTCACAGGAAGCACACATGGGTTGTGTGATCCCTAGTGGCTCACTGTGTTAGGGCACTAAGCCTGTGTTCAACACGTCACTGGTCCCAATCCTGGAATCACCATTGCGGCCTTGAGCAAGACCCTTAAACCCCCAATTGATCATGTGCTGGCTCGCTGAGTTATGCACGGGCCTGGGGCAGAGGTCACAGGGTGGACGGCCCTGTTAACCATAACCTCACTGCACCTCCCCCAAACACCAAGCGGTATCCCAAACGACACTTGGCATCTTAATATATATATATATGCACTTCCCTCTAATTACTGTCCTCCCAAAAGCTCACGAAGCTATTTAAAAATGCCCGCCGACCGTGCCTGATTGCTGCAGAGCTGCATTGTGTATAAATTATAAAACAGCAACCTGACCTGGCCAATCAGCTTTGCTGTGTGCAACAGCCAATTTGCTTTTGATTGGAGATTGGTGTTCGTCGGGATTGGAGACACAGGAAAAAGATCGCAGATATGTCTCCTGTTTTCTTAAACTACACAGCTTTCAAATATCCTGCCCAGGACAGCTTACACCACCTACCATGATGTCAGTGGAATGTGTGCTGGGGGGATTCATCTTCCACTTGCCCAGAGCTAAGGATCCTTCTGTAACACCTTCTGAATGCCGGATGCATCCAAAACAAAGCCGAGCTACAGAGTGCAGACTCAACCCGTGTCACATTAGTGAGGAAAAAGCATAAATGTAGCTTGGGCGCGTGGCGGGAAAGATGGGCTGAGCGGCCGCGGCGACCGGCGTCCTACGGCTTTCTGCTCCCTTGGTTACGGCGCGTAAAGAACGATCTGGAAGTCTGGTGACAGCTCAGTCACACGGCCAAATGTTGTGACAACTGCACACAGGGGTGCCGCAGAACTGACGGTGATATCTCCTGCAGGTTTTACCTTACTGCCTCACGCCCTGCTATCTGACCTAGCTAGACGTTTCCACTTTTTAATTCTGTGGCTGTCGAGGACCTTTGGTATGGTAGTGCAGGATTGGCTATTTCCCCCAGTATCTATGGCCTGCCAGGAACCTGTGGGTCCTCTGTGGGCCCTCTGTGCCCCCCCCCCCTGTTGGTTAGAGGATGTGGGCTGGAGAGAGATGAAGGGGGCAGCCTGTAATTTACTCTAAGATTTCTAAGCCCGCTAAGCTCTCGCGTCTCCACCCAGACGCATTAGCCACCCATCATCTGGCATTCTCATTGCCAAGCTTCTGGCTTCACTGCGACCCAACGGCAGTGCCAGTGGCAGGGCCGAGCTACAGACAGGTGGTCTTACCTCTAACCACGCCTAACTTTAATACCATTGTCATCTTTTTTCCGGTGACATTTTACTTGATGGGGCACTAATACTTAATACATAATAACTGAGTTACTACTGAAGCACAAATCATGAACAAATATAATCAATACTTGCGATAAAAGATGCGTAACAATTCATAAATGAGGAACAAACATGAGATCAGCACGTCACTTGTGTTATTCATGGCTTGTTCCTTCAGTGGTTCACAATGGTTTACAGAATTTTAGATTTAGTAACAAATGTAGTAACTGCTTGAGATAAAATGTGTCATAATTCATTAATGATGAATTAACATGAGATCAGTATGTGACTGACACTTAGTTTGTGGTTAATTAATACATAAGTAATACCATAATACTGTAATATTTGTGGCTCATCAAGTAAAGCGTTATCCTTTTGTCTGAAACGACTTGTCGGTTAGGTTATGTAAAGTGATTTTTAGGAACTGGAAGCACTGGTTATCCTGAAGGAGAAGGAGCAGCCCCTACGGTGTCTGGCGGAGCTCACGTCCCATTTCAGAGGAAGTGCCACCATCTCCCAGTGCAAACAAAATGGACAGATGGCTGTTTGTGGCGGGGGAGGGGGGGGGGCTGGTGTATGGTGGGGAGTCAAATTCGCCACGACCTAGGAGCAAAAAAACATGATGGTGGCAGAGAAGCATCCAGCGGGATCAAGCTAGCAGCCAGATCGTGTTGTTTTTTCACTGATCCCCCTGGGCTAGACGGTGGGGATCTGGGAGGTCGGCCTCGGGGTGGTTTGCTTATGCAAAGCAGGCCTGCAGCCCTGTTGACTGAGGCTAGACAGTGTGCTTGGGTTATTTGGCCATTTGCTGGGACTATACACCCCCCCCCCCCGCCCCCCCCCCCCCCCCCCCGGGCCAGGCCGAAAAAAACACCCCGGCCGCGCTTTGTAGATTTTTTAAAAAACAATGGAGCCCCAAAATTGGGTAAAAGACAACAAAATAAA
>JAODKN010000001.1:3083749-3097012 GCA_026774425.1 Petrocephalus zakoni | reverse complement strand
GTTATTTGGCCATGTGCTGGGACTATACACCCGCCCTCCGCCCCCCCACCCCACCCCGGGTTCCTCTGTCCTCAACTGCCTCTCTGCAGTCTTTGGAAATTTTATTCAAAACAGATTAGGCCAAATTTGAGCTTACTGACAATGCATTCTGTCAACAACATCACACTAATAAATATTTTTGCTTACTGTCTAAAACATCCCTATAGAATTATTTCTTTTAATTAATGAACATTTAGCATTTCTTTAAATCCCCTATTTCCCTTGCACTCTCTGTCTTACTTTCAGGCGTTACAGGTAAATTGATGAGAGCGCAGGTGTTCGTCAGGAACGCTAATCCTCCTGAGCTCTATGGCTATTGCACGGCTTTCTAGAACAGAGATGGGTCAGCGATAGATAGTAAGACACCGGAACTGCAGCCCTCCCCCCCAGGTCATGAGTGCACATGCCTGAATGGTCAAGGAGCTTAGTGGTGGCACTGGTGGGGTCACTGTGCCGAGGTCACGGAGGTCGGGGGGTTGCGTGGGTGTCGGAATATGAGCGTGATGCCGGTTTATCCGTGACTTATCCGCTACAGGTTTCTGGCTCTGCTTGTGGGAATAACTTGGGCTTCTGCTGCAGGAATGCAGCGGATGAGGAGGGATCTGAACTGGCCGCCCTGGGCTTTTGAGGGAGTGCCCTGACCTGCTCCAGACAGGAGGAAGCCAGTAATATCAGTCCTCTCCTGTGGAGCACGTGCATGGACACCTTCAGTGCTAAGTTACTGTTTTTCAGTGAGATAAAGGGGAAATGTGTAGACACCCTGAGTGCGTAAGCTGGGGCTCAGGCATCCAGGCGCCTCACTCACACGGCTTCCATTCTGCCCGTGCAGTTTGCTGACATAGCCTTCTGCAAGGTTCATAATGAAAACAAAACCCGAAGACTCGTAAGATCTTGGCCGCGAGGAGCTTCCCGCACTACTGAATCATAATACTTCATAGCCTTGTTTTTCCCGCACTCACGCACAGTCACTCACGCAAGGTCACGGGTCTTCGTACCTTAGGCGGCCACTGTGATTGCCTCATCTGAAACGATAAAGTGCAGAATGAGATGCCCTCAAGTCATAATATGCAGCTCCCCACAGCGCCACACAGAGCAGACAGGGCTATCAACCTCCAATCTATTCCTAATGTTCTGCAGGCAATCAGACTCCCTCATGAGTGATGGTGAGTTCCCAGCTTATATTAATGACCCATCCCCAGTCCCATGATGGATATATCTTTATTTCTACCCCCAGAATCGATTCATCCATCACATCATTGTTCCCCCCAGTATGATTTTACAGGGATGGGAGAGAATGACTGAGCATTGGCGGTGTGGAAACTGAACAATGTTGGTAAGCATCTGTTTGCCTTGATTATGGACCTATAAGAGAGGGTGTGATGGACACGTGTGAGTAAGGCATGAGCGGGGGCCTGCAGACCGCTACACAAGGCAAGGGAGCAAAATGCTGAACTGGCGCTAAGCAGGTCATTTTCTCCACACTAGGTGCTAGAAGACTTGCTGGTGTCTCCTAATCACTCTCAGACAGATGACCTCGCTGCGGTTTGGCACATCGCTCTTTCGCACTTGATTGCTTTGGCCCCTGGGGTTGTTGGCATTCGGAAACCCCCCGTACGCAAATCCTAGCAGAGTGACTCGTCCCGGATGCGATTCGTCTGTTACCATCGTGGGCAGACGAGTTGCTTTATTATCTGCAAGCATCTCTCCTTCTTCCTGGGACCTGGATGGATCCCCTATGCACATGCTGTGTCTAAGCCAGGCTGATACAGACTGTACAATGCCCTTCATCCAACTGAACATCCCAGTGAAAACTAATTCTGACAGATATTAAAAAAATCACGGGTCATATGTAATAACCCTTAACATCCCCCACATCATTTATCTTCTTGCTATTGCATTGTGGGTTGTCACAGTGCAGAATGATAATGTAGGAAAGGAGGCTGTCCATTATACAGGCTCAAATCACACCCCAATCTGTTTTCGATTCATACATTAAACTGTAACGTGTTTCCACCACCTTTCCAAACATCCAGCTCTGAGCGAAGCAAGGAAGCGAATCTGTAATGAACCAGTGACCTAAAACTATAATATAAGATGCTGAGCTGACAGGCATCTCCCGCGTGAGACACAGTGGGATGCGCTGCTTCTGCAAAGCTGTGTGAGATTTCAGTAGGATGTCAGGCAGTCAGACACAGTGGGATGCGCTGCTTCTGCAAAGCTGTGTGAGATTTCAGTAGGATGTCAGGCAGTCAGACACAGTGGGATGCGCTGCTTCTGCAAAGCTGTGTGAGATTTCAGTAGGATGTCAGACTCTCCTCGTGTGATGCTGACACCTGTGTGACTAAACCCAGCTGCTGCTCATTAATAGCTAGATAGTGCTGCACACTTTGAAATAAACATTGTCTTAAATAAAGCTACTGGTTTCAAGACCTAAAATAATGTTTAATACATTATATTGATCCCAAAAATGCTGCTTTGCTTTATTGTGCGAAAAATAAAGGTATTTGACAGACGGGTAAAGGGTGGGTTTACATTTTTATTGGGTTTAAACACTTGTTTTGCTTTGAAGAATTTGCAAGCAGATTGGCTCGGAGCACACCAAAGCCCGGGTCACTCAACTTGATCACTTTAATTAATTCCTGAGATGCATGACATCATAGTGTCCTACCGCGCTCTGAATGGACACATTGATGCATTCCAGAGTAGACCAAGATTCTGCTATTGAGGCCGAATTGCACTGAGCCATACTGGCCTCTTTGTCTGGGCTAAAATACAGCAGCACACTTTAGGTTGAGTCTTTTTCCCTCCTTTTCATTTCACTGTTGCCTTGGTGTCCCTGCTCACTCCTTCCAAAAAAAAAGGAAACCCAGAGGTCGCAGGCAAAGGAAACCTTGAAATTAAATCTCCAAGGCTAACATGAGACCTATAGTGCTTGAACATGTATATGGTGAGGTAAGACCTAACGTCATAACGCACTAAGCACTCTCGCGAGGTTTGTTTTCCGACATGAAATAATGCACAGTGTCTCTGGCTTCCCGTTACAAGCCTGATGGGACCTTATCGCTCATATTCTACCTGCTGCCCCCCAGCCACAAGACCCAACCTCAAACTGAACATCACAGCCACATGGCATTTTAAGCTAAATAAGTGCTGCTATATGTTAGGTGATCAAGATCATTGTCCATCCACTCAAGGAGACAACAGCTATACAGGACGCTGGAGGAAATTCTGAAATCTTTTTAAATTACTAACAATACAGCATCACTTCTGCTAAGAAAGATGACAACATTATATAGAATATTACAATTCATTACATGATTGCTACATCGCGCATAATTAATTCTCAGCCCTCACTAATTAAACTTCCACAAAAGATTCAAAGACCGAGCACAATATCAGGCAAATCTGATAATTCATAAACAATTAAACTGTAAATACTGCTTAGAATTGATTTGGTTTCCGAAGAAAAAACAGCCCAATTGCCAAATACCTCCTTTACTTTTTGTCAGTCTTTCAGCGCTGTTCAGCCAGTTTGCGAAGCAGGCCCCCTCTTTCAAAAGGTTCCTTAGAGTAATAGTGTTTCTCTCGGTCTCTGTCCCTCCACAAGCAATCCCTTACGGAAAATGATCGAATATTGAACACTTGTGGTTTTTAGAGGCGACAGTTTGCAGTCCTTGTTTGCAGGTGTGTAAGCAGAAGTAGGGTAGCTAATATAGCTTGATCGGACTTAAATAAATGGAGCTAATCTTTCAGAGCGGTGGAAACACGTCAAATGGGTTTATCGACAAAGGAGTCAATTTTAATCCAAAACACTGTTATTTGTCAGACATTTATTAACAGATTGCCATTTTGTGTTGCGTGTGAGTAGATTAAGAAAGCCGGAATAGGTGGTGTGATTCACACTGATCTAATTAATGATTAAGACCAAGATTATTAAAAGTCAGACTAAGATAAAATCATCTGCGCAGAAGCGAGCTGGAGCTCGGCTGCAGTGACATGCCAGCACACCATAGCCTGCGACAGGCGTCACGGTAAATGAGGATCGTGCTCATGCACTGACAGGCTGCATTTGTAACTTCGGCAGCACCATGCAGCTACTCAGTGGCGTGATTCTGCACACACGCCTTTCACGTACTGTTTTATTGCAATTTCATATCAGTGTATTCGTCTCTTGTGCGTCGTTTTAAAGCTTATTACAGCTTCACAGCGCGCTATAAAAGTCAGTTATTATAAAGATCATAATCACTATAGAATTTCATTACGAATAACAAAGCGAATCGGGAAACCCAACTCTTGCTGAACTTCCTAGCCGGATATTAAACTTCCTACCCTGTTCACGTACAGTCGCTGTATTCCGGACACTGTCACTTTTGAGGGGTATCTCAGGTTATTGTTATGACTTTAACACTTCCACACGGATATACATTTAATGCAGAAAGGCTTTGTATTAATTAGTTAAGGACGCATATGATTATGTCATACACTAAAGAATGGTTGTCTCGTGTTTTCATGTGAATAAATTATCACTTTGCACATGCAACGGGATTCAGACAAAAACGCGCACATAAGACGATATTAGTTTGCGAAGACATCGTTCTATTTAAAATGCAGCATTCTTGAAACAGTACTACCATGTGTTCTGATATAAATGGACTGCTGCAGGCGCACTGTGGGGATTAGGGTCAGATTAATGGGGATTCTCATGAATACGGGAATTCTGTAATGGAAGATTTGCCTCGTAAGCTGGGTGCGATTTCAAAATGTAAGGAAGCAGCGGGCGATGGTTATGCTCGCACAATTAGGAAAACAATCTGATTATGGCAGATCATGTGTACGTTTAAAAGCATCTCCCAAAAATGCCATCAACTTAAGTGATGGCTATTTGCGTCTTATTGATAACTAAGGGCAGCGTTTAAGGTTGATCCATTTGCAGAGTAGTCGCCTGACATGCCAGCAGAGCCGTATTAATCATGCGTCGCACGCAATGCGCTCCAGCGCGCCCTTCTCCGTATAGACAATGTCACAGGGCGCAGCGAGGGGGCGGGGCCGCGCGCATGCGCACTAGCCGCCCGAGCCACACGCGGCTCCATCCCCTTAGTTGATCCGGTGGCTACAATGCATCAGTCCGGCGCTCTGCACGGCGAGCCTTTCAGATACGATCAGCTATATTGTAAATATTCATCGGCAGGCCCGTTTCCCTTCGGATCGACGCTAAAACCTTCCAAGTAAAAAGATGGGTTAGGCGGAGGATGCGTTTTCATGGGGACCTGGACTCTGTATTTCTGCCGAGGCACCATGACAATGGTTAAGAAAGAAAATAGAGACGGGAATTGATTCTTCTCCCCTGTTCTTTCATTTCGTTTTTTTGTATTTTTTTTGAGAAATGATTGCAGAGTTGGTGTCCAGCGCCGTGGCTTTGGTCCTGTATCTCAACACCCTGGGCGCTGATTTCTGCTACGATGACAGGTACTGGCATTCCCGTCCAAACCCCATTTACTGCTTTGCCTTTACATTCAGCAGTGCTCCTCAAATTGCATATCATTTTCTCTAAGCAACTTTTAGGAGACGTAAGACTGCGCAGTCATGACTTCCAGCAGGCTACAGTTTACGGCGTCCGAGTAAAATCCGCTTTGGTACCATTAGCCTCCTTGTAAATAAAAACGTGCTGCTTAGATTGGCTGAGGCGCTGTCATTGCCCTATTTTATTTAAGCACCAATATTAAAACGTAAAATGAAACGTGTGGTAAGTTGAATTTAAGCTTCGGTAGATTGCGAGGTTTCAGAGGTTGCATTTTTTGGGGATTTGATTAGGCTGATGTCGGCTGCAACCCTGTAAACAAGTCCAGTTTTGTACACGTTGTAATTTCCCAGCGTAGTACTCGATTTGCGCTTCCTAGGGACACATGCATTGAAATGCATTGGCCATATGCAGCTTTGATTTCTTGGATAGCAGTCGGTCGGTGCAGCGATCGCCCATGCTGTCAGAGAGCCGGAGAGAAGGCGTGCGGAAAGTGGGGTCCCCCTTGCCCCCGTCACTCCTCGGGATTCACACCGAGGAAATGCAGCCTGTATGTGAAACCTTCCCCGGAGAAGTGGCCGCATGGCCGGATCCCCTAACAGGTCCCCCGGCGCTCCGCGCACCATTAGGACGCAAACGCCGTAAAGTCAACATCGAGCCGCTCGCCGTGTTTTTTGCGACCTTTCCCCCCCTTTGAGGAGATTTACGGATTTTAGTGTGCGATTCACAGATTAGTATCTAACATTTTAAAGTAAATTTTACACCTTATTTTATATACCTTATTTTAATGCAGGACTCCGCGATTAATTTTTTTTAGCAAAGTCTGTAAACTACTGGTAATCTTCTTAAAACTGCATAAATTCCTTAATATTTACGTAGTATGTTTAAACATTAGTCAATGTTTTAATTGGAATGTGTATTAACTGGTTGTAGGAAAACTTTAATACAAAAACATAATTTTTTAAGATGCCTCAATATTTACTTAGCAAACACTTAGAGGGAAATAAGTTTTACTAGGATGTATGCACAGTTACTTTTTAAACTGTTGCATTTGGCACATCCGGATAAACTTGGATAAAGTTGAAGATCCTGCCCTATAAATGTACAATGCCTTGGTAAATTTGCAGCGTCCAGCATCCTGAGCATGTGCTCTGTAAATGGAGTGACAGTCGTGCAAACTCAGGAAATTTGTGCTTGCAGTCATAAATGAAGCTGTCACCAAGGGCTGTCCCCAGCATATTTGGAGCAACATTCATGGTTTGGTGGAAAATACGTCGTACTTAGCAGTTTCAAAATTCACGTCTCCTTCCACCTCCTGCTCCTGGAGTCTATCTGAGCTGTAAGTTCTGTGATACGGTTTGTTGTGTTAGGAAAGTCATTTCCTTCCATTTTAAGACATGGCGAAAATTACGGCCACTTAGACTGTCTGAGGCATCCATCACACTTGTAAGAAGGTGGTCTAATCAAAAGCAGTTTCTGTAGGGTGACCTACCATCTGAAGATATTCAAACATCTTTTTTTATACATCCATCACTTTCAAAAGACTCATTGGATTACAACCTCCCATTTACGTGGCACTTAAAAAAAGTAAATCAAGACTAGACGTACCGAAGACAGTCATTTTGGCTGCACGGCTTAGTATGATTTGTCCGTGTTTTCAATAGGAAGACTTGCCGAAGCCTGTAATTAGCTGGAGCAGTCGCAGCTCACAGGAGGTCCTGCAGATAATCCGCATGGGGTAAACGGGCAAGAAGGCCAGGGTCAAGGGAGCCGGAGTTTGTGCAAGGGCGTTCTGACTTTTTAATGCTTTGTTTGGATTGCAAAGTAGCAGATGTGATATTTCTGGGAGGGAACTGGGGGGGCGCATGCTTTTGTTTAATGGCTGATGCCATATGTACTGGAGTGAGAATCCTCTTCTAAATCAAATAATTCCCCTGCCGTAATGTGATGCAGATGAAGGGTGTTTGATACGAGCCATAAGAGGGCATAAATTTCAGAGGGATGCTGTTGAGAGGCCTTTGCTGCGACAGCCTCATTGAGATGTATGGTTAATGTTAAGATCGGACCATAAAAAGTACCCAAGGACGCTGCAGCTTTTTCCAATTTGGGTGGGGCGGGAAATGCTAAATATCAGGGTTTCAGAAAACACGGCCCCACGTCCCAGCTCAGGATGAGCGCTCTCAAGAGCCGTATAAACTCGGCACACTACTCCTCGTAGTGCTATTAGACTAAACCAAACCGGTAGCTCAGTTTAATAGAATTTAATATACATATCTATATTTCAATTCCTCTATCTGTAAATGGCCGATATAATTGCACCTGCGTGTGAGGGACTCGCAGCCTACAGACGTACAGTGTGCATGCACAGCGGGACCTTCAGCCGCCTGTGCAGCCAGAGCCATCAGCTGGCACGGTTATCGCTGATGGCTTGGAGCCTGTCGTCACCCTGATTCCTAATAATGTCATTTGTTTATGGCCTCTCACTTTTATAACGCGCTAGTAACATGCAGCCTGTGAAATGCTAACACTGGGATTCAGGTGTGCCGGGGCGTCCCGGACTAGTGTGATGTGCTTTTTGTCGAGCCTTAGGGAGGGCAGCGCTTCCGGCTTGGCGGCTCTCTTCTCCGGCTGCTTTCAGTCTGTTTGAAATGGCTTTCGTTCGGGTGGGATGCCTTGGGTCACAGCTGCTTCAGGCTGATATTACGCCGACTACAACGGAAATGATTCCATCGTGCCACCGCCTGCACCCAAAGAAATACTGTGTACTTTTAGTATAAGCTGAAAAAAATTCTGATTATACATAAACTTATATCCTTGAAGTTACTTCACAGGGAGGTACAGGTCCTCATTAAATAGGAGAATGTCAGTTGTCTTGTCTTGCACACCTCTGGAATATCAGTTTCAAGCTGAGTGCAGCTTCACTGTTTCTTTAATATATATTAACCAAAAAACTAGCTAGTGCAGTTGAAGAATCATTAGAATCCCCACAAATAAAACGGCGTTTAAAAGATAGTTATGGAATAATTATGTTAATATTCATGTTAGAATATTCAATCATGCTTATATATACAATTATTGAATGGGCTCTTTCTTTAAATAATTTAAAAAGCAGAATGGCAGCTGGGAAATGAGTCCGTAATGTACTGCTCTCAGTTTGGCATGGGTGCAAATGTTTCATTTTTTAAACTAGCTAATTTTCACGAAAATAATCGGTGGAGCCTTGAGGGATGGTTAAAACGCCCACAAAGAAAAGGGGACGTTTGAAAGAGACTTAAAGAATAATGTTTATATTGATGCCAGAATATTTAACTCTGGAGAGCCCTACCTTTTGTTTCTGCCTTACATTCAACCAACTCATCAAAGTAAAGATTGTACTTTTGTTTTGGGTTGTAGATGGTACACTGAGCTGTAAAGCAAAAAAGAAAACACTTTATTTTGATGAGTGGGATGAATGTAAGGCAGAAATAAAAGGTGGGGTCAGATATGACCCCGTGAATGGTGCAAGTTTTAGGTATTCTGAAAAATGTGGTAATTTAGTTTAAGTCGGGTGGGAAGCTCGGGCTAAAACGAGAGCCACAGGTCAGGTTTGGCGGCGCGGCCTGGCCCCGGAGCTGCAGCGTCCATCGCGGCCAGCGCGCCCCACTTAGCCGCTGCTTTTTCTGCATCGCAGAATCGCCGCAATCTGTTACGCTGACCCGAGCGGGAGACACGAGCGTGGAGATAAATGTCAGCGAAGAAATATTAGCCAATTTTCCGCGCCGCTCCGCTGACGCGTCCAGATGCCTTTAATGTACGCTTCTTTGTACTGCGGTTACCGATTTAGCAAAATGGGTAAATGGATTCCCTTCGCCTTGGAATGGTGCCCCGCTCCACGTTTATACAGCCTGTGTTTTCCAGCCCAAGTTAAAGTCCAGAGAGCTTATCTGTCTCTCTGAAGCAGATCTTGTCCTCTAATTCCGCGAATTGTCTGTCTGCATAAAAAGCAGAATGTGATGAAAGAGCAACTGATGTCATGTATTATTTCCCAACCATGTATTTTATGGGTCGATGGGTAATATACTTTTAATATTTGCCTCAGAATCCCACTGGTAATTTTGTATTGGAAAAAAAAAATTGAAAACAGCAAGAATTTTTGTTTATCTGTTATCGCAGTTATGTGGCCTTAGTGACAAAGCATTGCTAATGCTGTAATGAAAATTAAATTATGAATCTTTTTTAAAGAATGCGAGTTGTGTTCATGGACACAGAGATTTCCCCCCTTTCTTTTACGCAGTTTGCTTATCGTGAGTTGGGTCTCCGATGACTTGCAGTCTGTCCCGTGCGCAGCTGTACGCGCAGACGGAAAGCGCAGACGGAAAGCTGCAGGCTCGCGGCCGCCATGTGGGATAGTACTCCGGCTTTTTATCCACTTCATGGCAGACTTGCTGCATGCCCCATTCCGCTTATTTTTTTTTTGCGTTTTTCTTTCGGTCAGGGCTACGGATTATAGACAAAGAGGTCCAAAGTCCGCCGCCGTGCCCTAGCACTGCGTCACCGGGCGCAGCACCGTAAATAGCCAATGACGGCTGATTTGCCGCCGGCCCCTTTTGCCTGTGCCTTTGACCTTCTGCCGCTAGCTGGCCGCCGTTAGCACTCAGCAGTGATGTAAAGAGAGGGACGGCGTCCAGGCTGAGGTGGTCGGGCCCTGGGCCCTCCCCGCGAAGAGGGGTGAGCGGCCTTCTCCTCGGCGTCTCCCCGCCGTGCCCTGTAATTACCCCTTGTGGGGAGCACTCTGTGCATGGCCTACTAGGGAGTGTAGGTCTTTCACTTCTGTGATCTCCAATTGCTGAATCACGTCGACCTGCCCTGTTTCCCCCTTTCAGTATATTAAATATTTACCATTTGGGTGGAATGAAATTAACCTGAAATGGTGTCATTTTGTACTTTACTGGTCAGAGTACTGTGCTTGCATATGTTTATGTGAAGCTCTCTGGGGGGAACTTTATAAAAATAAACTGAAATGAACTGAAATTGAATACTTCCAAAACAAAACATTCCAAGTAATTCAACCATACAGCCATGTTTCAAACACTTGCATTTAACAACTTAGGAGGTTGAAATTAAATTGTTCACAATTTATAAATTCCTCCGCCTCCACATCATAAGGTTTAATAAGAGTCGGACCTGAATTTCTTCATCGCCAGCTTAACTTTTTCAGCAGTAGTCTGTAGAATTAGAGCTGAGCCCTGCTTTGCAGTATAGTGGTGTCTTCAGCTAATTATCATACCAGGGGTAAGTGGCGATGACTACAGGCCACATGTATTTGCATAGTCCCTCCCACACTGTCCCAACTGATAGACCAGAGACGGGCAAGACCTTCTGCTATATTACATGAGACACGAATGGCCTGGACAGTAGACTGTGTTCTTTGGTGCCACAAGCGTGCGACAGCAGAGGGCAGACAGAGCTGCTTCTAAAAATACTAATAATGAGACGTTCCTGTCTGTCGCCCATTGCAATCATTTCCCACAATGCCTAAATTAGCTGGAAGCACTTTCCAGTTGCATACATGGCAAGTTCATTTTTCGGCCATGGTAAATGTTTTTTTTCTTTTTTGGTAGTTTAAAATCACAGCGTTCCCTGGAGAACGTAAAGTCCCATGCGGGCACCAATGTTCATCCGCGCGGTCTTTGGCTCTCGCTCATGGTGATGTTCTGGGGCACCCCGCTGGGATTTCCTGAGCGACCCGTGTTTTTTGTGCAATACGGGAGTCAGACCAATATAACTGCTACCAGAGCATGTCAGCTGGGTTTTCCGACATCCTGTTCTGCCCTAGCGTGTAAGAAGCCGATGAGTTGTGACGTACAGGACCTTACAGTGGAAGCACATACTATGTTCTTTGTATGGGGGTATGTGCTGATGAGTGCGTGGCTGTAACTGACTTGCTAAGCTGCAGAAATCTCTCGAGTTCCTGAGTTGCTTAATTTTGAGTTTTAAGCAAGAAAACGCACGTACTCTAACGTGCATTCACGTTAGAGTAAAACTATTTTAGTAAAATCAAGAAATAAGTCTTTTAAGGGCATGTACTAATGGGAAGCTGTGCTCTTTTTGTGGATAATTGTAGCTGGCATCGTGAAGATTTTCGAGATAACACTACATATCCTGAATTCCAGATGGTGTCTAGACAAATGTCCTGAGTTGGTGTTTTGTATTTTGTTTTTTTTTTCCATAAGGCTTCCCTCTGCCTTATGGTGTGTTGACCCCATCTCAGGAGGCCCTGTGTGGCCCCTGGTGGAAAGGTTGAAGGTCACAACCTTCAGCAGCTTCTGTTACAGGGTTCCCCTCTTATCAGGGCCGGGAAGAGTGATGCCGGCAAGTGGGCCCCCTTCTGCTGGCAGCGGGGAGGAAATGGCGTCCCTGACTGACGGGCGGGTGCCTGCCACGTTTGATGGGGTTGAGGGGACTTAACACTGGTGTCACGAGGGGGTGGCATGAATGCGTGCCTTTGTGCCGGGGCGAACGGCCATGGTTGGGGCTGGATGTGGCGTTCACACGGGGAGTCTGACCCACCCTCTCATCCATTGCTGTCAGCTTTAACGTGCTGTGTCTGAGAATGTGTCATGTTAACATGTTAACTACCACCAAGCTGCACTCTACATGACTTTACGCTCCTATAATCCCTGGCACCGTTCTGTTTAATTAGACCCGGCAGGTCTACATTCTGTATTCAGCCGACACGTGTTTAATATGTAATTGCAGATGGGAGTGATTTGAATTATGGGAGGATTCTTGTGAATCGCACATCCGCCTGTCATCACTCCCCTGGCAGACACGGCATAAGCACCTGACAATGATGGGGGGTGAATAGGACTGGAATGGAGCTCGTTTATAGAGCAGCTCAGATCCACAGGCCTGGCTTGCCCCAGAAAGCCTTGGGATAATGCCTGAGGTGAGACACTTTAGCACTGATCAGCGTCTTGGAATAACTTTACTCCATCTTGACTCTGCGATAATGGGTCTGGACAGGGTCCCTCTTTCGGATGACTGATGATCGCAGATGGGTCTAATCTTGCCTCCGGTCTTTGCTCTGAGTTCTCCGCACACTAATGGGATTAGCTGGATTTTGTATGAAGAGTTTAATAGAAGATGGGAATATAGTTCTTGAGTTAGAAAAAGGCAAATCAGAAGTCCCTTGTGACCGGGATTGAATGAGAATCCTCTTCCCGCCCGCCAAATAAGCCCTGGCCTTTATTCTCTTTTTCTGAGATCCCTGACAAGCGGCATTGATGGGTTCTGATGGGAAGATGCCTCCGGCTGACCAGGGCGTTACCTTCTCCCATTGTGGTCTACTGTGAGGTCCCTGCATTCTCCCAGGACCCTGTCAGGACTTTACATTATCACGGGGTGGGAAAAAAGGTCTGTATGGGCTGTTGGTTCATATGAACGGGAAAGAATGTAAGGGTCTTAGCAGAGAAAAGATTTAGCACTGTTGTGTACCAGCTGGTCAGTATCCATCCCATTAGTCTCTTGAGGGGCAGCAGGAGAGCCTCGCTGGGCAACAGGCAAGTTTTTAGAGGGTCAACCGTGACCCCGTGAAGAGTCCCCATCAGTGAAGGTCAGCGACTTATGGTGACGGTCTCTATGCACTAACGTGGGCATGAGGAATACACCTGGGGGGACCGCATGAGGAATACACCTGGGGGGACCGCATGAGGAATACACCTGGG
>JAODKN010000001.1:3069859-3083649 GCA_026774425.1 Petrocephalus zakoni | reverse complement strand
CGTGGGCATGAGGAATACACCTGGGGGGACCGCATGAGGAATACACCTGGGGGGACCGCATGAGGAATACACCTGGGACCACATAGGGTCACAGGCAGGCCAAGGGATACACCACATGTTCATCTGATCCGCTTTTGTCTGTTGGGGTTACGCCATGATGGTGATGACCTTAACGGCCATCCACAGACACCTCTGCTTGTTAGCATGTGTCCCGATTATCTACGAAAATATCATTCTCTTCAAGAGACCACACCTCTTATATGTGATTCTTGTTTCAATTCAGCTTATTTTTATTTATTGTTTGCCTGATATCACGGACCTGTTGGTGAGATATAGCAATCCGTGTGGAAAGCACAACTGTGCTGGCCTTAGCATGCAACTTTCTGCACTGGTTGGCTTTTTGCCAGAACATTAAATGTCAGTGAGGGTGACGGACCCTCGTTGTCTTTTCTGACACATGTAGGTAAATCATTGGTGTCTGTAATCACATAGCATCCTAACGACTTTGAGTTTGTTCTTACGTAAAGGTGCTAGACAGGCTGGACACTTGACAGAAAGTAATTCAATATCTGTCTAATTAACTGAGCATGAATTAATGATTGGTTCTTTCATTTATTAGACATTGGTTTTGAAGGTGCATGTCAGGATTCAAGCTTCTACGCAGCAGAGCACAATCTCTCTGGCTTTAGCTGTTTGCTTGTGCGTAAGACTTGCTGAATGAAGCCTTTTCCCGCTCATGTATTTAGCAAATGAATCCCAGGCAACCCCTTCGGGGCCCGTTGTGTTGAAGTGTGCTTTCTGTCAGTGACTATCTAGCGTTTTTAGGGGTGTGACGTGGTAGGTAGAGGAACGTTACATGACGCGTTGTTTTGCATCACAGTGTCTCTCCTCTCCCTCGAGATCATGAACGGTGTCTGGAAAATGCAGTTCTCTGAGACTGGCCATGTTGGGTTTCGCATAGCGAGAGAGGGAGGGAGAGAAGACAGGCACGTCGTTAGCCATGGTGTTCAGCGACTGCTAAGTCGCTGAAGTCTGAATAATGGCTCCTAGTCTGGTTTTGTCGTATGCGTTTGCCCCCTTGCAGCCCCCGCAGTTTGGCGAGCTGCGGGAAGCATGTCACCTGCCAGCAGACACGACTGCAGACACACAGTTGAATGTCCAGAGTGCTCATGACCTTCTGTGTTCATTGGCAGGCCTCTCATCGCTCAACATCAGGCATGCTGGTCACAGCGAGACCTACGGGCAGATGTTTCATCCATAATGTTCCACCAGCATGGACATTAAGTATGATAATAGTTAGATGCAGTCTAGCAGAGTAATGAATAGCTTTGGCTGAAGCTCCTGGTCATGTACTAAGGGATCTGCAATGGGAACCTTGCCTTCTGAGAGTTGGCACGGCTTGTTCTCTCGATGTTTAAGAACTTTGTTCTCAGCATTTCACGTTTCTTGTATAGAACACCACAAGTATCTTCATTTGAACTTATCCGAAATGTTACATTTATTCATTCATTTATTTTCTGCATCCCTATGTCCTATACAGGGTCTCGTGGGTCTGGAGCCGGCCCAGGAAACAGTGGGTGCAAGGCAGGGGAAATGTTCAATTAAAAAACCAAAAAGCCAGAATTTAACTAGGCTGCAGTCCATCTCCACTGTACACATCTTTGGGATGCAACTCAAACTATTATTTACTCAGGCCTTCTAAGCGTGCGGTATTTGGCATTAAGTGTTTAGATGTGTCATGCACAGCAGAATTGGCTCGCTGGATTTGTTTGCACAAGGTGGTCGCGGGGCCGTGCTGCAGCGCAGGCACTTGGGGAGCGTCTGCTTTAGTCCCCCCCTTCCCCTAACCCCCCCGGCGCATCTGACGCCAGATGATGTGCAGCATTGGGTCTTTGCACAGCCCTGTCAGAGCCAGGTGGTTCAGACAAATGGCTTACAGATCCAGGAGCAGTGATTTGGACGAAAGATCATATTTTCCTTATTGGCAGTCAGATCTCACACGGCGAAATCGATCCCCGCGGCCGTTTCGGGATGCTGCCTTCTGTCCCCTTGATTAAGAAAGATATGTAAAAAAATGAGATTTAAGAGGACTGTCGCAGGCTTTGTGCAGAATTAACCTTCATTAAGAAATCCGACCCATTTCTGAATTTACTCTCTAATAAGCTTGGCGGTTCGCCCTCATGGTGGTCTTTTGATTGCTGTAACTCTGTCCTTTCTTATTTGCTTACCATCCTTACTGGTTTGTTGCCCCTCTTTGATCACAAACTGAGGTATCCAGAACCCCCCCCTCCCAGAAATAATAGCCTTGATTTTGGGTTTATACTTTACACTCATACTCCTCAGTGATTGGAGGACTTACCCACGCTCCCTCGGTTCTGCAGCGCTTTCTCATGGGTAGCTATTTACCACTTGTCAAATGGCTCGTATCCTTAATTGCAGTTTAAATCAATCTTCAGCGACACTGTGTATTTTCCTTTATGTTAGTGGCTGACTGACGAGGTCTGAGACATTTTCCATGTCGTGGTAGTCTTCCCTCTGCTGCATGAAGGCATTTTTGCCGTAGTGAAATGCATTTAAATAGGAGTTTATGGCTCCTTCTGCGCACCTTCATAAAGATGCAGTTTGGATAGTTCCTGAAGTCCTTCCAGTGGGAGCCACCTGTCGCTCCCAGTGACTGATGGTATTCAGCAGGCTAAGCTACCTCCCTCGGCCGCCCGGTTAATGGTTTAGCATGCCCATGTGCCACTTTCTCGGCCGCTCCTCGACGGGGAAAACGATGATTATCATCATCTAACAACAACAATGTTCTAACCACCGCGACCAAAAGCGCCCCTGGGCGACATTAGGCAGAGATCGATCGTTATCACATCAAAACAAACTTGCCTGAACTGGGAGTGGGCAGTAACCGACCTGAGGCCGGCCGAGCTTTGCCGCGCACTCCCCGTCTCCTAAGACGGGCAGCCGCTGACTTTTTATCCAACTGCAAAATATGAAGCGTCCCAAGTAGAAATTAAGAGGCTTTGACCCCCGAATAGAAATACAGTAAAGCATCGGGTTACAGCCCCCTCGCATGTGCGAGATTAGTGAGGTGTGGTGGGTCCTGGGCCGAGTGATGGGCGGAGAGAGGCTCCGTACTGGAGCCCTTTGATTTGGAGGTGCTGGAAAAGGATGAACAATTATTTATGTTAAATCAGAAGATGTTCACGGGTCTTTTTTATTATCTGGGAAAGTCCTCATAGCTCTCTCCTTCTACATAAATGAGCCCATGTAATACTCACTTTTTTGGAATATTTTTGTTGTGTGCCCGCAGAGGCCAGTTGAAGGCCAAGCCATGTCTTAAGATCTGGCGAGAGGTGGATGTGACGCCTCTGTGATTAATACCTGGCTTTGCGGGGAATACGCACGCAGGCCTGCTCTGCACTCCGTTACAGGCCGCGTAGGGGTAACCTGTAATGCTCCTCGCAAGCAGAGACCGTGTCTCCTGTTATCGGGAGATCGACTGCGGCAGACCAAAGCAGCAAGCCCCAGCCCCCCCTTTCAGCGCCTTGCAGCGACAGAAAGTGAGGAATGTCCTAAATAACCCCCCCCCCAGTGATTGATGGGAAGGGGAAGTCCTGTCTGAGTTGGGCTTAGCTGGGGTCAAGTTCATATTGTGCTCCAGTTCCCAGATAACATGCACGCAGAGACTCCCGTCATCCAGAAGGGGGTCCTGGTGTTTGTCTAAAACCTCACGGCTACTGGTCCCACATTGAGCCCTGGTGTTTTCCTGTGCCCTTCCAGACCAAACTCCACCAAAACCCAAGGGTGACTTTGCTTTGTCAGTCGCTCCTCCAAGACTGTGAGACAATCTGCATCTGTGTCAAACAAGCCACGACAGTCACTGCCTTTAATCTGCTCTGAAGACATACGTTTATAGATGGGCATACAGTTTTGTAGCTCTGGGGTAGTTGGTTGTTTGATTTTATTTTTATTTTTTACTTTGCTATTTTAGTTCTGTCTTGTTATTCCAGCTGTTCTGTTATACTTGAGAGTATTTTATGCTTTATAAAGCACTTTGGTGTACGCTTGTCGTTTTGAAATGTGCTCTATAAATACATTTTGCTTACTTACTGACAAAAACTCAACTGAACAACTGAAGTGCTCCTTTTGTTAACGAGTCTGCTGTAACGCTGGATGCAAGCGGCTCGCTCCCACACTCCTGCTTCCAATCGTCTGCTTTCAGACATCCAGCGCGAGTATTATTTATGTCTCTAATGCCACTTAGGCCAAAAGGCAGGCAGAAATTGGGTACCCATTTTACAGCCTCTGAAATTTCAGTGAGGGGTTCTTATCTGTCAGGTGAGGCATTTACTTGGCAAAAACTCAGGTTAATTTTTCAGTAAGCTCCAGAGTGGCAGTTTGAATAGAACAGGCATAAAAATTACTTTATTGTAGCTTCTGGAATGGCTTGTCTGGGGCATTATCTCTTCTCCAGCATCCATTTAGAAATGAAGCAGGGGATGGAATTTGGCATCAAAAATCGGCAGTGGCCAGGGGGTCTCTCTTGAGGTTTGGAGGGGATGGTACACGCGGATTCCAGGCATCTGCGTTTGGGCAGCACCGTCTAAGGCTGACGGAGAGCCGGACCAAAAAGACCCATGGAAATGATATTAATTGGTGCAGGATGCTGCTTGGCATGGCTGATGTAGAAGCTAAACCTCAGCGCTGCACGGAGGAGGAACATCAGAGATGGACACGGCCGCTCCCGAGCTGCACATCTGGAAGCTGCGCCTTTCTGCTTTAACAGTGATCAACTCCTCAAATCCTTTTTAAGACAAAGTGCGGGGTATTGGAGGAGAATAAATGTGTATAAATAAATCAGTCCACGTTTCTTTGAATAAATGAACAGTTCTCTGCTGAATAGTGTATAAATATAAATACCTACAGTGTGCGTCTTGCTCTGCCCATCCGGCAGGCTGCCTTTTCCGTCTCATACGTGCTGCGTACTTTAGAGTTTCTGCCGAATGGAACTGACAGGTGATTCATTCTGTTCCCGAAAACCTCAGAAGACGGGAGTCCTTTCTGTACCCTTCTGCTCTGCCCATGCTGCATCTCACCTCAGTCTGATGAAGTTCTGTCCAGTTCCTAAATGCTTTGCCAGGTTTTGATTTATAAAGGAAAGAACTGCTTGTAATAATGGTGTAACCTGTATTCAATTCCACAGCAATTATTTATGCTTTAATTTCGCGCTGTTTCCTCGCCCTCCCACGCTGTTTTGGTTTAAGACCACCTGCTCGACCCCCCCCCTCCCCCAAAAGCTTCCTTAATCATCGGCTTAAGTTTCCCTCAAGTGGAGCCGACCGGAAACGGGCATGTTGGGATCCTCCGTGTCTGGAATGGGCGGAGCTGCTCGTGCTGAAATCGTCGTCTGGTGTTGCTGAGGATCTGCTGGTGACAGTGATGCATTACCCTGGATATTGCTTTGTGCCTTATCTCAGTTGTTGGCTCTGGCCATTACTTTTACCCCAGGAAACATTGTACATTTGCCTGAAACATTTTCCTCCTCGGAGCAACCTGGAACCGAAGCTCGACTTGCACATTGTCAACAAGGCGAGCCGGCTGACACTTTAATTATTTGAAGATTTCCAGAGTTGGCTGCTTTAGGGATCTGTAAGCAGATTCCATTATGGACCAGGCAGATGTTGGAATGTGATTAAACCAGATTATGGGATAAAACCTTGATACTCTTACATTTCAGTAACATTTTATGGGTACAGATAATTATTTTGAGGTTTACATGAAATGTACATGATTTTATTGTGTAAAAAGTAATTAAGACGGTCATCTAACGTGTATTTAGGCACTAGAGTGGAGTATATTCTACAGAAAATTTGGCTTCCTTAAACGGGAAACGGATTGTGCAGGATTGGAGTTTATTGATTTTTCTTGAGTTGTATCATTTTTTCTTAAAAACCAGACCCTTTGAGTAGGATGACAACATGGTGTAGCATAATAAAATGTTTAGTGATGACCTTGATTTACTGGGAAAGAGGACAGGAGTGTAGTTTTGAGTCTCTTAGTCATTCAGAAGGACAGTGAATTTAGCTTGTTTCTCTAACAGTCTCACAATTAGCACCTAGTAGCAGACAAAGTACCATCAGAAATGTACAGAGCATTTTTCGACCTGCTGTATTTTATTTGATTTTATTCTATAATCCCTCTCACTTGCTTGATTGACTGTTGACATTCAGAAATCACCCTGATCTTAGAAGCGGGTCGTCTTTGGAAAGGATGAAGCAGATAGAAGGAGGCATCTGTTTGCGGCCAGCTTCCCCGGAGCAGTCGCCTGCCTCCCGGCTTGTAAATATTTGCACTTTTATTTCACAGCATAATAAATAACCATTTCACTATTTATTCACGTCCGTAAACATTCGCTGGGTTTGTCCTTTCGGACGTTAAAGGACAGCCATGCGTGTTGGCGCCGTACATTTAATGCCACTTTAATTCCCTGTTTTTAAATTTTTATTACTTTATTACTTTATTTTTCGCACGTAAGGCGTCCCGCATTGACGTATAAAGCCCTGTGTGCCAGCGGTGAGCGGATATTAGCGGCGTTTGGCTGCTTATTTAAAGCGGAGGCGATCAGGATACGGAAAGCTAATATTTACTCCCTCTGTCCAGATATACTGTGGGAGTCTGGAAAGGGCATGTAAGCATGAGGGGGTCGCCTCTCCTCAGCAGAAAACTCGGCATTTAATAAGCAACCTGCCCACTTTCCTGCCTGGCCAAGAAGACTCTCTGAACAGTTAGATACGTGCCTTTTCATCCAGCGTTTCCGCGGCCAGCGACCCTTTCGCATCAGCACTTGGTCACGTCCTCTGCTAGATTCGTCTTGAAGGAGGCATTCCTCTTTATCCTTGCCAGTCAGGAGTGCTGCTTTATGGCAGCGTGCCCAGCAGCAGCAAGATAATTAAATCTGTGCCTCTGTTTTACTCATCATCCAGGACTGGGGAACAATTTCATCAGAAAACAAATAGGCATGAATTGAGAAATGAAATGTCACCTTATCGACCAGGGAACCACTTTACCGAAATCACCGGCTCTTTCTCCAGCCAGACCAGCAGAGAGAGTGTTCTTCACGCCTAACCGTATCTTTGATAATCTTTTCTGTCCTTTTTTTCTTTGATTTCTAAAAGGATAGTTAATGAAATGTGTGCATAATGAATCGTCTGTCACTGCATGTGTACAGTCTAGATCACACAGAACCTCCTTGTCTTTATTCTTGTGATGAAATTGGGCCCTCCTACATCAGCGGTTTCTGGAGGGGGGTGGGGGGGTCGGGACCTATTACTGGGCACACAGGCACAGAGAAGGCCTTGGCATTCATTGGGAGTGATTGAATGAAACTTGCTGGAAAAATGAAGCCGACTGTATTCTCGATTGTCGATTTTCCTAAAGGGTTGTTAACGGGAAAGCCCTGCTATTCCGGTCTTTGTGACAGTAGCATTTGCTTATGTATGTCCAGAGCAGTTATTGACTGAGGTGAGGTTCTGGCTCGGAAGGAGTGCATGATCTCATTACTGCTGCACTGATGAGACATCTGTAAAATGTTAAGCTACCCTGCCCGGCCAAAAAAAAAGTCGCACACTTTAATATTTCGTTGGACCGCCCTTAGCTTTGATTATGGTGCACATTGACCATGCATTGTTTCTATGTGCATGTGCTTATGCAACATCTTTACACTTTGTCCCATCCATATTTGCACTCATTTTTCACAGAGATCTTGTATTTCTGATAGGTGAGTGAGAACCACTCCATAAAGTCCTATTCAGCGCATCTCAAAGACTTTCAGTGGCGTTAAGGTCAGAACTCCGTGGTGGCCAATTCACACGTGAAAATGATTCCTCATGCTCCCTGAACCACTCTTTGACAATTCAAGCCTGATGAATCTTGGCATCCTCGTCCTGGAATAGTCCCATGCCATTAGGGCAGAAATAATCCATCTAAGGGATATCCTGGCCACTCAGTAGATTCAGGTGCTCAGCTGACTTCACTTTATGGCTGCATGACCTTACTGAGCTGCAATAATGATCCAGTCATTGGCTTTTAAGTATTTGCTGATTGAAATTATAACAGCTGCCTTTTTTTTGGCTGGGCAGTGTATTATTAATTTTTCGCAATAGACTATACTGCAACTGTATGTTTTTACTGTGTATATTGCTAATCTTGCTATATACTGCACACTACACAGCCACAACACTGCATGACCTTTATTTCATGTTTATTGTCATGTTTGTATTGTTCTTGTCAAATTCCTTGTAAGTGTGACCTTCCTTGGCCAACAAAACTGATTCTGATTCTGGACACAGTAATAGGATCTCGCTATTAAAGTGAAATCGTGATTGAGTATGACAGGAGTCGGCCTCGCCTTTGTGTAGGCTTTTTTCATTGTTCTGGTCACACTTTCTGCTGCCTGCGGAGCGTCTGTCCCGGAGCGCAGCGTATCTGACGATAACATGGGCTTCATCACACCACAAATCCAGTTTTTGCTGAGCCGGTGGTAGAACAGACGTCCTGTTTGTTCTGGGACGTCTTTCACCCAGTTTCTGAAACTTGCAAAGAATTCCGAGCATCGATTCTAATTTTCTGCTCTGAAAGAGTCGGACTGAGAGTCTCACTCTCCCCCTCTGTGATTTAATTATTTAGTGATGGCTTTAAACACCCCATCTGCTGTTTACTGGGATGGACAATTCAATTAGGTCTGGCACTGAGGAGGCGCCGGCGGTTAGAGCCGAGGGACGGGAGTAGGAGCCGTTGTTTGGTCAGCGTGCGGCGTGATTAGCGGCGTGCAGGCCGACTCGCCGACGTTCCCCAGCAGACGGCCACTCAGCACCACTCCCAGTTCCCGCTCACTCTGCTGGGATTCTGCCTATTCTCCAGTCCAGCTCACTTTTCTGTGTGACTGGTTGTACTGGGAAACAAATATGCGATATCCAGTTATTCGTTGCAACTTCCAGTAAGAAAAAAAGGCTTATTTTTTTTTCATAGCTGGTCTTTAGATTTGTCCCATATGTCAAATGTCGCAGTTTGTAAGGCCTGAATGCAGAAGCTTGTCTGATGAGGTCTGTATCATGTGAAGTTATTTGTCAGAAAAAAAGTGAGTAAATAATAAGTGAGAATAAATATCATAATAAAAATACAGTTACATTTAATCCATTTTCAGTATGTAAGAGAATTATTCTTTGTTGTGAACTTCTGTCTTAATAAGTTAATACATTGGTAATACTTTGTTTTTTTTTATATATGCATATTGCAGTGAGTGATAGCCTGACAGAGCAGCCCAGAGTATAGCTTAAATAGAATATAGTATCATTTATATACATTAAATGTGTTTAAATCTGGAAAAGCTGGGAATCAGTGACACCTTTGGATTTGTTTAGATGCTTACGGGTCACCTTATTTAGCACGAGCAGCTCGGCGCACGTTCACCATTTCATCGATCGCGTGTCGCATGTCGCACACAGGAGTCCGCTAATTAGGCCGACTGTCTTCATTTGTAGGTACACAGTCAGTGCCTAATGAAATGCGGGGGTAAATTAAGATGGCTTAGACAATGAGGCTGATCGCATCCTTCTCCACTGGCTCTAATGTGCTGCTGATTAGCCGTGCTGGAAACAAAGAGCCGCGATACTGAAGGGATGTGAGCTTTCTGAAGATAAGGGGATTATTTCTATATATAAACAAGCGCAGCTGGGCAGATAATGTTAGCAAGTGGCGCGGCTCTGACCTTTTTCTGTGGAACAGAGCAGAATGGGGTCGGCATGGTGGTGCAGTGGGAAACACTGTGGTCTCCACGGTCACGGGTTCGACACCTAGCGCCCCGTGTATGGGTTTGTCACACAGTTAGATGCTTTTGAGATTCTATTACAGAAGGGACTTGCAGGTCGTGTCTTTATTGAAGGGGGAGTTGTTTGACCTTTACTAAGCTTACATCCTCTGTAAGGTCACTCAATAATCTGGATACGGCTTACTTTTCTGCTTAATTAATTGAGTGTTTAATTATACGTAGTTATATCGACTGGTGTCTGCGCTGCTGGCATACTGTAGGTCCCTGGAATTTTATTATCCTAAGCCATTAGGATGGCATCAGCTTTTTCAGTTTATATGGTACATTAGTACCAAAGAACAAAGGTGTAACTTTTTGAAGTCTGAGCCATTTGCGTGGGTCATGCTGTAATCTTGTCAGTTCAGAACTTACATGAATTTTTGAAACGGAAGTTGAGAAAAAACAGGCGTCTGTCAGCTGGTGTGAATGGGAGAGGCTGCTACATTAACCTCCCATAATTAATGCATTGTGCGTAATTAATGAAGGCGGGGGGCTGGGGATTATTGTTCTGATTAGTTCTCCGAAGCTGTCTGCCACATCCTGTCTAATTAGCTGGAAGTACAGCGGTCGGTTTGGACCGGTGCTGTGGCTCCCGGCGTCAGCTCCCCGCTGCTCAGGACCTACCCATAAAGCACCAGGAGAGCCCCGATACCTGCTGAATTCTCCCCGTCTGTAATTTCAGTAACGTTTTAGTTATCTACATAAAATCTATGCATCTATAAAATTTGTTTTTTGCTGAGGCTTTTCCACAAAAGTTCAGTTGCTATTATATTAAATTCCGAGCTTTAATGAGACATTAATAGATTAAGTAAATATTAGGTCTTTGGAAGTGGACACCGACGTGTTTCACTTTTTACAGGAAATTCATCGTCTCCACCTGAGCTAACTGAAATAGCTTTGTTTCTGTAAGGACAGTCCCAGCACCATGTCTGATGCGAGATTAGTTTTCATCTAGAAATATTTCAGTATATAATACCAGCATTATTTCAGGCGTAATTTTCATACACTGTAAACTTGGCCATCAGTACATTTAATGCATTAAATGATTTCAAACGATTAGTCTTTAGAAATTAATGGTATTGATCTAATGAGAAATGCCTCATATAAAGTACAGTATTTCTTTTTTTAAAAGACATTTTTATGACTGCGCGAATAGGATTAGCAGTTATAGAAACTGGGTGGATGGGTGGATGGATGGATGGATATCTTTATGACTATTATCGAATGAACACTTTCTTCTGTAATTTTGGGACAAGCAGTCCGCAGGCTGCATATATCATTTGTTCCCTGAGTCTGTTTAAGTTGGAAAAATAATAATAATAATAATAATACAGTAATAGTAAAAGTAACTACGGTAAATATGGTACTGTACTGTAACTCAAGCCTCTGAAGCTGTGCGTTGTTTTTATGAGCCGTAGATGGTTAGGGTTAAATTTGACTACCACAACAGAATAGTGTGTGAGTTCATTATTACGCACCATTGTTTCGAACCAGGAATTTTAATATAATAGACTTTATGGTAATTCGTTGGTAAGAAGTCAGATGTTCCTAACCCGGGGACTGCCTGTACTGTTGGTAAATAACAGATTTGTAGCTGGCTTGTTATAGACATGAACTGCTCAGTCTGTTAGCTTTGAGGAGACTCTCTGTTGTACCCTGGAGCAGAGTACTTAACCTGGATATGTCCAGTAAAATATGATGACGGTGTAAATGTGAGAAAAATGCGGGAGCTTGTAAAAAAAATTTAAAAAAAATCTAACTGATGTGGAAAAATAAACCTGTAACTGGAAAAAAAGGCATCTGTTGGCATCTTATCAGAGCAAAAATAACAGTGCAAATGATTGCAGCTTCTTCTCTTTTTTTCTTTTAAACATTGAATTTGCCTAAAGATAACTGAGAAATATGCAGGGATATGAGAAGCCCCAGCTCGCTGGGATGACCGTCCCTGCTCTGATCCTCGGCGGACAGTTGCTGTTTGCCGTTATTCCACATGGCTTAATGTTTTCATTTTCCACATGCAGCAGACAAGTGTTACACCAATAGAGGTGGAACCCTGAGTGGCGGACAGCTGGTCACGTGGGCTGGCCGCCAAGCCCTGGTCTCACGTGGCGTCTCGCTCCGACCGTGTCTGGGAAAAGGTGAAAACTGAGATGTCATGGACATTCTTAAAAAGTGATAAATCGAATCAAGCTGTGATTTTTTCTTTCTCCCCTCTAATGCCAACAGCCTTTTCCTTTGTCATTTTTGGTTTTCAGTTCCTGCACAGTGGTGGCTCGCCACAGTGACAAGACAGACCATTATGTCATCGGAATGTCTCCTTCAGCTATTTTGTGTAACTCATTCACCAATCACAGAGCCTGAAACAAAATACAACACTCGGTGTTTGTCTGCAGGCCACTCATTCACCAATCAGAGAGCCTGAAACAAAAAAAAACACTCTGTGTTTGTCTGCAGGCCACTCATTCACCAATCAGAGAGCCTGAAACAAAAAAAAAACCACTCCGCAGGCCCCTTCCCCCATTTCTTCCCCATTTCGACTAGAAATGTGAATAATTTCCGTAGGGACAGCATTTGTGGGTCACCGTCTTTGTTTTTGCCTTTCATAATTAGAGAAAGGAGCCTGGTTGGGGGTAGGTGTGAGCGAGGCCATTGGGCCAACAGCAGGGAGCTAAATATTAGAACTCTATGTTCTTCTTTGTCAAATAAAAATCTGTTCATTCATACTTACTCAGAATATCCTTCTTTGCCAGTCATTAGAGTATCTTATTCTCAGAAGTATAATTCCTTTCAATGAAAAACCAAGGTTCCCCCGTAAACACTAGTTCTGGTTTATTTCTAATATAGGTAAACGTGAGACTAATGGAGGCCGTGTTAGCGTGATATTAAACATAAAATGAAACACTGCTGTCAGGGGCTTGAACTGCGTTAAAAGTTGATTGAAACCACGTTAGCCACGTCTAGCAGCGGCAATGAGGACAGAAACCACAAGTAGTAGTGTGCCGAGCATCATGTTGCTGTTAAGGGCTTCTTTTATACTTAATGAACCTAATTAATCCTGGTGATGAAGGCGTACATAAACACAGGCAGTCTGAAAGGGGTTTCACAGAATAATTAAATAAATTCCATGGCATACTGTAACATCTTGGTCTTTTGATTAGGCTCACTTTTTTAGCCTGCATCTGCTTTTCTAATCATCAGAAAATACTTTATATTTACAGATCTACAGTAAGTCATGGAGGATGTTGGATGGCTGAATCCTGACTGCCTTTCAGACTGGTTACAGCCAGCAGCATCCAACCACGACCCTGGCCTAGATGATTCTGGAAAGTGTCACAGTGGCATGGTATTATTAATGTGGCAAACTATGTCTTTAAAGCCTCTTTGTTGGTGCGCAGATGCGTCAGTTTGAGAAGTAAAGTAAAAACCTTAAAAAGTCTTCTCATGGCACCTGGTGTAAAACTCTCCTCAAGCCTTAAATTTCTCTCCCAGCCTCAGGCTCCCTACCTCTACATTGCTGTCGGAGCTTTGTGCTCCCCATCTAAAGGAGCATTGTAGAGGAGCAATTTGTCAAACACACATCCCTGCTAGGATCCCTCCACGAGACCCCCTTCCGATTGTGTCTCCCTCTTATTAATGCGACCAGCTGCCCTCACCCCCCCGACACGGTCCTGTCCATCACGGACATGACAGGAACACCTGCCAATCACACAGCGCCCCCTAGACGTCAAACACCTACACACATGCTCGGGGGGGTGGGGCGGTAGCCTCTCTCACTGCAGCGTGTGCGGGAGCCCGACCACACAGGGTTCTGCCTCAGTGGGATCTAACAACAAAGCACACCCCCCCTCCCCGGGAATCCCCCCCCCCTCAGGTTGCTGCCCGCGGCTCCCAGTCACTCTTTGTCTGAGACATTCAGTAGCAGAGC
>JAODKN010000001.1:3045915-3059842 GCA_026774425.1 Petrocephalus zakoni | reverse complement strand
CAGCCTTTAATGGATGGATGTCTCATTGATGGGGGGAGATCTGATTTTCTCGTAGGCCGTCAGATTGTGCAGCCTGTCGGAAACGGTAAATCTTAAGCCACATGAATGTGTTTGTCGTTCAGTTATTATGGCGAAACAGTGAGTGCCACCACAAAAAACTCAGAGCCTCAGATGCTGCGTCAGGCCACCGTGCCTGAAAGCACCTGTAATGCTGAAGATCTCTTTACTGGCCCATGAAGGCAAAACACCGTAACTGTACTATAGTAGTCGAGTTGTAAAACAAATCAGGGGGATGGTGAATTTTATCGTATAAGGGATGGAATGGGGGGGATGTTCATTTTAGAGGCATGATTCTGACTGTTTTTATTTCGGGGGGATGACATCACTCCTCACCCCCCCTCAACTCGAGTATTGTATATAACTATATAAATAGACACCAAACCTGAGAAAGGGGGCGTTTGTGTTTTTGTCACTGCCCTCCCGTATGCCTAGTGGGTACTGTAGGTAAATGGGAGCCTTTACTTCAGAATGAAGCGCAGCGAAACTAGGATTAAACAATGCCTAAGATGCCCCATCAATGCCCCATCCGTTCTCTGTATCTGCTATGCAGTTATGGTGCTTAGCCCTTGTACAGCATTTTATAGGCCGTGTCTGTTGCCTTGGTTTGGCTACCAGTTTTCTAGGGAAATTGGCTTGAATCAGCTAATATTAGGCAACTTAAAGCTGCTGACAAAAGTTAGCTATGAGAGCCCGATATTTTGCATTCATATTTGCATTCATACAGTGTGTCTGTGCCCATACCTTCACTGTCTTTGTCAAATTTCAATCACCCAAACCAGAAACCCCAAAATAAAGCCTTAATCAAGCTGAACTGGAAGCTAGGAGGGATGTTAATCCGGCTGTGGAGGATGAAACACATCAGAATGTTTATTTTTATTTTGTATGACCATGTAAGACAGAGCTTAGGCGAGTCACTGAATATTTAGATGAATATGAGTAGCACAGACACAGATGTTACTTGTGTGTCTGTGGTATTTCATTCTGGAACATCAGCACAAATGTGACCATTAGAGCAAAATCCGTCACTCGAAAAGTGAATGCTTTTGACAGACTTACCCAGACCGCCCTCCCCCACACAAAAAAAGCAGGGGCCTTTTGGCCCCCCCATTTGTGGTCATGTGATCCAACGCGGCAGGGCAGTATCCGAGCCATACGCATTGGGTAGGGTTGGGGGGGGTGTTGGGGGATGGATAGGGTGTCTCGAAATTGTGCTGGGGATTCATTTGTTTGTGTCCCATCAAGAGATAATCTTTCATCACTGGGCGCGTCCTGGTCAGTGGTGTGGGGAGGGTGTATTTTCTGGGTGTTTCTGTGACTCCAGGCCTTTGAGATTAATTTAGTGTTCGGGGGTGGGGGCGGGTAAACATCAGGCTCCCCATCACCGCAGCGTGCGTGTCGGGGGGGGCGGACGTCCCAAAACGCAGCAATCCACGGGCTTGCATTTTTTTCCGGGGGTTTTCAGGGGAGCTTTCCGCGCCAGGGCTGGGATGGTTTTCGGCTGGTAGATAGAGCGATCGGTCCTCTCTGTACCGCAGAAATTCGATGGAAAAATACATTCCTGCTGCTGGCCTTAAAGGCCTTAACTCAAACCATGAGTCTGTGGGTTTTGTTTTTTTATTGAAGAACGAGGACTTCTCTTGACATGAGGTCAGAATAAGTAATCTATGGAAACCTGTTTCTGCCATCTGGATTAGAAAATAAACTCACATATCTCAGAATTCTGACTTAAGTCGCAATTCTGACTTTTTTTTAGCCGGGCAGTGTCACCTCCTCTGCAGGATACTGCTTAGGAATATATCAAACACAAATTAGTCACATAGTGTAATCTGCTGGCAGGTAGTTGGGATTTCATGTTAGCTCACTACATTCTGACATTTTCAAAGCAGTCAAACAAGGCGGCATTGATTGGCTTGGTTTGAATCCAGTATTTCTCATGGTTGCTTGGAACTTCTAGTAGCTCGAAAGATACAATTAATGGAGTTTGGTAGAAGAAAATAGTTCCTACAGTAAACTGCTCATTACAAAGTCTGTGGATCATCACTAGCAGCCGGATTTCTGGTGAGAGAATTTCCTGTTGAATTTTTCAAATGTATTTTTTTTTGGCAATTACCACAGTAAGAATGTCAGTCAGTCCCGTTATGTTTGAGAGAAGCTCGACATTTCTACAGCTGATATCTCCAAAACTAGGCATCTCCAAGCAGAACAATCTATAGAGAGAGATAGCACTAAAGCCCCACTAAAACATTTCTTTTCAGTTTTGGGGTGAGCTGCCCTTTTTAAGGCTTAGAGTGGCAGTGTTGGGGACTGTCAGTACCCCGCACAGCTGGCGGGGGGCTCGCAGCCCCCGATCTGAAAGCCAGCCAGGAGGGGCGTCACACAAAAGCCTTTTTCCGTTACATTTGCAAGGGTGTGGAGCAGCGGTGAAGCGTGTAGCTTTGAGTCCCGGGCCTACCTTGGCAGAGATGGCCTTTGTGAGGCTGAACACTGCACGTTCATGAGTCTCGTGAAGAAGGATGTTGGGGATGATGGGATTTACAGTACGCACCCTTCTCAAAAGTGCTTTTCAGTCAGTACTGTGGAAGTGACATAAGCCAATACTGTTTATACAATTTCAGCGATTCCTTCATTGTTTATGGGGACGTGTTTTTGCTCCCACCCAGAGGTGTGTTTTTCATTGTCGTTTCCTTGCTTTAAGGTCACATGCATATATATTTCCAGTTAAAAATCAAATCATCTTTGTTGCATGCATTTCATATACTACCCATGCATATATGCCATAGAAACATTTTAATTCCTGTATCAAATTCACTTGCGAAGCACTCTGTTTACGTCCACATATTACTGGGTTGGCTTGTAAGGTCTGTGTTTTGTTCATGTTCGGCTTGTTTTGGACATATTACCATCATCTGTGGGTATAAATATTTCAGTAAATTGTACTTGTGTGGTTAAAGTAATACTGTATTTATGAAAAGCTGCCAGTCTGTCGTCTAATAAACAGCACACCTGTAACATCTATGCTGTCACTTCCTGCTGCTTCCTGGCACATGTGCCCAGGCATTCCTTATGTTCTCACCTTATGTATGGCAAGCTAAAGCAGTTTGGGTTCTCCTGTCTCTCTGGAGTGTGGCTTAGAAGGCTCAGATGCTGCACCTGTGTTTTGAAGGTTGAAGGTGTTTTGAATGACTTCACCGTTGGGGCCTTGAACAAGGTCCCTGTATTTTCGAAAAGTAAATAAATAAATATAGCATAAATTTGAGTGCGGTAGTAGAGTGAGCAGAACTGTCGGAATCCGATTTAGTGAGTTCTGGCTTGGCTGGGCTCTCTGAGCTGCTGAGTAGCTGTGTGTGATCTCCAGTGCTTGTACAGCTTCACCAGCTGCCCCAGACCTGAGCCCATCTCCTGACAGACACACGAGATGTTTCCTCAAGGTGGGCGCTTTCATCTCAAAGCTAAACCTCACTCGGGCCCAGCGTTCCTATCTTTTGCAAACTTGGAGCCTTGGCCGTCCTGCCTGGGCCGTCATCGTCATCTTCCTCACGATGATCTGAGCACATCTTCTCAGTATGGCTCGTTAAGGGGCTTTTGTGCACCTGTGCTTCCTCGCCATCACCCCCACTAATTGCCCCAGGGGCTGTTATGGGCCTGAAGTTCTCTGTGTGATATCTGTCAGGTCCCTTGTATAACAGTTTTTAATTAAATATCTGTATGTTATTCGACGTGCCGGTGCCCTGGGGGTCTAATTAGGGCCGGGTTTACCGTCTTGTTTCGACTGTCACTCAAGACGGTTTGGGGAAATAAGCACCTTGTTGCAAGTTCCCGAATGACAGGAGCAGACGGAGGTGCCGTCTGCTTCAGAAGGACATAAATTAACTTTGCGAGGAGGAGATGGCGGCTCAGAGGCGTTCTGGGAATCGCGGAGGCATCCGGCAGCTGTGGGCGGATATACTAATGGCAGGATCTTTCCAGCTAATTCTCCCTGCACGTCACCGCGACAACGAGAAGGTCTGCTCCACCATTCTTTGTTTGGGGTCAGCATCCTCAAACCCTAAACCTGCCTCTTTTGCGCTATAATGAGGGATTGTGTTGGAGAAGTAAAACACCCTGCCCATTTATTCTTGAGCGCATATCATTAGTCTCCCAAGTAGCGCAGTGGGCCTTTAAAATAGCATGAGAAGTCAAGGATTTTATTTATTACAAACAGCGACAAGCTTGTTTCTGCTCTGCTAGAAGCAGCCTTCGGTTATAAATAATCTTTAATATGCTGGTTTCGGTAACTATTTAGATTCCCTTGCATGAAGTCGATGTTCAAGAATCATGGTTGACATTTAACAGCGCACATAAAAAGTGGGTGTAATTTTCTTGTTGTGGAAAGCTCCTTCATAATCGCTGAAGCAGCATAACGCCCTGGCCGCGGGATGCGGCTGTGCCTTTGCTAATGCTTATTTTTATGGTGGGACCTCGGGAGGCCTGAGGTTCGGCTTTGTGGGCTCCACCAACCCTATCATGAGCCATCCTCCCTTTCATAAACCACACACCTGTCTACATAATCCTGTCAGTCTCCAGACACTGATCATATGTTGGTGGCTTCATACGATATTCAGGCCGGCTTAAGTGGTAACCCTAGCCCAAGTTAATACGGCTTAACCTTAACTTTTTTTTCCCCTTTTTCTCTTTCTATAGCCGTGCAATCAAAACTAACCAGGACCTCCTCCCGGAAACTCCCTGGATTAGCATCTTCTACAACGACTTCTGGGGGACCCTCCTCACTCACAGTGGCAGCCATAAGTCTTACCGGCCGCTCTGCACCCTCTCCTTCCGCCTGAACTATGTCTTGGGGGGTTTGGATCCCTGGGGCTACCATTTGGTTAACGTGATGCTCCACTGTGTCGTCACCGGCCTCTTCGCCCGCTTCTGTCGCCCCCTGCTGGGCGGGGGCTGCTGGACGCTGGTGGCTGGGTTGCTCTTCGCCTCGCACCCTGTGCACACGGAAGCGGTGGCAGGCGTGGTGGGCCGGGCTGACGTTGGGGCAGCGCTGCTATTCCTGCTGTCGTTGCTGTGCTACGCACGCCACTGTGCACTGAGGCGCGCCACCACACGCTCCTGGGCCTGGTTCTTGGCCAGCCTGGCCTGTGCCGCCTTCAGCATGCTGTGGAAGGAGCAGGGCGTCACCGTGCTGGCCGTGGCCGCCCTCTACGACGTCTTCATCATCCACCGTCTCAGGTTCCGGCAAATCATCACCCTCCTCTGCAAGGTAAACAATGTTTGGATCCTAGTTCTTAATTTTCCTTCTCATACTACCTTCTCAGCAGAACTGCCAGTAGAAATATATTTGTGCACTTTCACTTTCTGTTTAATTCGAGTATAGACACTCGTATACAGAAGGTTGGACGTAACGATGGTGCACATCATTCAGTAGTCATATAATTTTGAATTTTGATCCGTTCCCTAGCGATATGCCGTACGATACTGTCTACTGATACCGGGGGATGGTGGTGTCCGGTCTCTGCAGAGATCGTGTTCATCCGTCAGTATCTCATAGTGTTTTACAGTGTATTGTATGTTTCTTTTTTTATTGTATCTAACTAAATTTCCCCAAGCCCCTCATGTCTAGTAACTGTCCGTGTGTCTCATGCTTCTCCTGTGAAGAAAAAGAGGAATTCATCTACCTTGGAGACAAACTTAAGATTCCGTAATGACCTTAGCCTTATTTATTTACTTATTTATCATATCATTTTCATATTTGACTTATGTATGTATCTATGTATAAAAAAGATGGTATTATGTATTAATTTTTACTATATATTAATGACCAGTAGCCTGTAATGAAAACATTCAGGCTATGAAGATTAATCGTCTGCTGCCTGACAACGGCTGTATATTTTTAACAGGGAAATCAGTCTTTAATGTGCCTGTTCCAGGTGTGTGCGTGTCTGAGTATGTGTGTGTGTGTGTGTGTGTGTGATGAGGGATTTAATCCACACAGGATTTTAAATCTTGGTCTGCTGTGCTTGGCACTGGCCAATCATATTCACCCGTTTCTTGAAAAAGGGGCGGAGCTCTTGCACACTTCTGCCGAGGGGTCACGCTCTGTTGGCTTCTCTCCGCCTCTCGCCCCATGATTGATGCTCGTGCTTCGCACCCGGTCGGAAGACCTGTCCTCCGGGGGGTGCACCACATGTGCTGCGTGGGCAGACAGGCTTTTTATCAGCCTGTCAGCTGGGTACAGGGTGGGAGAGAGAGAGCGCGAGCGAGCAGAGCCGTGGTGGGTGAAGCAGGTAATCCCTCACGTCTGATGGCCTCCGTGCCAGAACTGTCTGCTCAGCAGTCGCTGCTGCCTCCATAGATCGCAAAGCAGAGGATAAACACGGTCTCTTTAGTTTTATTTTGCGTATTTATTTGCAGCTTATACCGGCACGTGATTCTCTGGTCATGTCAGGAGTCAGGAGCTTCACGTGCCCAGTTATTGCTCGCTCGTGTTTCTCCTCGCTACCTTTAGGGGCAATTCCCCCCCCACCCCCCAGTTCCTACGCCCCCGCCGGTCTGCTCTGATTCACCGTTCCACCTAGGGCCCAGCAAACTCCCGTGTGCAACGGGGGCTCCCGAAATGTTAATCGGAACAGGTGCATGTGGCCCGCAGCACCACAGCTCTCGGCTGAAATACGAGCTACGGATACAAGTTCGTGGCGAAGGCGGCCGTCTGGGAGCAGCGGCCATTAACACGTTACCCTTCGGGGTTTGTGTCCCTACGAGCTTACGGTATAAATAACACTCCCCCACCTTGCCAGCGATGAAAGGCGGCCCATTCGTGCCGGGCCACGCCGGCCACGACGTCACTGTGAAAACACTCACTTCTAGCGGAAGTGCGGATAATTGCTTTTTGATTAAAAAAAACAAGTTATATGGGTGTTAAGAGCAACCATCCCGTCCCATTAATGTCCAGATGTCCTTTTCCATTCCAGATGTGCTCAATTAACCTTTGCAGCCAGCTGTTTTAAGAAATGGTATTGGAATATGAGTGCCTTTGGTCTGCACGTACCAAACAGTCAGCCTGATTTATCCTAATATTGTAGAAGGCAAGTTATAGTAATTAAGTCATCCTGATTGGCCTGCTTGTTTCTGTGGTAACTGGGAAACTGTGTGTGGGGGTGTGTGTGTGGTGGGGGGGGTGTTAAATAAAATATCAGAGCACTATTTAGCCACTGTCAGTGCCCCCCCTGCAGGATCTTTTTGTCCCTTTAGAGTCCTGCTGCATTTTCAATGACTGAGACAGTGGCTCACAGCCAGATCAGGCCCGACGCCTGAGGAATATCCCCTGCATTTATTCTGTGTTGCTTTTCGGAGTCCTCAGTTGTCCCTCTCGAAGCTTTTGGCCATGCTGTGACCCTGCATTCACTCGCTCTGAGTCGTACCTCCTTCGTTCATGACGGAGGCATTCAAGCGCCTGGTCCTGCTGACCCACGCAGGCGAGCCCACCTGACTACACGCTGCGCTGTCGCCCGGTGTGACACGCGCGTCTTGGTTGGCTGTCCCGCTTCCGATAAACAAGAAAACGAGCTAGTCCTTCTATCAGGTGGCAGCAGGATCTGTTTGTTTACTGTTTTCGTTTTCTTATGGTCTTTTGCTTCTATGTCTTGTCGCTACTCTGGGGTCAGCCAGCCCACCGACTCCCAGCCTCTCGCTTTTGTGAGGTTGGCTCTGTGTTTCACACCCTCTGCCAGAGCCCTCCCTGTTCTGAGAGAGGATGCATGCGCATGCACGCGTTTGTGTGTGTGTGTGTGTGTGTGTGTGTGTGTGTTTGTGCATCATGTATATATTGCATTGTGGGGACCAAATGTCCCCAAACCTGTTGTTTTGACTTTGTAGGAACCATTTTTTTGGCCTCTAATGACCTCTTGGACACAGCCACCAGCTGAGTGTCTGTCTGCAGAGAGAATGTCAACATTAATGTCTCTGGTGACTCTTCCTGTGAAGTCACTAGATGGATTGGAAGAGCATGGGGATTTGGAGAGGGGTGTGTGGCACTCCTGATATCTCTGTAAGAGGAAGAAGGTCCAAGTCTTTAGAGTCCTGGGGCTCCCTGTCTTGCTGTATGGTTGCGAGACGTGGACGTTATCCAGTGACCTGAGACAAAGACTGGACTCCTTTGGTACTGTGCCTCTTCAGAGACTGCCTCCCCATCTGACCTCTCTGTTCTGGTAATTCCTTAACTGAATGTGAAAAGAGAATACGGATACCTATGTCTGTGATTCTCCACTGGGATGCGCCCTACCCCGATGCCATCTTTAGTTCCGATAATTTGTCGGGGGGGGTATTCACATGCTAATGCTGCATTCACGCGAGCCAGCCACGAGTACACATTCCCGTCTTGTGGGGTATTGCTGACACCAGCCGACCATTTGCGTTTTTATTATTCACTGTCAGCCACGTCTGTCGCGGATCGTGTTTCCCGATCGGAGCGTGGCGGCCTGGCGCATTCACCAATCGCACTGCGCTGAAAATCAGTTTTCTGTGCAGTGATAGCTATTTATAGACAACTCTTTGTGTGGCCAGTGAATAGATGATGGGGTGGACAATAAGTACAAATAGACTGTGGCCTGATTTTTTTAATTGGCTGAGAATAATGTGTTTGTGCTCTAAAAGAGTGGAGGCCTGAAATGTTTGGCGTACGGCTCAAGAACATTCCATCTTGCCCTTAAATGGTTCTGTGTCATCAGTTGTCATTGTTTGCTATATGTTGCTAACACTTTATTCTGGTCAGCAGATGAATACATTGGCATGTTAAGTAAATGAGAAAACAGGTTGCATGTCTTGTGTTATTTTTTTAAATCAATATTTAATAACTAATGCATATGGAGCCCTCAGCTGTTAAGCAGAATAAAAGATGGCTGTATGGATGGATGGATGGCTGGTTGTACTAATGTTTACTCTCGAGACCAGTGTGCAGGATTTTCATTTTATTTTGCAAGTTTGTGACCTAACAGCTACGGCGGCTTGCTGGAGAGTTGGGGGAGAGTCTGCATGAGGCCAGCCTGCGATCTGGTGGCCTGTGGGCCCTCTTTCTGGAAAGTTCTTCTGGAGATAGCCGACTTCAACATTGACGGCCTGCGATGAAGGACCTCATCTGACTCCGCTGTGTTTTGCATCATAGCCAGTGCCACGCAGGCCAGCTCGCCTGCTGGTCGCAGAAATGATGCTGACGATCGGGATGGGAATGGTGCTCTGATGAATTACCGTAACTTGTTAAATTATACACTCGGGGCCGTGCCGGAAACTGCTTATTTGTCTCCGGCCTGTTTATGGTTCCCTAAGAGAATAATCATGTCCCCTCCCAGCAGTCTTATTGATTCTCCTGTTTGTATTTAAGACACACGTCTAAATCTGACTCATAATGAAAGGATGTTAAGGTCATTTCATTTTGTAGAAGTCTTGGTTTCACTCTCTTTGACTGCAGCTTCAGCTAAAGGCTGGTTTGCTATTACCTTCATCGTAAGATTATAGAATATTTACATTCTGAGTGCATGGGGATTACCTTTTAACATTTTATGTTTTATGTAGACATGCAGAAACTTTGAACAAATGAGTTGGGGGGTGGTGTGTGGGCTGCTGTGCCTGTGATCCCGAGGTTTCCAATCCGAATCCCAGAACCGGAAGCTGATGCCACTTTTGGGCCCCTGAGGGAGGTCACTCCAGGGACTGTCTGATCTTGCTTTCTTAAAAATATGTTGCTTTGGACAAAAATAAATGAAATGTTAGTTGATGATTAAGCTCAGCTTGACACCTTTAGCCCTGCCCTGCTTGTTGGGCACATGCTTAGGAAGGTCGGGTCAGCTGACATGGTAGGAATGAGCGCCACAGTGGGAGCACAGAGCTCACACGCACCGTCAGGACAGCACGCAGGCTTGTGTCTCGTGTCTGTTTGGGCCGCAGCCGCGCCTCTCCCCATGTGAAATAGCCCTTTTATGGGCCATTGTTTGCGGTTTACAGGCCCATTTTCTATATAACATTACTAAGGGCAGGTATGATTAGGGCACCTCACTTGGCGAATAGACTACAATAATAACAAGCGTTTTGCAGGTTTCTGCGTTAGAAGTTTGTCGTAAATGTCTAGTCCTGAGGACTTGGCTATCGCAGTGTTTTTCCACAACAAAATTGCACCGTTGGTCTACTATTAAAGTCAACATGTGGACGAGATTGGGACAAATAATTTGGTCCAGAGGTTTAAAATATTTCTGAGACAGTAGATGAATGGGCAGTTTAGCAGACCAAGAACCTTCACATTGTTATGGAACCTTTGCAATGCAGAAGAATCTTTACATTTTGTTGTTAGGAAATCTTTGCATTTTAGCAAATATTTTTACTGTAATGGAGCCTTTGCATTGTTATGGAAGCTTTGCATTGTTATGGAAGCTTTGCATTTTATAGAACCTTTGTGTTGTTAGAGAACCTAGGTGTCTATAACTTATGTCTTTCCTCCACCAAGGAAAAGATGGTTATATTAACAGACTACATGCCTAAAATCTTTGCAGAAATAATTATATATATGCAGCATGTTTGAATAATTTCTGTCTCGCACTGAGGATGGACTAGAGTTTAGAGGCAACTGCTATCCATCATCATCATAATCATCATCATAAAATACCTGGATGACCCTGGTAGCTTGCAAAAGAGAGAAAGTGATGCAGATTTAAGGGTTCAGTCGGGCTACCCTCCCAGAGCGTTCCAAGCTAATCCTGACACGCCTGAATAGAAAAATTCTCCTTAAATAGCTGCACACGTGTCCCGGCAGATTAATGCCTGTGTACCCTGGTGATGATCACACTGCATATGGCGATAAGAACAACATGATATGCTGGATTTGAACAGGATTTCAAGGATCACCTGCTAAGTAAGATGGTGAAGGAGTGTCTTCTCAGGAAGTGCATCTGACCTTCTCTGGTGAACCTGTTCAAGGTTGTTGTGGACGTTAGCACTGAAGCCCCCATGTGATGCACCACAGTGGTGAGCAGGACACCAGGGGAGTCTGATTTATGTGCATTTTTATCCAAAACCGGAGTTGGCATCTACAGTTCAGTAGGGGGAAGGCTGCAGAGGGTCAGCCTAAGGGTCGTTCCAAGGATAGACCAGACGGCCTTAATGTTTATGTACCTCCCATTGGCACAGCAGCTGTTTGTCTGGGCCGAAATATTCAGCAGGGGAAAGCTGGAGCTGCAAACTCTGTTTGGTCTCCTAGTCGAAGCAGGGCGTGTTAGCCTAAGCTAACATGTCATATTGAGGCCCATCTTCTGCTGGGTTACTAAGCGCCAAGCTGGCTCTGCTTGGCTGGATAATGGTACCCTGTCACTGTGTGACGTAGGAGCGGTCTGCGCTTTTGGGTGGTCTTTGGGGTTAGAGGGCCTCTTTTCAGCTGCTCGGCTTGGTCAGTGCCGCTTCTTTAGTACCATAGTCCATCTGGTGAGCTGAAGCCTTTCTGTACCTCCTGATGTCGCTAGATGTTTCAGGACTGAATAATAAAGGTTCTTCTGAGACGCCCTCTGTCCTACCAGCTCCAGCTGGCAGCAGCAGTAACGATTCTCTGCTGGAAGCTTGCAGGCGTGCAAACTGCCCCCGGCTCCTGCCACAGACCGCCCCCACCCGGCCCCCAGCTCTCCCTCTCCCCTCTGCTTGAATATCGCTTACAGTGGGGGGCCAGGCGAGACCAGGGCATCTTCTCCTGCTCGGCGCCCCCCCACCCCGATGTGCCACATTCACATTGCTGCAGCTAGCTTCCCTCTGCTGTCTGACTGCTAATAAATCAGGGTAATTGTGGCTTTATCCAAGACCTAAACATCCAGCCCAGTCTGGGAGTATTAAGCAGCGACCAAAATGTTCCACTTATTTAATTATAATGCATATAAGCTGGCAATTTTTACAGTGTCCAGTAACTCTGCTGCCTGTAATGGCAGTTCCCAGTGGAATCTCTCTTATGTCAATGGCAGTGATGGCTAAGAATAGCTGGAATCGCTTGAATGTGTAAAGAAGCGAGCACTCTGCTGGGCAGTGATCTCATTCCCACCTCCTGCAGCTGTGTGTTTGCTTATACACATGCCTGCTATTTCCCCCGTGAATTTAACCTATCGCAGGACCGTGGGATCAACATGCGCCCTACTACACTGGTGAAATCTCGGTCCAGTGCCTTCCTACATTCACATGTCCTGTTTATCAGCCACATGCGTGGACATATATGTAAGTGGTTCCATACACAGTTCACTTTTTGTTCGTGTCTGTTCATATCTGTAAAATCAGCTATGCTCGTAGGTCCTGGATTTGTTCTCTGATTTTGGGTTATGGATTTAAAGTGGAATATGTAATACCATAATATAAATCAAAGCTATTTCATGCTGTACTTTTTACCTCTTCTCGTCATGTGCCTTTAATTATGCATGGTCTGCTTAATCTTATTCTGCACTTCTTACAGCATTCTGAGCTCTGATAAAAGCTTGGTAGCTGCGATGGCTGCGGACCCTCCTTCTCCAGGGTGATCTGAGGCCATTCGCCTCCCGCCTTTTGTTCCAGCTTGGGCAGAGAGGAGTCCACAGCGCCGTCTTTCTTAAAGGTGTCCCTGATGGATGCCTCTTCTGCATTTGTATTGCATCTGTTGCTTCTCCTGTATATTTATGGAGGTGGAAATTTCACGTCCAGAAAGTACAAATCCAGCCCAAGATTTTGCTTCAGCCAACCGTCTGAGCACTCTGTGCATGTGACTCTTTATATTCAACTGGATGGTTGAAATAAAATCTTGGGCTGGATTTATATTTTCTGGACCTCTGTATATTTATCAGGTGACATTCCAGCTTCCCAGTTCTCAGTAAGGCTTTGACAGCATGACGAGGTCAGTAACACCAGATCTGTAACATAATGGGACTTCATCTCACATCTCAGACAGATGCGCATCTTTCTGGAAAGATTGAGTCACTTCCCAGTGCTGCTATTTCTCTGGTTTGGTTGGTTTAATTTCAGAACTAATATCTGTTAATGTCTAGCTCCTGTCTAGCAAACGTGTTTGCCCCACAGCAACCCCTCGTTTCCCCCCTCGGATGATTATCTCAGCAGTGTAACAAAGCCACGTCTGCATAAACCAGTCGTAAATGCAATAATATGGCAAAAATGCCCAGCCTGAGTGGAAATCTCGAGGCTGCGTCTCGGCTATGCTGTGAGAATGCCCCCCCCCCCCCAACTGTATAATGTAATACTTGGATCTCTCTGTTTAGCTCTTTCAGAGTATGTAGCCATAGGGAGCGTTTGAGGTTATTTCTTGCCCCCACTTAGCAGAATTATATTTACCACCCATAATAAACCATGAATAGGACCTTCGCTTCTTGTGTGTGTTACTCGGTCACTTCCGCTTTCAGCCCAGGTTGTGATTTCTCTTGTCAGACGGTATCTTGGTGTTGAAGTCCACTGCTGTGTGTCCCAGTGCTTTTTCAACATTTTAGTCAGGTGTTCCAATGTTGTGTGTCTATGTGAGCCATCGAGGCTGGAAGCAGGACCAGTGCCTGAGGATGATGCATGGCTTGTGTGGTGGTCCACCGTCATCAGACAGAAGTAGGGTCCCCTTGTACTGTACATGCCGCATCCATCGATGAAGCTGTAATCGCCAGTAATGTTCCTAGAGACCCATCGTAGATGCCAGTTCCCGTCTCTATAGCCAGAACATCTGTAAGTCTCGTAATTATCTTTTATTATAACTTTTATTATCATTATTACTTTATTATGATGTTTGCCAGTAAATAGGGACTGGTGACAAGTATGGCAGTTTAAGGATTTCTGCAGCAAGTAGGGATCGGTGACAAGTATCGCAGTTTAAGGATTTCTGCAGCAAGTAGGGACC
>JAODKN010000001.1:2984838-2995557 GCA_026774425.1 Petrocephalus zakoni | reverse complement strand
CAGAGTGTACATGGAGCACATCATAGCACAGTGTAAACAGAGTGTACATGGAGCACATCATAGCACAGTGTAAACAGAGTGTACATGGAGAACATCATAGCACATCATTTGGATGTGGTGTATTCACTGAACTGGAGAAGGATGATGACTGTATGTTTTTAAAATTAATTCTCCATACCCATAATTAAGAAAATGTTAGACAAGTCCTCTAACATCAGAAATGAAGATGTGGAAATACCAGCATTGATTTGCCAAGCCACTGTCAGACTAGCTAGTCTTTCACTGTCCAAATTATCTCAAAAAATATTTTGGACTTTGTTTAAAAAATATGAAACGGTAAATGATAAAATGGTAGAGTTCAGTGTCCCAGGCCTGCCTCAGTTCTTCTGTTGTTTTACACGTGGTCGACTACCCACCGCGGCCAGAAACTGTGCAGAGTCCATGGAGAAAGGCATCCTCCCCTGTAGGTGAAAATCACTGCGCCAGGCACAATCCACCAAACCAGGGAAACGAGCTAGGGGACAGCAGAGTGTGTTATACTGCACCATGGCCAGGTGTCCTCAGCTTCGTATCCCTTCCTGAGGGCAGGAGAGCCTGCAGATTCTCACACTTTAAAAAGCTTTTCAGGCAACTAGAGGAAATTATTGCAAGGATTCTTTCAATATCTGATTTTTTAATGCTGTAAACATACTGACACTTTATCTTTGGCCTGTTATCTTGATGAAATTCTGTTAGCTTTGTAGGATAATGGGAACAGTATGTGTGCTTAGATTTTAAAAATATGTTTTAGTTTTATTCCTGTTAATGACTGCCCCTGACGTCAAAATCCGCTTCTTTTCCAGCGAGAATTGGAAAATGTGAGAACTACAGGGTCAGCAGACGTCATTTGGCGGCGTGGGCTTGCAGTACCCTAGCTAAAACCCTCACAGAGGCAGAACGACGGTGTCTAAATGGTCCTCTTTTGGCTCTGACACGAAAATGAAGTGGAGTAACTTATGTGTATTCCTACATCCTGCAGCTCGCTCATGACAAATGATCACGACTCGCCATTCACACAAATTTACTTTGGATTCGAGCAGCATGTTCAGCCAGAGACTGTTTATATCCATTTTGCAGATCGTGAATTCTGACCTTTTTAAGGCTTTTTTTTCAAGCCTATTTTTAAACCTCATTTGACGTTGGGAAGGTAAATTAAATACTATAACTGTCAGGGGGGAGGTGGCCTTATCTGGGATATGTGAGTTTAAGGAGGAGACGACTTGGTGGGGGTGCAGAGCCATGGTAAGCCACATTCATCATCTCGTTTCTGCATTTAATATACCCATGGGGGTTGTTGTCGAGGAGCACCGTCAATCCCATTTCGCTGTTTTTGCCAACTTGGCTACAATCGCCTCCTTTTCTCTGTCTATTTATTCTGTTTATCCAGTAGGTGTCTTATTCAGCCATGCTGTAAATTGTTGAGTCAGTCTAATAAAAAGCCTGCCAAAAGTGGTGTCCAGCTGCTATTTACCGCTGACTTCTGGGTAGGCTTTTTTTGTGCCACCACGGAGTGTTTTGTGGTAGCCATTCTCTGACACTTATAGCTAATCCATGCATTTCTACCTCAAAATCTCAACGGCAAACACTAGGGGCATCATAGAAGGTGACGTTTACTGCGATTGATTTGAAAGACTTCAGAGCCTATCAAAGTCCTTTACATTAGATCGCATGTGTTGAAGGTCTTTACAAGAACCCAGCTGTTAGCAGCAAAACCATGCCTGCATATTTAATCAATATTTGTTTGTCTGTTTCACTTGAGCATAACATCAAGTGCGTTTGCCACAGGGAATAACGGTCCACACTTCATCTAAATTGTGTATCCAGTACAGATGTCAGTGTGCAATAATCACCCACACTAACTATATGTCATTACCTTAGTACATACTGAAAGGTAACACATAATGATTCACCCTGTATTCACAATGCTGTCAGGTCAGCTGAACATGCCCTTGGCCGCCTAATGAGCTTTCTAATATGGCCATCATCTGCTATGTTCCTTCAGATTCAGGAAGAATGAGCTCTGGAGGGTCAGTCAATGGCCTCTGAGGTGGACCTCCCTGGTTACAGGAAGCTGCTTCTGGTCGCTCAGGTCTGTGAATTAATGTTTCACAATGGGGCCAATTATAAGCCAGGAATGTAAGCAAGGCTAGCGGAGATAGGCCGCGGTCACACAAAGGTCCGGTCTCTGGGGTTTCTTCTCACAGGCTGAAGTAGCTCATTGATTGACACGCTGTATTAAACGTTAGCATTTCATTATTTTCCTCTGCACTTCTGGGTAATGCCCGTTATTCTGGCTTTGCATCGCTTTTCTCCTCATTGTTTCCCCTCCTGCTTCTTACAGCGGAATCGCTTTACAAGGCTAAATCACTATTCATGTTCCACAGCAGGTCGCAGCCACGGTCTTCCAGAGAACAGCAGTGTAACAGTTCCTCATCTGTAGAGCCAGGTGCCAATTGTAAATGAAAATCCACAGGGGTACCTTTGTAAACTAATTTTTTGGAATGACTGGATACTGGAATTTGGCACTCTTTCTAAAATAATACAGATTGCATTTTTTTCTGTGACTCTTTAAATATTTTCCAGGGGCTCAGTAAAGAAAATGTGGTTGTACAGATGACATCACTAGATGGCTTTTCTTTGGTCTTTGGTGTACAGAGGGTCCTGGGTCTTTCAGTCCATTTGCTTGCAAAATGCTGTATTTTGTGCATGTTTTACAGTCGCCTGTGTTGACCAAATCAAGAACATGTTGTGTGTGTGTGTGTGGGGTGGGGGGTGTGGGGGAGCACTTTAAAATATTCAGCAAACAAAGGTTGGAAAAATAGCATTTCACCTGCATCTACACTTCATGTGCCTGTACATTAAAATTCTGCCATCTATCAAACAAGCCTTTGGCTCTATAGGTGTCCCTCTTAATGCCTGCTGAGAGAAAGAAACAGCTCCAGATAACGGCAAGAGTCGGAAATCCCCCCATTATCATGCCATTTGAAATAAGAACAGTATTTCCTCATACAGTAAATGCACCAGCACTCAAACGCCATCCCCCCGTAGACTGGCGTTCCGTAAATACACAAGAATGAATGAAGGTGCACCATAGTACAGTAGCTGTAACAACACTAGATATTTTAAGCACATTACATATTATATCCTTATATTCCAGCTTGCAGTTGAGTCGTACATACAAATAAAATCTGAGGTGATGCATTCAAACAGACAGCAAAATTGATGTCAAGACTGGAGTTGGTCCAGTGGTCTGTTTTCTATGCGGATTGATTTCAAGCATAAACTGAAATCTGAATTTGATTTATAGAAAGCCTTGCCTGAAAGGATGTGTTACTGTACCTCACACCACAATTATCCCAGGGGCCTTTCTTTTCAACCACAGGTTAATGAAATCCACACCAGAGATGTGGCCTCACTTCCTTATTAGAGCCCGCTTGTATTTTCCAGGCAGTATTCAAGTTTCATCTTAGTCAACAACATGCAACTAAGATACGGTTTGAAATACGAGCAAAGACATGATGTAAGTAGTTACCCTGGGAATACCTTAGGAGTGTTTGATTTGTTGGGGAACCTTAAAAAAGGCCCAAAAGGACTGCCATGCTCACCCCAGGGGGCTCCTGGTACCAACCAATCGGAATGGCCTTAGGTTTTGGGAAAGGAAAACCTTCTGATCGTGGCGTCAAATGTTGTTAATTTGCAGTCAGATCCCTGCAAAGTGTTGCTAGCCGCTGACTTCGTCCCACCTCTGGTGTGTTTCACACCCCGGCCGGGCGCTGAGAGCCACTCGGGTTTGGGTTAACGCCGGGCAGAGGGACGTAAATGATGCCTGAGCCCACGAGCCACACGACACTCTGACCTACAAAGCCTCAGTGACTCTGCTGACAGAAGGCTAGACAAAAGGCCTAAAAGCACATTTATGCCTGACTTGTACAAGCTTAGTATCTCCAGTGGAAGAAGGCTGGGCAGCCATTGGACTTTTTGTTTTTCTCATTCACTTGTTCTCCAGCTCCACACTCCGCCTGCTGAAAAAACAGCAGACTGGTGGACCAGGAAAGCTGGGCTGCTCTACCTGCACATGAAGCTGGTCCACCAGCAAGATATCATTACTGATGCTGGTCCACCAACACCAAAACACAACCAGTATGCTTTGTGCTGGTCATGCTGGTGTTCTCAGCATGGGTAACTCATATTGTCATCAGATATGTGCCTGTTCTTATTAAATCTTTGTTAACCATTTTGAATGATGATGCGTTTTTGTGTGGGGCTGCTAATGTCTTGCAGTCGGCACATTGCATGGTGTGCTTCATGACAGGTAACGAGATTTATAAACCATGAATGAGTTTCATTTGTTTATGCTTCTCGTTCTTCCCCTGTGTGGACTGGGAGGGACGTTCCAGCATCCAAGGTCCTGTCCCAAAGAGGATTAGCAGGCAGTAGCCTCCTAACAAGCACATCACAGATCCCAGTGCCGCGTCTTTGAGGAGTTTGCCTACCGCGCGTCTGCCAGGGCCTAAAATGAGAAAATGGCCAGCAGCTGTATGCGTCATTGAAATTACAGCGAATGCCTGCTTCCACGCCTGTCACCCATCACGGAGCTGGAGCGAAGCCAGCTGGGGGCTTATGACGCAGGAAGCCAGCACACGGTCATGCCAGCTGAGGCCACGGGACGGTCAGTAAAACGTTGCGTCATATGTCATCTTCTCCATTTGTTACCCTAATGGTTTCCCGTGTAATGCTATAATAGTAATGGAACTATCCATCAGTCCAAATCAGTGACAGCTCAATTTCTACAGCAATTTCCCCCATACAGAAGTCAGGCAGGAGTGCTTAAAGGATTTAGACTTGAAGGTTAACGCTCCAAGTCTGCAATGGCAGGGTTATTCCCCTGAAAAGTATGGGTTAAACACAACCAAAATAATCTTCATAATCTTGGGCAGATTTAGGACCGAGGGGGTACTACGCAGGTGCCTTGCTGGCTCTGATTGGTTGATTGTCCAAACTCTGTCTGCCTCCACTTCTCCTTTTACACTGAATTAATATGGCAGAACAGGAAATGGAATAAAACACAGCCGGTAAGGGCTCAGCGGTTACAGCAGCACGGTAATAAATGCAGTCTGTTTTTTATATAACGCAATATGCAATTTGTTTAACAGACTTCCCCATTCGAAGGTGATTTACATAGCCGACCTTCTCCTCTTTTACTTGCTTAAACAACTGATTTTTTTGAAAGGGACATTCAGCATCTTCCAAACCCACACGTCCCCAGTCATTCTAGTCCTTTCCACGTCTTGGGGGAAAAAACTGCCCAAGCTCTTAACCAACCTCGAATGCAAGCCAAGTCCAAACGGGGAAAACCTGTGTTTATTTAATGTTAGCCACAGTATACCTGCAGAGAGGTTTCTAAAAGGTTTATATGTGATTTTTATGGAAAAACTGTTAATTGATTTGAGTAGGGAATTATGCAGAGGGTAGTAATTCCACCTCATATGCCATGCACAGATGCACTCTGCCCACATAGCCTTTCTCCGGAACAACCTAAACCACACGTTTAAATTAAAAGCCAGAGAAAGAGGGAAATGTCTCTCTGACTACCATCATACCCGTTTCCAGTATGACGGGCCATCATATGGGTTAAAACTTTATGTCAACATCAGGGGGAAGATTTCTGCAATTCTACTGACCACAAAAAAATTAATACAGGACCTGTACAAGTCCAGTACCTTATAAAGTGGCCGACCTCTCTCACCCTGGACACAAACTCTCTTACTGTCTCTTACATGCCTCTCTAACTGTGAATTTCAAACTATTGCACATTCTTTGTTCTGCTGTACAGTTTAGTTTAGTTTAGTTTAGTTTTTTCTTATCCTTTGTTATCCTATTACATTCTTGCACTCCCAAATGACTATTTTTCAAATTGCACTACTATGTCCATATTTATCTATTTATATTAGTATTTTAAGCGGGATTTGAGGAAGCACTTCTTTACGCAGCAGGTAGTTAGAGTATGGAATACTCTTCCTGATAACGTAGTGCAAGCTAAAACCTTGGGGTCCTTTAAATCAGATCTAGATAAGATTCTAACAACTCTGAGCTATTAGTTGAGTTCTCCTCAAGCGAGCTTGATGGGCCGAATGGCCTCCTCTCGTTTGTATAGTTCTTATGTTCTTATATACTTGGCAACAAACTCCATTCTGATTCTGATTCTGATATGATCTACTCTGAAGTGTACAAACACACTAGGTTCATAGGAAACTTATGGTATTTGTTTCATGGGAACTGGAACGTGTCTCTCTGGAGTCCTCTTGTAAGAATGTCTTGGGCCCTCGCCTAAAAAATTTAAGTATGAAACTGACTTTGCTCACATGGATACCTCAGGTAGAGTTTTGTGGATGTTTTGAGTGTGTCTCTTATGTACAAACAAATCTAATCAGAATCCAAGGCATTTCCCATGGGTATAAAATGTCATAGTGACAATGACAGTATACCCATTCTATGTGCCCCCCAATGCCGAGGGACTGTTTGCCGAAACATTTCTGGGTGGACAACCTCCACCCATTTGGGGTTTTTTTCAATGCAAATTATTATGGCCATTAAAAAGGAACCCTAGACTATTTCTAAGCATTAAAAAGTGCATAATAAAGTCCCGACATTCCTATCCAATACACACAACAATTAATTGGTCTCCTGTTTTTCGTGTTTTTTTAACCCTAATGACTCTAAAGTGAATGTATTCAGGAGGCTGTGCATTGTGGGATGCACGCATAACTATTGTGAGAGACTGAGGACAATAGTGGCCTTTAAAGTGGGCACTGAAGACGTTTCCCTTTATAGTACTCAAAGTGCCCATATTTCATTACCCCTTTAGAGATCCCAGTCATGTTTCTCAGTGCCTCGTGCATGAGGGCTCACCCTCTAGCTTAATCTTTATAGACCCATAAACGTCCGGTGAATTGGGGGATGCTCCTCGTTTTCAATTGAAGGGTCTCGATGAGGACTTACTGAGGGTCGCGCTCCACATGGAACACGACTAAATGCCCGTCTATCGACTCGAAGGCCCGAAGGCCACTTCAGATAAACCGTTTAGTCAGACTTCGAGAAATGGGCAGTCGTTCCACTAGACTGAACCATGAATCTGCAGTGTGTGCATTTCGCAGTAACAACGGAACACTGAAGCTTTTTGAAGTGTCTATGGGTACAAGCAAAGACATTACATTTACAGCTCAGCCTCTATTACTACCCCTAAGACATTTTGGTTTTGGGAGCCACTCATGTATTTGTGGATATTTTATTAATTCTACATTGTCCTTTTAGTAAAACATGAAACCTGCAATCTGTAATCCTCTCTGTATTACACTGAGTGCATGACCTACCTACCATCTGTTTTATTAATATGAAGAGTTAATATAGAGCAAATTATAAAGCTTTATACTTATTGCAGACGTTTAGTACCTGAGAAATAAAAAAACTGTTACTATTCTTACACCATCTATTGTGTCAAAATACTAGTAGATAATGTGTGTAATATCTGGCTTTACATATTTTTTTTCCTGTTGAAAATATTATATGAAGTTTCATTCAATGTAATGGTGGTCAGTTTTTCATACTGCCGAATGATTTTAGTCATAGATGCCAAAGACTGCTTGCTAAGTGTATGCAGTCTGTAAATCTGCAGTGTCTCCTGGGATCTTTAGATTTATGAAGCAAAAATTAGAGGAATAGGGTGATTTAACTCAATTTACGAAAGTTAAAAACAGAAGCATCTGGAGATATCCATAACCAGGTGTGAAGTAACCACAAGAGTAATACTTAATGGGAAATTTCTGTACCTTTTGATGGCGGTCCATGAATGATGTTTTTTTTTTTACAGACAATCCCTGGAACAATTGGGGGTTAGGGGCATTTCTCAGGGGTGCAACAGTGACCTGCTGAGCGTGGGATTTGAACCAGCGACCTTCCGGCTACAGTTCTAACCTGCTATAGCGCATGCTGCAATGTGTACAGTGAAACTCAAAGGCTTCTTTAGCAGTCAGCGATGAGCCAGTGAAGATAGAGGCAGAGAGCATTTTGCTGCAGGACCTTTCAGTCAGAAAGCCTGTTCCGTCACAAAAATGGGAACTCATTACATGACACGTTCAGTTATAGTTAAGGGTTTCTACTTATGGATCTGTATTTTCAGCTGTGGGTTACATCCCTTCCACGTTACTCATTCACTCTGGACCATGTTAATCAAAGAGAGCAAATCCTGCCTCTTTCTCTAATACCATGAATGCATTGTGATGTCATATCTGAAGGTCGCACCATTAGGTTGAGGGTCCGACCATTCATCTAAAAGTCCTCCTCATCCAGTAAAGTGTGAGTTTTAAACATATGCCAGGAAAAAAGGCCAGTGCCAGGGACATCACAGGACGTCTTACACTGCAAAGCACGTTTTAATCACGCAGTATCATCTCAGCAAAAACAAATCAGCTGATCTTCAGCAGTGGAGGAAATTATTTCAAGATATTGAAACATTATCTAGTTGCATGGATGGATTGTTAAAAACGTTGACCAAATATATACTTGTCTTTCACCATAAATGTTGGATCAGCAGTCAGTGGGGCATTTAGATTTCACCCACCTTAATGTACTTGTGATTTGCCTTTTCCTCGACTTCACACCCAGTCTATGGGCTCGTTCTTCTGTAATGTCTAAATGTGTGTTTGTGTTAAATATTAACCAATCATGGGAAAACAGCAAATGTGTGCAAGCTGCTCAGTACGGTTTATTAGCGTGTTTATCTCAGTAGTGCACAGGTTATGTCTTGGCCATTAAAAGCCAATTCCCATCCTGACCAGGGTAGAAACTCAATGCATTCTTTACATCTGGAACGGTAGCAAGGAACACAAGGCACTTGGTGCTAAATGTCAGCAGATGTTTTTGTTTTGGAATAATATTTCACATGGACATCATTTTCTCCCCCAAGTTTATTTTGCCTTGAGTAAGTTTAGATTATTATCAATCTATAGTATTCTATCATTTTAATTGATGTTTTGAATTGACTTTAATTTGGATTTTTGTGACTGGATATTTTCTGTGTTTGTTTCTGTGACTACAAAATTACAGCAAGGAACTTTTTGTCCAGGATTGCTTTCATTATGTCTTATATTATATCTTATATCTGCTCAGATACACCACTCTCAGCACTGAGCTATGTCTGCTTATGCAGTACCACTCAGTCCAGTTTCCAGTGCAATATTCCCAATACATATTTTTTAAACATACTTAGGATTTATGGTATGGGAGGGACATAAAAACAGGACTGAGCTTAAAATCAGTTTTGAATTCCATTTCAGTCATCAATTCAAGTTTCCATTAGTTAATTCTATTAGGCAATTTCAGATGATTTCTAACCTCTGATTATTTGTGAATTTTCAGTACAAAATCAGTCCATTTGTAGTGCACGGGTGAACATTTTCATTTTTTTTCATTATTTATAATGCAAAATGTTAGTTGTCCTTAAATATTTGTAAATGCATGTATATGACTGTTGTATGTAGTTGTAAGGGTAGCTATTGCATCTGAACACAGATGTGGCTAACCTGGCATTATACTTATTAATTTATCCTTTTAGGCAGGGTCTCAAAGAACAGTATCTTCGCTCCTCTGAACCAAGCCAAGGTACTGAAATGGAAGCGAGTCAGCCAATCAAAATCATGGGTCAATCAAAATTTTTCCTACTTGTAGAAAATGTTTTCTTGATTATTACAAAAAAAGAAAAATTGTTCAAACTATTTCTTTTCAGTAATAAATACTTAAAAAATGTACAAATGTAAGTAGGATTAAGTATTACTTATGTAAATGTCACATGGGTCAAACTGACCTCTGTTGTTAATTTGTGAAAATTAAGTAGCTTCTGTGCTAAATGTGTGTCATTTCTTTAAAGGGGATTTTGGTTTAAGAAGTGAAAGAAGCCCTTGTCTTCTGGAAATGGCTTCGGGCCTGTGATGTGGGATAAGATAGAAACCCAAAATGCAGAGGCCCTTTAACTTGTCTCAAGCCCTTTAACTTGTCTCAGCCACGAGAATAATCACTGAAGCATGTGATTTCAGTTACGCTGCTCGGCCGTCCATCTCGGAAACTGAATGATGGCATCTTCATGACAAATGATGTTCACAAAGATGTTCGCAAAGGAAATGAACTGAGCTCTGGAACTGAAACCTGAGGCTTCCTGCCCAGCAGGTCATTGGTTTCGTCTGAAAATGATGACTTCTAATATGGATGCAACTGGAAGAAATGACTTCAGAAAAATATTTGTGAATCTGTGAGTCTGAAAAACTGAAAGGTCAACGTCAGCTCTCAAACATCGTACTTCATGTTTGCAAAGCGGGACCTGACTGCCGTGTCCCTCTAGGGCTTATCATTTCCGGAGAGGATTTGCCATGTGCAGATCATAATTGCTTTAATCAGCTGGACAATTCAACATGCTCCAGAAAGTATCCTCCTTTCAGCTCAGTCACATTTCTTACATCACAATTCTATACCAGTCAGCCAGAACATTAGAACCACTTGCCTAATATTGTGCAGGTCCCCCTCATGCTGCCAAAACACCTCTGGCCTGTTGAGGCATGGACTCCACAAGACCTCAGAAGGTGTCATGTAGCATCTGGCAATAAGACGTTAGCAGCAGGTCCTTTAAGTCTT
>JAODKN010000001.1:2955603-2966542 GCA_026774425.1 Petrocephalus zakoni | reverse complement strand
CGTCATTTTGTAGAAGCCAATGAGATACTTGCCGATCACGTTTTCTAGACTCAATACATATAGGCTTTTCAAGCAGCACAATCATCTCGGATGATGGGATCCAGCTAAAGAAGTCCGTTCCTGAAATGCGTTCGAGGAACCGACTTAACCGTATGATTTTAACCGCCATTATGTGATCCAAGATGAGGTTTCTGATCTTGGAGGATTTAAGCGACGTACGGAGAATACCCCCCATGTCAGCAATAAGGGAGGCAGTCTAGCGCTAAACAGCATGAGAAACACAACCGTGATGACATCCAGCTAATAGCTGTCACGCTTAAGTTCACTAAGCACCTCCCACTGACTGTATAGTTCCACTGACCTGAGATCAGTGACTAAAATGACTCCCACAATATGAGCGCCCCACTGACCTGAAGTGTTATTGCAGTTCAGAACAATTTGCTGAACTAGAAGATCTGTTGATTCACCAGGTCTTCTAGTTCACCGGGTCATTGGAATCACTCATTCGTTCAGCGGTTCTTTGGTTCACCAGTTCCTTTGGTTCATATGGTTCTTTGGTTCACATGGTTCATTGATTCATTGTTTCAGTGGTTCGCTGAGTCTGTACTATGTGACTATGTAATGCAGTGACATCTACTGGCCAGAATAAGTATTGCCATGAGTGAGTTCCGGTTTGTACTGCAAAATATTGACTAATTAAACTTTTTTTGATTATTACGCATGTGTTTGGCTGTGTTCTGTATATTAATTTGTAGCCTATAGTAACAAAATGAAAAGATAATAATGTGGAAAATCATGGGCGTGCCATTTCTCTAATCAACACACTCGAGTCAGGAAGTGTTTTCAATCGCCAACTGGCGTTTATTTGCACATAGATAAGAGAGAGAGGAAGAACAACCGCATTCGCGCTGCCCACCATACCTATCAGACCGCTTACCCCTCATATGCTCAGTGGGCACTCACACGCTACATGCACACATACATGTATGCACAAATAAACTTTACACAATGCCTAACACAACCGGGTATGCTAACACAAACTGCACATCCCCATAAAACCATTTACCGGCCGGCATTAACCCGACCCACCGCACTCCCCGCTGGGACATCCCGCACTACACTGCCCCCTCCTTAGTGGGTTATCTGTCCCGGAACCCCCACATAGTCTGGTAAGCGCTCTGGGCAGCGACGGGTCCTTTGCGGCCGTGGACCTCTGATTGCCCCACCGTCTTGCTCAGTTTCTGTTTCCGGGGTACTCACTGGTAGGGCGCCAAGCGATCGCGGTGCAACACCACCATGTGGCGCCTCTCGGGAATCCACACCCTGTACACGACCTCGGAGATTCACTCCAGGACCTCCCCGGGGCCCCGCCAGCGGTTGTCGAGCTTGGGTAACCAGCCCTTCTTTCTTATGGGGCAGTAAACCCAGACAGGGTCCCCGTGCTGGAAGGCCTGCACATCATATACCCTCTTTTGCCTGGCCGTGGCCGCACCTTTATGGTCCCTGGCCAGCCGGTGCACAACATGAATGTGCTCTTGGAGCTGGCGCAGGTAGTCTGCCCCCGCGTCACTGGCAGGTCCGACTCGGGGGGCAAGCCGAAAACCAGCTGTGCACAGCTCACAGCCAAACATGAGGGCAGCAGGGGTGCAGCCAGTGCTTTCCTGCACCTCTGCGCGACCAGGGGATGGTGGGCGTCCCACTGGTGTTCGTCCACAAGGATTGCTAGTTTTAGGGCTAGGGTACGATTGAACCGCTCCACCGACACGTAGCTCTGCAGTTGGAGGGGGGTGGTGCGGGTCTTCGCGATCCCCAGCCGCCGCCAAACCCGTCTATCAATTTATTAGTGGTGGTGGGAGCGCTCTGGTCGGGACCTGCGTATGCCTCGGGTCACTTCGCGAAATAGTCCATAGCCACGAGGACATATCAGTTCCCAGCCTCGGTGCAGGGAAAGGAGCCCAGGACATCCACCCCCACCCGCTCCATGGGGGCACCCACCAGGTATGGCTGTAGCGGAGCTCAGGGTTGCCGGCTTAGACCTTTCCGAGCCATGCACGCGTCACAGCGGTGCACAAACAGCTCGGTGTCCTGCCGGAAACCGCCACAGCTTCCCCAGCAATTTACCTGTCCCGAAGTGCCCCGCACCAATGGCCCCGTGCACTGACCTCAACACCGCGGAGGACATGGGACAGCACTCGCTCCATGAGCCTCTCAAACATGGCCGGGGCATTACACAAGCCAAACGGCATTGACAGGAAGTGCCACAGACCGAGGCCAAAGAAGAAAGCAGTCTTGGGGCGAGCTTCCGGGGCCAGTTCGACCTGCCAGTAGCCAGTTCGGAGGTCCAGGGTGCTGAACAACGTTGACTGTGCGATGTGATCCAGTGCATCGTCTATGCGTGGCAGTGGGTAGGAGTCTTTCCTCGTCACTGCATTCAGCCGTTGGTAGTCAACACAGAAACTCCACATACCGTACTTTTTGGCGACGAGGACTGCTGGAGCCGCCGACGGGCTGTCGGACAGCTCAATGACTCCTGCCACTGCCAGTGGCCCTGGTCCCCCGGTCTCATGCTGGCATGCTGTTCTCGGCCGGCACTGTCCTGGTGGTGGATTACGCTGGCACCGTCCGGACATTCCGGGAAGGCACACTGCTCACTGCTCCTTCGGGAGCTCCCACCACCACGGCCGCTTGGCCCCTTCTTTGGCGAGTTGGAGTTCATCAATAGACGACGCCAATCCCACTTCTGACACCATTGTGGCAAATCATGGGCATGCCATTTCCCCAATCAACACATTCGAGTCAGGAAGTGCTTTCATTTGCAAAGCAGCATTTATTTGCACATAGACAAGATTAGAGAGGAAGAACAACCGCATTCGCGCTGCCCACCGTACCCATCACACCGCTTACCCCTCATACGCACAGTGGGCACTCACACACTACATGCACGCACACACACATGCATGAATAAACATTACACAATGCCTAACACAACCTGGTGCGCTAACACAAACCGCGAGTCCCCATAAAACCATTTACCGGTCAGCATTAACTCGACCCGCCGCACTCCCTGCAGGGACATCCCGCAGTACAATATTAATAATAATTAATAATTTATTAAAATAGTATAATGTTTATAGCAATTCACTTCTAGCCCCACCCAGCAAGTAATACGTGACGTATTATTATTGAACAAATCAACGAGTGAAAGAACCGGATTTTTTTGGTGAACTGAACTAAAAAAATCGAATCAGTAAAAAGATTCAGTTTGTACATCACTACTAAACATGCCAGAGTATCGAAACCTTATGTCATACTATAGATTTACGCATGCGCTGAAGCGCTTGGAAGCAACTTTCGTCAGCCAGGAAAATAGAGGGCGTGAACAGTGCAAACATAGACTATATTATGGTATTATGGGAGCCTGAGGTTACAGTTTGTTAGGGGGCCCAGGATTTATTGCTTTGACCCTGATTATAACCATTAACCAGATCAGTTAAGCAGGCAGGTGCCTTATATGCAAGTTAGGGTGACCAGATAATCCATTTGATCCCGGACACTTTGAGCTAGGACAGGATTTGCAAACTACCATTTCAATCAAAAGGACCTGAATTTCACTTAAGCTTAAGAGTTCTTGCTGTGCGCTGATTGGTCAGCCTCCTATAATCATGCATGTGTCACTAAGGTTAATGTGAAACAGCTGGATGAGTCTTTCAATCAAAGAAACAAGCCAATCAAAGTACAATAAGAAATTTTTTAGCTGTGGACAGGAGCCTTTCGGTATTAAAGTAGTAAACCTGAAGTAGCTCAGGATGACATGGATGAAGTAGCTCAGTGTCCAGGATGACATGGATTATCTGGTCACCCTATGCAAATAAAAGTACAATGAAGTCTATCCCAGACAAAAATCAGCGAGGGAAACTAAGATCAGGGGTTAGATATCACAATTATAGCTGCTGCATTTTGAATGAGCGGTTTATAGAGAAAAAAAGCCTCCTGGATCATAACCTAATCTGGCTTCAAAGTGGCAAATTCCACTGAGACTGCCCTCTTGGCTGTCACTGAGAAGCTACATGCTGCCAGGCTGGCCAAACTGTCATCTGTCTTCATCCTTCTTGACCTTTCAGCAGCATTTGACATGGTCAACCACAAGACTATCCTGTCCAGTCTTGGAATTTGTGGTTCAGCATAGCAGTGGCTTGCTTCCTACCTAGAAGGCCAGTCATGCCAAATAACGTGGAAGGGATCCACATCTGCCCCACACAGACTCTCCACTGGCGTCCCTTGGGGCTTGGTTCCCTTGGTCCTCGCTCGTTCTCCCTCTATACCAGATCTCTTGGTGAGGTCATCTCCTCACATGGGTTCTCATACCACTGCTCTACAGACAACACTCAACTTAAAAAGTTGATCTGACGCAGAATCTGCTCTAAGTATTTTGTTCCTAACATTGTGATACCCGTAAGGAGATATTTAGGCCTTTCTCATATTTTATCTTCTATACTGCAGAATACTTTTCACCTCTAACTGCCATAAACAACCTTGAGAATGAGGCCATTGTGGTTTTGGATATGATACCTTGTTACTTTTGACTTAATAGGCAGTAGGGGTCATTATTGCATTTAATCATTTTATTTCAGCCAATGATGGTGCAAATTGTCAGTTCTAACGATGTGTGATTGTGAAAATTGAATGATCTTAACTTAATGATTTTAACTTCTGTAAGCTCATGCGTCAAGGGCTCATGGAGCTTTAGCTTCCTGGGCCATAGTACTCAGTAATACAAAGATAAGCTGCTGTTAGCACTGAACCGAGATGAGCTGGATGAGCACCAGGACGATGTCTCCCAAGCAGTCACATGACCCACCAGGACAATGTCTCCCAAGCAGTCACATGACCCACCAGGACAATGTCTCCCAAGCAGTCACATGGCCCACCAGGACGATGTCTCCCAAGCAGTCACATGACCCACCAGGACGATGTCTCTCAAGCAGTCACATGGCCCACCAGGACGATGTCTCCCAAGCAGTCACATGGCCCACCAGGACAATGTCTCCCAAGCAGTCACCTGACCCAACAGGACAATGTCTCCCAAGCAGTCACATGACCCACCAGGACAATGTCTCCCACGCATTCACATGACCCACACATGCCTTCAGGCATTAACACAGATGTTAGTATCTGCTCACTTTCATGAAAACATTGCCTAGATTATTCACCGCCATAGTCACCGCAAAGTGATAGCATGGTGGGGTTAGCTGTGAGGCCCGCCTGCCAGTTGGAGTCCAGCACTCAGCTAGCAAAGTGCTTCTGTTCCACTACCTATGTCATATAGGTAGGCTCCCATATCCTTACAATGAGGCTCAAGCAAGATGTCCTTCAGCCTCTGGAATGTAGCAGGTGCGCCATGGATTCCAAAGAGGAGAACAAGATACTGCCAGTGAACACTAGAGGGAGCTGATGGCCATCTTCCCCTTGGCAGCTATACTAAGAACACCTACCAATGTTTTTTGAACAATAAACATAGATTATCAAAATGCATTATTTTCGGATTTCTTTTTGCCCAAATTTAATCTATTTATTATATTATGGAACCCAGATGGTACTACTGTGTCATGGTATGTTTTGCCAATCCAAATGTTTATCTCCATCATCCACAAAATAACTGGACAGGGGAATGTGGTGTAGTGGCTCAGTGGACAATAAATTAATTTTAATGCACCATCTGTTTATTGTTCAAAATGGTATTTGAGCCATAAGAGGTAATTCAACATACTTTTCATGAAGTAATAATGGTTATGAAAGTGTGTAGCAGAATTAATTACAGTTATTGGTTTACAGTAACCTCATTTGGAGTTGTTGCCCTTCTATGTACTTAACTTGAGTATTTGAAGTTGCTACAACTTTCACTTCAACTATTGCAAGTATTGCATGCAGAATGCCCGTATTTCTGCACAATTCTGGGTAAAAAATGAATCATAATTTCTTCACTAGTGATAGTGTCACGTCCTGCCCATCCGATCCTCCTGTGTGCCACGCTCCCTCGTTAACCTCGTGTGAGTTCCTGCGTTCGCCAGCTGTTTCCCATCTTGTATTAGTGATACTGTGTATTTTAGTCTGCGTTTAAGTTCGTTTCCCGAGTCCGGTCATTGATGTTACGTATCTTAGCGTGCTGTTCCCTGCTTGTTGCTGGCTTAAAATAACCCTTTGTGTGCACCTTCACTACTTGGAGTCCTGATCCTGCTTCCCCGCTCTGCACCCAGCACGCCCGACCTGACAGATAGCAATTTTCTCTCATGATTCTTGAGCAATATATTTCTTTATTATTATTATTTTGCATGATGTCTTTATGAAGATGAAACAAGAAATATGTGGAGATGCATGATATATCGGTTATGTTGAAAATGCTGTCTGATATTTACCCTTAATCAGAATTCAAAGTTAGCAGCACTAGAGCTACTACTGAAATAATGGTGACAATTGTATTAGGTGATCAGCCAATTTTCCGTAATATCGAACAGGAATTGTCATCAGCTCATTCACTTCATATAAGAAGTCTAAAAGTCTGACAGAACACACTAATTCAGACATGAAGAAGGCCTTCCGGCTGCTGTGCACCGACCTACCGATGCAGTGGACCCGCTGTCTGCCCTGGGTTGGGTATGGCAAGTACTCTCAACCCCAGCCTGACATGGATCACTCTCCTTTTCAGTGTGTTTTGGAGTGTCAACCACCCTTGTTCCCGTGGGACTCACAGCCTAATGCAGTCCCAGTAGTCAACAACTGGTCCCAGAACAGTTGGAGGGTGTAGTGATGGGTGCAATGATTACTGGCAACCCGATCCCAGTGCCAGAAGCTTCAAGTCGACCGTCATCGCCGGCCCGGGACCCTCACTCCATGCTGGCCAACGGGTCTGGTTATCCACGAAGAACCTCAATCTCCCCAGGTGCCGTAAGTTGGCGCTTTGCTGCACTGTTTGATAACCTCAGTACATGTATCGGGTCTCGTCGGTGTTCTCGGTGTTCTCTGTGTTCACGTCTCTCTCCTCAGACCTGTCCAGTACAGCTAGGCCCATCCGCCTGGGGAGAGCATGGGGCCACCCTCCACCGTGCTGTTGGATGAGGGCAAAGCATATGCCATGCGGGTCCTGCTAGAGGACGCCTACAGTACCTCGTCGCATGGGAGGTCTACGGTCCCATGGAACGAGCCTGGGTGCCTGCCACAGACGTCCCCCCGGTGGTGGCCATCGGGGGGGGTCGGTCTGTCATGCCCTCCTTCTGGGCTCACCAGCTGATCAAGAGAAGATCACCAGCACTTGAAGCTGGCAGCTTAAAAGGGCTTGACAGGCTCCAGTGCAATACAGAGGTATTGCTGATCCCTGAGACATACTGAGCAGTGCCTGTCCTGCCTGTCGTGCTCCTGTCCTGATCTCCTCACCCCGGATTCTCGCCGTGTTCTCCTTAGTCGCATGCCCTTTCCCCAGGACTCACCTACCCGGCTTCTTCGACTCTCAGCTTTGGACCCCGACTACGCCCCAGTTCGCAGATTCTGCTCCTGTTTGCTCTCCACAAAATAAACCTTTGTGGATGCAGTGCTATGTGCCACCCGAGTGTTCTGTCCCGAACAAAAGCTTTTTTTCTGAATAAAAAGTCAACATGCTTTCCTTATTATGCTGAACGGTACTGATGTAATTGATGCTGTATTCAAACCTGTCTTGAGTGAATTTACTGTAAAAGGATAGGTTACTTTTTGTAAGAGCAATAAATTTGAATGTATAGCACTTTTTACTTAAGTACGTTTAAAAACAGGTATGTTTTTATTTTTACTTGAGTAATAGCTTTCTGGATGACTTTTACTTGAGTAACATTTTTGTTGTGCTATAAGTACCCTTACTTAAGCATGAAAATGGAAAATTGAATATTTTTTCCACCGAGCTGCATCACTAATGACCTCCATGATCAATTCCCTGGTGACCTCCACAGCTGGCATGTTAGAAGTTCTGCTGGCCATAGATAAAAGATCACCACCTGTCCAGCTGCTCACATCATTATTTCTGCCTTCTTGATAGTCAGCAGATAACCAGATAAAACTGTAGGTGCATCATCGATCAGATCCGAGCCGAGAGAATTTGGATTCAACATTTTGACAAATGCTGACGGTACTTACTGCTGATTGGTGCCAGTGAATAGAAACAAAGGAAAACAATAAGTAAGAGGAAATGCCTGTGATACCTGAACAAAGAATCTGCCTACTGATCCTACTCTATCAATAAAGGATAAATAAATGATGACTATGAGTATCACACTTGTCCCTGACTTACTAATCAGTCAGTTGAGCCGCCTCTGGCCTGGTGGCAATTAGAGCCCAACCTTATTTAAGTGGTTCTCACTGCTCAGTCATCATCATAGCACCTAGAGCATAGAGCAGAGTTGAGTTTTATGGGCCAGATGGAGTAGGCCTGTTTTCTTTGGAGTTTTAGGCCATGGCTCTTGTTGACCAGCATCTTGCTTTGGGTTGAGGGGTTAGCCATTTTCCTGTTTGGGGAGTTAGCTGGCATCCTACAGCTGGTGTGCTCTGCCGCTGGGGTTTTCTATGTGTTTGTCCCTGTTTCTGAGTTCTTGTCCCCTTCTAGGTTCCCTGGTTCCTGGTTTGGGATCTTCAGCCCTCCACATTTAGATTCTGTCTTCTGGTTCACCTCATCCTCGTACAACTCCAGCTTCCTGGTTCCCCGCTTCCAGCAGTGTTTGGACTGTTGGTCTCAAGGGCCAGAAGATCTGGCATGATGGGTAGATGGCCCAGGCTGAGGTGTTTTTTCTCAGACTTTCAAGGCCAATAAAAACGTTTTACCAGTAAGTGCTGAGTCGTGACAGAGTATGTGTATTAAAATGCTGATGAAGATGCTGCCGTGACTCTCACCAGAATAAGTGACTGGAAGATGGATAATATTGATGGTGATAATGATGATGACAGTAGTGATGACATTTAGAACTTTGTTGGTTCCAGCAGATAAGGAGCAGGTATGAATGACAGGCTGCAGGCTAGCAGCTGCCCGGAGAAGTCAGGGCTTGTCTGCGCACTGATGTCTTCCAGATGGCTTCTGTGGCAGCCTGTAGTAGCTGGACCGTGGAGAGAGAGGGAGAGAGGGAGGGAGGGAGGGAGTGAGTAGGAGAACGATAGAAGGAGAAAGAGCTGGCGCAGAGGGGGAAAGTGAAGCCCTAAATATAATGTATCTGTAAGCATCCGATGTAAGGGTGCCAGTCCCCAGCAGTGCAGGTGCCCATCTTCTCTGTGGACTTGGAGAAGGGCAAGGTCCCAAACGCAGGAGAGGAGCAACATCAGATTCCTGGTCCCTGAAGCGCCATGACGAGCTGGAAGTTGGTGATCGTCGCTTTCGTCTACTGCAATGTCCACATGTGCGACACTCAGCGCCGGACCCGAGGTAAGAACCTCTGCACCTGCCCGCGGTCTCTCGCGGTAAATGGCTGCACCTGCACACGCTTCACCCTGGGGGTCATTGCAGCTTAGTGGTCTGGGGGTCATTGCAGCTTAGTGGTCTGGGGGTCATTGCAGCTTAGTGGCCAGACTTCTCGTGAGCCCACTGTTCAGAATTAGCTTGATGTAACATATTTGCGAAATACACAATATGGGCACATCAACAGTTAATTAGGAATGAACAGTGCAATGAAGGTTATCCTAACACTAGCAGGGTCTAGATCAATGTCCTTCACGGAATTTTAGACGAGGACCACACTTACCAGTGTAGAGGGGGGTAGGGGGGCGCCAGTTACTTTTGGTCCTGCCTCACCTTCATCTTGCCTCTTTATTGGGTGACAAACCGATCCATTGTAAAGTTAGCTAGCAAACTTTAGCAAACCATGCGATCGATTTCCTTCCTACTTTTGTGCTACCACCCTCACTGATTGTTTGTTAACTATGTAGCTGCACATTATGGGGAAGATTGTATTGCATCTAGATAAAAAAAAGTTAAAAAAATGAAACATTATAATAAAAAATAATAAATCTGATGGTCAGGATATTTTTTTATTCAATGACCTCCGGGGGCTGCCAGTGGTTCTGTTACATATTAATGACCTTTACTTCCAACACCGCCAATGTTAAGGTATCAGTAGCAGAATTTGTGTTCAGATGAAGCATTTTCCGATTTGGGTGGATGGGTGGATGGGTGGATGGATAGATGGATAATCCATGAGCTGTATAAAATCATATTGTAGGTAATTAAGACCATTTGTTCAAAATCCATATTATATTTGATAGCATAATACACAATGAGGGCAAAAATTTATTTGGAATTTATGATTAATCCAGCTTAACTAAATGTTATAATTTGATCAACAATCACAATGTAGCTTTTTACATAAAAATAATAGTTGCATAATTTGTGTGGGGGGGAGGGGCAGTGGGAGAGGAGGACGGCCTCCAGCTTTTAAGTTTGCGGTCAGCTTCACTGCCAGTACCGCATGCTCACTGCCACCATTCTCAGGAATTTCCTCTAATAGCTGGAATCATGTTTCTGTTTAGTTCCCAGATCATCACTCACTCCATAAATTTTGACTGCCAGCTTTGAACCTTTGACTCAAACAGGTCTCAGACAGGATACCCATTTTGCTGTTGATTTCACCCATTATTCTGTCCACCTGTAACCAACCCACCTGAACAATATCAGATCTCAGATCTGCACGGTTTAACAGAACTGAAAAAAATGGGTTTTATTTTGAGTGATACATTTGAGTGAAAATCTGTTTACTTTAGCTATCACCTAAATGTAAATATTTAAAACAAATCTGTTTTCCAGCCTCTTTGCCATTGCTTGCCCACATTTCAGGATCTCTAAACTTCTTTTGTCCTGATCTTCTGCCTGGGGGGGGGGGGGGGGGGGGGGGGGGGGGGGGGGGGGGGGGGGGGGGGGGGGGGGGGGGGGGGGGGGGGG
>JAODKN010000001.1:2855446-2878589 GCA_026774425.1 Petrocephalus zakoni | reverse complement strand
ACATGGGAAGCACGTTACTAAGGGTAAAAAAGCGATCAAGCGCTGTTTGCAAACGCGGCACTTAAAATGTGCATATAGAAATACAATCACTTTGCCATGTTCTGGTTGCTAGAGAATTCTTCTATGTTTTATTAGCTGTATGTTATATATCATTTTTGTTAGAATAAATACATTTTGAGTTCAGTTTATATATTTCCAGTCTTATCTATGGATTAATGTATAGCGCAGTCCAGATTTCAATGTACGGTTGTGCTCAGTTAGTTTTTTAAACACATATAGTGAATACTGAGTTTTTAAAAAATCGCTAATGAAATTGCAATGGCGGGTTCGGGTTTAATTTCTATCATTTTACTACTAAATGAGGAAGAATTACCAAGAAATGGCAGATATGTATTTCTGGCCTTCAAGTCCGCCGTGAATGAAAAGAGCGACGAGCGTCTGATTGCAGATCTGGCTTAGCCACCTGCTGGTCGGCGAGATGCGTCAAACTGCAGTGCCGCTCGTCGCAGCGGTGAGGAAGTTATAGGCTTCTCCATGCCACTATATATACTGCATACTTGTTGAGGAGGTGCATGCAGACTGGAATGTGAAAGATGTTAGTGAAAGAAGTGTGGCTGTGTTGTGTTATAAGAATATGCTGTTGGCCTTCTGTATCAGTCAGGGATTGGGTTCAGGACCCCCCACGGACACCAAAATCTGCAGACACTCCGGTCCCTTATATAAGACGCCGCAGTATTTGTGTATAAACTCAGCACATTCTCCCGGAGCAGAAAAACATGCACAAAGCCCCAACACCTGACTGAAAATGATGGCAGCCTGTGAAGGTACCCAGTGAATGAAGGTAGGCAGTGTGGCGTACATCCCGCGGCAACGTTTTGCTTTTTGAAACTGGAGCGTCATGGTGGAGCAGCACGGAGTAGCAGCACGGTAGAGCGTCATGGTGGAGCAGCACGGAGTAGCAGCACGGTAGAGCAGCGCGGTGGAGCGGCATGACATGGTAGAGCGGCACGGAGGAGCGGCACGGAGGAGCAGTGGCTCGCACTGTTGCCTCACACCTCTGGTTCCGTGTGTGGAGTTTGCATGTTCTCCCTGGGTCGTTGTGGGATTTCCTCTGGTTGCTCCCCACAGTCCAAAACCATGCTGAGGTTAATTGAGAGGTTGCGTGTGCTGCTGCATTTTTGTGTCGTGATGCTGTAGTCACATGGGTGCGTTTCCAGTGAAGAGCATTCCCAGCGAACAACCTGCGGGGAAGGGAGAACTCCGGCTGTCTAAAAATACATTTTGGGTGGCCTTCGGCCCAGCAGCACTGCCCTTTTGTTCAGGTCCGGAACAAATTTCAATAACAAAACAGCATTTCATTAACTTTAACAATAACAGTAAGTTTCGGTATTAGACATTTAATATTTAACCTAGGTTTGCCAATTTTGGTCAGCTGTCTGGAGTGAGATTTTCAATTTGCGACTGTCTGCACACACATGCAAAAGCTTTTTCATATATGTAACAGTTTTATTACCTTGTAAATAGCCTGTATGGTTCTGCTTTTGATGTAGCTAATTTTAAGTTTACAATGGAATAATATAGATGTGCCGTAAGATATCTCTTGCATGAGTGTGAGAGTCTGAAAGCACGAGTGTCACGAGAGATTTGGCAACCTTGCGTTAAGACTGGCTTAACCCTCGCTGTTTGTTTCGACACTCTGGAATTTTAGGGGGGGGCCATGACGAGTTATATGTGTGTAGGTTTGATGGGTCTACATTTTATTTTTATACTTCAAGCAACGTTAGCCATACTGACTCATTGTGCAAGGTGCATCACTGGCCGGGTCGGGATCACCTTGTGGTTTGGTCCTCTGCCCGCATGTTAATAACCCCAGGTGTATATCGATGCTGACATACGTCGTCCATTTCCAAATATGGCCTGTCTGTTGGAGCGGAACTTAGGGACATTCCGTGCATGGCTCCTGGGAAGGTAGAGGGAGGTCCATTTTCAATGTACCACCCGAGGGCTTGAAAACCAAGCAGAGAGGCGGGCCAGGCTGGCAGTGGTGTGTCTGTGAGCCGCTGCGGGTGGCCTGCCAGGGGCAGTGTCGCTTTCACCCATATAGGCTTGTTGCTCTTCACCACATGCCAGTCACAGTCTGGGCCGCAATCTGTCTGTGATTTACAGGTGGGCCGGAAGAAACTTGCACAGAAAAAACACATGGCCACTTCTCAAAACCGGCACTACTAACTTCCTGCTTCAGGTGCAGCTCAGGCTCCAGATGACCTCTGCTCTCAGAAATGTTACCCGCTCATCCGACAGGTTGTGTGTGATCCTGCATTTTTGTGACGCCACAGTCACATGGATGAGTTTCCCGTCGGGGGTGGGGTACAGACACAGGCACGGATCAGTGTGCTGTCGCAGGCAGTATGCCGAGTCCCTGCTGGCTGCTACAGGTAAGCATAGGAATACGATACGCACGTTTGCCGGTTAACCTTTCCAGATATTGGGCTTGGTAGCTGCTTCTCCTGATGGCATGCTTTTTGCAGGCAGGATTTTAATCTCAGCCATTGGGATGTTAGCTGTAATTTCCTCCAGATTTTTTTGTTGTGTTAGTCTAAACTTATTTTATGTCAGGGTGTCTTGGGTCTGAAAACAGTCTATTAGTTTTCTTTTTTTCCTCGATGGCAATACCTGCCTCTGGACATTTCTGAAGGCTGTGTAAATGAGGCGAGGTCCGGGGTCCTCAGAGAGGCGCGTCAGGATGGACTGGCCAGCCGCTCGCTGCCTCCTGACGCTGTCATTCCTGCATTAGGCGGCCGTATTTTTATCTCGCTGCTGTCTTAGTAACTGTTGAATTTGGTTTTGATAAGGCCCCACCTTTGTACTTAGGCAAAAACACGTCTGTCTGCTCTGCCTGCCAATCCAGATCAGACCTGGGGCTACTGTGCATTTCATGTCATGTAAAGCTTTATCTGAGCCACTTTGTCATCTGACTTTCTCTCTTTCATTTCTTGGTCTTTCCCCTGTTTTGTATTATTCTCTCTTAATGATGATGTATCATCTAAACACCCATTTTAAGCGCCTTGGGGCAACTCTGTTGTGAAAGGCGCTATATAAAAATAAACTGAATTGAATTGAATAAGGGAGGAGAAACAGAGGGAGGGCTTGTACCGGTTTTTAGTACCTAAGATCCCGTGACATAATGTAACAAACATTCCACATTATACAAACAATAAACAGGGACACTAGGTAACACTGGGTGATTTATGCCTGGCGTTTCTCAGTCACCCAATCAGAGCATCGTTTGAGTATAAATCCACTCAGATGGCCATCCTCAGCACCTCCTGAACTTCACACCATGGTTGCATACATGACAACCTTGGTCAGCAGGCTGGCATTAGATTTTGAAATCGTGGCAAGTCTGCACACACACGTTTGCATGTATGTAAGAGTTTTATTACCTTGTAAAGGTCTGTAGGGTTTCCAAACTAATACAACGCCTTTGACGTAGCTAATTTCAGGTTCATAATTGAATAATATAGATTTGCTGTAAGATTTCTTGCGTGAACATGTGAGTCTGAAAGCATGGGAGTCAGGCAAGATGCGTGAGAGTTGGCAGTCTTGGGAATGTCCCCTTATCCAGGAATACCTGTGAAATGGCTAATTCCACACCGCCGTCAGGAGCAGTGGGAACCAGCAAAGACCCCCCCCCATTCGATATGCGGTGTGATTTTTAAATACGGCACACACACTCATTGAGTCCTGTTCAGTTACATCATTTTCAGTCTGGAAGGCACCATGAGATGAATGAAGACATGATCTTGTAGGTGTCCATTTAGTTCAGCAAATCCAAAGTTTTCCCGAACTCTCAATCTAAATTGCGACAGTGCTGGACCTGTCTGCTCTCTGCGTACATGTCCTCGTTCATGATGGCACTGTGTCAGATTCGGGTAAGTCAGCTCCTTCACATACTGGTAATAACAAATGTGCCCAAGTAATTACAGTGTCCTGCATTTAAATGTTTTAAAATCAGTTGTTAAGTCTCATGTCGATTTAAAAAACGGCTTATTGCACACCCCCGCCCTCAGCATCGGGAGTCTTCTCTCCTCTTTCATGCCCTCTGGCTCTCCCTTCCACAGGAATTGTGTGTGTGGTTCCTGGTGCCCCGGGAGGCTGGCTGCTGCTTTCTGCTAAGCTGGGCTGAGTTTGTGCTGCGCTCCTCACATATCCTTCCCCCAATTCATTTTCACTTCTCCATTTTGGTAAATGCTCAGTTTTTAATTAACTGACAGTCCCCCATGTGGGCCGCTTGGGGGGGGGGCTCGCACCTGCCAGTCCAGCGCAAACCAGGGCTAATGAAGCAGTTAGACTGGATGAGGCCGCCGCACTGATGCAGACGGCACGGCAGCCTGGTCCTGATTGGCTGCTAACTCTGTAGTACGTCACGCAGACGCCGCTGCATTTCAGCCGTGTATATTTAATGTGGAAAAAGCACAGCTATCCGATTTGTCCCAGCAGTGTGAGTTAGGATGCTGCCTGTGACTGGAAGGTTGCTGGTTCAAATCCCATGGTTAGCAGGGTGATAACCCATCACAGGACACATGCACCATTCACACCTATTGGCAATTTGGCAACTCCACTTAACCTCAGCACTGCGTGCCTTGTGCCTAGCGTGTCTGCTGAGTGTGCGCGATTGCGTGGACACACGCGGGGATCTGGGCATCTGAGAGACGGTTGGGTTGGGCGGCTGACCCACAGTCACGGCCCCACAGACGGCAGAGCCACTCCTACAAAGTAAAGGCCCCGGAAGCCGCAGGGAGACACAAAGCCTGGCTGTAGCCTGGTTATCTGCCCTGATCGCCGCCTGCATAAAAGCTGACGGGCCGCCTGGGGGCAGTTGCTTTGAGGGAAGCAGATTGAGGGTTTCACTTCCTCCTTCACTCAGTCACATGATCTGTGCTCCACTTCTGACCTGCAGAGAAGTGCAGGCCTTAGCATGCATGAGTGGTAGAGCGTACATTGAACATTTTTGGAGGAGGTCTCTCCTGTAGCTGGCCCTAGCCCAGGATTTGGTGCCTAGGAGAAGGGTTAGAGCCGGCTCTGCGGGACACTGCTTTATGTTGGTATCAATCTGTGGTGATCTTTTTTCTGGTGACCAGGTAATCCATGTGAGAGGACTCTTTCACCTACTTAAAGTTTATAAGCTACTTTAAACCTGAAAGGCTCCTGTGCTAAATAGCTCAGTTCTTCTTGCGCGTTGACTGGTTTATTTCCTTGATTGAAAGACTCGTCCAGCTGGTTCACATCAACATTAGCGACACGTGTGATTACAGGAGACCGACCAATCAGCACACAGCAGCACATGTGTGATTACAGGAGACCGACCAATCAGCACACAGCAGGAACTCAGTGCTTAAGTGAAATCCAGGTCTTTCTAGTTGAAGTGGTAGTTTACAAACCCTGTCCTATCTAGTGTTCTCTCCGACATGTATTAGCTGGTTACCCCAATCTCTTTCCACTGAGCTATTAAGGAAAGCCAGAACCTTGAAAAGCTGTCAATAAACAGGACAGATTCTGGTACCCCGAACAGTACCCACAAGGGCGTTCTTCAGAGTGAGTATTTTTCCCCCAAGTCCAAATCATATTTGGGACTTTTAAAGACCCTAAAGAACTACAGTGTATAAACCAACCCGGTTAATCAGAATCATGCGTTTTATATCCTCATTGACCTGGTTGTTTGCTCATAGCCAAGAAAGATTACCCCCCCACAAAAAAGTTAAAATATATACTTAAAGAAAATGGTAGTCCTGTAGCAGACAAACTCTATGGATCTTGTTCTTTGGATGTTTAGTTGTGAAACTGTACCCTAAACAGCATTAGTCTTATGCTAAATGGTGAAAATCTTTATCATTCAAAAATTTTATTTTAACATCTTTCTCGCATTGCATTTTTTCACTATGTGACTATTGTGTCCATTGCAATGTCGCGATAGAGATGACACCCCCCCCTCATGTCAGACTGGTTTGGGTGCCACTGCTTAGCTGTATCTATTGATTGGCTTGTCTGTGTGAGTGGGTTTGCTGCTTCTGTGGATGCTGACTCTTCTCCTGTAACTACATTTACCTGTAGCTACGAATAATGGAAACGGAACATTATTGCCCTGCTTTGCCTGCAGAAGGCCCCAGCGCTGACTAGCAGGTGGTCTCGGGGCAGGCTAGTGCGAAACGGCGCATCTCCCTTCGCTGCCTTACTACAAATAAAACTTTTTATTTAAACGCGCCCTTCTAGCACCCAAGGATACCGTACAATAACGCATAGAACCATAAAATACAGAGAACATAAGATAATTGCAGTAATAATATTAATAATAATAGAATATGGAAGTAACACTTGTGCCAAGTCTTGGTGTGAGAAAATGCTAGGCGACTCACTGCCCATCTCAGACTTTCTCGTGAGAACGAGTTTTGAGAGAATGGCCTAAATTGGAGTTTTAATTAAGGTCCTGTCTATATATGTCCTATTGAAAATATCAGGTTTTGACATTCTGAATAGGGCATGCATAATTGCACAAAACTTATTTAAAGGAGGGTGTTTTGGTGACTCAGTGTGTCCTATAATTCCATTATCCCCCCATCAGTCCCTAATGGGGGGTAATAAGGATGAATTAATCAGTGTGATGTTGCTGTGGAGCTTAAGGTTTTTAAGGTGTATTAGACCTTTGGAGGGGAGTTGGTATGGAATGATCGACAGGTTGAATCACACTTGGGTTCTATCCTGGTAATAGCTGAATTTTGAAATTAAATTTCACGGAGTGAGTTTTTCATCTCCAAGATTTCCAAATTCCAGAAGAGCGTTACTTTGGAAAATACCGCCATAATGGCCTGATTGTAGACTCGGTGTGCATTGTGTAATATCTTTCCTTTCTGTGGGATATGCTGCTTTTACCAGAAAACAGCTTTTAAGGAAAGAAGTGTCTTAAATGGTTCTGTCATGGCTTACTAGTCTTGAAGAGCCTTAGGACAGAGGGCTCTCAGAGGACCTGCTATCAAACCACTGTCAGAAATAACTGGTGAAACACCTTTCCAGTTGGCTTTGCTAACCCCCCACATTCTGCAACCCCACACAGCTGCTATCAGCAAGCCTTGTGAACGTCTGCCATCCAGCGAGAGAGCCAGCCAGGTACCCAGCAGCAGTGGGAGCTGCTTAAATGGAAGGCACCCGGCCAGGGTGTGCCTGCAGCCCAAACCACCAGGTACAGGCCCACCCTGCACCCCCTGATTTTCTGTTCGGCTTCCTGCCGAAGCCCAGCCTGCCCCTCTGCACAGAAGGCTTCTCCTCTTCACTTAATATGCAATATCAATACTTGGAATGATGCCCAAAATCAACTCTATTGTGACGGTGTACATGCACAGTGAAATGAGTTGCCTGCCTTCCCAATGAGAGTGTCACATTGTAATAGTAATATAGTGGACAATGGATAAGACTAAATAACATTTTTAAAAAGTGGAATTGTGCTGTACTGTGCTTGTGTTTATACACTTGAACCGTACTTCCCGTAGTTGTGATGCAGTGTTTTGCACATGGCATCATGTGACGCTATCGACTCTGGCATTAACCCTGTACCTCTGTCATGCAGTGCTTTCTCCATGGTAATGGTATCTCTGCTGCCACCCTGTGGCCATTCTGTGATATGGCATTTTGCCTCCATCAGTTCCTACAAAGCCACCCCACCTCCAGCACCTGGTGAGGAAACAGCATCCAGCTGCTGCCCAGACAGGAGATCCCAGAGGCACGATGGAGGAGGAGAGCAGGGCGAGGATGCGGGAGAAGAAGTCCCAAGTGTACGCCCTCATCAGCCGCTTTGAGGAGAACAGGTACAACCCGGGAGGTCGGGGGAGGGGGGGTGGGGGGCAGTGCATGACTATCTGTCAGTGTGGGTGTCTCCAGTAACCTCTGTGAGAATGTTCTGGAAAGTCATTTAATTCTCCATTGTCATTTTTCATCCTATTAGAGCAGTGGTTCTCAAACTGTGAGAACTCCTCGCACCCATTTCCCCCCCGCACTGCACCACGCTCTCTCCAACCCTACAGCTGCTTGACTGGTCCCACCATCTCTCAGGGCACAAGGAAGACGCGCATCTAGGCTCTTCTCTGTTTTGGCACCTCTGTGGTGGAATTAACTCCCCCTAGATGAACAGCTGAGACATTAGGGGTCCTCGAACGACGACTAAAGAACGACCTTTTTCGGAAGTACTTGGATTAGCACTTCCGGTACCATACTCTCCAACAGAGTATTCTTAGCCTGGGATTTATTGAACCAGTATCAGAAAGTACTCACTAATGGAGTCTTTAGGCACTTATCTGCCAAATGCTATAAGTGTAACCTGTGGAACTTGGAGTGCCCCCTGGTGGCACTTGAGAAAATCGGTTTTGCGCGGAAAAGAATAGGAAGTGAACATTTAAAATCAGTTTAATATTAGGTGCTCAATTTTCTAGTAATTTCTAGGTTGATTAAGATTTTTCATATTTCATATTTTCATATATTGACTGCTTTGGTTTGATTCAAAGTGGTAATTGATTGAAAAAGTCTGAGAACCACCGTTTTGGATAATATAGCTTATGATCAGTGGATGTAAGCTGGATTGGCTAAAAAAATGTAACTGGTAATAATAGATAAAAAAAAAAATGTAAGTAAATATAGCTTTTGTAGATAGGCTTTGGCACACATGCGCTTTCTCAGTCAGTCTGCTGAGGGAGCCACTAAACATCCACTGTGTACTAGCAGGATACCTTAGGGAGCGTGGGCAAATATCCCCAGATAATGGCGGGACGTAGAGAACTGAGGAATCATTTCCTCGTCCTTAAATAGTCCTGTTTGTGCCGTCTGGGGGGGGGCTGGAAATCCTGGCTGCTTCCTGCGGTTTGGGTGCAGAGGGCAGGTGACTGGTAGGTGGGCAGGTTTGGCGGCACTGCTGAGGCCGAGCGACCTTCGCTGACCTGGGCGGGGGCTCGGCTGCCTTCGGCTGCTCAGACCCGCTTAGTCCCCTGCACAGTCGACATGTCCGCTGGGAGTTATGGTGTCTGTGTGTTTTTCCCTGGCTATTTATAATCCCTCGGGAAGCCCGGCTGTCCATTTTTTTTTTTTTTTTCTTCTGTGTGTCCGATGCATCTGCCTCGGGTCCTTTTCTGGAAGGGCCTGTGCCAAAGTTAGCCGGCAGGGAGGTGTGATTTAAGGTAAATGTGGGTGAGGAGTATAGCGGCACTGCGTGCGGGCAGCCGCACTCTCCTGAAAGAGTGCTCCTCGGTCCCTCATTTGCTCATTTCTCTGTCCTCTCTCACGTCCTCCACCAAGGCACACATACAGGAAGTCACAGTGCCTCCTTCTGCAGTATTTACCCTTCCCACTCTAATGCCCCACGGCTACCCCCCCACTTGTTCTCTCTCTCTCTCTCTCTCTCTCTCTCTCTCTTTTGCTCGCTCACTCACTAGCTGTTGGGCTCAGTCTCCTGTTTCAGCCGCTGATTGTCCGTTTGTTCTCCTGTCTCTCCCCCTCCAGCGAGGTGAAAAGGGACGGCCCACTGCTGAGATCTCCCCCCAAATCGCCTGGCTGCCATCACGGGAGCAGACCCGTGCCTAAGCGGAAGGAGCCCCAGCAGGAGAGACCCCCCCTGAGAACCAGCTCACAAACCGCGACGGATGCCCCTGAAGCCGGCCCCGACGACAGCAAGATGGAGCCGCAGGCGGCCATCAGGGTCCTGGTCAACGGGGACGGAGGGGACGAGCATCCGGGGTCCCCGGCCAAGATCGAAGGGGCGTGTTCCGAGTTGAGTATAACGACTGACGGGCAGGAGACAGAGAAAGATGGCCCGCACCAGGACGAGCCCCCGCACCAGGACGAGCCCCCGCTCCAGGACGAGCCCCCACATGAGACCAGCAGAGACGAGCAGAAGGTAGAGGAGAAGGTAAGCCGTTTAGCTGGGATGGCCCATATTTGCTGCTCCCCTTCTCAGACACCAAGGGCTCTCAGGGGAACTGCGTTTGTTGCTTTTTTGTGGCGTTTCATGCAGCTTGTCTGCGATTTCTGTGTCAGAGGTCGTGGGGCTGCGTAATGGTGACGGAAAGACACGGCCAGCTGGTTATGGTCACTCCATGAATAAGGAATACTACAGGTGTTCAGGCAGGCGTCTAATCAGCCGCCTCGTCTGAGCAGCGCCCTTCACTTATTAATTCATCCTCAACTTGTTTTTGGACTCTTTTGTTCTTAAGGGTGTTTCGATGCCTCTGGTCCTCCTTAACTGAAACTGAGCCCGGGGGAGAGTTTCGAAGAGCGAGTCAGAAATAGCTACAGGAAATGGTTTGCATAGGACTTGTCTACATACAGAGCATAGCTTGGCCTGGAGGGCTCTGACTTTGTCTACCAACATCAGCCTTCCTTGAGAGAGCGTGCTCATTTGGCTTTGGCATCTGACACTGTGTCAGTACTAATTGTAAGATCGTCAGCCTCTGTCCAGAACTTGATAACCTAGAAAAATTTGCCTTGGCTGAAAATAGGACTCAAATAAATTATGTTGTTCTACAGGGAGATGAGTTTTCTTTTACTAGATCACAGTTGTGGCCGTATAAAACATTGCAAGGTGCATGAAAAATTTAAGTTCTACATTGCTTTGTCAATGACACTAAATATGTTTATGAATAATTTGGGCGGTGGTGGAGCTTTGTCCTGTTGCTCAGCTTACTGCTTCGGTTTTGTCAAGGTCATGCTCCGTTATGGAGCGTTATGGATTATGGTCAAGGAGGGACAGGAGAGTGAGGCTTGCTTGTGTGGCCTTCAGTAGGGAGATTGCATTTAAGCCTAGAAGGAGGAAAAGGCTTGCTTAACAACAGACAACCATTCTCCATTTGTTGGCTAAATCCTTGTCCTTCCCCTAATGCATCAGCACCTTAACTCATTTCCTGTTGTTAGCCCCACCTCCACCTTCAAACCCGTATAGCAGCAGTTCCCATCCTAAATGCTAAGGAACTCCATGAGAATCCTCGGCACCCTGCTTATTCAGAGTGGATTTGTGCGCATCGCCTTGGTCAGAGAGTTCAGACCATGGTTTTGCGGGCCACTTGTTTCAGTTCTGTCGCCATTTAAAGGGTCGTGCTGAGTGGCTTGTGCTGAAGGGGAAATGGGCCGGCTAGGGGAAGTGGCCGGCTCGGACTGTGTGTTCTCATGCAGCCTGACCTAGAGCCGCGTCTTGTTACTCAGCCAAGAGGAAGCCCACCTGGACACAATGGGGTGTATGTCGGGGGTGGCGTGGGGTGTGTGTGTGTGTCTGTGTGTGTGCAGTCTGGGGATGTGTCAGCAAGTCCTACTTGGACCAGGAAGTGGCCTAATTGTAACGAAAATGGAAGTGTGACAGCGGGCTATAATTTTCAGGAAGTCCTTTTAGCAGTAGAATGGCCTGATTTTATAGCCGGAAACATGATTATGGAATTAGCCAAATGGCTCCATGTGCAGATTCACCTGCACAGATTATGCAGCGGCGCCCAGTCGCCGCCCTGCCTGCTGCTTCAGTGCCCTGTGTTTGCTTCAGAAGTATGATTTACTTTGCTTGTGTTACACCCACTGCTTTGGGTCTTAATACTTACTTGCCTGAACCAGCAACCTTCTGATCATAGACACAGAGGCTTAGCCCCCTAGGCAGCCAAGTGCTTCACCAATCATTGCCCTGAGTATAACTGTGTATGTGATGAGTAAGACCTTGATTGAGTACAGCCTTGGTTTAGGTGAAACCAAACTCCTTTATGGGATGATGTTGACTTAACCCCCCCCCCCCAAAAAAGAAACAAACATCACTTTGGATCAGGTTTGAGGGATGATTGTGCTGTGAATTGGAGGAACTTCTGTCTCTCCGTAGGAAAGCAATGAAGAGAAGCTGTATAAGATAGCCAATGAGCTGCTGATGACGGAGAGAGCCTACGTGGCCCGACTCAGCCTGCTGGATAAGGTCTGTGGTGGAAGCCAGCTGCCATCCCTGCAGCTCATCATGTTATCTGTGATCTGCTCGTGCTGTCTTTATGAGTCTGTTTATACCCAAACCCACCTGGGGGGTGTTCCACTAAGCATGTTTTTTTGCTTAGCCGGATAACTGGTCAAATTTAGGGTAGTCTGAGCTAAATATAAGTGAACAAAGACACAGTACATTTAGCCCAGACTACCTTAAATCCAACAAATTATCTGGCTAAGCAAGACATGCTGCTTTATGGAACACTCCTGGAGTAATACGCTTCCCGAAACTATTTGAAATATTATTCTTACCTTATTGTTACCAAGTAGCCAATTCTTACAACCGATTATCCTACAATGGTGTTTATTCTCTGGGATTGATTGTCTTTTGGAGTTGGTAATGTTGTCTGTGGGTCTCTCCTGTATTTAATGTACATTATTTTCATAATTCTTTTTTTTAAGTAAAAATAATTTGTGCTTTATGGAATTGTAACAGGTATAATTAATACCCCAGCCTTGTGGAACAGTAATGTGTAGAACATGTGAGCACTTCCTTCTCCTGATAGCCTGATGTCTTACTGCAGCTATCTTCTGTCACAGGTATTCTGTGCTAAATTGACAGAAGAGGCCCAGAAGGGCACATTCCCAGTGGATGTGGTGATAAACGTCTTCTCCAACATCTCCTCCATCAACGCCTTCCACAGCCAGTTCCTGCTGCCTGACCTGGAGATGCGCATGCATGAGTGGTGAGGAGGCTGGTTCTGCGTGGTTCCCCCGTCTGCAGTGAGGGGAGCATGTTGCATCACTGACGTGTCGAACGTGTTTCCACACAGGGGGTCCCAGCCCCGGATCGGGGACGTCCTGCTGAAGCACACCCCATTCCTGAAGATGTATGCCGAGTACTTGAAGAACTTCGACAAGGCCATGGAGCTGCTGAAGATCTGGACGGACAAGTCCCCTCAGTTTAAGGCCATCATTCATGACATTCAGGTCCGCAGAAGATGCATGGTGTTATCGCACTTAATGCATGACACACATAGTTGAGGTTCGTCACTCTGATCCTCTTTCGTTTTAACGATCTAACGCAAAGTGTAAAGCTCAAGGCGCAACTAACAGGTATGGGCGTGTCCAGATCCATTTGGCTATTTTGATGGTGGGAAAAAGAGACCGTTCCACATAATTCTGATAAGACTTGAATGTTTTTCTTAGTGATGCGGTTTATTCTTTACTTAATGTATATGTACATAGAGGTGTTTCATTTAACAGTATCATTTATGTGAATGGACAAATTGTACTCTATAACTATAATACAACATATATAAATTAAATAAAAATCTGTTCGGGCACTTAAAGCACATACCTGTATCTATGACACCTGCACGGTTCTCAAATGCGACACTTAAAAATTGTTTTAATTATATGCCACTGACATTATACGTGGCGTTTTTTGGTCAAAAGTTCAATGTCATTTCGCTGCCTAAAAACCACAATGCACTGACCATTGCCGACCATGCGCTGACCCTACGCTGACCATGCGTCCAGCCACACCTCATTTACAAAAACTGTACTCCTACGAGCAGGAAATCAAAATCACTTGTTATTTTGAAAATGTGAGCGCTTGGTTTTTGCATCACGCTGTCCTAACCTAGCATTTTTTATTTACCTAACGTTAGCCAAGTGGCCAAGATGCGCGTTGAAGCATGTTGAGTCTAGTTTGAGTTCAGGTGGCCATGGACCCTTACGTGCCGGTTTCCCCCATAGCGCCAAGAGGAGTGTGCTAACCTCACCCTGCAGCACCACATGCTGGAGCCGGTGCAGAGGGTCCCACGTTATGAGCTCCTTCTGAAGGACTACCTGAAGAAGCTCCCCCAGGACGCCACAGACCGGCCAGATGCAGAGAGTAAGGCAGACCTCCGCGGCGTGAGAGCGGCTCCGGGCCCACCAGATCTTCCCTCCACCTTCTCATTACCTGTTTTGCCGTTTTACTGCCTGTTTCAAGCTTCAGTTCCTCAGCAGGTTGTTGGTTTTAAACAGTGGTGGCATGTCGTTTATCAGGATCTTTAAAGATCATCGCCATGGCGGCGACTCATAGCAACAGCGCCATTCAGAAGTCGGTGAGTTTGCCGTATCGCTGCACTGTGCAGGCGCAGCACCATGGGGGAGCACTGGAGACCTGGGCACTTCTCACAACTGAAAAAGAACTCTGCTGTGCCTCTGAGTGTCTCCCACAACCCTGGCTGAAGCCATTAGCTTCACTCTTCTCGGCTCGCAGGCATAGGCCTGTGAATTTTCACACAGAGGTTGGATGTATGGAGGCACATTTTTTTGTGGGGTGGTCTCACTAGCTCAGCATGGTGCTTCTGCAAGCTCAGGAGATTCCCTCGCTTGTGCTGAGAGAAACATGACTATGCTACTTGGTGACGTAATACAGCCTGCAGATCTGCTATTTTTGAAGTCCCTGTGGAAGCAAGTGAAGGTTCTGATCTTTGTTCAACCTCCTTTGGGTCACTATAAACATTGTGACCTTAGGGAGTTTATTAGCAACGATTAGTTGCTCTTTATAAGAAAAAATATTATGCGTTTGAGTATAGGGTTGTGCTATACCTGTGCATGAAAACGTCCAGTTCAACTCCTTCATCTCCCTTTGAAGGAGAACCTGAAGAAGCTGTTGGAGATCTATGAGATGCTGGGAGGCGAGGAAGACATTGTGAATGCCTCAAATGAGTTCATCAAGGAGGGTAGCATCCTCAAGCTTGCGGCAAGAAACACCTCTGCCATGGAAAGATACCTCTTTCTGGTGAGGGATGAAGTCCTTCTATGCAGCCCTTGGGCTTTGCTGGAGACAGATTCCTGTCATTCTGACCAACTCTGTCATCCACTCTTTCAGTTCAACAACATGCTGTTCTACTGTGTGCCCAAGTTCAGCCTGGTTGGACAGAAGTATACGGTCCGCACACGCATTGGCATCGAAGGTATGGAGGTGCGAGCCACCACCAATGAGGACTACCCGCACACTTTCCAGGTGTCTGGAAAGGAGAGGACACTCGAGCTGCAGGCCAAGTACGAACGACTGGTAATTCATCTCCACATCTAGTTCAGGCAAAGAGTCTTTGAGTTTAATTATCGAATTTCCTTCGTCTTTTAGTTCTGCAGAAGACAAAGAGGACTGGATAAAGGTATGCAGTTCCTCACTCTGATATCTTCAGTGCTAATCCTGGGTAGTGCACAGAAAGTATTAATTTAGGCTGTGTTTTGCAGGCATTCGAAAAGATAATTGCCGTGTTCGAAGAGAAGAACGAGACCTTCAAGACTGCATCCAAGGAGGCCGAGGATGATATGGCAGTCAGTGTGCCATTTGCTCGGCCATTTTGTAGAGAACCCTAAAAATCACCTCTCTGTATACTCAATTTGATAAGAAATCATACCAGTGCTCCTGCATGTGTGTTTGTGCGCGTTTAGACTGCTGAGCTAGGCAAGCGTGCCCCCCGCTGGATCCGAGACAACGAGGTGACCATGTGCATGAAGTGTAAGGAGCCCTTCAACGCCCTGACGCGCCGCCGGCACCACTGCCGGGCCTGCGGTTACGTAAGTTGGCCTAAATGGCCTTTTTTATAGACCATGTGTCACTGGATCTCCCAGCTGGCTCTATGTCCTCAGCTAGAGCGTCAAGTATTGGGAAAAATTCATTGTAGAGTCTTAAAGCACTTATGTAAGTCGCTCTGGCTAAGGGCGTCTGCCAAATGCTGTACATGTAAATGTCAAACAACGTGCCCACCGGTCCAGAGCCGGCTGGCAGGCCGCCCAGTGGAAGACCGTGTGTGATTCTCACATGGTAAGTCCTGCTCTCGCTGGGATCCCGATTTTAAGGTGGTGTGCTGGAAGTGTTCGGACTATAAAGCAGCGCTGCAATACGACGGCAACAAGATGTGCAAAGTGTGCAAGGACTGCTACTTCATTCTGACGGGCCAGACCGAGTGCGAAGAGCGGGCCAAGAAGAGGGGCATCCTGGAGGTGAGGTGTGGCCCGGAGGTGGGCATCTCGTCCGACTCCTTCCAGGATGCCGCTTGCCGTGAGCTGACTCTCATCCTCCGTCCTCCCCAGATTGAGGCAGCCCAGTTCTCTGGGAACAGCGTTATGTGTGGCTTCCTACAATACAGTGAGAAGACCAAGCCCGGGCAGAAGGTGTGGTGTGTCATCCCTCAGAAGGAGGCACTGGTGCTCTACTTGTATGGGGCACCTCAGGTAAGAACTTCAGCTCACGCCTGAGATTCGCAAGCCGCTCATCCACTCATGCCTTGGAAGCACTGACCTCCCCCACCTTATTTCACAGGACGTGAAGGCTCAGTCCACCATCCCTCTGTTGGGCTACACAGTGGAGGACTCCCCGCGACAGACAGAGCTACCTGCCAGCTTCCGCCTCTCCCAGTCCAAGTCGGTCCACAGCTTCACAGCGGAGAGCGAGGATTTGAAGCAGCGCTGGCTGCAGGTGATCCGCAAGGCGGTGAAGGGGGAGGAGCTCCAGCCGTCGCCTAGCGATGGCGGCACGTCGGAAGGCACAGAAGAAGCCACCTCTCAATAGCATTTGAGAGAGACCTTGTGCCCACGATCAGCGCCCTCTTTGGACCCAGCTGGAACTTTTCACAACTTCCAACAGGCTCTCAAGAAAAACATTTTCCGATTCTTGGAGAAGGTCTGAATACCGGACTCCTTCGATCTTCCAAATAGTGCCAATTGGCCTCTGCAAGGGCTACCCATCCTGGATGGATGGTACTGGAAACGGGTGCAGAACAATCAAATCAACACTAGAATCTGTGGTCTATCACCTCTAACATGACCCTACTGAGGTAGAGTCCCAGGGACTCACACATTTTCCCATAAGGCAGATTATCAGGCATTGATGGTAGGGAGAACAGACTCTGTATCAGAGTCTGCACAGGACAGAGGAGGTCATGGCCACAAACTGTGGTCAGATCAGTGGGGCCTGGTGACCCACCTTGTATTGTCTGTACTCAGCTGTACTTCCTGGCCAGAAAAATCAGCAAAGGGGAACTAGGAAGCCCGTGACTTCTGTAGGCTGGGATGGAGGACCAGGGGGAGGCATTATGGATGTCTCCAAGCACTGCTACTCAAGGCTGAAAGCTTTTTACTGACTCGAGACATTTGAGAGATTCAGTCTGAGCTGCAAATAAGTGAACCCCAGGGGGGAAACCAGGGCTGCTGCTGGGGATTTCCTGTGCTGCGGCTGCCTCTCGCCCTTGATACTTCGAAGGTAACTACATCCAGGCTCTCAGATCTGTCTCTGGGAGTGCAGGGCACCATGGGTAACTTTTTTTTTTTTTTGCACAGTTCTGTTAAACTGGTGGTATCTGCCATAACTTTTTTTTGCATTTGGTGTGTACAGTATTTCAGTCTGTGTAGAGCAGTTGTCAGCCTTATTCTGCCTCATGTAATTAATGTAAAGTCTTGCTTTTGCCGTTTAAGTGCAGGTGTGTATGTGTATGTCATTAACACGGGTGCAAATGGTCTGTTTTGCACAGCTGTGTAACTTTATGCACAGACTAAAAACAATCAAGGCCTGTCAAATGCAGTCGGCTGAAGGACGCATAAAATGCTCACATTTGGCAAATGAAAGTTTGCTCTCTCGCATGCCACAGTGTAATTCCAGCTGAGCTCTGCAAAGAACTGCAGAATAAGTCACACATGCATATTACACTTAATCCAATGTGGGAAGTGGTATGGGTATATCCTCAGCAGAGTAAATAGTTTGGATTCAATATTTCTTTTCATTTGTTTAGGGGGAATCCTGCGCAAATGACATCCCAGTGTGATTAAAAATGCGGTCGAGCTCTACCAAAGAGCTCTAAAATAAAGGCAGCACATTGAGCCCTTGAGTTAGGGCACAGGTTCTCGTTTTCAGGTTAGGCACTGTCTGTCAGCTAAGCCATACTTATAGTACATTTTCTAGACTGTAGCCTTGCAAGGATAAACACCTTAAGCAGAATGAGGGGTGGGGGGGATTGTATGCAGAAACCATCCTGTACACAACTGTCTCCTCAGGTGATGTAATCAGATACATCAGTGTCTGATATTCAGGTTATCATCAGTACATGGTCTCACATCCAATAAACTACTTGCCCCTTAAAGTGGTCTTGTCAAGATGCTGTCCACCGAACATTTTGAGCCGAACAAACAGGACCCCCACAGCACCCTAAATACCTTAGAAAATTTTATTTTTTTTTTACAGAAAACATCTCACAAGCCTTCTGTGAGTGTAAAATGAGACACACCAAGGAGAAGCTGGTTAAATGGCGAGGGGACGGACGTGGGCGCCCAGGGTTAGCTCTTAGGACGACACAGCAGCCCACGGATCCTGCGTACAAGGGCCTGGATGAAGGTGTAGCGTGAGCGCGTCTGGCTGTAGAGGCCCTCCACCTCCAGCAGCTTCCTTTGTAGGGACTCGCTGAAGCAGCACGCCACATCACTCTGAAGCTGGGAGGGTGTGAGCGCTAGGTCAGGTTCTGATTAGAGGGGGCACTACACATCTGAACGTTTGAGGTCATTGAACTGGCACGCTGCTCACCTGTTCCAGGTCCTGCTGGCTGATGTGAGACAGACCCAGGCTGCGCCCACCACTCCCCTGCATCACACTGAAGGATTCTGGGAAACAAAGAGAGAAACCACAGAGTAGTACTGCGTGCAAAGTGTAGTTGTAAAACAAAGCTCAACCTAGTAGAAGATGCTTACCATCTCCCACGCGGGACCTGTACACACTAACACTGGGCAGCAGGGAGTCCTTTGGATCACTGGGGGTGCAGTACAGCAGGTAATACTCCAGGTGGCGCCACAGCACAAACAGGCAGGTCTCTATGATGTCTGTGTAGGTTAGCGGTCAAGGGAACCAGAACTGAATGGGTTATAAAAGTCGAACTCTCTTGACAGTGGGGAAGTGCAGTAGTTCTCACGTCTCTCACCACAGATGTTTAAATAGAGGTGAGAGCAAGGGGAGGCCACAGAGCACAAGGCCAGTGAGTGTCCAATGCCGCCCCCCCTCCCCATTCCCCACGACTCGCAGTGAGGCCACGGGAACCCCTGGCCTAAAGCCTGGATACAGGAGCACAGAGCCAGCAGCTTGGCCCGGTTGTTGATGAGCAGGATCAGGCGCCTTTTGGCCAGGACGCTCCTCTGGACCGAGGGGATCTTGTCCACGCCTCCGGAAGCTGACACCGCGGCCTGGCACAGCTGACAGGAACAGGGACTCAGAGAGAGAGAGCGTGGCGACCAAAGACGGCACACCTTCGCTCAGAGACCTGGCCTACACATCCAAACAGTGCCCTGCACTACCGGGCTCGCCTACCTCCTTGACCTCGTCCGGGGGCAGCTGCTCGAGGCCCTGCAGCTTGTCCAGGCTCTGCCGGTGGTCCTGGTGGAAGCGGAAGAAGTCGGAGGTGGCGTTCCGGAGCAGGTAGAGTACGAGAGCCAAGCTGGGCACGCGAGAGCATGGCGCGGAGGGCAGAGGATCTGTATGGAAGAGGGGGGCCCGCAGACCCGTCAGGCACCGCTGAGGATGTGGAACGAGGGCCGCAATCCACAGGGGAGGGGGCTGACCTGCACGGGGGCCATCGCGGCCAGCCGGTTCTGCCACGGACGGGCTGAAGAGGCAGACGCTGAACTGGGCCTGGGTGGAGCTCTGCAGCAGCAGCGTCTGGCAGTACTCCATCACATTGGCGCAGATCTGCAATGGGGCGGGGCCAAGCACCATCATTGGCTGGTCGGCTCTCACGGCACAGTCATGTGACTGGCAGGGGGAGGGGCTCACCTGCTGCATGGCCATCTCCATCTCCTCGTGGCGGTCAGCAGGGTCACGCGGGGAGATGCTCTCCTCTGCCAGCTTGAGCAGACGCACACGTTCACTGCCCGTCAGCCGACCCAGCAGGGAGAGGGACTGCCGCTGGAGGGACAGGCCACGCGTTACCACTAGTGACCATGTTACCGCCGGCAACCATGACCACACCAGACAAAGCAGAAAAACTGGCAGAATTGTTCGTACCTGGAAGCGGCTGATATGACTTTTAAACTCCATCAGGGTAGGGCTGCTGGTGTCCTGGACCACCTCGAGGGCGCCTGACACACATTAACCCGCAATCAGACAACACGGGCAACAGACACAACTCAGAACTTTCCAGATGGCAGGTGGCCATTTCTGGCCACTTACCGGGCAGTGCGGTCTTGCTGATGATGCCGGTGAGCAGGGCCAGCTCCTGCAGGGACGCCACACTCAGCTCCTGGCATCGCAGGATGGACTGGATGGTGTCCGAGTGTGCGATCAGCCACTGCAGCACCTGGACGCACGCACACACCCACACACACACGATACAAAGCGCATTAGGGTACCTAACAACCTAACAACCACTGTAATGCTGTAATGCACCTATAATCCACACATCACAGTCATACCTAAAACTGTTCACCATACAATTTTATTACCTGTGCTGCCCCCTGCTGGTGCTGAGTGGAAGTGGAGGTGAGGATGACCTGAAAGAGTCGAAGGGCTGGGAGCAGGATCTGTCTGTAGCGATCCAGGGGGCTGGGGATGAAGCCAGTGGGGTCCCTCTGAGCAAACATCCTAAGGAAGGAGGAAGCCAGTCAGGTGAGGAAGGGGGGGCTTGCTCCATTATGCCCCTTAGCCACAGTCCATCTCCACAGGCTACCTATGGGTGTCGGCCTCTGGCAGCATGTCGTACACCTGGCACTCCATTAGGTGGGCCACCAGGCCACAGCGCAGCAGCTCCACGGCGCCCTGGGCCGTCCTCGCCACCCGGGTGAGCAGCGCCTGTACCGAGCCAAAGGAGGGAGGGCCAATGAGAGCCAGCAGGGCACATAAGAGAGGGAAGGGTGCGCCCCCCCATGCCCCGCTGATCACTTCGGGTCCATGAGGGCACGACCCAGGCCAGAAACACCACACCTAAAGAAAAATCCTTAAGAGCTCAAAGGGATTAACCCGTCCAAGTTCGGGGCGCGCTCCAGCCCTGCGATTCCCGGTACAGGCAGTAGGGGACGAGTGTAACCCCCACACACTCACCATCTTGGACTCATAGATGTAGAGGGGCTTGAGCAGGGGGGGCTGGGGCCCCAGCAGGGCCTGCAGGGCGCCGTCATCCTGCCGGAGGCTGTCCACCAGCACGCGCAGGTAGCCGCTGTTACAGACGAAGAGCAGCCACTGGCTCTGGCGGTCGATGGAGAGGATGCGGTCCAGCACGGCCAGGGCCAGCATCTGGGCGAAGAACAGCACGGTCACACGGGCGCACAGCCCCTCAGCGCGGGAGGAGCGCGCGGGCGGGCGACGGCCCCCCTACCCTGCCGATCTCGTGGCCGTCGCAGGCGTCCCGGCACACCACCTCCATCAGCGCTGTGCCGTAGCTCTCGATGATGGCCAGGTTCTCGCGCTGCAGCTTGGAGAAGCCGTCCTCCGGGGCCGTCAGTCGCTCCCACATGGACGTCTCTCCTGGGCACCAAGGGAGAGTGGTGTAAAGAAAATGGGCAGCCCCCCCCGTCCTGCCTAGCTGGCCGGTTCTTGATCAACATAAAGAGTAGCACTATGGTGCTATTGAGATCAGTGGTAGTCATGAAGCTTAATGTCTGTGCTAAGCGTGCCCCGCATATAGCCCCACCCACTGCCCGTTTACGCCCCCCCCACTATCCCACCAACCATCGTCTTCCCACCACCTCACCTATAGCCCTACCTCTCCTGCCCCTCTCGTGTCCCGACCCACTGCATGCACGGCCCCTCCCACTCCCACCACCCACTGCATGTACGGCCCCTCCCACACCTGTCTGCAGTGTGTCTGCCTCCTCAGGTTTCTGGGCAATCTGCAGGTAATAGAGGAGGGAGCCATACAGATGGGCGCGCAGACGCTGGAAGCCACCGCCTGGAGCACAAACACACCCGGTCGGCTACATTAATCACATTCACATGTTTAGCAGATGCTTCCGTTCCAAAAAGCACAGGACCAGGCAGCATCTCCAGAGCAGCTGGGGTTACTTCGCTCAAGGGCCCCAAAATGCTGCCAAGGGGTCTGAATCCACAACCTTCTGGAAATGGGTGCAGATCCCCAACGTAACGGCGACCCACCGGTACAAAGGATGAAGTCCAGCAGCTTCCGTAGTATCAGGTGCAGCGCCGAGTTGGCAATGGAGGCGAAGCCTGACGTGGCCCCCCCCTCCAGGCCCCCGCTCTGCTCTGACAGCACCGATTGGCTGAGGTGAGCCGTCAGGGTAAAGACCGCGCCAGCCACGATGGGCATGAGCTCGACGGCAGCGTCTTCGGAGAGCACCTGGGGAGAAATGGGCGGGGTCAGCATGCCGGTGACACGCCCCCACCTGGGCGGCACGGGATGGGCGGACGCCCACCTTGTCGTGAAGGTCCAGCAGCAGGTCCCGGATAATCAGCTGCCGCGTGTCTGCCGGGATGAGATCGGGAGGGCAGGCGGTCAGCATGGTCTCCACCAAGGCCCTCCACGACTGCAGCGCGTGCCGCTTAGCGCTCAGACCCCGCCGGACGCGGTTCCGCTCCACCACCTGCTGCAGGATGGAGTTCACCTCCTGGGGGGGAGGGGTGTCGAAGGTCATGAGGCATACACAACCGCACCATAAAACACATTAAGCGTCACTGTGCTGAAGTCTGGAACCGTCGTCATTACACACCCAATGGTAACACCAGAAGCCCCACCCACCTCCATCAGCAGAGGGCGCTGGCCAATGGCAGCCACTCCTTGCAGGGCGTTGACCTCAGCAACCAGCACCCTGTGCAGCAGCTTCAGCAGGGGGGAGGGAGATGGAGAGGCACGGTTACTGACAGCGTTACCAACAGCGTTACTGACAGCGTTACCGCTTAGGAATCACTCTTTGGGCTCGGACAAACCGAATCCGCATCAGACAGGGATGATGATGTACTGGGCCACAGAATCAGGCAGGGACACTGACGTACTGGGCCTCAGAATCAGACAGGGACACTGACATACCGGGCAGCAGAATCAGGCAGGGACACTGACGTACTGGGCCTCAGAATCAGACAGGGACACTGACATACCGGGCAGCAGAATCAGGCAGGGACACTGACGTACTGGGCCTCAGAATCAGACAGGGACACTGACATACCGGGCAGCAGAATCAG
>JAODKN010000001.1:2805756-2817353 GCA_026774425.1 Petrocephalus zakoni | reverse complement strand
GCCCATCTCTGCCCATCTCTGCCCACGCCTGCTCACCAAGGCTCACCGCGATGGCCATCTCTGCCCATCTCTGCCCACGCCTGCTCACCAAGGCTCACCGCGATGCCCATCTCTGCCCATCTCTGCCCACGCCTGCTCACCAAGGCTCACCGCGATGGCCATCTCTGCCCATCTCTGCCCATGCCTGCTCACCAAGGCTCACTGCGGTGGCCATCTCAGCCCATCTCTGTCCACGCCTGCTCCGACCCCCGGCCCTGGCACACCCTCCCCACCTGCCTGACTGAACTTTCACACCCCCAGGGCGATATTAAAGGACTCTGACGGGCTCCACTGGATCGACTGGGAAGAGTCACCCAGTTTCAACAACTTTTTATTTCTGCATCACTAAGCCCAAAAAAAAGGCATCGGGAAAAACATCGGTAACCCTGACGACAGCGAGTTGGACGGTGACACGGCAGCGAGGACGAGAAACGCAGACTGCACAGGAATAACATCGCTTTGTCCTCAGGGTTACGGACGGTTAGGGTTACCGGTGTCCTAACCACCACCTTTAGCCCCGGGACCTTGACCCGTTTTCCCCACTGTAACACATCTGCTGGAAGTGCACACGTACGCCCTCCACAGCGTGCTCCCATATTAATACCCAAGGTGTGGCTGCATCATTAATTTAGAAACAAATTTTCCCAACCCCCACTCCCTAGACAGCACCTATGCAAGGGCTTGCCGTCCCTGGGGGGGGTACCACATCCGTCCTGCAAATGACCGTGACGAGCCCGGGTTTCCTCAGCGGTCGACCTGCGCAGACGCGTGTCACGATCGAAAAGAGCCAGGCACCCAGTGGAGGAATTTACAAGCTGTCCTACCTGAGTCACAGAGAGACCCCCCACGGCACCAAAAGCTTGGAGAGGCTCGTCACCGGGGCGGGAGATCCGGCAGAGTCCGGTGTCCGCCACGGCACTGAGAGGCGGTCCCACCTCCGGCTCCTTTAGCCAGCCTCATGGGCTCACGCTCTCCCTGCCCTGCCCCCCGCCGGCAGACACAGGAATGCGTGCCTGTGGCCAGACGGGCGACGTTTATGGCAGAGAGGATAATGCAGGGAGACCGAGGGACGCGGCGGCACAGAGCCCACCTACATCGAGGCAGCACTAATCATGTGACATCAGGGGTTAATACTGTCTGGTTACACAGAACAAGATTTTGTTTCAACCAATCAGTTGAGTATAAAGGGTAACAAAGTTCTCAAATCGGTGGGTCAAAAGAAAATCTTGGTCTGGACTTTTTGGACCTGAACCTTCCATTTGACTATAAGAGGCCTGCATGGCTGCCCAGAGTCGGGGAGACACATTCCTGACAAGGAACCATCGAGCATGACTTTCATAGCGGCCGCCAAGCTTCAACGTGCCGAGAAAAAGCAGAGCCACGTTTAAGAAATCTAGCTGCAGAAACATAGCTGGACTGAAGGTCATGGGTTCAGATCCCAGGGAGCACATAAAGGGGAACCGTCCCTCTAGTGTAAGGCGCTCCGATAAATCAGATAATTTGCATACATTTGTACTGCACTTAAGCAGAAGAGCCTTCACAGCTACAGCAGTACAGCCTGTGTGCAGGGCTGTGTGAGCCAACAGATGCAGCAGACCGGTCAAAGAGGTCATTTTTATTGATGATGTGTCTGTGTGTGTGAGTGCACGTGTGCATGCATGCGTGTGTGCATGTGTGCATGAATGCACGCATGCATACATACATATGACAGTACAGGAGGGGAGGGGTACAGCTTAAGTACCGATGCTGCAGGAGGGGCCCCAGGCACACATGGGTGAGAAAAGGCAGCCAATCAGGGTCAGGTACAGCCAGCATAGGACAGGCCTGGGGTCCAATCAGGATGAAATAAGGTGCAAAGCAAGGCTCAGTCAGCCTGCCCTGGTTGTCTGCCCAGCAAACTCAGCCCTGGGGCAGATGTGCCAGCAGCTGGGACATCAGCCGCCCCTTCGCCAGAGGGATTAATGTCACAGGCGGGTTATTTATAGGCTGCGGAGGGCCACCACTAAGCCGCAGTCTTTCTGCGTCGGCCTGTCTGTGACGCTCACAGGTCCGGAAGGCACAGACTCCTGTGCCTCTGATTTATGCCTTCGGTCTGTGACGCACACAGGTCCGGAAGGCACAGACTCCTGTGCCTCTGATCTCTGCCTTCGGTCTGTGACGCTCACAGGTCCGGAAGGCACAGACTCCTGTGCCTCTGATCTCTGCCCTCACTGTCACTATAATCTCACCGAAGATGTCACAAAGACACCAAAATACTGTTCACAGTTGCCAAAATAAAGCTTTGAAAAGCAACATTCTGAGAATGGATGACTGGCGCACCCTGGTGGATAAACGCTGTGATACGCTCTAGTACGGCCTTATCAGGCATGAACTGAAAGCAGGGCAATGCAAAGGAACAGAGCCGCATTATTAGGCAATCGAGTTTGTGCCAATATTATCAAGCAAAACTTTAACATCAACCAAAATTAGGAATTTGAGAGAGAAGAAAACTCACTGAAGCTAAGAACATGTCAACCCAAACATAAAATGTACAACTTGCAAGCAAATTATTGGTCTTTTGCTTTTTTTGATAGCTGGAATTGTAAACAAAAGGACACATTTTCTCGCTCCCTAATTTTTGCTTGCAGTTTTGGCACAAACCTCTCGCAAGGGCGTTTCCCCAGAGGTGCCGCAAGGGCGTTTCCCCAGAGGTGCGTTCCTATTGGCACAAGACCAATCACTCGCTTGCAAGTTGTACATTTACATTTGGGATGACATTTCTTTGCTTCAGCGAGTTCTCTCCTCTCTAAAATTTTGGATGAAGTTACAAAGGTTTTGCTTGATAATATTGGCACAAATCTGATTCCGTATATTATGCAGCATCGTCAAGAAAGTATATTTACAGCAACATGGCCCAACATGGTCCCCTGCCCACCAGCCCCCTCAGACCCTTACCCAGCCGCCCTGCTGAATGATGTAATCTGCCTCAGTCTCTTCCAAGTAGCGCACTCCCAAAGGGACCAGTGTTTCCAAGGGCTGGTTCTCCTCCTGGAGAGCGTGCAGCAATACCAAGGGCACTAGGACCTGTGGGGAGTGAGAGGGAGATGTCACTAAGGGCTCCACGGCAACGCCAGGCAGGGCCACTCTTTAAGGAGGGTCTGATGACGCTGACCTTGGCCCAGCCACCTTGTGTGTGAGTGGCCACATCCTGTACGACGGCTCTGTAGAGGTCGTAATCCAGGGGTCTGCAAAGTACACAGCTACGTCTTAGGTGCTCACTCTGCAGAGGTTCTTATACAATTAAGGGTCGAGAAGGTAATGTCTTTAGCATTGGTGTTAGCGTTAGCGCTCAGGTTGGTCTTCCCGTCGGCTCGCGATGGATGGATAGGGAGGGCATGTTGTACTCACGCGCCGAGGAGTGTTTGCAGGGCAGGGCGCATGCGTTCCCGCAGATCATGGGCCACACGCAGCCCCAGCGAGGCCAGGCTCTTCCCCACAGAGCTCCCGGGATCCGTCGAGCTGAACACTGGAGACACCAGTCAGACTGTATGCTGGAGAAAGCTGAACACATGCCGGCAGGGGGACTGGCGTGCCAGGCGTCACTTAGACTAATTACGGCAATCTTTGGCGACCTGCAGCAGCACAGTGACCCACGCAGACGGCCCCCCAACATCTGCCACAGCCCCTCTGTGATCTGGCACCGCTCACCCCCCCGTCTGCTGCTGCAGGGAGCACATGGGGGGCCAGCAGCTTCAGGAACCGGTGTGTGGGAGCAGGGGTGGCCTGGTGGCAGGCCAGGCCCAGAAAGGCTTAATTTCAGTGGTTACATTTTATGGTAACACTTTAGTTGAGGGGCCACAAATCATGTTAGTACTTCATTGACTACTTTAGTGCTAATCATGAACATGAATTAGTTAATGATTAACTAATGAACTAACTAATGAAGTTCCTGCAAAGAATACATGAATCGTCATCATCGATTAATGAAGTAATGCATAGTTAATGGCTAATTAATGCATTTACTAAGCATGTATTACTAAAGGGTTACCCATTTTACTTGACGGGGCACAAGTAATGTAGCGTTATGCTGTTACTTATGTACGGATTAACCGCAAACTAAGTATTACTTACATACTGATCTCATGATAATTCATCATTAACGTATCATACTGCGTGTTTAAGCTGAAGCAGTCACTATATACGTGTGTGTACCCTTGTGAACTACTTAGGAACTACTGAAGTAACTTCTGAAGGAACTATTAAGAAACCACTAAGGAACTACTGAAGAAACAAGTCATGAATAATCATTAATCAATCATTAATAGATTGTTATCTCAAGTAGCGATTATTTGTTCATGATTTGTACTTCAGCAGTAACTGAGTTATTATAAGTATTAGTGCCCCATCAAGTAAAGTATTAGCATTAAAGTAACCATCTCACAAAAACAACGACTCACGTGCACAAGCAGCCACACAGCCACAGACAGAGCGCCGTGCAGTGTTTGCAGACTCACTGCTGGCTCTAGGGGGGGCACTCCCCATTCCCCGCACGCCACGAGGGCCATTCACGCGAGAACACCCTGACAGTGATTTGCCGTGACAGCCTGTCAGAGCGCAGAGCGCCCAGGCAGAAAATGCGGCTCAGACATTGCCCTATGTCGCCCGCTCGCAGCCACTAGGCACGATGATGCTGGCAGGCCTCTAAACCTCAAACAGACTCGCAAACACAGATAGCCCATCAGCCTGCCATCTTATGACACCACCAGCCTCCCCCCATGAAGGACAAACACTTCAACCATGCCTCCCTCAGCACCTACCCTCAACAGCGTTTCAGCTGCAGCACGCGCAGACACAGCCTAACCTTACCTCCTCTGGGGCCACTTTCTGTGAAGGACAGAGCCACGGAGTGCTGGAGAGAATCAAACTGGATCCAGTGGGGGCTGCGTTCCGGCAGCACGGCCGCCTTTCATAACCTAAGCTTCCCTCTGACTGCCACGCATTAAGCCACGATAACATTTAAAATAAACTCAGAAAGGTTAAATCTCACGCATGAACTGTTTATGGAAGTGTCTGCAGTGATAATCTTCACCTTGGGAAGCGTGCGTGTGTGTGTGTGTGTGTGTGTGTGTCTACATGAGTTTTTATGACTCTGTGTGCAAATAAAGGCACCAAAATCCAGAAAAACTGTGGCAGGAGATCTAGGAGAATGCAACTTTACTTTTCAAAAGCACCATGACTTTTAACTGGGTTTTGATTTTTGCTTTAAGAAGCATGCAAAATGGGATCATTTATTATTATCAAAGATTTTAGTATCACACTCACAAATCAGCCCACTTTGTAAATTAAAAAGGTCCCAGTGATATACACATGTTTCACAATCAACTAGAGAGCTAACATCAGTTTTTCCCAGGCATAACTAGGCAAACTGCCTGTCTAATCACCATGGACTCTCTATCCCAATGTTTCTCAAAGCAGGACCCCCAGGCAGTCCTCATTACTCCCTGGGAGCTGAGAGGGAGCAAAAATGTGGACGATCTGGGGGTCCCCAAGGACTGGATTGAGAAACACTGCTCTGTCCCTGCCTCTCACCATAAATCGCTACAGGTGTTTCAAACAGATAGAAGTTTAAACATCTTAGAGGAACAGACATCAGTGGGCGATGGCCATTATGTGCAAACCAAGATAAGTGCATGAAGACACCGGGCCATGTCCAGTGTGTATAGGGAATTTCCGCTGTGACATGGGAAGCCCAGATAGACGCATCACGCATTCCTCCCCAGGGTCTGACATTTATGTTCCAACCTCGCATTCCCATAAACACACTCATCTGCAGACTGGGCTTTTCCATCAGTTTCTTTAAAAAAAACTCATTCCATCATCTCAGGCCCTCGTGGTTCACAAAGTCGTCAACGGCGACCTGGATGCTGCGCATGCCTGTCACATGACATGCACCCCCACCAATCCAAGGTCTCCCCTTACACAGGTTATGCCACACAGCTACCACTGACCAGGAAACCCGGACGGATTATCAGGAATGGACAGGAAACAGTTTGCTTCCAATCATAATCAAAACATTTCTTAAACAAAATCAAAAATACCAATTTGTCAAAGGCTGGACCCCACAGCTGCACACTACAAGCCCCCACCCAAGACACTCTGGACTTCCAGCTCATGGTAACGGACCCCTCCAGCCCTTATCATGTTAATAACCCCTCACCTGGGACCTCAGTGGCACATGTCACCCCTGGCTTGCTTGGCGGGGACAAACCCAGGTAGCTGAGCACGATGGCCTTGGTCTCCAAATGAAAGCTCTCCGGCATGGAGGTGAGGAAGCCAGGGGAAGCCATTTTGGATCAGCTTGTCTTTCGGGCTTTAAAAGCTCTGAAATTAGGAGAAAAACAGATGGTGTGTCTCAGGTTTGCACCAAAGTGTGTGTCCAAGGCCAAAGTCTGAAGAAAACAAAACATCAGTGAACAACAGGTTATATAAACCAAAACGCCAAAAGGACCAAAGCAAATGCTGATAAAGACCAAGCGATGGAAACGCCGGGCAGCACACACGAGGACAGAGACCCGCAGCGGCCAGACAAGCGTGAAAAACAGTGTAACCAAAAAGTACAGTTTCAGTCCTTTTTACTCGCAAGGTGTGCTGCATTCCGTATTGGACTGCGTGGGGCAACAATAAGCGTGCAAACGGTGATGTCACGCGGATATCACCCAAAACCCGCCTTCAGCACTGACTTTTACCATCCATTAAACTGTTTTCTTAACAAAATGTCAATGAGCGATCAAACCATCACGTTGATCATAGACCCCGCAATTTCCCCGGCATTTCCAAAGCTGCCATACCATTGCAGAGTTCAGCAGGAGAGAATAACTTTAACTATTTAATAACATGCATTGATTAGATAACTATAATAAAAACCTGCCCCTAATTTTCACCTGCAATATCCTCAAACACGTAAATATCTATCACATGTCTAACATATCACCCAGGACAGATTATATAAACATGATAGTAATAAAGTTCATACCCCTGCCAGACTGGGATATGTCCCATATGCAGATGATAAAGTACAAACTTTCTTACTGCGTGCCTGCGATGCCCGAGTCCCAATCCGCCCCGCACACTTACTTACCCTTAATCGCCGTTTCTCACGATCACTTATATAATCTCTACAAGTTAATAAATACACCTACGAAATTCCCTTGTTAGTCCACTTTAATTAAAGGAGTGCTGGACAGATGGGGAATCCTTTGCGTGCGCTTTAATGGAGTTACTGGCGGTAACATTCACTCCGAAGGGGAGGCAGCGTGTGTGAGACGGAGAGCTAATGAGGGGGACAGCGGCTATTAATCGCTGCAGCTCGTCATTCTGCACAAACCGCTCCGTTTGCTGATTCGTGATCAGTTCCGCGCAAAAGCCCGAGAAGATTTTTATAACTTCAGAGACACGTATAACGAGAAGGCGAGTGCTGCCACCTCGTGGTTCCGTCTCGTATCGCTGCCGCGTTATGCGGACTTTTACCCCCCCCCCCAAAAAAAAAACAAATAGGACCACTCGGCACTAAATGTCATTTTTATTAATACATTTGCGATTGATCCCAATTAATAACGATCGAATTTTAAGCCGATGTTACTGTATTGAGCTAGAGGTGCTCCCCAAACCTCCCCATCTCGTGCTCCTGCGCGGTGGCCTGACCGAGACGTGGGACACCATTCCGAAGCCCCCCAGGCGAAGCCCCCCGGGCCCGGAGCGCCAGCCCACGTGGGCCGTACCCCAATCCGCCAGGGAGGTTGCTCATATAGATGGCTGAAAATTAGGTTGCTAATACTTGACGAGCTCCAACTGGCATTTAATCCAACGAAAAGAACATAAAATACATTCACAGGGTGTATATATTTCCAAATTAGGATCTAACCGTTTTCTCGCGTAGAAAGAAACAAACAAGCTTAGTAAATAAATAAAAGAAAAAAACACATTGTTAACCTGTGCGGGTCTGTGCAAGAGTAATATGAAATAACCTACGTCTTGGCTACATAGAAATGATTTGTTATTTATTCATTTATTATAGAGACTGAAATGCACACTTCATCAGTGGTGATGGCGGTGATGTTGGTGATGATGACAAACAGCGGTATTGCCGGTCTGCGGCTGGGATTCCGTCCCCGACAGACGCGTCTCTCTCGTACCCGGGTCTCCCCCCCCCGGTCACACCACGTGACACGGGCTGCTCCCACCGCCACGCCCACTGGCCGCGGATCAGCTGACGCGTTTTAAAGCCTGATCGTGACTGCGGCGCTGCCCTGCTACGACGGACAGCCAGTCATCGCGGCCGAGGCTCCGAGGCGACGCTGTACCCGACGATCTGACATCCCCCCCCGGCGATCAGACATCTTCTAAGCGGCCGCAGCCATGGCTCTCAGCGATGCCGACGTGCAGAAACAGGTAACCCCCCCGGCCCCCGGCCCGTTGTATATTTACGGCGCTTTAATGCGCAAATCCGCCTGCTGTGTGTGTTTGCTGCATGATCTCGATCCGAAGCTGTAACCTTTCTTCGTCCCCTGCAAAGCAGCATCACCGGCAGCATGTCATTCAGGGCAAATGGATGCTATTTTGTTACAGATACAATTAGATCCGTCATCCTACGCAGGAATCCGAGGGGAGGCGGCTGCAGGGTTTATACGCACGATGGATACAGTCTGTGTTTCGGGATCGTGGACTGTGTATGAGCTGTGCATGGGCAGTGTATGGTCTGCGTTTGAGCTGTGTATGGGCTGTGTATGAGCTGTGCATGGGCAGTGTATGGTCTGCGTTTGAGCTGTGCATGGGCAGTGTATGGTCTGCGTTTGAGCTGTATATGGGCTGTGTATAAGCTGTGTATGAGCTGTGTATCAGCCTTGCTGACTGTCATTAGACTGCCTTCCTCGGCTGCCCGCTGTCTCCGCAGGTGCTTTTGAGGCTTAATATTGATGCCATGGGGAAAATGTAAGTTTTGCGGAAGATTTTAGACACCGCAGTCTGTTTGTAAAACAGCCGTTTTGTCAGTTCGTATGTTAATTTAAATACAGTCTGTTTTATACAGCGCCGCTCACGACAGGGTGCCCCCAGGCGCTTTACATGGGGACATTACATTACACATGATTCTCCTTAAGCGATTGCTGAGGTAGCTCACCTAATCACCAAGCTACGTCATGTTGATGTAGGTGCATGCAATAATCCAAAAAGAGCACAAGGGAATATAAACGATAGCTCCAGTAACACGTTACCTCTCGGTAAGAACTCAGCCCTCAAATGGCATGCAATCGACTTCATAGAACATTGTGGTGCCGTTTTTCTTGCATATAAAGGTATCGTTTACTGTGTACCGTTTCATGACGTGCCCTAGTGTGTATAGCAATCATTTTTTAAAGTTTTTTTCCCTAGGGGTTCCAATCGCAGACTCCCAGTAAATCTGCAGAAATGTAGCGATGACGATTCCCGGAGTGAAAAGGAAGCGTTTGACTTGCTCTGTGACTCTTTGGTTATGTGCCACTGCTCACAATTTACTCCCATTTTTTTTGCCCGGCTGCAAAGATCAAGCACATGATGGCTTTCATAGAGCAGGAAGCCAACGAGAAGGCAGAGGAGATCGATGCCAAGGTGAGACATTTCTCTGTTTTTGCACATGTTCATGGAGAAGTGTGCAAGACTTGCTTCAGTTATCGTCAAACATAAAATGGTCGAAGCCAGTTTTACAGTAATATCTACCCTGTAGTCATTTTTCCTCTGCATGTTTCATATTTGTTGGGCATGGTGTAGCCGGAGCTTGAGCTGAAAGTGCTTACGTGGGTGTTTGTCTCCCCCTGCAGGCCGAGGAAGAGTTCAACATCGAGAAGGGCCGCCTGGTGCAGACGCAGAGGCTGAAGATCATGGAATACTACGAAAAAAAGGAGAAGCAGATCGAGCAGCAGAAGAAGATGTGAGTCAGCTGACGTCTGACCGCGGCCAGACGCTGCATTAGACCTTAAAGTGGAAGTATCATTTTTATATCCATAGAGGAAACTTGGTGTAAAGAGGGCTGTGCAGGGAAGTGTCTTACATGGCCAGTTAAAGAAGGCTCGTCTTTCTGAGCCCAGAACCGCTGTGTGCTTGTGCTGCTGACATCCAGCCTCTCTGTCCCCATAGACAGATGTCCAACCTGATGAACCAGGCGAGGTTGAAGGTGCTAAAGGCTCGTGACGATATGATCATGGTGTGTGGCTTAGACCTTATAAATAAGGCTCCTGATTATTCACTGATCACCCCCAAAAACCAGATCAGATAGTGCTGCCCTTTTCCTGCTCTGTGTGTCCAGGACATGCTGAACGAGGCTCGGCAGAGACTGGCCAGCATTGCTAGAGACCCAGCAAGGTATTCCGTGTTAATGGAAGGGCTGGTCCTGCAGGTGAGGTCGCCTGTATGATCCGTCAGAGGCTCACCTGCCAGGGAGCGCTGTCCCGGGAGTCTCGGGACCTTACTGACATGCGCCCTCTGCTTTCACTCCAGGGCTTCTACCAGCTTCTGGAAGCCAAAGTGACCATCTGCTGCCGCAAACAGGATATGGCGTTGGTGCAGGTGAGCGTGCCATGCATGGCGCAGTTTAGAGGGCTGCATGCAGGACTGCAGTGAGTGCACTAATTGCATGCATGTGTCTGTCTCTTTGCAATTTCAGGCTGCAGTACAGAAAAATATTCCCATCTACAAAGCTGCTGTCAAGAACAATATTGATGTGCGCATTGACCAGGACAACTTCCTGTCACCTGAAATGTAGGAGCCCCCCCCCCTTTTTGGCCAGGAGACCTGAGAGTTACAGGCCTAAATCCCATGCATGGTCCTGCTGTTATACTTTTTGAGCCACATTCTTTAACCAAAGGGTGTAGGTTTGGTTTCAACATTGGTAGGTAGCAAACTGGCCCCAGGCATCCCCATCCCCAGTCACGCACGGTACTGCCACAATATTGGTAGAGACGCGTCCCTACTGCCCAAACCCACTTCTACATCCTTGCTGTAGCCCAGATTACTCATACACAATGCCCAGTTGGGGGCAAAATAGGTACAATTCTCTGTCCATTCAAAGAAAATCCTGGGCTTTGAAAAGCTATCAGTGTAGTTTGACAGAAATTGCTGATTGTCTTTATGATGCTGTATGACTGTGTGTCCCAGTACGGGCAGTGGGGGGTTGCTGATGTTCTCTAAGAGATGCAGAGGATGCCTAAAGCGTGTCCCGTCCCTGACTGGTGTAAAGCCATGCCTAAAGTCCCATGCCTGTGTCTCTCCCCAGCTCTGGGGGCATCGAGATCTACAACGCCAATGGGAAGATCAAGGTGTCCAACACCCTAGAGAGCAGGCTGGACCTCATGGCTCAACAGGTACTGTGCAGCGATGACTTCACAGGTCCAGGAGGGGCTTTGAGAAGGCCTGCAGTAGGCCAGCAGCCATGATGAAATGATGGTTGAGTTAAGTTCAATTCAATTCAGTTTATTTTATATAGTGCCCTTCACAACAGGGTTGTCCCAGGGCACTTTACATGGGTGTAGAATACATTGATATACATTGAT
>JAODKN010000001.1:2785267-2795705 GCA_026774425.1 Petrocephalus zakoni | reverse complement strand
CCCCCCCCCCCCCCCCCCCCCCCCCCCCCCCCCCCCCCCCCCCCCCCCCCCGCCCCCCCCCGCCCCCCCCCCCCCCCTCGCCTGAGTCAGCGCTGGGCCCCCGCTGGTGCCTTTGACACATTCATCACTGTTGCTGAGGCGCGATTGATGTAGTGGGAAAACAGGAGAGAATTTTCTTTTATTACAGGGGGGTCCACGTGCTGGCAGGCACGGGGGGGGGGGGGCTTTCAGGCACGCTCATTCGTCCCTGAAGAACAGCTCTGTCTTCCAGCAACGCTGAGAAGTTTGCCTGACACATTTGATTAGTCTAAGTTCAGTCATGTGATTTTAATGAAGCGTCACATGACTGGCTGTTTATAGCCCTAACGTGCATCTAAATAGGTGTCCTGTAAATAGCAGGTGGCCAGCTCAGTAAATACAGCTAAAATCCAGGTCTAAGCGGATTGGATCTGCTCCATGGGGGGGGACGGCCATTGGGCGATTCAGCATAGGTGACCATGAGAGGACATCACTTCTGTCAATGATCACCAAGGCCCAAAGCGGGGTCCCACGCAGGGGAAGGTGGGGGCTCTGGCTCTCCTTCCCGATAGACCCTGGCCTGATAGCTGGGGCCCTCCCCTCCTTGCCATCGCTCTGAAGTGTAAATTTCCTCTCCCTCCTTCTGAAGATGCGTTTTTTTTCGCTTCACTGGCTCAGCGTGCCCAACCCCCCTGCCCCCCCCTTTGAAATTTAAGATGTTGAGATTAGAATGTTCCAAGAGCCTTAAATACTGGCTCAAACCTACAGGCTGTGATAATGAGGTATAATTATTGGTTTATTGTATTACTATTTGCAGTCTTTTTTTTTTTTTTTTGAGACCTCCCCCTCCCCACACCCCCAAATGGCTGTTTGATGACAGCTGTAAAGCCCTGTAACCCTGGAAACTCCACCCCATCCACTAGGGCCTTGAGGTAGCGTGCTGTCGGCTGAGTCCTCTGGGACCTTGTTCCCCATAGTTCTGGCGTGTTTACATTGCATCACGCGCCGTGCCGACGTGCGGGAATAATGTGCTGTGTGACCCGAGCCTGGGCTGGGGCTGGCGTGCTCTTATCGATCTGCTTTGTCGTCCTTGAACTGTGGGCCAGTCATCGTGAAGGTCGTGAGGAGATGTCGGTTCTTGCCAGCATTCTATGCATGTTAATTCTATTTATTTCTTTAGAGCAGTGTTTCCCAACCCAGTCCTCGGGGACGAACCTACCAGCAGCTAGGTTGGAGCAGAAACATGGACCATCTGCAGGCCTTAATGTAGAGTTGTTGGCTTATGGAGCAAAGGCCTGTAAAGGCTGCTTAGCCATCTATGTACGGCCCATTTAATGTCTGAACTTGTGGCCAGCAGCTTGTGATGTTGTTGCAAATGGACCCTTTCTGTTTGGAGGGAGTCCTTTTCTGCGTGAGCCGGGCTGTTTGTTGGCACGTTTTTGGTCACCTTCCTGGGGGTAGGGAAATGCTCTGGGGTGATTTGACCTGCCGGCAAATGGCTCCATAACCTTGAATAAATATTTCCTAGCTGCCCCGGGTATCGATCCCACTGTGTTTGTCCACGCCGCCCCCTGACATCCCGCAGGGCAGATCCCGCCGGCGCCCAGGGCCCCTGCATTCCCGCGCTTCCTGTCTCCGCGTCCCCCTGGGGTCCGCCGATGTCATTCCCAGACACTTCCCGTAGGGAAAGCCGCGTGTGAGTTGCGTGGGAGGCGGGCTGCTGCCCGGCAGGGCCGGAGGTGCTGCCTTCACGCCTTTTTGCGCTGAGCCGGCCTTTTATTGGCTGGTACCTTGCAGAGTTGTGGCAGGTTCCACGGTGTGGACCTCGGAGCCGCCTCTGCCTTCCCCCTTTGTTCCTGCGCTTCCGGTGTGTAATAATAGCCCCCCACCCCTTTTGGCCGGCGTACAAAACCGATCCTCAGACATTGTTCTCCATTTACACTCGAGCGTCTTTCCTGGAGCCCCCATGCTCCGCAGGGTGAAGATGCCCCCCCCAGCAACCGGCTCCATTGTCTGGGCCGAGCACACACTGTTACGCGCCACCGGCGCGCAGGAGTGCTGTGAGCCTGACCCGAGGCCCGGGTGCCCAAGGCTTGCAGTTTGGGGTTGGGGGGGTCTCACACCACCGTTAACAACTCTCTGCTTCCCTGTCTCTCCATCAGTGTGACCTCTGGAGAAGGGGAACGTGGGGGTTGGCTTTGGCGTCTTACCTGCGGTTGTTCTGTTTGTATGTGCAAGGTGCAAGTGGAACGGGGTGGGGGGGGGGCTGGCTAATCTAAGTGGAGTTTTTCAGCAGTGATGACTCTTACAGAGCGCTCTTGCTCTCTCTGTGTCTGTTGCCCGGAGCGTAGCCGAGTTAGCAGCTTGTCCTGAAATCTGGAACCCCCCCCCCCGCCCCCCAAGCCGTAAGCTGGCTGAGGCCCGGGGCCTGAGAGTGCCCTATACAGGCCTGGGCTCACGGAACTCTGGGAACGACGGGCTCTTTCCCAGACTGCCTCTGCTTGCTTTGTGTCCCTGTTAAATCTCTGGGGGTGGGGGGCATGGCTGCTGCACCTGTTTAAGGCCCCTCCTGATTTATTTCAATGCCATGAATGTAGCCCAACAGGCCTGCACTTCTGCTCTGAGCAGAACATCTACCTCCCTCTCAAACTAGTCAGAGGAGCAGCCCCCCCTCCCATCCCGCTGTAACCAAACGGCCTGGGATTCCCAGTTTTCCTCCCTGTTGTGTGAAGCCATGTTGTATCTTGGGCCCGACCTGCTGCCCCGCCCCACCCCACCCCGGCCAGCAGGGGGCAGACCCTGTGCCAGCTCTGGGTGGCCCTTGTTCATCCCGAGGCCCAGCCTGGCTTGGCCCTGGCAGCACCATGACTAACACACAGATGGTGGCTCTCTCTTCCCCCCACCCCTCCCCAGAGGGTGGAGGTGCCCTGGCTAGCCGCTGATGTCTGTCGAGGGTGCATTTCGGCTGGGGGGAGGTTATGGCTCTTGATTGTAAGAGGGATTTAGCCCCATTATGTTTGGGAAGGAGGAGCTAACGACAGGCTCCTCTCAGAACAATAAGCTTCTTGGCGTATTGCTGATTACTGCTGTGCATGATTTAGGTTTATAAAAAAAAAAGCAGATCTCCACCACCCCAACCTGTAACTTGAAAAGGACCTGGTCTGAGAGAAGGGGATGTGGCCGATCAAGGTGGGAGGCCACTGCTGAGGGCCACTGTGGTTTGGGGAGGAAGGGAGACGACCCTCTGCAGACCGTAAAGGGGGCCCGCGTAACTCGCGCCCTCTGCGGACCGTAAAGGGGGCCCGCGTAACTCGCGCCCTCTGCGGACCGTAAAGGGGGCCCGCGTAACTCGCGCCCTCTGCGGACCTTAAAGGGGGCCCGCGTACCTCTCGCCCTCTGCGGACCGTAAAGGGGGCCCGCGTAACTCTTGACGTCTGTGGCACTACGTCTGTATTCCGTCTTCCTTTGTCAGTCCACCCCCCCTTCTCAGAATCCATGTGTCTGGCACGGAACACGGCAACCATGGTACACACACGCAATCGCTCGTGCACGTGAATGGCTCTGTGGCCCAGCTGTCCAACCGCTCTGCCATCACTGTCACATGCAGGTGCCCAGTATCTTGCCTGTGTGACACTTGCGTGCGTTTCACTGGTTTGTGCTGAAGCACCAACACACATGCACGCAACATGAACACACACACACACAAATAAACCTACGCGCACACACAGACCCGCATGCACAAACACTTGCATTAAGAAACCTGCACGCGCATGAAGAATCTCGCATGTACGAAAACCCCACGCACACAGAAATCTGCACGCAAAAGCACACACGCACACAAAAACAAAGTCAAACACACAGAACCCCCCCCCCCCCCCCGGCTAGCTGATTATGCACAGTCACTCACATGCACCCTCACCATCCTTCCCAAACACTCAGCTTGATCCTAACACCCTCACCTCCCCCAGGCCTGACTGACAAGTGCACACAGCGGTACGTGCATCAGATGGTTTGGCAGGGTGGGGTGGGGGGTGGTTGAGGGGCCGGCTGTGAGCTGGGGTTTGTAACGCGGGGGGGGGGGGGCCGGGGGCGGGGGGGGGGGGGGGGGGGTGGGGGGGCGGCGGTGGTGCTGGGGTTTTGAACCCCCCCCCCCCCCCCCCCCGTCCATTGTTGGAGCTCCGATGGCTCTTCGTCTCCAGTCTGTGGTGGCCACCGCACCCCCCGCCACTCCCAGGACTGCAGTTTGTCCCGCACATCAGCAGATCGGCCGGATTCGGAGGCCTAGCCAGCCTGCAGCTAAACCTGTTTAACACTCTTTTTTTTGGTCACCAGCAATATAACAAGGCTGTTTTACTGGTGTGGCATTTGGTGGAGCCAGACTGGAGCGAAATGGGTCTCTGTGGTGAGTGAGGGAGGTGCTGTTCTGTTTGTGTGTGTGTGTGTGTGTGTGTGTGTGTGTGTGTGTGTGTGTGTGTGATGCAATAACCTGTATGGAGCAGGTAAGGGTGGACGATGGCTCCCTCAGCCCTCGTGGCAACCGGCAGGAATGTCACCCCACAGGCTCGGGACGTGCAAGGAGGGGCCGGGCTGTGGGAGCTGGAGGCACCGGCTCAGGGACTGTGGGAGGGACGGGCTGTGTGAACGTGACTGGGGGGGTTTGCGGCACAGCAGGAACAAAGAACTGGAGCCGACCGGCTCATCTGTTCCGGGGAGGCTGGTCTTTTGTGAGGGAACATCAGTGGCTCTGCAAAATCCTTTTAGCGCTCTGGGCTGGCGGGGTGCTCTGAGCGAGCCGCTAACCGTGCCCTCGGCCTGTGCCAGCCCACCTTCCTGCACCCCCCCCCCCCCACGAGTCCCTTCAAATGAGCCAGCTGGGCCCCCGCACGGATCCGCTTAGCCACCCCGCCCCCCCGTTTCCATGGTGCACATGTCACCTGACGGCCTGGCAAAATCTCCTTGGGCCATTGCCCCAGTCCTGCTAGTAACTTTGGGCCGATATGATTGGATGAGCAGGCTGAGCACGTGGGCCACTCACAGGTCCTTATCTCAGCTGGTCCCGGCACTGCACGCTCCTCATGGGGCTTCCATTTATTTCACTTGGAGTCAGGTTCAGCTTTTTGTGTCTTTGGACAGTTTGACCGGTTTTGCAAAGGCTACATGATTGCAGAAGGGTATCTTGGGAGTGTAAACTCTACATCCAGGCTACCGTCAAGCTTTCTGCAATCAGTACTTCTAGTGCTGGCTGAGCTACTTTACCACAAACAGCTTGTAGAGTCTCCAGTAGCTTTGGGAGAGGCCACCTGGGTCTGTGTGCAGCTTCTCCCAGAGGGTGGGAGGCTTGACACCCTAAATGGTCCTCACATGCTGCCATTGACATGTCGACACCCCCACACGTGCATGCACCTGGCCCTGACACTGGGACAACCCACTCCTAAAGCTGACTGGGGCTGACTCCTGATTGAATCCTTCACTGAAATGGAGCTGTTGGTTTCAGAAGGACGTAGAGCGAGAGATCCAGATGTCTGGTGAAGGCAGTCAGTGGAAACCTTGAAAGCACTCTTGTCCTGGTCAGCTTAACCCCCCCACCTCTCAGGTCTGTGCCCCCTACCCAGCAAGGGGCAAACTCTCTGAGGCATTCCAGAAGGTACCGGTATTCCGGAAGGGGGGAGGGGTGAAGGGGGGTGGGTGACCAGAGGAATGCACCCTATCTGGACCTCTTGCAGGGCCCCCCCATTGTCCCCTGGCCCCTGCTTGACAGTCACCACCAGTGGGAGGGATGCTGCAAAGCTTCAGCAAACACCCTGCAAAGTCCCCCGACATCTGTCGGTAGGCGCACGTTTCTCGGGAGTACAGGTGCCGGTATGTCTGGTGGGAGGTGCACGTGTCTCGGGACCCGGTCCCTGCCAGTCCCGGTATGTCTGGTGGGAGGTGCACGTGTCTTGGGAGTCGGTCCCCGCTGGTCCCGGTATGTCTGTTAGTAGGTGCACGTGTCTTGGGAGTCGGTCCCCGCCAGTCCCGGTATGTCTGTTAGGGGGGTGCACGTGTCTTGGGAGTCAGTCCCCGCCAGTCCCGGGATGTCTGGCGGGAGATGCATGTGTCTGAGGAGTGGGTTCCTGCAGGTCCTGGGATGTCTGGCAGGAGGTGCACGTATTTTGGGAGTGGGTCCCCACATGTCCCGGGGCATCTGGCAGGAAGTGCATGTATTTTGGGAGTGGGTCCCCCCAGGTCCTGGGATGTCTGGGGATCTGCAGTTCACTGCAGCTGCTCTGTCCTGACCTGCCACCCCTCAAAACTTGATGAGATTTTCAGGGGGTAAGATCACTCACTAGGATTACAAATGTGCTTCTTAAGTTTATCACCAGCAGCAGATTCCTCTGCTCTGTAGGGTTGCCTGTAGTCGCATAATACACAGCTACATGCTTTTCCTAATCATTTATCTTCTCTGGTGCCTTTGCTTGGCCGTCGTTCTTGGTGTGGATCTGTTATTTAGGGTTACTGGAGTGAATTGAGTAGCTGTGACGCAGTGTTGAGTGAACAGGTCTGTTTTTCTGGTGTTTTTCTGTTTCCTGTAAGGGTAAGACTTGCCAGGTAGCTCTGATAAAACCCGCACGAGCTTGCGTCGCGTTGTTGGCGTTAGGCTTTCTTTGTTTGTTTCATCCTGCTAGCTGAAGCAGAGAAGCATTTGTGTTAACTTGCTGTTTAAGGCCGCCTGCTCCGGGTCTGGTTTTGGTTTTGCCCTGGCCTGGCCTGGGGTGGGGTCCCCCCAGGACGCAGATCCCTGTTGTTTTTCTTCAGCTGTCAGTTGATGTTGAAGAGGCCCCGAGGAGCTGAGGAAGGGGGGAGGGGGTGTTGTTGTTCCAGGCCCAGCGGTGGGAGAGGGCCCCCACATGAGCCCTGACACCCCTCCCCCTCTTCCCAAATGTGTTGGTCCCGTGCCTCTGTTGAGCCCTGGGAGTGTTGATCTTGGGTCAGCCCAGTTCTGGGACTGGTGATAGGAGCGAGAGGCACTTTGTTTATTCTGCCTCTCTGGCCTCTAACAATGGCTTCCGTTGGAATCCGACTCGGATACGGCTGCCATGTGGCCGGGCTTGTGGTGCTGGCCTGCCAGTCCGCATCTGCTTATCTTCATGCGTAACGTCCCTCATTGGTGCCGCGGAGCGCCGGGGGACGCCAGGTTGTGCAGAGGCCGTTACCGTGGCTCTGTGTTCGGGTTTGATTACCCCTCAGGGGGCGGGGGGGCTCTGCTGGAGGTGTTTCAAGGCAGTGCCATGGCGTGTGCTTGTGTGTACATGTCTCGCAGTCTTTTGTTTAGGAGGGGAAATGGGGGGGGGGGGAGTTTGTAAATGTTTCAGATGCGATGACTGCTGAAAGGCATTATGTGAACAGCACCGCGACACAAAACGCTTTCCTCCAGTTCTCATGTTTGGTTTATCACGAATTTCCGAAACTTTTGTCAGTTATTTCTCTTTTTCTTCAGTTTTGTCGGAGGTTAGGAATCATGTTAAATTGTGGGCTGGTGGGAAAGTCCCCATGAAGGTATCCAAATGGCAGACGTTTGCTTAAGAGTAGGATTTAAAAGAACTCTGTAGTTTAAAACAATGCAATTATGCTTATATGTTTTAAAATATGAATATAAAAATGTAGACTAGAAAGCCTGTTGCCTCCAGATTATTATCCAGATGGCCCAGGTGCACCCTCACGACGTTGCTAGCACAAACGACGAGGGTTTCCTGTGTGGAGGCGTTCTGGGGCATCCAGTTAGTCAGTAATGCCACACACCCCCTCAGGTGCAGAGCGAGCCTGTTCAGCTTGCAGAGGTGGAAGTTTCTGCTCATGGGAGCCGGTTGGCAGGTGGGCTTTTTCATTCTGACAGTGTGCTTGTTAAAGTGCATATTTATGGAACAGACAGACACACACTCATACATCACCAGCAGAGCAGTGTATCAAAGACAGCCTGCCTGCTCTTAATTCTCACACTTATTTCCCTCCACTGCTGCCGGGTTTGAAGTCTGATCAAAGTGCTGATTGCTGTGACGGACAGACTGATGGATGGACGGGCAGCCACACGCTTCGGGGGCCCGGCACACGGTCGGTGTCCTGTGGAAGAGGAAGTTGAGCTGTGACTGCATCCCTCAAACCCTCAATAAACCCAAACACTTCCACTGTGCTCCTATGCCTCGTTTCCACCTACACGGACCCAGTGTTGGCACTGGATCTCGCTTTCCACCAGTTTAAGAAGAAAATGGAAACATTACATAGGTAGAAGTGAGAGTAAGGTGAAGGTCCATATGAATTTTTTTTTGGATGTATTTTGATCGGTTTCAGACATGTTTATAATCTAGCTACCAGATCGATCTTTCATTCTCCACAGAATAAAAAATTATATAACATTATTCCGCTAATAAGCTGGCATGTTTTACTGTCGGCACCAGCGATTATTAGATAGTTTTTTCCGCCTATGTGGTAGATTTGGAAGAGATGGCCCATCCCACTTTTGATGACGTTATGTTTACAAGCCTATTTTGTGGTGCTATACTGGAGCCATTTTCTTTGGCCAATGGCCAGTTTTTTGCAGTGGAAACATGCAGAACCAGTTCCAGATTGGAGAAAATGCTCAGCTCCAGCTCTGCGCTGGTGGAGACAGGGAAGCTGCCAAGGGGCTGGAAAAAGAAAGAACAAAGTGTTAGCTTCTGTGTTATGGAGGCTCCTTCCTCTGGCTTTGAGGGCTTGCTGGTGAGCCAGCTAATGGCACTTTTCCAGTGCTACCAAGAACCTAGCCATACCCAAGCCATACCCTCTCTGACATGGCCCTAGCTGGGTGAAATGCATCACCAAACTGAGCTGGTTGGGTCACCACCGAGTTGTTGAAATGTACGGTGATACTGGTGTTCTCCACATGGATTACTGAAGGAAAAAAGGGTATATTCTATTTATTATTCATTATTAGCAGTGTCGCACATCTTGATGTATTGATTCATTCCCTATTACTCTGAACTTTTCAACCACCTACTTAAAAAAAAGTATTGAACAGCTAAACGGAATGGATATGTAATGTAAATTTATGCCAGTGATTGTCACAGAAACAAGCACATAGTAAATCATGACGTACGCCGTGTGAACGGTAAATAAGCGCCACTTCAGTTATACTGCACTGACGCGCTCCAATCCCCGTAATGCCATTACTGGGCTGACCCTTCTGCAGTGGAGAACCAAAGCGAGCTGGAACCGTGCTGGAACTAGTCTGTCTTCACAGTACAGCTTGGGTACAGCCGGGGTTCTGTATGCCATTAGAGAGACCCATCCTGGACTCCGTGAAGCTAGTCACTGGTGCTGCACTGCCAGTTTTACCTCGCCTCCCATTCTTTCATATATCATGCCCCATGCTTAACTTCTCAGCTCCTATAGGCCCAAGGATGGGAACCCAGATCCTTCTCGCAGTCAGACTGGTCTGGAGTCTGTTAGCTATTGTCATGATGTGTATCCACTAGAGTTCCACAGCAGTACTTGGTGCACAAACCTAGTCTGAATGTGTACGTGTTTGATATTGATCATTTTACACCTCTATTATTTTTCAAACGAGTCTCAGACGGTCAGAATGGGGGTAAAATCGTCAGCTGTAAATTTCTCAAATGCCAAGCCCTAGGTTCTGTTTGTGAAGGGCTGTGTGTGATCACACTTGGCTTATTGTTATCCCGCTGGCTGCCACTTCCTGTATCCGGTCCTCCCTCGCAGGGTAGCTGCTTGGAGGGGGGATCAGGAGCCAGAGCAGCTAGGAGGTGCAGCACTTGTTCTGAATGGATGGTGATCAAAATACAGAAGGGTTCCTTGGCTGTTTGGCGATAAAAAGCTGAAGGTTTGGGTGTATTTCGGGACCAATGCAGAGGCTGTTCATTGTCAGAGAGCAGCAGGTAATGGGAGAATGGAGGGGGGGGCAGGGTCTTGGCAACTGCCACGCCTCTGCTCCATCATCGGGGGTGGGGGGATACTCACCGACTTATTAACGCTTCATAAACGCTGAATGGGGGCCGCACAATGCTGAACTTGAACCTCATCTTAAGCAGTGCCTGAAAGAGCCGTGTACGCCAGCATATGAATGCATAGGGAATGAAGATGTCCTGTACTGTGTTTGCTGTGTGAGTGTTAGTTAGGGTCTTTCGGGTTTGATAAAAGTCACAGAAGAGCAGGAGATGTATTGCCTCATGTTCTGGGTGGCTAGGGGGCGTGCCGTCAGCTGGGTCAAGGTTGGATTGTAAAGCAGGGCTTCCTTTTTGGGGACGAACCCCGAATCTGTCACAGCTTCAGCTCCAAATGACTGTAAACAGGCACCGGAGATCCGAGGCTCCTGGGCCGGGGGGGGGGGGGGGGGGGGGGGGGGGGGGGGGGGGGGGGGGGGGGGGGGGGGGGGGGGGGGGGGGGGGGG
>JAODKN010000001.1:2652429-2662809 GCA_026774425.1 Petrocephalus zakoni | reverse complement strand
CCCCCCAAACACTGTAGAGCTGCTCTGACATCAGCTGCATCGAAGAGTAAGAGCAGGGTAGCCAAACTTGTGGCCAGAACTTGTGGAAACTCCTTCCGGACTGTTGGAGAAGCATTCCAGGTGGCTACATCTGGAAGCTCTTGACACGTCTTACTTCATTTCCTCCAGGCCTTTTACTATAAAGTGCATAACAGCTAAAAATAGACACAAATGCATTAAAAGCAGGTGTGTCCAGACTTTTGACTGGGACTGTACATATATATGCACACATTCATACAAATACACACTGACTGCAAAATGCTACTATAACTAATGGTATTTATTCTGTCTTTATATATGTATATTTGGGTAGGTAACTTTGTATTAGAACCTGTCTATATGCCATCTTTGCTGCTTATCATTTTCCTTATTGTTATTGTTATTATATAAAGGGTGGTAGGCATTAGCTGGCTCCCCCTTTATACGGGTGCTTGCCGTAAATGGTAGAAGCTTCATCCTGTCATTGGTATGGCTAATATCCTTAGCTTTTAAAGGTGAAATCGATGCTTTTTATTACCTCAACCGGCCACCTCCTGAAAGGTTGCATGACATCATGCTCACTAACATTTATACTCCGCCGGCCCCTTTAAGAGCCGCGCCGTTGCCGCTGGTAACCGAGAGGTGTTGAACCGCAGCCCCGTTGCCGTGTGAGGATCCGGTGCCTTCGCTTTGCCAAAGCTTCTCTCTGGGCCCCTTTACGCGCCAGTGACAGGTGTGACCCCGTGATCAGGAGCCGTCTTGGGATGTGAATGAAGATCGAGGCTTTAGGTCGTTTTCAGTACGGACAGGAGGGTCTTACTTGAGCCCCCCACTCTGTAAATAGACGCATTCAGTAATGGAGACTCCGCCAGGCATTGACGTTGGGTCTGGCAAGTCACTTGTAGCTTGTTATCCCAAAGAAAACTATCATTTGTTGGGGAAAAATGTGCTTTTATGACTTTTGCGAGATTACCTTGGAGCCCACATGCTTTGGCTCCAAAGTGTGTTTCAGTTATGTTGCTAATTGATACTGAGCAGTAGGCTCTTGTACACAGGACTCGTGACGGATGCTCTTCACCTGGGACACTGCTGTTATGTGTAACGCCTTGACTCCAGGAAGTGTTTTGCTGAATAAAATGGGTTACAAAACATGTACAATCTATAGCTGCAATCATCGTAAGGTGCTTGAGATAAGTGTCTGCTTAGCAAATAAAACAAAAAAATACTGTAAAAAATGTTGGAATGATGAAAACGAGCATAAGATTGATGTTTTTCTTCGCCTCGCTGAAGCAGATAGTATTTCTGATTACTTGTAGATCATGAAGATCAGTCTTGTGTGCTTTATTCGGTTTTTTTTGGGGAATATGCTGTTGGGCATTTTATTATCCCAGAAGAGCAATAGTTACTGTAATCGCTGGTGAGTGTGAAGGCGAGTTGGTCGTTCATTGGAGTGACAGTCTGCGTGGGACTGAGGAGAGTCACTGTGCAGTTCCTCAAGGCCTCCTGCCAAGTCTGTGTTTTTTCCAGAAAATGTCTGCCGTCTACTTGAATACAAGGGCTGATCTTCGACCCTTTCTGAGCCAATGGTCTTTTGTCCAGGAACGGGATTGTTCCGTTCATGAAAAGGCTGACAGACATGGCAAGGAAGGCTTGTTTCCTCATTTTTGCAAGGGGGTTTTCAAAGTGAGCTACGCTAAAATTACGGAAGCTTTTTGTATGGACTGTTTACAGTTTAGGATAGGGATCCTGATGTGGGGAGTCAGTTGAGACAGCCCTTCCAGGCATGATGCTGGATCTAGCCTGTGCCTGACATGGGAGATTCCGCATCAAACTGACCGAGCAACACCCAGGAAGACTATTCATTCTTATGGAGCGTGAATGTGCGGGGCGGTAGTGCCGAGAGTGTGTTTATATATTTATTATTCATTTGTTGCATATGTAGACATTCATATTGTTTTTTTTCCTGTCCTTGCGGACGGCAGGATACTTTCCTCGTGGCAAACGGATGCGTTGTGTGAACCTGACGATGTCGCGTTCATTGGTGTGTGAGATTTGCCGTTCGATTTGCAGTCCCTGGGGGTACGACGCACCGCCGGCAACGTGTGAACCTGGGGCAGATGTCCTGGCAGACGGGGCGGCCCCTGCCGGCGGTGCGTTTCGGATGCCCCCAGCCCCCGTAGGGTCCCGGCGTAGCGGTGCCGGTTCTGTGTGTCTGCTATCAGTTTCGTATTCCTGCACTGGGGGGAACGTGCTTCCTACTACCCCCCCTCTCTGTTGACATATACCTCACCTTCTGCCTTAGTTCCGATTTGTTACTACGATTGTAAATTAGTAGGAAGCGACAGACTTCTCCAATCATTTATTTCTGAAAAAAAATGACAATGAGAGTAATACTAATATATATAAAATGGTTTTCCTTTTATTTTTCTACGTATGTGCTGTGCACAGGAGTCTACTGTATTCCTAAAACTACAATAAAATTTTGTTTTTTTAAGGGTGGTCGCTGCATTTATTTAATTCCTTGCCACTGCTTGGAGCAAATGACCGAGGTATTACATAAATATCTGGGTAAATGGAGGCAGCAGCTTAAAGCAGCAGATTGCCTCCTTGGGCCTGGGAGTTTAAAATCCGCGTGATGCTAAAGTTATATCCCAAACATTTCAACAGTTTGCCGTGGTCAAGGTCACTGTCCTGGAGACTACCCCATGCAACAGAGCAGATTAGGCTGGAGTACAGCCTGATCAGGGTGCCAGGGCATGGAATCAGTCATACATTATAGACAGTTTTGAGGTGCCACTCACTGCATGTCCTTTTAGGCCGCAATGCAACCATATCGGCCAGGTTGGATCCTAACTATGGAATGTAATCTGGATTGCCATAATAAATAGTTTATCTTAGATCTATTTACCCATGAATTCAAAGGCAGCGTCTTTGCAAACACTGATCTTACAGTATAAGTTAGGGGTGGTCAGAAAGGGCCGTGGTGTGTGCGAAAACTCCCTAATTGGAGAACTTATTTGCCGAAGAGTCCTCACACCTGGGTTTGAACAGCTGATCTAAAGGTTATCCCGAAGAGCCGCATGCTCACCGGCCCTTTGCGGATATGATTGCCCATCCCAGCTATATGCGAAGTTATGGCTCCCCCCTCTGGTAGTAAAGAGGCTCGGCGCTTCTATAATTAGCCGTCTTCATTTTTATTTGTCGGTCTTTCTCGGCGCACTAAACTAAGAATTCTCATTTATTCAGCCATTATTACCGCACGATCTTTTTGAGGTTGTCACATAGGCTAGTTTAGATCAGTCTGGTGTCTAAATAATCGGCAGCATATTAAAAGGGAAAAGAAAAAGTTCAACTGGAAGCCATCGCTGCCAAACCCCTATTGCGTATCGATCTTCTCCTGTAAGCTGCAGACCAAATTCTCGCAGCCCATTCTGACTGCACCCCAGACTTGGGCTCAGTGCTGCTGCATAAGGCCCTCCTATGACACAGTACTGTATAAATAGTTGAAAGATAGATGGGCTTGTTTTTAAGCATTTTGCATTTATACGTGTATCGAGTTCCTGTTATTTTATTTAAGATCTTATTTTAGAGAATGTGTTTTATTTTTGGTTTGGAATCTATGCGTCGTCATTAATCTTTATGGTTTAGTGGTGCCATCTAGTGTTAGTGGCCTGGCACCTTAAGGCATCTGTCAGTAAGCGCTCCTTAATATAGGGACTGCGTAAATTAAATGGCACACCTAATGAAAGGCTTTTACCGCTAACTCAAAATTCTGCTGACTCATGGAACGCCACTTTGCGCTAATGGAATATCCATTAACTGGGGGGGGGAGACTTAAGTGGGGCGCCCCCTAATGGCGGCGAGTAAGTCTGCAGGAGACTGAACACGGGCGGAGAAGCGGGACCCTACCGGCCAGATCACGCTCAGCTCGCACGTACGGAGAAGCCCTTTCATCTTCCTACCTGAAGCTCCCTCATAGACAGAACCGCAGCACGAACCGCTGTTATGTCCGTGTGACTGTCAATTCGTCTGTTGCACTGTTCAATTATGGCAGGGGTGTCAAACTCCAGTCCTGGAGGGCCGGAGCCCTGCACATTTTTGGTTTTACCCTCATTTAACACACCTGATTCAACTCCTGGCAGCTCTTTGCAGCTAATTACCACACAGCTCTTCAGCTCAGTCATTTGTTGTGGAACAGGGAAAGAACTAAGCTACACAGGACACCGGCCCTCCGGGACTGGAGTTTGACACCTGTGCATTACGGCTTCTCCCCCCAATATAATATATCACACCAGAAATCCTACTCTTGCACACCAAGCGTAAAGCTAAAACAGCATCGTGGCGAACTGGGAATAAACTTTGGCTGCAACTCAGAAATATATCATGTATGACACGCACATGCATATAAGTAACCCAGCGAGCACTAAAAGCTAAAGATGTGTGTGGCACATTCTGAAATTGAACTTTTTCACTTTAAAAATATTATTCTGATTTTGACCATTACAACTGAAACGTATTACTGAAAGCTCAAGAATTGAGCCTAAGTTAAATGACCAGAGAGAGGAACAGATAGAGAGTGTGGGACGTATAAGGGTACTCACACTTAGCTCCTGTTAACAGAACTCCTATATAGCAGATACAGAGGGCAAAAAGGCTTTCAGTGGTGGCCCGCTGGGAGCTGCTGACCTTACAGACCCCGTCACTGAGCCACACAATGCGAGTGCTGGTGAAATGTGACATATAATGTAATAATACGCACAATGAAAGGGAAATAACGCGGCCACTGGAGGACACATCAGTAGCACTTCACTTGAACGCCCCATCGCACTGTGAATGAGCACCCCTGCTGACTCATCCAAAGCCAGAATTACATTTCATTTGTGTAACAGGCACATCCTAAGTGACATTTCATTTTGAAAAGACGGTCTGCAACCGGGGATTAAGGGCTTTGCTCAAGGACCTGGAGGTGAAGCTGGGATTCAAATCAGCAACCTACAGGTCACAAGCATGGCACCAGCTTGGTAGGCCGCACACCAAACCACATGCCAGTGGGAGAGCAGAATAACTCTGAAAAGCTCTTAGAATGGTGGGACCTTTGGTTCACAGTACCAGGACACTCTACACCCCGAAGAATGACGCAGCTCAGTACAGACCAGCCATTCGTGAGTTTATTGATGGTACAGCATTCCTACATCCTTCACATCACTTGGAAGCAATCCTTTTCAAACAGATCAATACAGAACTGATGACCATACAGAACTGACAATACTGAATTCAATATTAACTCCAAAACTGACTCACAGACTAACTTACTACACCATCAAGTTCTTGTACTTATCTTGAGGGGGGTGGGTCTGATTGGCTAACTCTGGGCACCGAGGGGGGCTATAAGAGATCAGAATGCTATCAATTGCCAGCAGAAGTGCCCATGCCCCCCCCCCCACCACCACCAAGTAGGCAGCAGATCCACCTTCAAAGACTTACAAAGGTCGCTTGTTGAAAAGCCCTTATGGAAACAGGGCATCAGATCATCTGCCATACGGTAATCACAGCCATGGCCAGGCCTCCCGAAATGCCTTCTGAGTCTACGGGAGGTGGAAGGAGGACGCTGGTCGGGAGATCTCATTTTGGGTCCCCAGCAAAGACCTTCTCTCCATCCAAAGTCCACTGCCTCCACCCCCGAGTCTCCGTCGGTACTCACCAGCTCACCCCCGGCCTCCACCCAACACGCACTGCAAGCGTTACTTGAACAGGTATGGGGTCCCCTCCTTAAAGGCAGACTTTTACTGAACAGAGGTTGTGCAACAGATATTACTGAGGTACATGATGTGGTTCATAGTGGAAAGGGATGGGGGTGGAATGGAATCAGCGCGTTTATGGGGGCTCACAGAGCCAGGAGAAGCAATTCCAGATTGAAGGGTTCATTCCCGGGCTTTGGGCCAGACTGTCAATGAGAACGAAGTGAAGTCAGCAAGGCTCGTGACGAATGACGACCAATCAGCTACACCGGTGAGCGACCAATCAGCTACACCGGTGAGCGCTAGAGGGGAAATCCATTGCTGCGCAGACCTCCAATGTCTTCCATCAGTCGACATCATTGAGTTTGCAATTGTCGTTCCATTCAATACTCTTACGAGAAATAACTGAAAAGTCTGAACCAAGTGACAGCCCTTTCTCTCTCTCCACGGCACGGGCGCTCTCGTGCACCACGGTTAGCACCGTTAAGTTTGCAATGCTAGTTTTCGGGGGGGAGGGGGTGGGGCATAGAGATTGGGGTGGTGTGTGAGGGGCTTCCACTACGGCAAAGTCCAAGCGGGAGCCTTAAGTCTCTCCAGCTGCGATCAAAGCCGCCCCAGACCTTGGAGCAACCACTATTTTTTAATTCCACCTGAACCTCCCAGGCTCCCTGAAAAACAAAAAAACTGAGGAGTTGTGAGGTAATGAATGAGAAAGAAATCCGTTCATCTGTCCAGTAAACCTGAGGTACAGAAATACCGTATTTTCAGGGTGTGATGAGGAAGAGGGGGGGCACAGTAACATGCTATTCAGACAAAAGGCTGTACACAGAGCATTTCCTGTCAAATACTCAATTCTTCTTTTTACCATCTACTTCAGTATTTCGATTTTTTTTCTCATAAGCTGTAAATATATTATAGTACAAACGTTTATAAAATAGCAGCACACTCAAGTGACACATCACAACTAAGTAATGTTATTTGTGTATAAGAATGAAAACAAAATTATAGCTTTTTAGCAGCGCAAAAAAAAAATACAAAGACACATACAAGGAGCGGATGACATCATCCTGCAGCTTCCTGCCCTCACCACTTTGGAATACAGTATCTATTCCGGGGTTGGGCCAATCACGCCCCACACTGCCACCTGCTGTCTGCCCCCAGTACTACTCGCATGTGATCATTGACTGGGATACAAAGTAACAAGCTGTCGTAGGTGTGAGCCGTCCTCTGGACAGACACCTACAAAAGTCCAGCAATGTTATTTTCTACCCCCCTCCCCATGTAAGGCGTGACTGCCCCAGCCCTGACCTACACCTGTCAGGTGTATCAGTCACCCCTCCACTCTCTGCTTGACATTCCTACCACTCCCCATTAAACGACAGAAACAACACACAATCATAACAAAAAAGGCGTGTACATTTTTTGTGATCATGGCAAATGAACAGTCGAGAGGCACCCGGATGAGAACAAATGGCGTCACAATCGAGCAGAATGAAGCTAAACATGTGGTAAGGAATAGACAGGCTGGGGGGGGGGGTGCTCTGCTCTCATTGGGGTCGGGGGAGGGGGGGTGTTGGCTGAAAGCACTTATGATAATCGCAAGGTTCTATCGAGTTAGCAAAACGTGTAATAATTCAAAGCTTAGCTCCGCCCCCTTCCTGACCCCCACCCAGACCATCTCCTGCAGGACTGAAAGGTGGCCCCTGCTGCTGGTGTACCCTCTATGGGGAGCGGGGGAGTGGGGGGCTGTGCAGGTCAAATACCAGGCTAAGGAAACCTTTATAAGCAGTAATGGGGCGGAGCAGGGGGCGTGGCCTTTTAACTTAATGTATGAGCTTTGGGCACAGCACAGTCACCCCAGCAGCAAGGGCACCTGCAGCAGGGGGCCTCCAACACAAAACAGCTTACATAGTTTTAAACAGAACATCAATTGTGCAAAAAAAAAAGTAAAACAAAAACAAACTAACATTTAGCGAAAAGGTTGATTAAACCTTTAACGTTCTGTTCACATCGTCCAAGTGATCTTGCAAATGAAGCAGACAAAATTCAAGTAAAACAAATGTTTCGTTTGTTCAAAGAGGAAGTGAAATTGAAATGGTGACCTTGTCTGTAGCCTTCTCACGCTTTTGTTTCGCTTCGTCCTTTGCACTAGTTTTGCTTTTTCTGAATCGCGTACGAAATGGTCAGACCGTCTCGCCGCAAACCGCATTTTGGAATGTTTTTCGTTTTCTTGGATGGAATGTCCTCTTGACCTGGAACATCTACATACCTATGCATTTGGAATTGAGTGGGAAACCAGCCCTATAAAGCAGAAATAAAACAAAAAAAATCCCCAGACGAACACCCCACTTCCCCTCATCACGAGCGCTTGGCGTGGCCCTTGGGAAGCATCTTCAAAGTGCTTTGCTTTGGATACGAGTAGCGTGTCGGTGCCGGTGTGTAGATCCACACCTCTGGGACTGTAAAGAGGCACTATGAGACCGATTCGGAGCTGTGACTTTAGGGTTATGGCCCATGGTGCTCCTCTGGCCTTGTCTTTGACCCTAACCCTAAGCTCACTGCCTCCACAATTTACTCCCAAATGCTGGAGGGTCTGCACTGCCGCCCCCCCCCAGACCCCTCATACAGGTCAGGCAAGGCCAGCCTGGTGGCCCAACGACTCGGATAACGACACGGAATGAACGCAGCGACGGTATCCGGACGAATCCAAGGGAGCCGTCGCGGTTTGCATTGGCAACTCGGCATTGAAATGGAACGAAAATAACTACGGACCATAGCTTTGGGCCCGTCCTGCCTCCTCCCCCCCCTCCCACAACCCCACCCAGGCCACAACAGGGCGACATCCAGCGGCATCACACCTGGTTGCCTGGCAACAGAAACCAGGCCATACAAGTCACTTGTGAAGCTTCCACAGTGACAGAAACAGTTGCCCAAAAAAACTAAGCAACTGACAATATAATAATAATAATAATAATAATAATAATAATAATAATATTAATTAGATTTAACATTGAGTACTGTCATCAGCTTCTGCATTGTTAAATGTCCTTTTAAACATGGCTACACTGTAAGTCGGAGCCCTCCTGACCTTCTGGGACTCCAGAATTCCCAAATGCACACAGCATCTACCTCCTCACCCCATGCAGGGGGGGGCAGGTAAACCCCCACCCCCCAAACGCCACTATCTGTGCACCAAAATGAGAAAAAAAAGAAAAGAAAACACAACCCCTGTGTTTATCCCGCGTATGCAAGCCTCGAACCGTTTACCCACAATACTTAAAAGCCCGTAAACTGTTTATATTTTATTAATTATTAAATATAATTTTATGATGCATATACAGTCAAAAACAGTGAGTACGCAAAATATAGGTTTCCCTTCTGAGGCACCATAGAGCTTGTTGTTTTTTGTTTAATTGGTTTCAAAAATAATTTTATATCTAAAATAGCTTGTATTTCGGCATATATATGGGAGCGGGTTGCGTCAAACAGAAGAAGGAGGTTAGCAAGCACTGTTTTGTTGGGGATTCTGTGTGTTTTTTGTTTTTTTTGTCGTTTTTTTTCGGGGGGGTTCAGTTGGCTGGTGGGCAGCTCCTTGGCCGCCCCGCCCTGCCCCAGCAGCTCACTGCAGGTTGACGTCCCGGACGTCTGTGGGTGTGCTGGCCTGGTCCTGCTCCTCGGCAGCCTTGCCCCCCCCCTGCCGCCGCTGCTGCTGCTGCTGTCGGCCCTCCTGCAGGTTGCTGACCAGCACCTGCTCGATCTGCTCCTGGCACTCCTTCAGGAAATCCTGTGACACACGGCACATGGCACAAAGCTCATTCTGTCTCTGCTTCTCCATTTTGCATTTGTGGCGGCTACATTCTCAGTACTTTTTAGCACGTTAGTATGTATTCCTCACATAGTGAGAATTTTTAATTTATTTTTTATCTTATATTGCAGGGGTGCCCACACTTTTTTGGCTTACGAGCTACTTTTAAAATGACCAGGTCAAAATGATCTACCTACATTAAAAATGCTAAATATATGTTACATATATTATGTATTTCGTATTTATATGTACAGTACATGTTGAGAACCTTGCATCACTGTATGAACCCACACAGCACAACACAATCTATTACATTTATGGCTCCTTACTTGGTCCAGCTCCCCCACTAATTTTTTAATATCCCATTATAGTAGATATAAATTGGAAGGCTACCTGGGTCACTTTGCTCGCCAGAGTCTTGCATCAGCTCGCAATAAACTCGCGTATTCTGCCAGGTGACGCATTAGACGAGACGCGATCTAAGTAGGTATAGTAACCTAATGTAACAATGTCGCGCGATCTACCCGCACTACCGTCGCGATCTACTGATCGATCGCGATCCACGTATCGGGCACCCCTGTTATGTTGTGTTTATTGTCTTTGTTTTTGCTGTTGTAATGCTCAAATTTCCCCCCAGTGACTAATAACATTCCTGTCTGTCTGTCTGTCTATCTACATTCTGATACAACTTGTTTAGAACGTGCGTTAACGTATCTGTTAGCAGTGATAACCTGCGGTAAGAAGCACCCGCAATATTTCTGTCCAATCCCGCCCGCTCCCGCTGTCTGTCTCTATCCAATCCCGCCCGCACCCGCAATA
>JAODKN010000001.1:2621103-2637716 GCA_026774425.1 Petrocephalus zakoni | reverse complement strand
TCCAAGCCTGTCAGAATCTTATAGACCTGAATCATGTCCCCCCTCAGTCTCCTTTGCTTGAGGCTGAACAGATTTAGTTAATGTTCTGGGGAGGAACGTGGCTATCTACTGTGTAGATTCTATACAAAAGCAAAAATGAGCCTTTACAAGTATCACAGTCCCACCATTTATGTCAATTAGATCTGGATTCCACCAAATACGTAACTGCCTGAGTCTGACCCTCAGTCTGTCCTCTGAGCCGAATGGGCCAGCGGCAAAGTCCAGGCTTCAGCAGACAGGGCAGGAAGCCTTAGGCACCGCTCAAGTCAGCCGCCGTCGTGCAGCAGACATGCATGCGAGGGACATGCGTGCGGAAACTCCTCTGCACTGCGAGTTCCTCTAGTTGCACCCATACCCATCACAGCTGTGCCGCTTACAAGAATTTGTCACCAAAAAAAGAGCTGATCATCTGTTTCCTATTTCAATCAACCTTTGGCCAAACGGCCACAGAGATGCTGCGAAAGCAGGCAGGCAGTCGATGAAAAACCCCCCTGCTTTCGGGGAGAGCCCCTCCCTGAATGGGGCCAGTCTGCCTTTCGACTCTGCTTTCACACCCCCCCCCGCTCAGAAACTGAAGGTATGCTGGGAGAGACTATGCCTGTGCTGGGAGAGACTATGCCTGTGCTGGAAGAGACTATGCCGGTGCGTCCTTGCATGCATCCTGAGCAGCTGTGTCACTCCAGACGTTCTCCAGCAAGCCCAAGGACATGCAAGGACACAGCAGTGGGTGGGTGGGGGGCGGTATTTGGACCTCAAACCATAGTCCACCATCAGCCCCCGCGAATGCAGTCCCACCCTTCCTAAACATATTCAGAACAAGCAAACCCTCCCTGACTGAACAGTGTAATCCAACAACACACTGTATGCCTAATCCAGTACAACAGAACCCATAAATTGTACGTTACACCCAATCCAGTGTAAAGTCAACTAGGGATGCATAATGCAGCCAATCTTGTACAGAGTTAAGCAAGAATGTACTTGTGCGATAGACAGTTACTTGGGATTGCGCTGCACATTCCACCTAGTACAAAAGTACCCAGGAATGCACTGTAGAGCCAGTCACTGTAAGATCACCCAGGAATGCCATGTACAACTAATCCAGGGTAATGGTAACCAAGACTTCACTGTACAGTAGTCACTGGAAAAAAAGAGACAATGCAGGCTATATACTAGGACACGACTTGCAGTGAATTATGCCTGGACTCTTGCAACATGGTGCTTACAGAAAAGATGTTTACATAATGACTAGGAGGAAATCCTTATCTGATGCAAGGATTCAGACGGTTTTAATCTGAGACACCTTACAGGGCTGGAGCTTCCTGGGACACAGTGATGAACACAAACCCCCCAGCACTGATTGGCCTAACACTCAGCAAGTTTCAGCATCTCGCCAGCAGACATCCCGATCCGACAGGAACTCCCAGAGTAATTTTAGGCCACATGAAACACTCTGACTTGGAGGCCCCACTCCAGAAAATGGCCCAAGAGAAAAAAACTAGTAGAAAACACCATTTTATACAGAGAAGACAGAAATATATAAGCTTATAGCCTGTGAACTACATAAAGAAAACATTATAAATGCGTAGTTGATTGTGCACAGCAGTTTCTGCCTGTGAAGAACATTCTCCATGAACCGAACCCAAAGCCTGTCAGCTATAGCCTACCATACCCCTGTCATATGGCGCATGGTTATCTTGAAGACAAGACAATGAGACCTCGTCTCCGTCTCTTGGTTCTGATATACATCTATACATCAAATGCAGCAAGTGCCGGACTACAGCATGTAACATATCTCATCATTACTCGGAAGCTGAATACGCTTTAATACGCCCACCATCAGCCATTAAGGATGTCACTGAACTTGTGGTGTACAGTGACATGACCCAGAAATCACTCGTCCTCCCCCTTGCTTACCCTCCCCCCCACCCCTCCAGTTGGCTGGAATCCGAGCTTTGGCAGGAGATCAACAGTCGGGTCACTGCTTAAATGAAAAGCTTTGACACTAGGTGGCGATAGAGACCGTTTCGGAGCTCAATGTACCGCAATACCTTGAATTATTTTATTGAACGGAACTTTTGGCACGGAACACCGTCTTGATGTATTATATAAAGTTCACGTAAGATAAGTGCATCTTTTTGTAACAATGCATCATTCAAAACCTATACAGGTAATTAGACAACTGCAGCTGACATTTATTTGAATTCCTAAAATAGTATAGGCCCGAAGCCAGACGTTCTGATTGAGATATAAATGATGGTATATAACGACGTTTTTCTCCGACGAATAATGATAGTCATACGCGTTAACGCTAAGGCGATGCAGACGACTCATACTGAAAATCCTTTGCAATACACAGAAACACGGTGTTTTACCGAAAACGTGTCTAAATAATTTTCTGTGATGCTTACCAGAAGGTCTTGTGGCTTGATAGAATTATCTGTGTAGATGCAGAGTTTTTCTGCTGTTAATGGTCGCGTCTCTTTTAGCTTTGAAGCGAGGAACATGCAAACCGCTCCTAGCAGTTGCAGATTACATTTCCTGGTGGGAACTACGGCTAAAAATCTGTCCAAGTAGTTCACTGCCAAGGGGAAAACTTCTTCTTCACACTTTTGTTCTTCACAAACCTGGGGAGAGACACAAACGAATTAGCTGCTAGCTTAATGCGATGCGACACGTGCTGTTGGTCGGTTAGCCTCATATGATCATTTACTAATAATTTACTAATATACATCATGATACATACGTTGCCTTCACGAAATCGTGCATTTATTACACTTAAGTACAATAAAATGAATGCGTAAGCCGCCATATCTCATTAGAAAGCAATGCAATTTCGTCACGAATTGACCTGCCCTTGAGCTATAAAAACGTTATCAATTATTTCCGAATAGATTTTTGCAAGGATGAAGAAAGGTCCTAGGCAGAGGTTGTCAATAGACTCGCATTCCTTCAGTTCATTCAGTAAGAAATGAATTCAAGTCACAATCACCGTAGCCAAAAACACCCATGCAGCTCAGTTCGAGAACTGTTTTTTTAATTCGTCATATTTTCATAAAATATTTAAAAATATAAATAAATTGTATTAAGATGGTATTTTCACTTCAAAATGATCGTCGGGCATTTTTACATCATTCCCGACAATTGTTAAACTTGTAGGACGACTTAATACGTTTTAAAACGTCAAAATTCACACGAAGTAGCATGTGGCTGCTGCCGAATGCGTCACGCGCCAGGCGAAATAATTATTTCAAAAAATTATTTAAAATTAGGAGGGCGAATAAAATGAACAAATTTAGCATGAAAAAAGAGCTTTAATTGTCCTCTGTGTTTTCCGACAGTTCTCGACTGGAAATTTTCAAGCGATTGCTAATTATCGAACTTAATTCTTTGGTGACGGATTTCGATGAGAGCACAGAAACTGGAAGAGAGCTCCGGCCCGCACCCCTTCCGCCGACAAATACTTTAAAAAATTATAGAAAATGTATGGTACATTTCCCACATGTGTTTGACCAAGATATGTATAGTGTAGGTGCTGGAAAATCTAATTACGTGCATTTTCATCACTGTTACAGTGTTTTAGCGGACCACGAAGTCGTCGAAGAGAAACGCAACCCCAGCCTTGCTGAAAAACAACATGGCGTTAACATTACAGAAAGGGTCGAATGCAAACGTGTGCATGGAAATATTTATCCGGGAAAAATAAATAAATAACAGTTATACACGCTGCACCTTTTCCACACTGCCTGCATTCAATTCAAACTGGGGGCTCTTTTTAATTTCGGTATTAAGACTCGTTCTGTCGCCTTCGCTGTTTCCCGGACGAGACGAGCGTAGCTCGACTATAAAAGTGTTGAAAATGATTACATTTGCAGAAGCAGCCAATTACGGCGAATGACATTTCGTTATATAGATTGCAGGCCGTTTATTTTCGCTCGGCACTCAAAAGCAGGACAGGCTGCGAGAAGGAAAGTGTTCGGAAAGCTTTAAAGGAGGTCCGTGCGCGGAAATGCAGCGAAACGGCGCTCGCTCGCAGTACCAACCTCGAGCATCCAAGTTGCAACCATCCTCCGCATAAATGGCTGAATATCCTTCTGAAGGCATGTGAAATAAGAACTTTGGGGGAGAAACCTTTCTTCGATCCTCAATAGATTCTGTAAAACCCTGTCATCGTAGACGAGGTTCGGGTCGGGACGAGCTCTCACGGTGGTGTCCTCCAAGCAAAGCAGTTCCATGATTGTTTCAGTTCTTTCCTTGTCAAATGCGATCACTCTTTAAAATATGCAAGGACGACTGGGCGAAAGTACAACTAAGAATCGCAGAAAAGTCTTGCAGGAAAGCATACAAGCGAGACTGCAGGGCTATCCAGAAGACTCCTGCCTCCCCTTGTGAACTTTTCCTTAGCCACTGGGCTCTATGCTCTCACTTTCCTGTAGCTACATTTGAAGATCGCCTGTTGCTCTAAATGACGCAAGCCTCTAACAGTGGATCTCATTATGTCGAACAGTTGGCCCGCGCTCCATGCATGCACACATGAAACATTTTTTTTTCTTCGCTAAGCTGATGCAGGACGAAGACGTTCTCATGTAGGAAGCCGGAGTGACATTTGCCTGATGAATGCAGTAATGACTAAATAAAATGACCACCCTCAGACAGTCCACCACCCCTTAAGCTCGGCTCTCTCTCACGTGCGGACACAGTATAACAGGCGCAGCGGCGCGGCGTTTTCCTCCCAGAGAAACACACTTGACGGACTAATAGCCACCGTGTGAAATGCTTATGTACAGCACAGCACTGACCGTGCAATAAAAATGCGTGCAATGCATGCATGTGATGCATATGATGGAGATTGTGTAGGCTATATTTATGTAGTGTGCGTTTCTTGTGTTTGCAGGGTGTGCTTTGCATTGCCTAAATATAGATGCCTCGAGTAATAAGAGACTGACAGTTTTTAGTTGGTAAAAATGTCGTAAGACGGAGTGACCAATTTCTCACATTTTATTTCCATCCCCTTTAACCTTCCGTCGTAGACTCGGTGTATTTTTCATGTGTTTCGTGTTCTGTTGCAAGCAGCATAAAGATTAACCAGCACTACTGTATCATAAAGCAGCAACTTCTGCGGTCTGGAAGATAGCTTTCTAGGAAATGCAATTGTAGTTTGTGTTGAAGAGATAGCGCACTGAGGGTACTATGCTGCCGTAAATGTGTTAAGAACAGCCTCTATGTATTTATACCTTCTGTCAAACTTTAAAATGGAAAGCGGACGCCGATAGCGGGGGTGAGGGGGGCAGCGCGTGTGGCTTCGGTAATGAGAGCTAAGAAGTGTTTTGCGGAGTCTACAGATATTACATTAACATACATCAATGGGAAAGGAATTGTTCAGCAGAGAAAGGGGGGCATGAAGTTACGGAGCCAGTCACAGCAGCCGGTGATGCTGGCACAAGAAAAGCTTAGGACAGACAAATTTAGCAGTTGTTTATTCATAAGCAGCACAGGATATCAAAACAACGGATGCAAGTGATGCATCAGGGAACTGTTAAGTTTACTATATCCAGTAAAACCCCAGTTACATTTTCTGACAAAAAAATCATTGCACGCCATAGCAGTTTACCTGTACACGACCAGTACAAACATTTAGGCTCGCGCGTGGTGTACAGGGGATGACTGCATGCACAAATCAGCACCGAACTGGGTTGCACGTTCACTTGAGGTAGACGTGGTAAATGTCTCTTTAAAACATTTTTTTGTTGTTTTTACATTTGTTTCCTCCCCTTTGTTGCAATTTGCATAGCCAATAGTTCCCCTGCTCTCGAGCGAGGAAGGCAGTTTGTTACTGGGCAGACTTGCTCCGTCGTGCTAAGCTGCTGCTCCGCTGATAGCGCGTCGTAAATGACCGTATTACAAATTATTACGCGGTGAGGCAGTTTGCGCACAAAGAAGCGTCGCTTAATCGGGCAGGAACAAAGGCGGCAGCTACACCTGTGCAGAAGTGCTGGGCTCGAAGTCACACTGAGGGGAATATTACGATTTGTGACTTTTAGTGTCGAACTTTTGGAAGTTTTGAAAGTTTACGTTTGAAAATATTTGAAATTAGCACATCATAATTTTTCTTTGAAATTGTTTTCTAATAATTGAAACTTAAATGGAAGTTCATATACAACAAATAATATATAAAAACTAAAAACAATTATGGAATTTAAGATATCTTTTTATTTTTTTTTACTTCACGTGGATATTTTAGATTTGAATGAGCGTTCAAACATTTAATTGTATACTATTACTAAAAGACAAATATAGCATGCAGAAAGCAATATCAATGCATATTAGTTTCCAGTGACACAATACATACGTCAAATGAGCAGTGATTTACAAAATATCATTTTTCACTTGAGCATCAAACATCTCGCGATGACATTATTTTCTAACCCAACACAAACAGGTCAGACCCGCACTTAACGAGCTTAACGAATTCATTTCCATGAACATTTCTCCTTCTCGCTCATGCGTCGGCCGGACACCCGTTTGGTCAGATGCAGGTGTCCACCAAGAAGAACCAATGGCTGGAGGTGAAACAAGCATTTAGATGCCCTAAGAGAATACTTAGCAAAAGTGCCTTTTTATTCGGACTTGTGCTGGGCTATAGTCTTTATACAGATTGGCTTCCCCTAATACTTCGAGCGCACTGGCTCTTCATAGCTTCCAGAATACTGAAGCGAATTGATTACCTCCCGAAGTTAATCACCCCCTGCTCCCTTTGTCAAGTCCACGGACGAAGCCTGCACGTTTATTTCAAGACTTAGAGTCACCGTCGTTTATCCTACACTAAATGTATCAGGTAGTATAAACGCACTTGAGATACACCCGCTGGCGGCTTGACGGACTTCATGTATAAAGACATTACTAAGTTAGCAGATGCTGAAGTCGATTCACAAAGGTGACAGTGTGCCATATGTTACTGGTACCCCCCGCCATTAGCACAGGGACCAAAGTTTAGCGCATCCATTTAAGCACTGGACAAGGCTGGTTAAACGACACCGCCGTAGTGTTTTTTTACCACGTTAAAGATAACACTTCCGTCACAACAAACCAAAACCTTCTCCGATTGTTTCCTTTACGCGCATAACCCCCTTAAGCAACCAATGCATTATAAAGCATATAACGCGCCAAATAAGAGGAAAATGCAAATAAGCTATCCGAAATATCGATTATGATATTGCATGAGGCATCTCTGAAGGTAACTGCTACATTAGTTAAATTAAAGCAATCCTATATTGCATATGGAGATAACTCAAAGTGTTTTGTTTTTAACGTTTTAAGTATTATTTTTCTCATGAAAATGCGATGTGGTCGAAATTTTCACTTATTAATGGTATCTTTGATCATTTCAACATTGATAATGACAGTTAATCTAAGTCGAAATGCAGGTTTCCTAAGGGCGCCTAGTCCTTCCTGAGTGTTACACAGTCTGATAACTGCAGCCGCGATTGCTTCAGAGGTTTTTTCCCCTCTTTTTCGCTATTTGCAAGTACTTATCGTCGTATAGACTGGAAACGCGACATTGCTTAGTAGAAAAATAATCGAAATATTACAGTGAAGCATTTTTACTTTTGCAAAAATCCAGAAACATGTGTACCGCTTTGTATATAAACCATAAAATTAGTTACTTAAAATATAATAAAATGTACATTCTTCCGGAACCCCGCTTAAACGAACGAGTGTGGCCATGGTGCCCGAATAATCAGTTTTCTTTAAGATTAAACAGATACAATTTATGCACATATATATTTCATCACATTTAACGATCACCCAAAGAAAAACTATTGATCACTATATTATGTTTAGTAATTTAATCAGATGACAAGCAACAACTTTCCGTTTTTTAATGTATTCACATTCAATCTGGAGACCAGCTTAATTATATTTCTTAATAAATAAAAAAATAGTAAAATTAAAAGTTGTCCTATCATCAGCAGATGCTTATTATATACACAGAAACTCCAAACTAATAATAGATTTTTATATAGTTATAGTTATATAATTTTATATATTTCCAAACATGTTCCAGTGAAGCAGCTTATTAAATAATTATGAATTTTAACTCTGTGAAAATGCAGGATAATATAATCAGGTTTACATAACTACTAAATTCACATACAATAGCAATAAAGACACATTGAAACAGCCACGAGGGAAACAGCCCTAACGTATCTATTGTTACACGGTGCAGATTCCCACATTATAACATTTTAATTGACATACTTTTCTGAAATTACTATTATGTTATGTTTTTATGGAGTTCATGTAAAATGTATGACATTGTTCACTTTGCTCATTAAATATTCCCTTTAACAGCGTGTCTATAAATACTCTAAGAGCATCATGCTTCTTTAAAACAGCAACATTTAAGTGCAAACCAGATTTTCAAAGCATGCTAATTTCGTGAGACGATATGTTCACATCTTTCACATGCTCAAAATGTTTACCCTGGTTCTTATCAACGTGGATTTTACTTTTCTTCCCTCTATCCTTCCTCCTTTCCATCCATCCATCCATCCATCCGATATTAAAACTCCTTCTCCTGGCCAGGGTCCTGGACCCCTGGAGACTTATTTCTTATTTTAATGTTTTTGCAATAATGCCACAAAATACGCAGATGACAGTCTGTGACTTTGCTGTAGGGTGCTGCTGGAAACGCTTCATCAGAACCAGTTTGAGGGATTCGGGTACCAATGATGAGGACATCGGATAATCAGAAAGCACATAAACACAAAGAGAATCTGTAAACAATATAACAAAATACACTTGTAGCTATATGAAGTCAAGGGCAAACAAAGCACAAATACCATGCTGCTGGAAAGCAGAGAGTTTGCACAGTGCAGACATGGACACCATTTATGTGAGATCCATAAAACCATGATTAATATTTACATGAGCATCAGCCAGGGGGTAGCTGGTGCTTTGCTAAGTATTTTGTCAACACAGATGTCTCAAGAGTTGAAACACCAAATGTTTTCTATCGCTTTATTCAGCAAAACAAAGAGACATGCACAAACATGAGAGCCAAAAGCTTGGACACAAATATGAAGGTATTTCCACAAGAACAGAACATTTCTGGCAGTCCTCAGTCATCACTCTTGAGTTTCCTCCAAATGCAAACGAATCTCTTAGCCAGAGAAGGTCTGCAGCCATCGGGAGCCTGAGGAGAACACACCAACTGGCCATGAGCTCGAAGAATCATTCTGCACTGACTCATCCACCAGCAATAGCTCAAGTGCCTGTTCAAAACCAGCATTTGCAGCGGTTTGTGCAGAAAATCCTCAAAATACAGAATACCATGAGGCACCACTGTGAGACACAAAATGCTCAACCAGATGGACTCATTTTCAAACAAACTGAGATTTAGAGTGTGAGAAAGGTAAGCTGCATGGCGTGTGGCCTGGTTCCCCCTTGCTTGTGCCACAAACTGCCACCGTGCATAGATGCCTGGGGTCTCAGCATGAGCGTGCATCTCTGGGGTCTCCGCACGAGCTCGGATCTCTGGGGTCTCTGCACGAGCTCGGATCTCTGGGGTCTTTGCACGAGTTCGGATCTCTGGGGTCTCCGCACCCAGCGCGGATCTCTGGGGTCTCCGCACGAGCTCTGATCTCTGGGGTCTCCGCACGAGCTCGGATCTCTGGGGTCTCTGCACGAGCTCGGATCTTTGGGGTGTCCGCACGAGCTTGGATCTCTGGGGTCTCCACATGAGCTCAGATCTCTGGGGTCACCGCACCCAGCGCGGATCTCGGTGGTCTCTGCACATAGCACGGATCTCGGCGGTCTCTGCACCGAGCGCGGATCTGTACCAACCAATTTCACTTTGGTTGAAACAGGGGGTGCCGGCAGTGATGCCCACCTAGGGCGTCACACTGGCAGGGACTAGTACTACATCAGTGACTGGCTCAGGTGACTCCTCATGCTCCTACACAAGGGTGAGGTGTTTTGAGGAGTACAGCCCACTCTCCTCTCAATTCTCTTGCATGCTTCATGCCAACTAGAAGCTTTTCTCTCTCCCCTTCTCCCTGCCCAAGTTTAAGCTTGCAAACACTGGCATTGTCTGCCGCATCTTGATGTGGAGTATTTTTTATGGGGGGGCCTTCAAAGTGCTCCCTTCACCTGATACAGAAGAAGCCGATGCTACTTGCTGGTGGCGGGATATAGCATGGGTCATTGGAAGGGGGTGATTGGGAGGCAGAGTACAGGTAAACAACAATTTAGACCCAGTCTGGTTGGGGATCTTGGTCCCTGCTGGTAGGAGTAGGGAGAGCATAAAAATGTGGACTATTTAGACCATTAAGACATTCTTGTAGAAGACCCTTTCCATCCACACTCATGTCTTCTCTAAATGAATGTATTAGACAGCATCACTCTGAACTTCCATGACTATATTGGGGAGATACGTGACAAAACATGTTCTCCTGTCACTGGAGCCTGAATTTCAGGTAACTGCAGGTCATTCCCACGATCTCATTCGAGCCGCAGCTGCGTGTCAGGGCTGAGAATCCCACAGCATGTCTGCGGCCCCAGTGCGCTCACTGGCACTGGGATCGAGAATACGAGCATGAGACGGGGACACCAGTGGCGCATGTTCAGCTTAGTTTTTGCAAGACACACCTCCTGAAGCAGCTCCTCCTCGCATTCAGCTGCACTTCCTGGATGCCAGTGTGAATGTGACAGCCTCATCAATGGGTCACATATGGCTTAGGGTCTGTTCATATCATTTTCAACTTACAGTGCCCCAAATGTGAAAAACTAAAATGCTTCTGAAATTTTGCTGAAGATGCACCAGAATCAGAATGGTATATCTTATTTTGTCACTAAATTGACTGAATAGCATTTTACATAGTATTGGAAGAAAAGCCACACCACACAACTTCACCAGCTCCAAAGCAGTGCATTCAGTAGGGAGACCCACTGCATATTTCACCCAGGGAGCCAAAGCAAGAATCTAAGTGAGCACAAAACCTTTACAAACATCAGGTGTTTTATTTAAAAAATGAACCCACTTCAAATAAGGACATCTGCACACCTTTAATATTCCCTCCATTACCCTGATCATATATGTGAAAAGTAAAAATGAATTCTCTGCCCACCTTGGCCACCTGCTGCTAGCTGGAAGTGAGTGGAAACAGCTGAAGGAGGAGAGCGTTCACTTTCCTGCAGAATTTTTCTTGCAGACTGTGTGTCCTGCAGGCTGTTTGTCTTGTATTATGCAGACTGTGTCATGCAGACTGTTTTCTGCAGGGTGTGTGTCCTGCAGACTGTGTCCTGCAGACTGTTTTCTGCAGGGTGTGTATCCTGCAGACTGTATCCTGCAGGGTGTGTGTCGTGCAGACTGTGTCCTTCAGACTGTTTTCTGCAGGGTGTGTGTCCTGCAGACTGTGTCCTTCAGATTGTTTTCTGCAGAGTGTGTGTCCTGCAGACTGTTTTCTGCAGGGTGTTTGTCCTGAAGACTGTGTCCTGCAGACTGTTTTCTGCAGGGTGTGTGTCCTGCAGACTGTGTCCTTCAGACTGTTTTCTGCAGGGTGTGTGTCCTGCAGACTGTGTCCTTCAGACTGTTTTCTGCAGGGTGTGTGTTCTGCAGACTGTTTTCTGCAGGGTGTGTGTCCTGCAGACTGTTTTCTGCAGGGTGTTTGTCCTGAAGACTGTTTTTTGCAGGGTGTGTGTCCTGCAGACTGTGTCCTTCAGACTGTTTTCTGCAGGGTGTGTGTCCTGCAGACTGTTTTCTGCAGGGTGTGTGTCCTTCAGACTGTTTTCTGCAGGGTGTGTCCTGCAGGGTGTGTGTCCTGCAGACTGTGTCCTGCAGACTGTACATCCCTTTCACTCAAGCAGCTGTCTTTGCACCCAAATTTGCCAATGTTATACTTTATGAACAGAATAAACTTTATATATTCATGCTCTTCAACTGCCTTTTTTGAAGGTGACAATGAACAAATATGTAAGAGAATGATCCATTTTAATAAAAAGTCTTGCTCGCACACAACGAGTATTTTAGTAGTGGTGGAGACATGGACATAAATTACAGGGTGTATGGGGGGTTATAACCCCTCTCATTAGTTAAATCTAGCTAATAACACAACCATGGACTCCCCTAAATGGGTGGAGACCTCAACACCCCAGGGTTCAACCCAAAGTCCCTCCCTAAGGTGGAGACGCAACACTATGCTTATCACTTCTTTTGTGGTTGATCATCCTAACCATAACCTTCCGAAGAAGATCACCCTAACCATAACCTTCCGAGGAAGATCATCCTAACCATAACCTTCCAAGGGAGATCATCCTAACCCTAACCTTCGAGGAAGATCATCCTAACCCTAACCCTCCGAGGAAGATCATCCTAACCATAACCTTCCGAAGAAGATCATCCTAACCATAACCTTCCGAGGAAGATCATCCTAACCCTAACCCTCCGAGGAAGATCATCCTAATCCTAATCAGATAATCCTAATCTCAATTCCACCAATATTCACATAAACACTATGGAAGAGACTGAGCCACCAGAAGTCATACTGTTCCTCTGCCCAGCCCCCACACACCCCCCCACAAAAAAATCAATATGAACAAACTTCCCCATTAACCCCTCTTCCGCAGAACCAGCTGTTTTGACAAGTGACATCCATGTTTCTGAATGACTTTTACAAGAAAAATCAGGAGGGAAAATATGAACAAAAAATGACATTAATAACAGAATTTTGTCTAATTTACATATGCAGCAGGTGTTCACTTAACAGATGTATTTACTGATAAAAGACACATTCTTTGAGGATGCAAAACACATTACTGATTTTAGAGAAATTATTGGTGCAGGCTCTTAACTTCAGAAGTATAGTTACTTCATGACTGACTTTGGATACTATAGATGCTTGCAAGGGATATATCATTTTCACAAAGGCTGGTAAGGACCTGGATATCTCAGTAAGCCTCCTTTTATAATGATTACCACATCCGGCATTTACTTCCTGCCCTGTCCCCCAGTCAAATCAGACGGCAATAATGTGATCCTTGTGGAATCTCCGCTGTCAAGCCGTAATCCAGCACCGCTGTCTGCGGCCGTGTGTTTAATGGCTACACGGTCACCCGTTATCTTACTCCCAGAGAGGCACAAAGGTAAAGGGAAACTTAACGGCCTGGGAAAATGTCGAGGAGTGTGAAATTACCTCGATCCAAAGATTCCTACCGCATGGCAGCCCAATGAACCCAGAACAAGGTAACAGGCAGCAGGGCGACAGGGGAGCCAATGAGAATGCAGGGAGAGGTCCCGGCAGAAACCTAAAAAAAAAACAAAGGAAGAAGAAAGGAAGAAGGGGAAAGAGAAAGATGTAAAGAATGATGAAGTCGTGTTCAGGGGATCTCATTTTAAGGGCGACTGACCCTGACAGAGAGTGCTTCCACAGGTAAGAACTTTTAAGCAGAATTTTCCGGAGGGTGAGATCAGAGAGTGCCTCAGGCTGGGGGGGTCCTGACATGTGACACTGTTTGGGTTTAGGTGCAGCAGAGTAGAGGTCATTATGACTGGAATGCGAGCGGGCGGACGGCGGACAGGACCTTCCTGCGGCAGGCGATTGCTGGTGAGTTTCAGTCACAACACTCGCCGGGCGACGTGTAAATACAGAGCCGTGCGAGCGGCCCTCTGCCGCTCACCTTCTGCACCGAGATGACGTGCCGAAGGCCATGGAGCCACGCTTTTATTGAGAAATTGCAGAAATTGATGAATTCACTGGGATCCAAGGACCAGGCATCTAGAGATATCAAACTCCAAAGTCCTTGGCGAAAGTCGCCTTGATATTTTATTATTATTTACAGTAGAGCTGAAAGAGCCGCCTGCTTTTAGAGCTTTTCAGAGCTGATGAATTCATTTAGGCCGCTGGGCTTTTTTCTATGACGCATTTAGAAACAGAACAAGGGCCTTTTTTCATCAGAATCACATTTGAATGATAATGATCATGATTCTTCATCGTCTGCTTGACCCCCGGGGGCAGCCAGTCATTCCCCTCTATAGCTCCTCCTCTTTTATTTGTTTATCTTCCTACTAAAGAATCCAGATGGATATGATCCAGGACCAAATACGGCTCTGCTGAGTCATGCTGCCAACACGGAACCTCACAGCCAAACACGGAGAGCCATCACGCCTCGTGCAAAGTGACACGTGTGTCAAATACCAGGGGAAAAAATGAGCATGGGAAAAAAAACGCACATTAAAAGATTTCAAGGGAAACTGCAGACAGTGCGTCCTATCTTACCCACCTACGTTCTCTAGAAAGAAAAAAACTCAAGGCCTTAACAACAACCAAAATCTGCACTTTCACAACTGTAACAGTATGGCTTCACACTCATTTCATTCATAAAATGTCCTTCTTTAGACAAAATCAGATGCTGTTCTATCTCTGGGATGAATGGTGTATTTCCAGCAGGTGACATAGCAGGATGTATGCGACCAGACTCATGTTCAGAACAATCCAGTAGATTTTCTGGGAGATCCTTATAGTATAAAGCAGTGAGGTATTGTGATACGGACACACACACAGACATCTCTCATGTCAAAGCATCTTCCAGCTAGGCAGCCAGTCTTTGTGGTCCAGGCTGGTGGCTGGTTGGGCTTGGAGCCTCGCCAGGTACCCACAGATATGTATCAGGGGAATCCTGCATTCTCAAGGATGGCATTCAGTCTTCTCTCCCCAACCCCCCCGAGAACATTCTTTGCATTGCATCATCAGGACATTGTGAAGGCACAGGGGTGGCGCTGTTCTCCCTGCTGCCCCCCCTCCCCACCCACGAGTGACTGTTTCAGTGACACAGGATGCTGGTGGCCGCACAAGGCCGGATTGATAGGGCTGAGCAGGACACAAACTGAGCAGCATCCGGCTAAGCGTAGCCATAATCTCGGCGCTGGCCGGCTTGGACTATCCACGTGGAACGCCAGCTCGGATACCGCCGGCGACATTTGAAATCGCGCCCCCCGTTACCCCGTTTACCATTTCCCTTAACGCATACACGGGAAGATCCCATCCATCTGCTGGCGATTCCGTTTTATTTTTAGAAAGTTGATTCACACCCTTCGGCATGAGTTCCACCATTTTTCACATCAAACAGAAATTCCAAAGTTGTGTTGCACGTGAATTGTGTCTAATTTCAACACTGATGTCTTGGTATGGAGCATTTTTAGCCCCGATCATGTGATTTGAATTAGATCCTAGATTAAGACTTATTACACCAGATCTGTTTGGGGCAGGCTTGCTCCCACTTACAATGTCTTCCATATAGAACTGGCTTAAAGGGTCTACAGACCATTATTTATGTTTTCCAGACACAGCTGGTGGTTAAAGTACCTCAAGGTCTGCTGGGCCCCTGCCTGGAGGTGCGATGGGGGACCAGGGGCCTCCCTGGGCTGTGGGGCAGTTAGACCTTGCCGTGGTTCCTCTCCTTGTTCCACCCCTCTCACCCTTCAAAGAGGCCCCCCATTCACAACTCATTACCCCTGGAATTCCACAGCAGGACAGGAGCTGGCCCCAGCACAGGGCCACATTCACCTTTCAATCACTCCCCCTGTAATCATGTTAGCTCATCTGTAATTGCATTTCAATTACTGACAAGAGTGTGACCCCGGCTTCCCAGCCCTAATCTAATACATGTGTTTCCTGAGGGACAGAGAGCGGCATTGTCTGAGAAACATACGCGCTGTGTCATGCAAAGTCTATAAAAAGGGATGCTGGCTTTCTTCCTGAATCAGCCTGCGAGCCCAAAGTCTATATATAGACCCTTAAAGAACAGAGAGAAGTCCAAGGCCCATCTGAGGAATAATCACCCCGCTGCTCGGTGAGACCCTGGAGTTTTCAGTCTATGTTCCGAAGTTCTCGACCCCTTGAATAAAAAAATAAGCAGTGTGATGGTGAAACGGCGCGAAGATGGCTGTTGGGTTGCCAGGTCTGCGACGTGAGTCCTCATTATCGGAGGGACGTGTGTCAGAGCTGACATCCTGTTCCCTCCGGCCAAACAGCCTCACTTGGGCACTGCTTCAGCTCCACTGCCTCCCCCAGGGCTTCCTTGCAGGTCAAAGGTCAGACTTGTTGACTGATCTCTCCATTGCCCCTCAGCCCTACCCTGCTCCACCCCCATCCTGTGACTGACCTGGGGGGTGGAGGGTGAAGGATTCACAGGGTCTCCAATAGGAAGGAAGAAATGCACCCCAGAAGAATGTAGCGCATGTTCTGATGGCCACGGCTTGAACATCTACAAACATCTTATGCTGAATCATACTTCCAGATCTCCCGGGTCCACTAAATAACCTAGAGCTGGAATTCGATACACCAACAGGAGAAGCTACTGAATGCAAACATGTCTACATGAGTGATATACATGAATGTCCCCCCTGTAATTACATGTGAGGTCAGTAATGGCTCGCACATTTTTCATGTACAGTCGTCCCTCGTTAATCGCGGGAGTTACGTTCTAAAAATAACCCGCAACAGGCGAAATCCGCGAAGTAGTCAGCTTTATTTTTTACAATTATTATAGATGTTTTAAGGCTGTAAAACCCCTCACTA
>JAODKN010000001.1:2598519-2609352 GCA_026774425.1 Petrocephalus zakoni | reverse complement strand
TGCATAATGTGAAATCGATAAATCGCTCAGCCCTAGCGCTCATTTACCGCGCAAGCCGGAGCGCAAGCCCGAGCCCGGCCCGAGTCCGTGTAAAATGATAGAAATTGAGCCTGAACCCGACCGAACCCGTCGGGTTCGGGCAGAGATCTTCAGCTCTACTTCTGATTGCTAGAGGTTTCATCCAGCTTGGAAGCATCAACTAAAACCCAAAGGTGTTTCTGCTAAATACCATCTGAACGCCAAGAAAGCCAACAGTGTAAGTACCTTTGCTCAGTAGGGTGGAAATATTGCGAGAAGGGGCTGTTTTGGTGGTCCTGTTTTCGGAGAGGAAGAGTACAAGCAGAAGGGAAGTTTACCTAGTCTGACTCACCTGTTGAGGTGTATGTCTCTTAATGACCCAATATGAGTGTTCTAGTCCAAAACTAGATTTAAAAATGAGGTTGCGGAGCCACTAGCCTATGTTAATTTCTTTTTTTCTTGAACTGTATGAAATGTCTGGTGTAATGCGTGGTGTGAGGGCACTATATTGTGTAGCGGTACACGCTGTACTCTCTTCCAGATCAAACAATGAATGACTGGGAACTTCACTCTGGGTGCTGTTTGCATGTGGCCCTGTAATGAGTGAGAAGTCATGGTGCTCACGACCGACCAGACCGACTAAGCTAAACACCAGTGGGAGAATCGCTACTGTCACATCCCTCGGGATTACGACAGGAAGTGATTGATTCTTCCCAGCAGAAACCCTGGGAAGGATGGAGCCTGTGGTAGACCTTCTGGTGAGCTTGTTATTCTTTTAACGCCTGAGAGAGGGATCCACAGCGCTATTCCCCTATGGCGGCCAGAGAGTCCCTTTTCCCGCTGGTCCTTTAGCCGCACGCTGTGGTCGGCTCAAACCTCCACTCCCCGGGGCTTCCGTTCTGCCTTGGGAGCTTCTCTCAACTTGAAAACTCACACAACATAGCATATCTGGTGGATATAATCCATTACATCATCATAAAACATCTCTGAAATTCTACCACAATGGCATGTTCGAGGAAGACATGAGTGTCTGCAGTGCCCATCATGGAAGTCATGTGGTGAGTCATCAGCCAGGAGCACATGCCACTTCCTAGGTGTCAGGGAGGGATTTCCGCTGCAGGACCCCTCGCAGTGCGCCCCCCCGACCTTAAGCTACCCCACCCCTGGCAAAGCACACAGCTGTTCCGCGCTCGAACACCAACACGTGGGCAAACCCCTGGCCCCGCAGTGCTCTCTGAGGCTGTGCATCCGCGTCATTGATCCGCGGGCAGCTGTTGCCAGTCAGGCTGCAGTTGTTCAACTGAATGTGAAGAACAAGCACCCCCCCCCCCACCCACCCATTGCTCAGGGTTCAGCGACAGTGACTGCTGGAGAGAGGCAGATGTTTCCTTTATTTATCCACTAATCATAGCTACACGTGTGTCTGTGTGTGTTGGATGGGCCGACTTCATGGGCGATGCTGACTGTCAGTGTCTCCTACCATAGCTGCATCTTGTGAGCTGGGAAGTTTCTTGGGTATATATCCAACTGGCGAACTGCTGCGGTGAAAAATCTAGATTATATATTCAGTGTAGAACCTGAAATACATTCGGAGGTATGATGTTCAAGGAAGGACTCATTGTTACTAGGTAACTCAGGATGCTTGATAATACTTTTGATCCAGATTAAATGTTCACACATGTGACCTATTATACAGACAAATGCCTAAATTATTGGCTTTAAAGGCATTGGTGATCCATGCACTCTTCCTAACCTCCAGCACCCCCTACACCCACCCACATCACTCCTTGTATCTCACTTTCATCAAGTGCTTGGGCATTAGGGAAACAGCTGCAAAGGCTAATCCAAAAACGAAACAGACATTAACACAAGTGTGGAACCACATGTCAGAGATGATGAGTCACATCCAGATTCTTCTGAAATGGGCAGGGCTTCCTACACACGTGACCCACCCTTCTTCTGACAGATAGGTTGCACTTCCCACCACTTGATCTGAACAGTTACACCCAAAGCAGTGCTATTGGCTACCAGGAAGGCTACTCTGTGAAATTACTGGCCGGATGCTTGGTTTGTTACCTTTAAGGTACAGTGACACAAGAATTCTGTTCATTCATAGGTCTCATATCCTATATTTCCTTTAAAATGTACATGGTAAATGGTAAATCTTCTGAAAATCGTAACTCTTCACGAGGGGCGCTCAACGTTTCAGCCTGCCACAGGCTTTAAGAACTGACAGGTCTTAGTATACATGTGAATCTGGAAAGAACGGCATTGATAATCACACCCTTAGTCAGAATACCAAAGCACAGAGATGGCAGACAGCTAGGCCCACTCCAAGCATTATCTGAAAGAATTTGTGAAAGGAAGGCCAATGACACACCTACCTGTAAGACTTTCCTCCAGATATCCAGAATTCTGAAAACTGGCAAACATGCACACTCTATCACACAGCAACACCCTTCCAGCAAGTGCTGTACAGTGAAAACTAAAGCTGAACAGTATAACACATAGCTAACCCTAACCCTAACCCTAACCCCACTTAGCCCACCTACTTCTTTCCTTCAATTCTGCTCAGAATTCCCCAAGAGTTTTTAAATGAACACAAAATGGTATTGCTAAAAAGGTCAACATGTATATTGAGAAATCCCCACTGAGACACGAGCAGGACAGAGTGACGGTTGTCTTATCATTACTTTCTTTGGTTAAATTAGCACAGCAAGCATTAAATTTATACTGCCGTTTTTGTTTCCACTGCATTGTTATCTGGACCACTTCTGAATTATATTCCTAATTATTCTCAAACCACATGACTGAATTATATTTATGTCAACAGTGAGAAGACACATATTATTCTGATTCAGGCCACAGTCATTTTGGCCTACAAAAGACTATTAAAAGGGCAGTGAGGCATGGAACAGTAACACTCCAAAAATCCAATATTACAGGAGGCATTTTGGCTTTCTGACTCACATGGGGGGTCGGCGGGGAGAGAATTTCGACAGTTGGGAGGGTCGGGCAGTTACAAGGCCAAGACAGAAGTCGAGGTTATTGGCACATTGTCTTTTCTCAAAATATGGGACACCCGAATGAAACACCAAAACAAGCACTGTCTTAGGCAGATCTTTGAAATTCTAACACAGAGTAGCTCTTACAATCAGAGTTGTGCTTTTAGTTTCACCATTTCATAAACAGCTTTATGATGCGAATAGCATGCCATTTGGACTATTGCGTGCTACTGTAAATGGTGCTTTGTGAATATCTCCTTGATTAACAATAGGAAATCTACAAAGCCTGAGTAGATACTTGGAGAGACCTCACGCGGACTGTGTGTGGTGGCGAATCTAACACATCCACAGAAGGAGATGTGTACTTATGACATTGTTGCTCCAGGCAGGGCTGAATGGAAAAACAGCTTAGTATACATGTGAATTTGGAAAGAACGGCATTGATAATCACAACCTTAGTCAGAATGCCAAAGCAGAGAGACGGCAGACAGCTAGGCCCACTCCAAGCATCATCTGAAAGAATTTGTGAAAAACAGCTGGAAAATAACAAAAAGCAAAGGATTCTGATAGATTCGGAGAGATTCTGATCAGGTTGACAGGTCTCTGCGGTAAGAACAGCTGTGCAGGTGCCTTTATCATACGCAGGACAGAAGTCAACAGTCAGGTGGCTGACGATAAACACAATGCCAAAGATGGCTTCTTTCAGTGAATCAGCCACAAGGACTCCCTCAGTATCTTACTTTGTTTGCGGACTGTAAAAATGTCTTACTAGCATTTATCTCTGGCTTTTGACATCAGGCAGATGTTCCTTTGATTTCACTGATAGACTGAGGGCAAGGTGACAGTGATGGAGATCTTGGGAGAGGAGAGCGAGGGCAGGGCTGGCCTTAGCAAACAATTTCTGCTAACTATCTTCTGCTCCTTTTGTTGAACACAGACACATGAGCAGGTGGAGCTTAGGGTTAGGGTTTGCCTGTTTGCTGGCTGCAGGGAACCAGTACAGAGACGAGGGTTTCGCCAACATCAGAATGTTAATACTCAACACGATGCCCAGCCGGGCTCACAGAGACAAAAACAGCACCCCAAAGGTAAACAGGGGTTGGGGCAATTTACAGGTTCTGAACAAATGGTAGCCTGCAATGACCTTGCTTTAGTGGTTAAGCACCAAAACCCGCTGAGAGGAAATCGTGCTGTGCTATGTTGGAGCCAGAGACATGCAGATGCCCAGGATTCTGCTCACTTATTCCATCCCTTGCCTACCATACACTCAACATGGGAAATGATTAGTCTTCTCAGTTTGTGGTAACCTGCTGATGATCAGGATCTTTCAGGCATCCGGGAAGGTGAGGGCGACGACGGTTTGGGGGGTCAGCAGCACCTTGGGAATGTACACCCTGACAGACGAGCAAGGGATCAGAAGGCAAATAACCTTGCATGGGGCACAATCTCTAATGTTACCCCCCAGCTCTACCTGATACCATGCCTTTACAGTGACACTCTGTTCTGTCCAGCTAAGTCAAACTTGCCCCCTCTCCAACCCTTGGCCCCTCCAACCCTGCAGAGCTGTGCACGGGGTCTTCCATCTGAAGCGCCCATCAGTTCCAAACAGCTGCATGGGCTGGCCTGGACCCGGCCCAGCCGCCCCTCAGCCACAAAGGGTCGCTTGTGCCCGCATTCTGCGCACAACATTAAACATGGAGACAAGTGGGAGTGCTGGTGCTCACCAGCACGAGCACACCTCCCCAAGCACGACCCAGAAGGCCCTGGGTGGGCGGCCATGTCTGCTGTATTTTTCAAGATGAGGACTTCTAAGAGGGTTTCTCAACTATGAAGAGCGTAATGAAATCATTCCCTCTATCTCCACAGTCACTACCATCATTTACATGCCAAAGTTAAAATTTACTACAGAATGAAACAATCAAATATTTATTTTTCAAAAGGATATGATCACTGTAGAACTGAAACTTTAAGATCTCGGAGATGACCAAATCGAAGAAAGAGAGCAAACTCTTTTTGTATTCTCAAAGCTTCCAAGGTGGCCAGAATTCTCGTCACGCTCACACTACCCTAAAAAGTGTGATAAGAAACACACCAAACGTCCAAACAACTGACAGTTCTCGGGAGGTCAAAGAGGGGTCAAACAATAGAGCACCAAGGGGGGGTGAGGGTCAGGATAATGCCCTCCATCCCTACAGTAAACTACTTATTGGCCTGTCTTAGACAGTGCCACTCTCTGAGCCCCGGCGGCTCCTTCAGGGTTCAACCTCTTCAGTGACATCTCCCGCTGTATCTTTCTAACAATCCTCCTCTTCCTTTCTCTGTCAATCTCTCGTAAAATGTATTTATAAACATCCAGAATGACGACTGCGCGAGTCGGCTCTGCGACCTGTGCACTTTTAAATATTTACATCCCGCCCCGTTAACAGAGTGTGTGCGTCGCTGAGGCCAGATGTGCGCCATGCCGCTTCAGCCCTGCATTGTGAGCCGTGCATCACAAGAGCTTCGTCTGAATGGTTTTCCTTTCCCGTCATCCATCAGCTGTCCGCACTGAGTGCTCCTGTCCCAGCAGCTGTGGGGTATTCATAATCCCCTCCCCCTGCAGCTCCCAGCGACAACCCCAAGCACCCCCACCCGCCACCATCCACGGCCACCTCCGGTCCTCTTTGATGGCACACCCTGCCAGCTCGCTAGGGGTCAAAGGCCGCAATGCTAACCCACACAGCAAAAAAAACATGTGGTTATGCAAGCGTGATGCGTAGGATCTGAGCGTGCATTTGTGTGCATGCGCATGCATGTCCGCAAATCCCAAGTTGCACGCACAGGAGCCTGTCCTCTGCCACTGTCACACGTGCACACACAGACAAACACGCACAAATATGTTCCCCGAGCAAACATTTCCAAAGAAAACTCCTAAAAAAACTCCTAACCTCAATATTTTTTCAAGCGCTTCACAGCTGTGAAAAAAAGCGACGCGGGGTGTGGAGAAGGTGGAGGGGTGGGTGTGTCTGACGAGGCCAATGTAGATGGCGGCTGCAGCGAAAGGCAGGGCACTGCGGACACGGCCTGTTTCTGTCACTGTGCCGTTATTCAAATGGGCGGGGTGCCAGTGACAGTTGAGGGCTAACAGATCCTCCTTCGCCGACGGGGAGCAGGGAGCCATCGAATCTCTGGCTGCATTGGAAATAGTCACTATTACCAGGGCGAGTGGTTAGACAACCGTGGGTGGGCCACTCAGACATTGCTGTAATGGCTGATATATCACCATGGGTACTAACGCATAGTGTGTGCTGCGTATATCTGGCATATTGTTTTAGCCAGTGAGGGTCCTGTGGCTGTCGCCGACGAGCACATGCCAGCTCCAGAGTCTCGGCATTACCAGAGACCGCTTCCCAGCAGACTCATGGTTTTCAGCCACGGCATTTGGGGGATCCCTTAGAGACGTTCCCATCCCACTTATCGTTATGGGCCGGCATCATTACTTACTGCTTAACGTTGAATTAAAGCTTAATTTCCTCCATCAGGCTGGAAAAGTACTATGGTATCCTAGTTATCGATGCATGCAGGAGCCTATCACAACTAAGCAGTACTGAATCCCACTGCAGTCACACTGGTTTGCATAGGAGGAAGAGCACTGTGGAAGACGGAGATACAGTATGTCTGGCAGACTTGCTTGATTCCTTGGACTGAAGATCTCCTTTTATATTCATGATATTCTTCTTTCAAAATGATGTGCGACTGTGAAGTCAACCAAAGATGTTCTACCCAAGGAAAACAAAAAGCAAAATGTTTTCCCCTTCCAAATGTGCCAGTGTCCTGTTTGCATGGTTTGATTGTTCATAATATGACTCAGTGTTTATAGGCACAACCGGATAACTTATTTTGTCTGTGTCTGAGAAACATTTCAAGAATGAAAGAAGTATTATACCCGTCAGCAGCTCCCTCACACAAACGATTCCAACATCCTGGCGACTGACGCTGCTTCCACTGTCATCCGTTGGTGTCTTTAACCACTTCTTGCTCTAAGTAGCTTTATAATACTGGGCCAACCTGTTCCGGTCTAACTGAGCACAGATAACCTCCTGGATTATTTGTCTTCTGAACAGTGGGGAGAAAAAAGAATCAAAAATAGACATCAGAGTCCCATGCTGAGACACTCAACATGGACACCCCGTAAGACTAAGGATTTGGGTTCAGAGCCCATCCCTTCTCTGTATCCAAGGGTCAATTCGGTTCTACCTGAGTTCTTCTCACTGCGTCTAATTGATTGTAAGTTCACATTCCACGCACTCCACTAACTATGACATTATTTCTGACTTGGAGCTGCTCTGTGGATGTTTCATAATATCCACCCCCAGTCCCTAGTGAAAAGAGTCAGATCTTGAACGTTTAAGAAGTATCCTTCTCCCCAGACCACGGCACGGCTGTGCCATGCTTCTCTTCCTTTCTGTTGCCAGCACCTCTGAGGAGGAAGTGGACACGAGGCACTATCGGGGTAGCTTGCAGGAACTGCACCCTGACTCAGCAGTGGCTAGAAAGGAGAACGCTCACTGGAGCTCCGTCTGCCAGCGGACTCCGTCTGACAGGGTTAGGGTTAGGGTGTTTGAAGCACTTCCTCTTCAAGGCTTCCTTTTTGTATATGTGGCAGGTTACCATCGAGTAAGCCTCACCCAGACTAACCCCGCCTCGTCCGGGGTGTGTGTGTCTGTGTGCATGTGCATGCGTGTGTGTATATGCTCATGATTCTCAACCACAGCGCTATTGAGGCACAGATGAATTGAGAACCTCTTCAGGTATACTGCAGGGCTGTGGAGGTGGGGGGCAGTTTGGGGGATTACAGGGTGAGCGAGAATGACAGGGTGGGTACTAAGGCATCATCAAAGAGACAGAGACACATTTTCGGGGGGTGTTTTTGTATTAATCTACATGGATCAAACAGGTCACACTCATTGCTTTATGGTAATCATTTTTGTAGAAAAACGACTTTTTTTCAAATGCCTTTATGTGCAACTCTCCTTACGTCATCACTTTCCCCTGAATACGTCCCCGGAGATTGACAAGTGTGATATTAGAAAAGGAATAAATTCCAGCCTTCACATTGTCTCCCACTAGAACAACATCTCAGACTCTCAGGAAAAACCTGAGCGATTCATAAAATTACCTGGCATTAGTAGGAGGGGGGTTTTATGCAAAGGAGGTTTAGATACGTTTAGAAGGAACGCATAGTAAGAGCAGAGAAGTGCACATGGTTATGCACAGATAACATACACATGCTCACGTAAATTATGAGGCTCTTACTGCCCTGGCTTTATCACTTCATGCCCCGGCTGAGGATGATGTAATGGTGATGGTACCATGAAGTGGCACTGCATTTTATAGCGTTTTCATTAATGTGTTTTTTTTTTTGTTTCCTAGAACTGCATTAGAAATCTTTCCTACTAATAAGAGATCGACAAGAATCCAAAATGTTGTTCATTTTGATTTGTTTATACTAAAACATTCTTCTTAAAAGATGTTACAATAAGGCTTTCCAGACTTTTAAGATTGAAAAAAATTCAAATTCGTTGGCATATAAAAAATTATTTTAAATAAAATATTCTATATTCCAGAAAATTCTACATATTTAACTAAATATTAATTAATATGTAATATCACTAAATATTTAATATCACTAAATATTTAACAAAGTATTTATTACTGAACTCAGCTGAATAACTAAATAATAATAAAGAATAATCCAGAAGATAAATCTAATCATGATGAAATAAATTTATGGAGGAAAACCAAAGCATTTACATGGACTAATAAGTGCTAGGAAATACTACTGTCATAGGTAATGAATAACAAACAAACATAACAAGGAAAAAATGTACTTATTAGGAGTTCAGTCAAAGCAGTTTTAGTATTGAATTTGTTATTTTAACAGTATTTTGTATAACCCTCTACTCAGATTTATTAAAAAGTTAAACTGTATTTAATTTATTACTAATTAAAATTATTTTTAAAAAGAAAGAAAAAATAAAGTAGGCATTTTGGGTTTAGCAGCTCTGCAAAGGCTAGTAACGTCATTCAGTTTGCCGGGATACCACCGGTTCTTGTCACACTATGGTAATCCTCACCTGGGCTCTTTAACCGGTCACCGAGAACTAGGTCACGAACCCTGCAACTCATTAAAAAGCGGCCAATCGCGTGGAGGTGCTTGGTCCATTTAGCATTACCCAGCTGCCCCGTCCAGCAGCTCTGTTAAGGGCTGTACCCCTGTTCCCGCCTTCCGTGGCTAATATTAGCTGTCACATGGACACAGGCTTCCGTAAAGGGATTATTTCGCCGGCCAGCGATGAAAGCCGCTGCCGCCTCGCCGCTATCGCCCCCAGCGCTGCTGTTATTTCCGCTTGTGTCCCTGAGCCAGACCCTCCGCGGGAGCGGCCACTTCAAAGCTGACAGCGAGGACCGCAAGCGAGGCCGACTTATCGGACTGAATAAAGTGCTCAAGGCCTGCAATTATAAAAAAAAACGTCCGCGACACGGCCCCTGCCAACCACGGCAGTCCAAATATAGCCCTCGGTAAGGCAGTGAAAAGTGGAGCGAATGAGCGCAGGTGCGGAGCACACCTCCGGCCCGCCGCCAGATTCTGCACGGCCACCCTCCCAAAAGCGCAGCCTTTTCACTCTTTCGTGGCGCCTTGACTTTCCCCGCAAACCTCCCGCAAACACGGCCGGCTGCCGTTGCTTTTTGCCTTCTGAGTCAGAAAGAGCCCAGTGTTTCCTTGAAAATAAAATCGCTCTCAAGTATTACAGTGACGCACTGAATGCGGATGGAAACTTTCAGTAGATAATATTAATAAAATACTGCACTTCAGCATTAGGTTTTCAACACCCCTCCAGTTAATGCTGAGGCAGGAAAGGCTCTGCTGAAGGAAGCCATTAGACACTATTTTAAGAGCATAACCAATTATGCATGGATTTAGCTTGACATAACTTCTGGGAAAACACAAAAAAATTCTTTATTCCTTGCCTGTATTGAAATAATATTTTCCAGAGCCATTGCTATATTTCAGATTAACATTACATTTTATAGAATCCCTGTTATGTCATTTTTTATTACATTATCAAAGAAAACCCTTTTATGCATCTACAACTGTTGGACTTGCTAGCTGAATCAGGCTTTCTCCTTGTGTTTCTCTCTGAGATGAAGAGTTTGATGATTGTCTTCATCATCCTCATCCCCCTAAAGTGTTCCTGACCCTTGTGTGACCTCGTCCATGGCTCCTCAGGCACCTGGGTGATAAACTCTGTAGCAGCAAATTCTCAAACCTCCACGCAGCCCGGTGGCACAATGCCAGGACCCTCTGCACACCACGCAGCATACACGCCTCGCACTACGCAACACAAGCAGAGGAGACACTTCCACCAGCTCCCAGAGCAGGACCAGAACGTCATCTGCAGTTTCCAACATTGAGTGACCGACTGGATGACTGCAGCCGCATGTCCAACTTTGTTTCTCCTCCTTCCCACTGGGGGATGCCCTTCACAAGAAGCCTCTCACTCTGATTCCCTCTCTCTTTAGCTAATACAGTCGGACCTCGCTAAATCGAACTCAAAGGGACCCAAAAAAAAATTCGATTTATGGAGTTTTCCAGTTAGGGAAAACGGCGTACAGTAATAGTTAATCAAGGACATTTTTCCAGCTTAATTATTATATAACAGTTTATTATATTGTCGTTGTATACGTATACCTGTAGGCTACATACCGGTACATGCAACTACAGTATGTACTATGGAACAGTGCAATGAAACAGGTTATCATTAGAGAG
>JAODKN010000001.1:2570520-2581977 GCA_026774425.1 Petrocephalus zakoni | reverse complement strand
TTCACAACATCTCCTCTCATCTAGCAAGGTCGTCTTCCCAACATCTCCTCTCACCCTAGCAAGGTCGTCTTCCCAACGTCTCCTCTCATCTAGCAAGGTCGTCTTCCCGATGTCTCCTCTCACCCTAGCAAGGTCGTCTTCACAACATCTCCTCTCATCTAGCAAGGTCGTCTTCCCAACATCTCCTCTCACCCTAGCAAGGTCGTCTTCCCAACATCTCCTCTCACCCTAGCAAGGTCGTCTTGCCAACGTCTCCTATCATCTAGCAGGGTCATCTTCCCAATATCTCCTGTCACCCTGGCAAGGACATCTTCTAAACATCAAAGTCACCTAGGAGGTGAAGGTACTGGTTTTGACACAAGCGTGACACAATGTTTGCAAAGTTTTAAGGGACGGAAAATAAAAAAAAATAATCCCCAAAATTGTCATCTATGTGAAGACAGCTTCTCATTAGAGACCTCGTTAAAAAGTTGCTGTTTGCACATTAAGGACCAAAAACATTTTCTGAAACTTATCTAAAGATAACCCAGATTTTTCAGCCCTTTCTGACCTCTAACTACTCCACAGACATTTTAAGGTTTCCGTCACAAATGCACCAGAATGACCTTCCTGTCACATGGTGCATTCTGTTCTGCCTATGGGCATCTTAGCTGTGATGTGGCATGGCCTGTCACATGCACGTCTCGATCCAAAGCCCACCCAGGAGTATCTCTGAGGGTCTACGGGGAACATCGCCACTTGCTAATGTCATCGTCGCAGATGCTCAGCAATGCAGATTTATTCAGACACATGACTTAAAAGTTGTGTAAGTTCAATACAAGCCTGCATATATATAGGGCAGGGGTTCAGGAGGTGGGGGGGGCAGGGCATTTGGTGGGGGCAGGGGCCACCAACAATACCACCCCCCCCCCCCCCGCAGTGCCGTCTCCTGCTCTTTATGTAAATATAAGAATCTGATCTAAAACACATGTACATAGGAGCCGATGTACCACGCTCTGAAAAACACGGCAGCTTAATGTATTCCAAGCTCCAGCCAAGGAGGAAAACTGTGCTGACTGAAGGTCTGGCTGCGGTCCAGCGGGGGCCGTCCAGAGCCCCCCTTGGACACCCCCAGCCTCAGATGGCAGCGGCTGCCTCTGATTACAGGTACTGTCTGAACTCCGGGCCCGGGGTGGGTGCGACGTTTCAAATGAGCTTGTTGATTAAGACGAACTAAAGCAGGCTCCCCTATAACCTGCGGTGCCCTGGGGGATGGGGCAGGAATTCGATGCATTTGCTTATTCAGTCTACAACACCTCTTTGTGTTTTCTCTCTCTCTCTCTCTTCCTCTTTTTTCCACCCGACCCCATCACCCCGTTTACCATTTCAGACGGCTGGGTTGCTGGGAGGGCCGTTTCCCAACCCTTTTCCGGTACAACCTGTAATCAAATTTGTAACTTTTTCCCAATCTGGCCAGGAGGGTGGCACTGTAACGGCCAGGTGACTGGGGCGTGGGATGGCGGGAAAGCGTACTGTGGTACGGAAAACAGAGCGCCCCCTAGGGTTGATGGAGTGCGGCTCCTTGCATTGGCGACGTGTGTGGCGCCTTGCAGGAGGCTTCCCAACTTCTCCTCCTCCCTCCTTCTTTCTTCATCTCTCTCTCTCTCTCTCTCTCTCTCTCTCTCTATGTCCTCCGGGAGCCAGAGCCGGCCGGATCCCAGCTGAGCTGATGCTCGCTCCAGGTAGGAGAGCCGACTGGTCTCGCTCACCTCGGCGGTCCTGCGAGCAAGCTGGCGGCCAGCATCTATCCGGCTGCCTGGCACTGGCGAAAGGCCGCGGGGTGCTCCCAACGCCGTCTTTTGGGCCAAGTGGGACTTTGGGGGCGTCGGTGGGTTCTCAGGAGGCACGCAGAGCGCAGTGGAGTCATGGCAGGCGACCCAGACCGACTCGTGTGGAGTCCGCCTCGCGGCCAACTGGCCGGCAGTCTGCACACGCCGCTAACCCTGTCACGCTATCATGCAGAAACGATCGGAGGTCCTGCCTTGGCACGGTGCACCCGTCCTTGGTGCACGCCGACCGTCACAAAGGACACGAGGGTGGGTGACTCGCCCGCGCGGGAAGAAAACAAACAAGAAAGCTCCCCGCCCACGGGAGCCAGGCCTTCACGTCATGCGGTCGCTCTCTCATCTGTGCCCCCACCCCCCGCCCAACGGCCCCCCCACATAATGAACCGTTGCTCACTAGACCGGGCCCATCGCTCGCAGCGTCTGGTGGACCACCTTTCTCTGACTCATGCCAAATTGGTGCCGCGGCTTGGTGCCGTTCAAGCCACCGGGGTGCCGTAAACGGTCTTTGAAAACAACAAGCTGTGGACAGTGATGATTACCACAAGGACGTCTGTGCAACAGATGGACAGTGAAGATCTTTTTATATTGTCTGGGGCAGGCCCTCTAACCAGTGGTTCTGAAAAGCAACTTAATGCCACATTATTTCCTTGCTGTCAAAACTGGCTGAGATGTGGAAGGGGAAAAAAAACCAAGATGATTTAGTGCTTTTTACGCTTTCTATATTATTTTCCAAATGAAGAACATCTTCAGCCAGTCTATTCCAGAAAGACTCCATTATGTCCAGAATCCACAATGATGCATCTGTCAAGGAACGCAGGGTTTTTCTCGACATCTTCCCATGATTCTACTCCACATATATATTTGAGTTCCTTTTGCATCTGACAGCAACAAAAGTGCTGGCCAACTTATTCTGGCTTTTCACAACCCTGTTAAGAGACGAACGTTCGCCAGAGCCGGCGAGGCGTTCCCTGAATCCTCACAAATGTTTGTGTTTATTAGCTTGTTTTCCTACCGAGATCGGCACGGCTCCTCTGCCACACTGCACTGGATCCAGCGGCACAGTCCACGAGGAGGGGCAAGGATATCCCACAGATACGAGGTCGAAACACGTGAGCCAGCTAAGGAGCTAGTGTGCAGAGGTGCATTCTGGGAGGATGACCCAGTGGGACCCAGTTAGGGTAGTGGAGCAGCTCGAATGGAGCTTGAGAAAGTCAAACATAGCACCTGGAGACGAACATGAAACCAGGAGATGAGCATAGGTCCTGGAGTTTTCGGTAGGAGCAACAAGTTCTCCTTCAGGCATCTTGACACGATCGCTGCACTTTGCTTACACCAACCTAGATGGCCCCCCTCAATTGGGGAACCTTCTAAACAAGACCAAAGCCCCCTTTCTACATTAACTATGGGGAACATTGAGGAGCCCCTGCCAAACAGTCGAACCATTGAAGGATATATTCTGACCCATAAAGGGGTCGAGTCTGTGCAACGATGAGTGTGATAACCTCAGAGTTCCAAGGTTAGATTCTGAGAACATGAACATTGAAGCTCGACGTAATGTCATGCAAGCCACAATAACAGACTGTTTCTGTTTGGATGAAATCCTCGGACTTCTCAGTTTGGGGTAGACAATCCTGCTTTTGTAGCTAATAGCAATGTTTTACTCTCCATGTTCTCACTGTGCAGAGTACAGTCATAACCACTCAGTGTTCTCTGCAGAACCAACAGGAACGTCTCCCACTCATGACCAACCCACTTCTGCAGGATTATTTTTACCAAGTTGTTTGCTGTCCCTACAGTACTACAGAAGGTCTGCGCTCACTAGTGAGATTGTAACAGCCAAAGGTCTCATTTAAAGCCGAGAACACTCCATTAAACCAACAAAAACTTGACATTTACATTTATTTACATTTCTAGCATTTGGCAGATGCCCTTAGCCAGAACTACTTACACAAGTGCTTAAAGATTCCATTAACAATTCCTTCAATGACTGACCAAGCAGAGAAATGGAACATGGCTCAAAACAGATATGACTTTCTCACCACTGTTAATAAGAGTTAAAAACTGGTGCAACACTCAATAGATGGGGAAGAAGTACAGCGGGGCCTCATACGCAGACATTGTGAGCGCAGGGACAGGCAGCCGACAAACATGGGCCGCCGTCGCGGGGCCCCGGCTCTGGCTCACTGCCCCCCAGTCCCCTGGTGACTGATGTGCCAGCAGATGGAATCGGGGCATTGCCACTGCTTTTTTTTTGGTTTTTAATTTCTCCTTTCTTTCTGTTTTTTTGGAACGAGGTCCGAGTGCGCGGGGTCTTGGGGCTTTGAGGGCCCCCGGCCATGGGAGGCCAGCAGCCTCCCCTCCAAGCTGTGCCTCTGCGAGCCTGTGGCGCCCGGACCCCAGCCACGGCCCGGCCTTGTGTGGGTTCTCTGTACCCTGGGGGCATGTCCAATCCATTCCCCAGGGCACTGGGAGCCACGTCGACCTCCCCCCTCATTCAGCATATCAAACTGAGGCTTTTCTCTCCGCCTGGCCTCCTCCACTGCTGCTCCTTCAATCCTCAGAAACCGCTCCTTCCCCTTGGGGCATAGCGCGCTAATCCTATTTACTCTGTGTCTCCCTGTCACCCCTCTCCCCCCACTCCTCCCCATATTCCTGGCCCACCAGCACATCTTAAATATTCATAACTTTCCTTTTTTTGATGAGCATGCTAAATGGGGACGAGCTGGAGTCAGGACAAAATCCCTGTTAATAAGTAAATAATGAGAAAGAAAGATAGAGAGAAGGAGGAAGCGAGGGGATAGACAATAGCCAACCGCCACTGCCAACAGCTCACGCCCATTCGCTGGGGGGGCGTCAACATGCAGTCACGCTGGGGGCAGCACACTGACAGCACGAAACAAGCTGTTGGTTGTGTCCTGGTTAAGGGCATGAACCTTACAATATGGCGGCCTGCAGGTTGGACTGACAGCGCTGTTGTGCCCTCAAAGTAACTTTAATATCTCCGAAAAAATATCAACATCATAAACGGACGAGACTTTAAGGTGAAGGCCACAGTCCTGGCAGTAGCTCGACGATGGCGGACATATCATTCACCGCCCCAAACTAGCATTCCTTCTAAAGGAAACATTCAGTAACTATGTTTACTATTTACCTGTATTTGTTTTGGAGCGGCCATCCTGTGAAGAAAATTTGTGCAATATTTTCTCCAAGAATGCATGGGCATCAGACAGACAGAAATTCAGAGCTTGATGCCGTTTTTACCCAAGTGACTGATACACAATGCGAATGTATTTCACACACGGGGAATTTGCTGTAAATTATAAACAGCGACGGGTAATTTGTCAAGGACCAGTGATGCTTCCTGTGATGTCATAATTTGGGAATTCAGCTGAAAATCTAGGACAGTTTTCGCCTGTTTATTTACTTGGTTCTTGGCTTCTGGCAGAGAGAAAACTCCAGCTCAGCCTGAGAAATGGCAGCCAATAAGAAAAAGGGAGCCCTCCACTTCCTGCCTGGTCTCCTTTTCTTATAGCCCTTTCAGACAAAAGTTGGGGAGGCATCCCATAACCATTGACTGACTTTTTACATGTTTTATTTTAATGCCTCCGTATTTCGAATCTGAAATGTTGTCAACCCATAAAAACATTAGATGAAATGAATCCCTCGCTTAGCTTAACAAGGCCCTGTAGCTGACATGTTCTGAAGCCACACATATGTATGAAACAAGATACAGTATATGAAAAAAATTCATGCAGAATTATGATACAAGACGTCATTTATCATTAAGCGGCTTAAAATGAATGGCTCTTTGTGAGAACAACGACCCTTAATGCGGAGTAAAGATTAATGTCTGAGGTGCAAACATGATCCTGGCTGAAGTTTGGTCGCAGATGAGGAATCTGGAAGGGATCATGCTAGACGACGGCTGTCACGCAAGAGGGCACGCAGCCTTCGGTGGCCTGGGAATGACATTGTGAATTGAGGTGTGGCCTAGTTCACATGGGTGTGGCCTATATGAAGTGGGTGGGGTTAAAATGGAGGCTCCAGCATAGGGTACCTGTAAGGAGGCAGGCGGCCCCTCCGATAGGGAGAGCAGAGGACACGGTGTTTGGGGGAGCTAACCCTCGTGCTATGAGTGTTCTAAGAAGCATGTCGACACCACGTCTCTGCTCTGACAGGCACGCCAGCCCGGCTCTGGCCCCCCGGCTCAGATACTGCCGGCAGGAACGCGGCGTTGGCTCGACAGGCGCTGTTTACCGCCGCCAAGCCCCAAGCGGCAGCCTCGCTAATCCCGCCGTCGGAAGCAGCGACTTGTCTCGGACGGATTCCATCTGAGCCCCGGGAACCTGAGAACTGCTGCCCGGGGGGCGCTGCATGCCCTGGGGGTCTAACGGCAGGAAAAATTCCAGGGGATATTTTTGTCTCATTCCTTATTTCATTAAACAGAAACGAAGCAGATCATGGCTTAGCCAGCAAGGAGGCATCCGCACCGACATCAGATCTCTGCAAGTAGCTGGCATTAGGGTGGCTGAACTCTTCATAGGCTCTGAAAAAAACCCACTCGCAACACTACCCCCCCCCCCGTGTCTCGGGAGCACAGGGGCTTCCCCTCTCCCCAATCCCACTGGGCCATGACCTCGCTCCCCCCCGGTACGAAATGGCTATAAGCTAATTTGAAACTTAATAGCCTCGGCATAAATACAGCGGAAGGAGAGAGTATACAGGAATAAAACAAAACTCAAAGAAAGGAGAGGAACGGAAGAAGTGCGGAGCAGAACGAGAAAGTGGGCACCAAAAGGTACTGGTACCGGTTAGCTGGGTCAGAAGGGAGAGCTGATTGGACTCTCCCATTTAATACTGCAGTAATCAGACAGCTCACTGGGGAGTGTCGCAGGGACAGGGGGGTCGTCATTTAGGGGGAGCCGTATAAGCCACACATAGTCAGGGTGAAGGGCTTGGGGCAGGCTGGATAAGGCAAAGCCATGTAGCATGGTAACGCAGGAGGCCCTCTCCTATCAGCATATGCAGCCCCTGATCCGACACAGGAACACACAGGGGGCCACAGCAGAGCGCCCCATGGCCCCCCAGCACAGAACCCCGCGTCGGCTCCACTGTATAGTCACCATATTTAGAAGAGATGCAGGAAAGACAGCAGCGGAGCCAGGTGCATCATGGGAAGGCGCCGCCTGATAGGAAGCTGAAAGGAAGTGGGCCTGCTGGGAGCATTCCCCAGAGCCATTCGGAGCTCCTAAGGGCACGAGGTCAGGAACCCGTGCAGAACTGCATACAGAATCACTAAGCGGAGAAAGACAGACTGTGTTTAAATCAGAACTTTCAACCCACCCAGTAGGTGTGAACTTAGAAAAGATGACCCGATGGCGTTTTCTTTTCCTTCTGATCTGTAGGCCCGTGCATCTGGTCCAGAGGAACTCACCATCAGCAGTGCATTTGTGATGCGAGCTTGGCAGCCTACCCAGGAAGGTCTGGTCTAATCCGACCCATGGATACTGCGGGAGGACCATTGGGTGTCACAGAGTCACCAGCACAGATCAGTGCACTCGGACTACGGCTGGTGAGCACGCCATAACCCATCTTGCACAGCCTAGCCGGTACGGTCCGGTTCCAGGCAGGACATGTGGGCTCACTGAGCAGCCCTGCACTGTTCCTCGGAGGTTCCATGGGGGTTCCAGAGCGCCGTAACGGGTCTGGCCGGCCTGCGGGCCACGCTTTTTCCATGTTGTTGTTTTTTTTTCATTCTCCCTATTTAACGGCCGCAGAAGCCCAAACCGGAAAGGGGACCACGCGGCAGGAAGGCGGAGGAGAAGGGTGAGCAAACAGACAGTGAGAGGAAGAAGCTGGGTGGGAAGAAACGAGGGAGCGAGGGAAAGGAGAAGCCCAGCCAGAGACCGGGGAACAAAACAGCTGCAAACATTTTCCATTTGAAGTGAAACATTCCTGTCCACGGGCCTCCCAGCATCGGACGGCTTCCTCTCATTTCCGTGTGGTATTTGTCCCCAGCTGAGATCCAGATCCCGGCGCGCCAGGCTGCAGACTTTCCCAAGGATGCCATCCGACCGCACGGGCCGCGCTCCGGCGAGCTCGCTGCACCTCGCCAGCCACGTCACGCCGCGTCCTGGAGACCGCCCCGCTTACGCGACACTCATCGCTATTTATACTGCCACTCTCAGCCATTTCTGGTTTCCCACCCAGTTTAAATTTGAAACTATATAAAAAAAATGGTCGACTGCTTTTGATTTGCTATTCTGGCAGTAAAAGGCTTCCCCTCCATGGGTTCAAGCTACATGCGTGTTTTTTCACTGGCAACAAACCTGTGTGACTTTGTGTTGACTTAAATTTTGGGCTCTTTTATTCACTGCCTGCAGTTTGGTCCTCCTGCCATTACAAGACATAAATCCCATTGCAAAGAAAAGTGCCAAAAGTGCATACAGACAGTAACACATACACGTTTGGAATATAAATATTTTATTGTAAATCAGTGGTTCTTAACCGGGGGGGATGACGGGATTGGCCTGAACAAGGACCAAGGGTGCAGCTAAGGCTGTGCAATTCATAACATTTTTATTTCGATTTTGGCTCCAAACGATCACAAAAACAATGTAATCAACAAAAAATGATCGGCAAAATCATTTTGCGGCTTGCGCCCCTTCGGAATGTGTTCTGGTGATGGTGCTTTAAAAAGTCCGTGCGAGTATAGATGGCAAACAGAGGAGAGGAGCAGCAGCAGCAGCCTTTAGTCAGCAAGAAACGTATGCAAAGTAAGGTCACTGGTGCGGGAACACTTTGGATTTGAAGACACAGACATGGATCAAAAACAGCGCGGTGGTGTCTGCGCCATTCAGCAACACGGCAGACCTCTCTAACCACCTAATATTCAAACACCGAGTGATTTACCAACTAACACAGAAACAGAAAAGGCAAAGCAGCAAACCCGCATCGACGTCCTTCGCAACACAGCCATCAATAAAAGACGAGCAAGGTACCGTCCCCAAGCACTGCTCCCCGGGCGCTCATGTAGCTGCCCCCTGCTGTGTCACGTTGTCACATGGGTTACATGCAGAGGACACATTTCCTTGTTGCGTTATTTTTTTCTATATTTTTCATATTTTTATTTAATTTATTTAATTTTTTATTTGTTTTCACAAGATTGTGAAAGTACTACATTGCTTTGTGGATTTTTGTTTTTACTATTTTATACAATATTTGAGTATTATACTTTCAGTTATTTTAAGGGAAAGTTCAACAGGAAGGTATCAATGAAAATGCCACGTTTGCTGTGCTTTATGTGCAGTAAATGCAGGTGTTTCCAGAGTCAATGAGCAATATGAGTAATCATTAAATAATCATGATTTCAATATTGACCAAAATAATCGTGATTATGATTTTCTCATAATCAAGCAGCCCTAGGTGCAGCACAATTTACTTGAAAAGCATATAAAATCCACATAACATTGCTAAAGCTAGGGCAGGGTGGTAGTCACAATTTTAACATTAATATTTTTTTTAAACGAGACACAGGATGAAGCGATACCATTTATACAGACATACATCAGTTGGTGCAGTGGTGGTATAATGGTTAGGGCTGAGACTGTAATGAAAAGCTTGCTGTTTTAAGTCCCCCTGAGCAAGGTGCTGCCCACAAGCCCTGCTCCCTGGGTGCTGAAATAGCTGCCCACTGCTGTGTCACATGGGTTAAATGCAGATGACACATTTAGTTGCTGTGGTCTGTTAACAATGACAATTATGCACCTTAATTGTTTGTTAAAATCAGGGCTTTATTAAAGATTCTTAATAAAAAGAAACAGCATTACTCCCTGTTTGTAAACAGTGCAAGAGTATCGGTTGTGGTGTTACACAGAATCTCAGAATTCACAGCTAAAATAAAATCAGATAGCGGCCTCTCACAGGGAAGCTGATGGAGGGGAAAGCTATGGAATCACTGTTACTTGGCTTGCTTGGTTTTAAAACACTGTTCAAAATAATGTTTATTGGCTGTCAGGCTTCAGATTTTGGCTTTTGGATTTAGACAACTTTTTGGACAAATTTTTTACAATTTTTAGATATTCACCTTCTGTTGTGAAAGCACTGTCACGAACGGAGACAAAAATACGTTTTGATGCAATAGTGGACTGAAGTCGTGTTTGAGTCAAAATAAATTATATTGTTTTGCAGCAGAGATGGGCAATATTTCAATTAAATGTATTTAAAATACGTATTTGATTACTTTTAATTATTTTGTAGTAATCAGTAACAAAATACTTTGAGATATTGTATTTTATATATTTAAAATATTTAATAAATGCCATTTTATTTATTTTCTGTCATTTTATGAACCTATATCACCCTGCTTACAGACTTTTAAATATAGCCTATCACCATCTTTGGCTAGATGCATGTATGCACTATTTTCTTACTTCCCCCACCCCTTCTGGGGTGTGCTGCCTGGAAACCCATGAGTTTGAGGATTTTCCACCTACTCTGCTGTCTGCAAGATCACTACCTCCACTTCCGGCGGCTCCCCTCCTGCCTGCCTGCCCTTTGCTCTTGTGATGCCTCTCCTTCCTTCCCTGTCGCTGTACCACTGTTCATCTTGTCATCAGAAGCAGAATCAAGCACCACGTGCCAGCACCTGCCTGCCCCTGCACAGAGACAGAAATGTCAACACCTGCTATATAAACTTTTGTCATCTTGTTTTGTCCATTTGACTCCTCTGCCGGCCCCTGGAGGATGGGCTCCCCCTTTGGGTCTGCTTAGGGTTAGGGCTTCCTCTGCCGGCCCCTGGAGGATGGGCTCCCCCTTTGGGCCCCCGAACACCAACCCTGCAGGTGCAGCCTGGTCAGCTCACGTAACTACTAATGTTGCAAAAATCACTTTTAATTCACATTTAGTGCTATAACACATGTAAATTACAAAGGTATTATTCTGTTAGGGAAAGCTGTACATTTTGTAAACGCTACACATTACTATGGCTGTACGAGTACTTATTAGTCATGTACAGTTACTATTTTACATGCATTTTTAAATTACAAATAATAATTAAAATACATTTTCTAACACCAGTATTTTGAGTTTCATTTCATTACAATTGAGTAAGTATTTGTAACAAAATATTTGTTGATGTATTTATGCCCTTCTGGCATACTGCATACAAGAGAAACTATATCATAACCTGATTTGGGGGGAGGCTTTCCCAGACATATGGGGCCTTTGGACAAGGGGCCAGCTTTGGACACTGAGAACCGCACTTTTTCACCATTATTACTGGTGTAACGCTTAAGGAAGCGCACTTGTGATCGAAAGGTTCCTTCCCCCGACCAGCAAGGTACCAGCAAGGAATAAGCTGCCCAGTGCTACATCATACATGGGGTAAATGCAGAGGACATGTCAACAATTTTCATTTCCCTAAGCTTAACAGGACAGTGTTTGTCATTATGGTGTATTATATACAGTTTTTGTAAGTCTTTCCTGTGAATAAATATGTCCACCCAGCAGGAAAGGCTGGGAGCACATTGCTTCTGCACAGTCAACATTTAGGGGTGAGTAACCGGACACCCACAAAGCACAAGTATGTAATCACACATAGTGTGACGCTTTCACATTTAAAAGTGAAGAA
>JAODKN010000001.1:2559803-2570420 GCA_026774425.1 Petrocephalus zakoni | reverse complement strand
GCCCCGGTAGGCCGCGTGGGCGCTGCATGAGTGCTGTGTGGGCGCCCCGGTAGGCCGCATGGGCGCTGCATGAGTGCTGTGTGGGCGCCCCGGTAGGCCGTGTGGGCGCTGCATGAGTGCTGTGTGGGCGCCCCGGTAGGCCGCGTGGGCGCCCCGGTAGGCCGTGTGACCGGCAGATGCACGCAGGTATGCACATAGCATGAGTGGGTCTCTGTGACTCCAAAGCAATGAGTGTGCATGGCTAAAGTTAAAGTGGCTAATGCTAAATGTTAAAGTGAGTGAAATGTCTAACATTTATACAGATTTTGCAGCTTAATTTTATCATTATATATATATATATATATATATATATATATTAAGCATTATGCTTTATATGCATATGCATCGTGTATACTGTATGCATAGATATTATGTAAGTTTTAATGTCACGTTACGAGAACAGTTGCGAATCCATCCATCGCTGAATCCACAGTAAGCCCAGGCGCTCTACCTCCACCCATCCTGAGGCAGGTACCTTCCCTACCCGCATGACCCGGAAGCAAAGGCCGAGGATAGGCTGTGGCCCAATGCGGAGCCCTGTTCCGGCCGGCCCTTTCACTGTGGGCCTGGCCTTGGCATGTGGCAGCACGCTGCGGCTTTAAGTGAGCCCAGCCCGGCTGAATAGGAAGGCTAACATAAAGGCTCTCCTCTGAACACGGCCCAGAGTGTCACCGCCATGAGGTCGCCGCAGATGAGGAGACAAGAGGGACTTTCTGAAAGGGTGGTGCGGGAGCTGGTGAGGAGGGGGCGTGGGGGGGCAGGGAACGGAATCCTCCGCTTCAAACAATGGGACTGTTCACCCAAAATAGTACCTTCCTTCACTGCAGCTTCCCGCCTGCATCCTGGGGTTTTCGCTGTATTCCTCAACCCCCCCAGAATGAAAAAAGGGATGAAAAAGGATTCCAGAGGATTTATGCTTCCATAGAGAGGGAGCTGGGCTCTGCTCGGGGCCAGCCTGCACGAGATGTGCCTGCCGGAGGGTTTTCAAGCTGACACCTGCAGGGTTCCTCTCAGGCCCCGGATCTGTGGCATGACAAAGAGGCTGCACACACCACACAAGCCGCACCTCTGGGCAGCCGCGAGGCTCACACCAAACACGCCGCACCTCTGGGCAGCCACGAGGCTCACACCACACACACCGCACCTCTGGGCAGCCGCGATGCACACACCGCACCTCTGGGCAGCCGCGAGGCTCACACCACACACACCGCACCTCTGGGCAGCCGCGAGGCTCACACCACACAAGCCGCACCTCTGGGCAGCCGCGATGCACACACCGCACCTCTGGGCAGCCGCGATGCACACGCCGCACCTCTGGGCAGCCGCGATGCACACACCGCACCTCTGGGCAGCCACGAGGCTCACACCACACAAGCCGCACCTCTGGGCAGCCGCGAGGCTCACACCACACAAGCCGCACCTCTGGACAGCCGCGATGCACACACCGCACCTCTGGGCAGCCGCGATGCACACACCGCACCTCTGGGCAGCTGCGATGCACACGCCACACCTCTGGGCAGCCGCGATGCACAAGCCGCACCTCTGGGCAGCTGCGATGCACACACCGCACCTCTGGGCAGCCACGAGGCTCACACCACACACACCGCACCTCTGGGCAGCCGCGATGCACATGCCGCACCTCTGAGCAGTTGCGCTGCACAGGCCGCACCTCTGGGTAGCTGCGATGCACACACCACACAAGCCGCACCTCTGGGCAGCCGCGAGGCTCACACCACATCTCTGGGCAGTCACGATGCACATGCTGCACCTCTGAGCAGCCGCGTTACATAAGCCGCACCTCTGGCCAGCTGTGAGGCACACACCACACAAGCCGCACCTCTTGGCAGCCGCTTTGCACACGCCGCACCTCTGGGCAGCCATGAAGCACACGCTGCAGCGCTGGGCAGCCGCGTTGGACAGGCCGCACCTCTGGGTAGCTGCGATGCACAGGCCGCACCTCTGGGCAGCCGCGATGCACACTCCGCACATACCAGACATGCGCACTGTGTGTGTGTGTGTGTGTGTGTGAGTCTTTGCTGGATCTCTCTGACAGGCTGGGGGGGCTGTTGGACACTCCAGCGATGCCTGGAATGGGGTGGGCTCCAGAACCCGTGGTTCTTAAAACCAGTCGCTCCCATGGTGATATGGCTTAAAAGTTATACCGGCATAATATTAGGAGTCGTCATAGTAACAATATCTGTCACAAAGTACGGTGCTGCAGAAGTAGAATGTTAATATGAAACAAGCAATTTTACAATTTGCAGGAACTGTAAGAATATGAGGAGAAAGTGTAATGTGCTTAACAGGGATTCTTTGTAACATTCAGCTCCACAAGCTGAAAAACAGAAACCCTTCTGATGTTTCATAAGAGAGACTATAATTCATGTAGAGGCGCCAGCCATATTATTAACCAATAACATTTTCTGACTCAATAAGTGACAGGAGAGGAAAGCCAATCAACTTTCAACTGGTGCCAGTGTGGTCCCGCCTCTGTATATACCCTGTATATATGCTCTGGATGCTAACCACTCAGAGCTGGTGCTTCTGAAAACAACCCAGAACACGCCACCCGCTGCCCGGGTGCCCGCTTTCCTTCAACTTCTTGAAACCCCTGGCTATGCCTTTGCTCTCTCTGAGGATTCTGCTTTTTGCATCAAGGTGTGAGCGAATGGCAGGCAGTTTCCGGCTCCTGGACCATTTGGCTGTGGGTCGCAGCCTTGCATCCTGACGTTCTGTACTCATGCCGCTAAACATGAGATTGCGCTGCCTTTTCCTGCGAGCAGCGCTCTCAGCTGAAGGCTGACATTTGGTGTTTCCCTTTCCACCTGCCTTTCTCTGCAGCCTGTGACACACAGGGACTTGGTCACACCTAACCATCCAAACCAAAACCTCACCAAATGAAAGAGCCACACCTTTTCCCAGTATTAAACCTGAGGAGTTATGCCTGTCGTATATGATCAATTATTAGCTGCCATGATGTTAAAGTAATGTTAAAGCAAGTAATCAGCTCTGATTGGACAGATGATTAAACGAGGTACAACAGCAAAAAGAAAAGCCAGCTTTCTGATTGGCGGACAAACATTTCGCTATTACAAAGGCATAAATACAGATCGGGACGATACATCTGAAAGAGAGTCATGTTTTCAGAAAGTGCAAGGAGTCTTTCAAATACTGACACGCATACTTGTTCCTAGACATTAGAAACTTGGACCGAATGTATTGTGGCTTGGCACTGGATGAAATTATAGCTATGTATTAAAGCAGACCAGAGCATGGCACCCAGGACTAGCTACACGACAATAAAAACATCCCACCCACGCAAACACCGGCCCACGCACACACCGGCACACGCACACACCGGCACACGCACATCCCGGCACACGCACACCCACACAAACACACCGGAGAAGGCTGTTTAATCTTTAAATAGGGTCTTAAATTCAGAAATCCCCTAACATTTTGGCCAGAGTCAAAAAAGGAACTGTAAAACACTTTGAGAAAGTTGAGTTGTTTGAGGTTAATGATATGAGAGGAATTCCTGTCTACAATGTTCACATAACAGCGTGAATGTCTCTGACATCCGGACGCTAAGAGGGGACAGATTTCAGAGAGAATCTGTATATATTTATTGAATAACTTTAATTTACATAAAACAAATGGTTACCCTGTATAAAGTCTGCACATATAAATGATTGGATATTTGTAATGGCAACATTGTGGGCCTATGTTACAGGGTGACTTGTCAAACTTACATGTCAAAAGGAAAATATGCCATTTTAGAAAGGACAGCTAAAAAGGCACAGCCGAAACGGGCCGTTTAAGTTTCACCCGTCACTGCTGCACTCGCTGTTTTTACCCACAGCACTATGTTTTTTATTTCATGCAGTTATGAGATATGTAACATCAGATTTTCCTTAACGTTAAAAGACGTTAGAAACTACAAAGCATGAAGAATAAATCTAGAAAATTTAGGGAAAAAACACACAGCTACATGTAGAACATTCTGGAAGGTTTGTACTGTTAACCAACAGAATATCTGCTTTCATATTCAAAATATGAGTAATTTAAAAATTCCCAAATATGACTCAAATGCAAACATAACACTTCTTGTAAATCCAGTTTGAAATCATAAAACAAATTCCTCTTCAACCTTTCACTTGTAAACAACATGTAATTAAGGTCGTTAAAAATATTTCCTTTGTATAAATTACATACAAAATGGGTGGATGGATGGATGGACATAAAACAACTACATTGCATGTGGAAAACCGAACATCGCCAGCTGATTAAATACTAAATCTGAATTTCGTCGTTCTCTATCCCAAGTGCAGCTTTAATGATAGTCCTCAGGGCATCAGCAGTGTTTCAGGACTTATTAGTATAATCACTATTTACCAAGACAAGTTAGCGACCACATCTCCAGAAGCATGAAATATAAGTATAAATGTACCAATAAGCATATCGCTGTGCTGACAAAGCTGGCTGTCTGTCTCATGATAGGACAGGAATCAGCATAGCCTGCCATAAACCGTAAGGGGCTAAATACATTCAAATAGACTAGGGAAAATACCCAAAAAATCAGGAATAAACTTAAACTGGGTTTAGACTGGTAACACTCAACACTGCATTGCGTACCCTTGTGCTTGACTGGTCTGTTAAAGGCTCATGGAGACCATTCACCCCATGCGGAACTGTGGGGTGCTGTCTTACAAGAAAATATAAGATCATTTATGAATCATATATGAAAGGGGGCATAATCATGTATGCAAAGTGGTACTCACATAAGAACCAGAAGGTTTTTTTGGTATGGGAAGGGAATTTCCAAGCAGCATAAACAGGTGTAGTGACTGCAGAACACAGGTCCGACACCGTGGCACCAGGCGGATGACAGGGGTACAGTATATGGCACCACATTTGCTGACCATTGCAGAGACACTGAAATTCTGACATGGAAGTAGAGGACCACGACATCACATCGCGGTGTAATTGGGATTATATGGTGCATGCGCAATAATCACCAGGACTTTACATAGCGGGTAAAGCATTTCTCCGGATGCCGGCTTTTCAGCACTATACGGACGTTTGCTTATGCCCACAATTTGGTAAGCAGATTAGTGGTCCGCCTAAAATATTAACATGGAAGTCACTGACTCCTAAAATCACCAGTTCACAATCCAATGTTGTCCAGTACAACCCCAGATTTCCTCCAGCCCCCAGCGACGGGGGCTGATTAATGTCTGCTTCCCACCACACAAAGTGAGACACTTCAGCTCAAGGGGCCCCCTATAGACCCCCTTCCCCCCAAATGATGACTGCCTTTATTTTTATAAATTCATTTTTTGGTATGAGCTGTCAGTCTGCCATCTAGAATGTTCTAGAAGTGCTGTTGCTAACCTGCGACTATTAGATAAACGGGATTAGCGTGGCTCTGTGCCTTGGTCAGGAATGCAGAGTGGCTGACAGGGTCGAACCCCTGACCATGTCTAATGGGGCTGACGTTAATGCCCCGTAACAGTACAGCATGTATGCCTCTCCGGTATTGCGGGCACGAGGCCCTGGACTCGACCACCAGGGGGCGTTAGCTGTTTGTCCCGAGTGGGGTGGGGAGTTGGAGCGCTCCTATCTCCTGCTTCTCCCTTTAGCATGCATGTGGAGGATACTGCTGCATCCATGAGAACATCTCCTCATGGACGCACCCATGAAATCCAACCTCATCTAATTACATCATTTGCATCAGTCACACTGCAGAGTTCCAGAAAGCGTGGAGGGTCAATCATCAGCTCCCATGGGTAACGGAACTTTCCGGCTGCTCATCCTCGTCCCGTTGGCTGGAACACGATTCCAGCTATCGCTCGAGTTTCCCCACAGCGTGAGGCGAAGGTCACAGCCATGATTCAGCACTCTGCAGCTCCAGTTCATAGATGGAGCTGATTCCTACAAACATCTCAATACCCCGAGGGGCACCAGACTGCAGTAATGCAGAGGAGCAAGCAGGCCAGGCAGCACCTTTTGGACTCCCAGAAGAGCGACAGAGTACCGGGTTGACTCCTAGCCTCAGCCACACTGCTACACTCCATTGGTGCTTATGACGTGTTGCCGTGTCACATGCCAACAGCAGTGGGCGCTGTTGGGGCTCTTAGCCACACTCAGAGCCAAAGCCCCCAAAGTTCTATCTGTGTTTTCTCAAATGCTCACCATGTGCATATCTCGAAGCAGAAACCTCACTTTTGACCACGCCTTTTCTGGCAGAAAGCCCCGCCCACAGCCACAAAAAGAGGAGCAGCATGGACGGATCCAGGCTCCTCCCCTCTCATGGGCAGAGCATCAACGCCGGCTGCGTGCTTCTCATCGTCCTTCGGTGGGGAATGAACGGCACCTGTCCGGAGGTGGGGGGGTTGCGGTCAGCCTTGCACGTTTGGGGGGCCCCAGCTAATACTGTTCTCAAGGCTGATGCCTGATGCCAAGGTCGCATGGGAGGAGGAGCTTGCCTCCCTTCCTCTAAACTGCTTCCTGTTTCCCACACTTCTCAGTCTCGTTTATACAGTGTCCCCTATCCCAAACTAAGCCTTCCTCCCACACACCATCCTGGCTCCCGTCGGCTTGTCCCCCTGCCCTCGCCATGCTGCCTCCACAGCACCCCAGGCTGCACATTCCCCCTTCGCAGGCACGTCCCACTGCCCAAAGCTCCCTGGTAAATCCCACTCTGCATCAGGACGGCGTCCGTCACGTTGTCAGCAGCGCCGAGAATACAGACGCCTCATTCATTCATCTCCGCCTTTCTTCCTCCTAATCCTTCCATTATGAAACACGAAACCCAAAATGCCAGTCCACGCCCGGGAGAGACTCTGCAAGAGGGGCCGAGGATGGCCGACGTCGTTACCCCCTTACGAAAACGAGACATAAATCCACCCCCTTCCTCCGGAGAAGCAGCACCTCCCCTCGTCCCCCGTGATTTTACTCTGTCAGCGCAGCTGGAACGCCAAGGCGCCCTGTTCCTAGAAACCGGAACGTCGGCCAGCAGCTCGGACTGTTCCGCCTTCCTCTCCAGCCTTGAGAATTCCGGGGAGCTGGAAAAGACCGACCGTGTGGGAAGTTCAATTTCCTGAATTCCAGACTGTCTCTCTATCTTCTTTTCTCTTTATCTCTCTCTCTCTCTCTCTCTCTCTCTCTGGAAGGTATTTTATTAACTAAAACCACAGAAACTGCAAATATCATTGACCTGCTTTGAGTAAGACAAACTCTCTGCTTACGGCTGACAGCTTGCGAAGGGTTTAATGCATGTCTGCCGACATACTGGACTGCACCGGCTGCTTAGGACTATGAACCGTCTCTTTGAGGTCATTCGGTTCAATTGGCGGAACTCGCCGGAATCCAGAAATAAAAAGGACACATTAGCTAACCTGCTGAATAAACCCCCACGGGAGAACTGTACGACTTCAAAGAAAAAGACAGTGAAGAGTTACGCTGAGTGAATAAACTGTGAGGATCTGTTCTGTACGAGTTACACAGTAATACAAAATACACAGTAAGAACACAGAGAGGAGAGAAGGAGGGGAGACAGAGCGGGATGACGATGGAGGACAGAGACCGATGGAGGGAAAGCGTGGAGGGGTGGAAGAACAATCCATGATGTAAGCTTCTCCAGATGGAGCCAGGTTTCCCAGGATGGGGTGCGGAGTGATGGGGGGACGAAGCGATAGCAGCATCGCAAAGGGCCCCATGCTGTGGGCAGACACCAGACATCAGGCGGCCAGGCTAGCGCACAAACACGAGGGGGGGTCGCGACCCGGGAAGCAGGGGTCAAACATCATGGGCCGTCACTGGACCCAGAGCTGGCCGAGACGGGCAGCCGCCGGGTCCGGACAGATGGCTGTGAGCTGGGAGTGGCCGGGCGGCCGGAAGGGGCATACGGATGCCTGTAAGTGAGACGCGTTGGCGGACAACTGTCACACAGGGGACCCCACACACTGCCGGGACCCCCCCCAGCGTCTCCCCTGTTTATGGGCCGGATAAATCAAGGGCCCGGTATCTGTCAAAACAGAAAAAAAGAACCGTAGGTGGAAGGAGATTAAAACCAAAAATGCAAGGATTCGGTCAGAAGCCCTGCATTATAAGTTATTGCAATGGAACAAAACGTTAAAGTACTTCAAAGGAAGTGGCTCATATTTTACACACATCTGTGATGATTCTCACAACCTGCCCTCTGATCCCCCTGACAGTCACTTGTTGTCCATCAAGCCAGGTCAATACATGCTGATGGCAATTAGCAGCAGACTGAGGGCCCCCACAAGGCCGCTGCGCCGTGCAGCACGCGCCCCCAACATCTGGCTCCTCTGAGTGAATGTGATTTCATGCGCAGCCCGTCTGGTTCCGGTCCAGGAGGCCCCCTTGATCATATTGACGAGTTCTTAAAAGCTCTTCAACTGGGCCACCAAGAGATGAGATGGCAGAGCCAAGAATCGCATGTGAACCGGCACATGGAAGCAGAGGAAACGCCATACTAATAACTTAAAGGAGCCGCAGTGCATTCTGGGAGTAAGTAACTTATAGGATCAGCAATGCATGCTGGGACTAATAAATTAAAAGATTTATAATGTATTCTAGGACTAACAACTTACATCTTTATGGCCTTGCAATGCATCCCCAAACTAGATGCAGAAATCACGCTGCATGAATGTAGATTATAAAAAAAACAGCCATATGTGAAAAGCCTGTTTATGTTCTTCCAAGAGTGTCTGAGCAATAACTAGCCAGGGTGTTACCTGTGATTGTGATCAGGTCTTCATTCAACTTTGAGCCAATACTTATCCAGTTTTTTAGAAAGTTTCATTCTCCAAAATTACATCAGAAAAAAAACCAAATCAGAGCACCAAAGAATAGGGTGGCTTTAAGAGAAATTTTTCCTAAAGACTGAAAATAGTGAGCCCAAAGTCATTTATAACATGCAAACATGCCATTGCAGGTTTGGTTTGAATACTTCATGGGATACACAGATAATCACTAACTAAAAATATGCACACATAAGCACAAAAACATCGCTGCTAATTCTTCCCACTCTATTCGTCTTGCCTGGCTTCCCGTCTTAGCCCGAAATGTCCTGTCTTAGCCCGAAATGTTCTTCTTACCGATCATGCATATAGGCAGGTAGGTTGAACCCTCCCCCACCCCAATCGGTGGCAAAATCTAAGGAGGGAGAGGAGACCCACCCAATCAGGGATGGAGGGGTCCCCCGTGGGTAAAATCTACTGGTGGGACCCCAAAATGTATTTCTGGCCATGGGCCGGAGACAGGTATTCCCCGGCACCACACCAGGGCTGCCAGTGGCCAGTGAGCAGTGGCAGCCTCCGCCCTCCGGCGCACGGTGCTGACGTTACGGCCTGCAGATCTCCCAGCGGAAGCCGAGCGGCTCCACGCCAGGTTTTCAGTTCTCATGCGGTCAGTGAGAAGCGCGACCCTTTGAGGGAACTTGACTCCATCCATAGACAGGTATCGATTCCTCATAACATCACAGCAGAACAACATGTGTCCCGAGAAGCGGGCAGTTACGAGAAATGCAAGTGTGATTCGCACAGCTTCTTAAATGATAAGCTTTTCAAATTAGTGTAAATTAGTGCCTGGAAAGTGAAAACCAGATGAGACCCATGGCGGCACAGAATGGGAACAATCTACCCTAAGTGCTGGGATATCGCTAATTGCAAAGAACAACTTTCTAAAGACAAGTCAATACAACTCTTCTTATTATCTTGATTTGGTGATTTGGTGAAGGCTACCTGATTGGCAGAGTGACATCATAGTGTATAATTTGCAGTGTATAATTTAGTAGTGTGAAGGAATTACATTGTTTCATCAGAATGTTTTTAGAGGGAAAACTCCTGTTTGGTCTGATCCCAAAGTCTGCTTCGGATGAAGTTCCCCACCACGCCTCACTAGGCAGCATTCCGGAGATGGGATGGCATGGTGGGCTGAGGGGCAATCCTCACTGTCGGACCCAGGGAATCCTGGGTCTCTGAAGAGCATGTGGAAGCAGATAGGGTAGGGAGGGCTCCAGACCCCCGGGGCAGGATCAGGGCTGTTCCCTGACCCTCTGACCCCCCACAGTCTGCTCCACCCCACCACCCACAGTCTGCATTTACATAGGATTAGCTCACTAACACCCCAAATAGCACAGCCATTTAACACTAAAATAATTCCCATTAAAAACACAGCTCCTAATGGGTGGGACCGCTCAAGGGTCCTCCTGTTCCAGTATGAATCCAAGGACAGTCAGAGAATGGAGCGCACTCATGAGCTGTAACTCTACTGTTGTTTAAAGATTAAAAGAACCTCCCTAAATCCAAAGGAAGCACTGTATTTTCCTTTAAAATATGCCAAAACATTAATTTCACTGCGCTTCTCTTACTGAATTTCCATACAGCACTGCAAATACACATCAATGTACTTAAACGTCAAGGTTAGGTGACCATCACTGTAAGGTTCTCGCTTGGGAACACGGGGGCTGTGGCAGGGAGCAGCATTTGTTAAGGCATCCATCATGTTCATGTGTCATTTATACCAATATGTGTCCGCACGAGGACAGAA